>JAGDQO010000039.1:0-1200000 GCA_018342035.1 Solanum appendiculatum | reverse complement strand
AAATTATACAAAATACAACGTATAATTTGTGTTTGTAAAAAGCACGAGAGTGATTTGATATACAAATACAAATGTTTTAACTCGATTCAATTGTATACGAATTCAAATTTTATGCAGATATACAAACACAATCCTTGATACATATACATAGCAGTTACATATAAACAATTATCTAACCGATATACATACACAATTCACCTCCCTCCATTCTCTGCCCTCTCTCGCTCGCCTCTCTCCTCTCTCTCCCAATCTCGCTCGCCTCTCTAGCCTAACACAGAGAACATATACATATATAAATGTAATTTTCATAGACACAGCGTCCGATTTATACAAATCGCCGCGATTTATACAAATCAGATGCTCCATAGCAAACATAATTTGACTATGGAGCACAAATAGCAAAACTATAGCTATAGAGTGCTAATATAATTTTTATCTTTGCTATTCCTAAAATTTACTCAATAATATATACACACACAAGTGTGCATGGGATTTCCTTTCTATAATGAAAGTTGAAACTTATTTTAAATATAGGTTGATTTCATCCGTGACTTGATATGCACCATATTGGATTATATTGTATTATCTTCTTTGAGTTATCTGAGAATTATATTTGAGATATAATTCTTATAAACAACTTGGAATATAGTTATGTAATTCTACCCAAGAAATTCGTCACCCACATTATGCACGTTTTGCGCATACTCAAGATATAATAGATACTACATAATACAAAAAAAAAAAATGCAAATTAGCAAAATCATACATATAAGCTAGTCTATAGTATCAATCAACATGGCATTAGGAATGTTAATCAATTTTGTATACCCATATACATATGAAAGTTGTATTGGATACACAAATACATAAAAATTATGAAACACAAATATATTCTGAAATATAGAGATACATAAGGAAAGCGGTGAGTGAGAGAAGACTAGAGGAGAGAAGTGAGCGAAAAAACCAATGTATCCCAAATACATATGATTCACCCTTGGAGATAGTGTATTTGAAACAAAGTACACCTAATTTGACTTGCCTGCATATGTGATACATGTATCTGTCCTATCAAATACAAGCATTGGGAACAATATATATAATACTTTTATTTATGGCAAAAAATGTAATTAGGAAAATTGCTATGTATACATGTCATTTGTATCAATAATAGTGTACTTTGTGTTGTTTCTTCTTTAAATATTGAGATAGTTTAGAATCATTTATATTATTAGAATTGGGATCATGTCCTAACTAAATAAAGAACGCATGACTATATAATGAAGTTATTGCCTCACGTAGAGAAATAAGAAGAGAAAATATAAAGAATTGTATATTTTTAGACTCAATATTGTTTCATCTTCTTTGATCACTTATAAGTCAAAAATTTATAAACACTTTATATGTTTGCCAGGTTAAGAATCCCACATCGAAAGCAATTGGTCTCCTTATATGCATTTGGACAATTCTCACCCCATGAGCTAACTTTTGAGATTAAGTTAAGTTTAAAATATATTTCTTTACATGGTATATATTAAAATCAGATTCATCTCAATTCTTTGTCCACTAATATTAGACCCCTATATTATAATATCCACACTATTGTTAACGAAATCTAAACAATATAAATTGGGGTTAAAATTGTCGTTTTCCCCATTATCTACACAATAGAGTATTAATTAAGTAATTAACTTTAAAGCTAGCATACAAATCTCAAAATATTTGTTTAAAAATAAAACCGCGGACAACTACCCTTGTTTTATTCCTTCTCATATTATTGACAGCAATACCATTGGCTAATTAATGCTTTAGGCTTTATACGATTTGTTTCTTAACTAGGCGGCTTGTTTAATTATATATGAGATTAATTAACTAACAAACTAACACATGGATCCACATGCCTCTTTAAAATGATGAATATATCACACATACAGAAAATACATTCGAATTGATATTTAAATTCAAGTAGTTTGCTAGTAACATTTGTTCAGAGTATTACATGTAAGCCCTATAATAATGGTGTATAATGTTTGACATCGTATAAAATTAGGATTTTAAACCTAGATAGAGAAAAGTTATAGTATATATAGAGGAAATATGTATTATTTCACAACATCATCATCATATTATTGTTGCGAAAGAAGCAATGTTGGAAACAATGAAAAAGAGAATGTCATAGCACAAAGTAATACGATAACTGAATTAAATGAAACAACAAATAATTAGTACTAGAATCCAAGAATAAAATAGTTGGATAGTAAATCATAATAACAATACTTAGAAAGGAAACTAGACAACACTTGATCTACTAACCTTCTACTCGATCTAATCCTCGAACGCTATAACTTCTTATCTAAGATCATGTACTCGGTAAGCTGCAAGTGATCAACCATGTCTTGTCTAATCACCTTTTCCAAGACTTCTTCGGTCTATCTCTACCTCTCCTTATAACTACTATATTCAACCTCTCGCACCTTTTCACTAGGGCATATGTGCATCTTCTCTTCACATGCTCCCATACCATCTCAGCATCGACTCCCTCATCTTGTCCACTACGGAAGCCACTCTTACCTTGTCCCAAATAGCTTTATTCATGGTCATATCTCTCCTAGTTTTTCCACACTTCCACCTTATCAACATCCTCATTTTCGCTACTCTAATCTTCTGAACATCTGAGTTTATGTCCGGTCAACACTTCGCCCTATAGAACATAGCTTGTCTTACCATCACTTTATAAAAGTTACTATTAATGCTTGGTGACACATTCTTATCACACAAGACACCAGATGTGAGCTTACATTTCATCTACCTCACTCTATTACGATGCGTATAACATCATCTTCAATCTCCCCATTTCCTTAAATTACTAACACCCATAAATTTGAAACTTCCTTTCTAATTGGGATATTGACTTGTGTTTTAATCCTTACTTTCACATCTACCACATGAGTTACGCCACCAAACTTGTGCTGAGAGTAATTAGAAAATTATTGGATTGGTATATATTGAGAAAATTGTAAATCTAAATTGAAATCATTCAATTCGGAGTAGATTTAGATTAATTTTGAACCCAATATGTGTTAGTTAAATAGACGAGTAACTTTTACAAAACAAATTATGGCGATCCATCAACCTTTTGTAGCCAAATTTTGTCAATTCATCGAGATTTGTGATCAAAATTATTGAGATCTATCAAGATTTGTTATTAATAAGACCAGTTTTGTCCATTAATTTTAAATTCATTAAGATTTGTGGCCAAAATTAGCAATATGTCAAAAAAATTGGCGACTTGATGAAATGATCATACAATTCAACTATAACAACATCTGAAAATGATAATATAGTAAATTTTAATTTTTTCCATTGTGCGTATAATATAAGTACATTTTTTATAACCACCACATTTCCAAGAAATGGACTGATCTTGAACAAAGTCTGGTTGTTGTATATTGTTTGATCCATTATTAATCAAAATGCCAACATTTTTTGAAGTAAAGGAATCATTTTGGATTAAATAATACCTTGAGGAAAATGTTGCATCATGGACAATTATTATGTGGCGTGAAGAGAACTAGGGTTTTGTAATATTCTGTTTCTAGCTAGGCCTCAATCATGGTGATTATGGTTTGACTACTAAAGTGTCTAATGGTACTTTAATTTGAATTTTAAACTATGCCAATCAGATTTAACTTGAATTATAGAAAGCATACTTGTCTTGAATATTGGCATTTAGTCTCCAAATTAAAGAGATTGAGTTTTATTTGCAAATTTGTACTTTTGAGAAATTAGTGTAGAAAATTAGGTTGTTGGCTGTTCCATAGTCACCCTACAATGAGATCTACATCTTAATCTCTTCAAAGATAACACATCATGAATTATATTTTTGATTCTCAAAACAATAACAAAATACAAGTTAGTATTCAAGATTTGATAGGTTTTCAAAAGAGGCATCACTACAGACAAAAATGACATTTGTCTTTAGTTTACTTATATGATTTTTGAAATTTACTAGCCTGATTAATTCAAATTCGCGTTGTGTAGGATCTATTAAGAGAATGTGCTCCCGCCTCGTTATCATCATTCTTAGGACTTGAACTCGAGACCTCTTGTCAATTATTGGAGTACCATCAATTTTGCCACATCCCGCATGGTTTTAAAAAAAAAAAAGAATAAGAAGGGCAATAATTAATATAAAGGGAAATTTATAGAAATTCCACTAGTTTAGGAGCTAATTTACTTATATACACTCTAGTTTGCAAAATTATGAATCTTACCAGATTTTGGTGTGTCCATATTCATATATCACGGGATACATGAGGTCAGGTGTAATTTGTTCCAGATACATCTTATTCAAGTGGATTCGCATGTATCTGAGATACAAAACAAATCTCACTCGCCTCCCTTACCTTCCTCTCATCTCGCTCGCCACTCTTTTATGTATCTGGTATCCTAGATACATATGAATCACAATAGATACATATAAATACATGTATCTAGTGTGATTCGCATGTATTTTGGATACATGCATGACTATCTCACTCCTCTCTCTCTCTCTCTCTCTCTCTCTCTATTTTAGTGTATCTGGTAGCAAAAATACATGTATCTAGGTCTATCTTCCTCAATATATATATAGTAGGAAACTCTTAATTAGTGGTAAAATACGTAATTATTTAAAAATATAGATAAAATTATTATATATGATATGAATGTATATCTAATAAGGTAGTTTTCCGAATAAATATCCCATTTATTGTTGTTCAAAAAATAATGGAGGAGTTGAATTAATTGGTAAAGTTCTTCCATTTAAGTTGGAGACAACAAGGGTTTAGTATAATGATGAAATGATTATGCAATTTGCACCATCATACAATCTTCTAACATAACAAAATCACATTATTTTGGCTCTATTCACAAGATCTTTTATATGTTAATTGAAAATTCTATCATTTTCCTCTAACAATATATATGTCCATTATTTTGACTTAAGTTGTATTTCACTAATGAGAGCATCTTTAAGCCATCACATTACGGTAATTTAAAACCAAGTTGCAGTGGTGGGTACATTTTGAAATGAATAGTAACTCAAATTTGCTAGGATGTGACGATTTAACTTGTAAGCAGATTTTGATTCTTCCATATATTTTAAAATTATGAGAAAAGAAAGAAAAAGTTAGATAGACTAGTGTTAAATAGATCTTGGCCATAACTCAGCCCACAAAAGCTAGTTCGAGAAGATTGTTCAAGAAGCACCGATGTGAGATTCTTCTCATTCATCATAGGTATGCACACATGTAGACTATGGTGAGAAAAAACAACAACAAGAAAATAAAGAAGAGACAACGTCAACTGGCCACTTTTTTATCTTTATCTTTGAAAAATAACTACGTACTATCATGGAATTTGAAATTTCACATGTGAAATTTCATGATAATATTTTTGAAATTTTACTGGTGAAATATGAAACTTCATGATAGTGACTAAATTTCAATTACCGGGGGCTAAAAACGGCTATTTGTGAATTTTACGTAAAAGCAAAAGCGAGATTTGGACTTGCTATTTAATTTGGCTAGGGATGCTTTTTTGGATTTGGTTCGATTTTGTGTATTATCGATTTTCATTTTGTGAACACACTAAACTGATAATTAAACCAATATGAAATCCATTATTAATTTGAGTATAATCTTATTTGGTTATCGATTTAACCATTAACTAAAATCTTAAAACTAGAAACCAAATCAATAGGCTAATAATTTTTTTTTACAAAACCGTCTAAAAATCATTAACCCAATGACAATAAATTAATAAATTTTTTTTCTTATGTATCGATTAAACCGATTTTTACATGCCACTAATTTTGTCCATAGCCTTTAAATGCCCAATTCGTGTACACTAGTCAAACTTTGATTATGTTGTTTTAGGTTACACAATACGTATTTTATTTGTCTATGATTTTACTCTACCTAAGTTTCAATTTTTCTAACACGATATCAAATCGTTAAACACCATTTATGTAAAACTCTCAACAAATGTTACTATAACATTTCAATTTTGAATATAAAAAATACTTTAATTTAAATGTACTTTTGTATATATTTTTTTAAGTAGCATGTTGATCCATGTGTTACTTTTCTTAGTTAATATCATATGTAGCATTCACCAATCATCATCAAATTAGCAAATTGTATAAGCATTGCATTAATGAGCCAATGGTTTTCTTGAAAATAATATGGGAGTCCACTGTTTTATTCCAAACAAACACTTTTGAGATTTGTATGCATGCTACTTTTAATTAATATTAATAATACCCCTAGCTAGTGGGGTTAAAGACAATATTTAGACAAATTAATATGCTTACAGATCATGAATTTGTATTTCAGATTATTCAACAACGAGTCTCAAAAACATGCATATCAGATCATATGAATTTAGACTATGCCATATATGTGAATTCACTTAAAAGGTACAAAATATTGATGTTAAATTCACAATCCTCAAATCCTTAATCCACCTCTGAGACAAACAAATATTGAAGGATCTATTACATATCATTTCTTGATTTTGATTAGAGCTTTATATGCCTCAATAATGGTGATTATGGTTGAATAAATAGTATTTAACTGTCTAGTAGTTCTTGGAATTAGAAATGGAAAATACAAAAATAGATTATTGCTTAATTAGATATAACCTAATTATACAAAAAATAGTTATAACCTAATTATACAAAAAATAACTATCTTAAGAATTGGTTATTGGTCTCTACAACAAGCAAACAATAACATATTCATTGTAATTCCACAAGTCGGATCTGAGAAGGATAGAATATACACAAATTATCTTATCACTATCTTTATGGAGGTAGAGAATGTTTCGACAACTATTAGTCTCTAAGAGACATTTTCTATTTGAACATGTATATTAGGAAAGGAAAATCCTATGGCCAACCACTTATGATCTTTTAAGAAGTTAAAGATCAAAAGTGTTGAAAATAAGGCTGTTGGCTGTTCCATAGTCTCACTACAACGAAATCTAACCATAATTTCATTAAAAAGAAACACAACTACTATTCTTTTAAATTTTTTTCGTTTGGCGTTCAGTATCAGTATTGAAGCTCGACTAATTTGGATTTGAGCCGCATATATAAGGCCCTATTCGGGGGGAAACGCTCATTGCACTACATGTAGTAAAAATTGCATTTGATTCTCAAAACACAATAAAGAATACAAGTTAATTAGTATAATGCTGTAATAATCATGCAATCTTCTAATATAATAATTAACAAAATCAGATTCGTTTGGCTTCATTCACAAGATTTTAAAGCTATTGGAAACCCTAGCATTTTCCTCCCACAATATACTTTGACTGCAAAGTTGTATTTCACTAAAAAGAAAATCTTCAAGAAATCACATTAATACTAATATAAAGTCAAATTGCACTTGTGGGGACTTTGTATATGTTTAGAAATTAAAAAAGGTTTAAGTTTATCAATTTCTATATTGTGTATTTGCTAATATAATTTTTAAAAGTAAAATCATACCCAAGAAATTAAATTTTAGAGTTTAACTTTGCTTCAAACATTTTTAAATGGGAAAAAGGACAAATTTACTCTGAGTTGTGCGTGGTCCGTCCATAAAAATATGATTGGCTCGATCTATTTAAGTTTGGACAGATCAATGATCAACTCATTTATTAACTCAATTTACTTTGATCTACTCAATTCAACCCGCCCATCTAAAAAAGTTGGGTTTTTTAAGGATAAATATGTGGCCCGAATTAACCTAGAAATTTTGTCGAAATATTTTCTTTTTCCTCAATAGTCATAACAAAGAAAAAAGAAGTTGTTAGTTTTGTTTGGTAATTAGATAGGTTATAACAAAATAGATAAAAAATAATAATTAAAACTTAATAAAAGTTGGATATAATCGGCCATTATTCAACTCATCCTAACTCGCCCCATCTCAATGCATGTAAGTAAGCTCATTTTAACCAACCCAAATTAATACAATTCGCTCATTTGACACTCTTACGTACTACATAATCTTATATAGCAAAGAACAAATTATTTGAAAAATTGATTACTTTATTCGTTATGGAGGTTAATTATATATATATATTATGGAATTATTATAGCTGGATCATATTTCCGTACAGACAAGGAGTATAATGTGTTTTTGTGAATATAAAATTGTAGAATCCAGACATTATAAGCTGGCAGTGGATATGAAATATATATAGCATAAATAATATTACTTATTAATTATTTTTATTATTGTATATTGTGTTGACCTAAAATCTTGCATGAGTATAATTGACTTTACCTTAGGGTTTCAGCGTACCGCATATGAAAGATTTGCGTAAATTACATATGTAATCGATCGATCAAAAATAATTACACATTAATATAAAAATAATAATTATACATTAATATACAGAAAAAATATTCATGTATGTTATTTATTATTTTAGTGAGAGGGCTATGTATCTTCCTACTAGCTTCTCATAATCCTTGTGCCAAGAAAAAAAACAAATCAAAGATTGAGTTTGATATATGATACAACAAAAAGGAGTGTGTTAATTTGGTTGTCTCAATTTATGTGGCATAGTTTAAATTTCGAGAGTCAAATATGTTTGATCATTTGACTGTGAGTTCAGATATGAAACTTCAAGTTTTTAGAAATAAAATTCAAATAAACGAAAAAATTACGCTATAAGTTACGATTCAAAATATTTGAATGACATGAAAAATTATGGTTAAAAAAAATCGTTTGAATATCAAAACCTGAAAAGTGTCACATAAACTAGGACGGAGTACTTCATTTCTCTGGAAAAAAACGTTACCTTCCACAGTTTTACACATGAAATTTACTTTTAAAATTAGTTGAAGTGAAAAACACTATTTTACTTGAAATAGGATTCAAACAATAGTTAATCAATATTTTATCAGCATTCTAAAGATTGAAGTCTAGTTAATTAATTACTAGCGGACAAACTTCAAATTATTTGAAATTCTGAGCTAAGGCCAAAAGTTTTAAGGAATTATTATTATACATAAATAAATACTTAAATTTATATAAAGTTAAACAAGTAAACACATTTGTTCTTGGTGGAAATTTGCATTCTACGTGACATCGTACATGTATTATGTCACATAGGATAGATGTGTCTACTTGTTCAACTTTATACAAATTTAATTAAGTGTCTATTTATGTACAATCAAAATTACGTTGAAGAATATCAATGCCAGCTGAATCCAAATTAAAAGGCATATTTATGTATTAAATTCTTTTCAAAACCTCAACTTCTAAAAGCTGAGCAGATTCCATTTGTCTATTCTGTTAGGTGATTATTATTAAAGCATCATATATAATATAATAGTACATTTGTTTTGTTTTCCTATAAATCTGCTCCAATACTTGTCCTACATATTACTACTAAACTTTTGTCTAAGGTTATCCTCCATAGATTTTTATTAGCCTCCTAAAAAAACCCTATTTCAAGAAAAGAAAAAAACATGGAGGATTATTATAGAGAGAATGCATTCTTATTAGATGAATTATTTGCTTTAAGAAGTGATTTATGGGAAAGTACTTGTATACCCATGGAAATGAATAGTAGCAATAATTTCTATTGTAACAATATTAATTATGATTGTTTTGAGGAAATTCCTCTTCCTTCTACTACTACTACTTCTTTTGTAGACTACTATAATAATTTGCAAATTGACCAAAGCCAAAACTATTCATTATTACATAATGAATTTTATAGCACACAACAAGTAGATGTATTGTCTCCACTAGAACTCACTAATTCTTTGATCATTTCACCTTTTACTTCCCAATTAGAAGATTTTTCATCAATATTCTTTGATGTTGGAAATTTTGGTGATTGTAAATTGGAGAGAACTCAATCAACTGCATCGTCAGCTGCTATAGCTCCTGCTAATTTTAACATTGGTTTGTGTCCTGATAAAAAGGCTAAAACAAAGAAGGTGAATGGGGAGCCTTCTAAGAATTTAATGGCTGAAAGAAGAAGAAGAAAAAGGCTCAATGGTCGTCTTTCTATGCTTAGATCTATTGTTCCCAAAATTAGCAAGGTAAATTAAAAGATAGAGCCTCTTTTTCTTCTTTTTTTGTTAAATGTCCAATATTAGTTAAGCAATAAGTTGTTTTTTTTTCTCTCTAAATAGTTATGAGTTATTCTCACCTTATGACTTGTATCTAATGATTGAGTTAAGTTCAAGATTTCGTTTTGATATAATTAATTTGACCTTTGTAGATGGATAGAACGTCAATCTTAGGGGACACTATCGATTACACGAAGGAACTTCTTGAGAAAATCAACAATTTGCAACAAGAAATGGAACTAGGGTCAAATCAACTAAGCTTGATGAGCATTTTCAAGAACGAAAAGCCTATCGAAATGTTTGTTAGAAATTCACCTAAGGTGACCTTTCAGTCGTTTTTCCTATTAGTGGCTTTGGCTCAAATTCTGTATATATCTACAAAAATAAATTATGTGTTTATGTATAAATAGATTGAGCTCATTTTCAATCCATTGATATTTTCATACTTCATTTTGATAGATCTAAATTATAATTTGGTGTCATGTGCTTTATTGCAGTTTAATGTGGAAAGGAGGAATAATATTGATACAAGAGTGGAGATTAATTGTGCAAGCAAATCTAGTCTTTTGCTATCAACATTGACCACACTAGATGCCTTAGGCCTAGAGCCTCAACAATGTGTTATAAGTTGTTTCAATGATTTTGCAATGCAAGCTTCTTGCTATGAGGTAATATTTTTGTTAACAAGTAATTTTCATGTATTTAGTTCATGGAAAAATATTTTTCAAGAAAAATGTTTTTTCATTAAAAGGTGAAAATCGACTTTCGGCTATTTTCTTATTGCTATCTTAACTTTTGACTTCATATTACTTGTTCAGATTAAGAATTTGGTATTATGATTAAAAATTAGTATAAAATTTTTTTGTCATAAATTAAATCTCTCTATTTGATGATAATTTAATTAGAAAAAAAATTGTTTTTTTGTGATATGATGATAGGAAATGGAGCAGAGAGGAGTTACAAATGCAGAAGAAATAAAGCAGGCACTATTCAGAAATGCTGGATATGCAGGAAAATGTCTTTAGCTTTTTAATTATTTTTTTTACCAAATTTAGTTTTGATGGGAAAAAAATGTTGAATGAATTTTGTTAATGGATAATATATTCTTGAATTTGCTTATTATTATGACTATTTTTTCAAGTTATTAGGAGCATCTCTCTTTTTCAATTGAGAGGCTATAATGATTTTTTGTAACTTAATTAATCATTTTCAAGATGATATCAATTTAAATGTATTGTTTGTAATTTCTTTAGCGTTGTGTTATTTAATATGTATACTTTTTAAGTTGTATGTGTATCCATGTGTTCATTTTTTATTAGTTAATCTCATGTATAGAGTATTATCATCGCAATAAAGGTCCAATAATAAGTTAAACAAACAATAAATAAATCGTATAAGCCTTAGTTTAATATGAGCTAATGGTTTTATTGCCAATAACGTGGGAAGGGAAACTAGGGGTAGTCCATGGTTTCTAATATCTTCCAAATAATCACTTCCAGATTTACTTTCATTTCATCATCTATATCAAAGTCAAATTCATCATATATAATTCATGATTTATTGATGTTGAACTTATATATTAAACTACTCGCAGCTAAATATTTAGTTCTGAATGTGAGGAGGTTGTTGAGTATTCCACATCGGTTAGGGACGGGAGATTTGATCTCTTAATATGAATTTAGACAATTTCTACTCTATGAGCTAGTTTATGAGATTAAGTTAGGTTCAAGATCCATTTTTTAACTTTATTTTTACTTTTCACTCTAATACAGATAATTTTCATTTTTAGTTATCACTTTTAGTCTAACCAAACAAAAACATATTTTTTTCATGTTTTTCCTTTAACTTTATCTCAAATCATTTCTCAAGATCTAAGACTACATATATATTAATTAAGATCTCTCTTCTTCTTCATTCTCAAGAGGAATGCAACAACAAAACTGTCATTCCATACAGAGACGAACCTAGGATTTGAAGACTTCGGGTGCACCAATATTACCTTAGCTCAAATATGAGCACTAAGATAAATTTAAAATAAAATAAAAACAATCAATATTACCTTAGCTCAAATATGAGCTCTAAGATAAACTTAAAATAAAAATAAAAACAATGAAAATAGGGCCTCTATAGCTGGAATCAAACTCAGGTCTCGCAAGTGGTTCCTTTGACTTGTACCAACAACACAATGACACTCTTATGCTCCTCATGGATGCACTGTTAATTATATCCTAGCTAATTTCTGCTAGTTTATCAAGATAGATATACATATATACACATGATTTTTTTCCGAAGTTAACGGGTGCGCACTCCACCTTATAGGGTGGATCCGCCTCCGCTTCAATATAGATCGTCGGATAATACGAATATTATGATAAAATATTTATATTTGTTATTATATTTTAAAGTATGTGCAATATGGAATTAATAACTCCATATATATCCTTGACCCTATGTGGATCATGCAAATGGGGGAAACGAAAATAACCCCATTCATGATGATTTATATTGAAAAATAAAATTTGGATTCATTCTTGAGAAATGAGTGGTACAATGAAGTTAACTCTAAAAGATAAATTTCATTAAGCTAGTTGTCTATTTAGTATTCCATTTTGGAAGTTTGCTTAAAGATAATTGAGACTTGAGGGTGTTGATTTTATGCTTAACTAATAGTGTGTGGTTGAATTTTGGAGAAGTCAAAAATATTTATTTTGAAAAAGTGGGGTGTTTGATTAATAGCAAAAGTTATCTTTTAGAAGGTAAAAGAAAAATATTTTTCTCTAAAAATATTTTTTTTCGAAAATTACTATTAAGAAACTACACCTAGTAACACTTTTTTAAAAGTTTGGTTAACATTAATTGTTTCTAAAAAGTATTTTATAAATTGATTAATCAAACACAAATTACTTCTTAATAAAAAAACTTTTAAAAAAAAGTATGTGCTTTTCAAAAACAATTTTCAAGATAAATTAATTTTTAAAATTTCAAATAAAGTAAGTCATTATCAATTGAATTTAATTTTACTATTATTCGATCCACAATCAGGCATGTTATTATACAAATAAAAATTGGACCTCTTAAACATCAAAATTAATACTCTTATGGACTAATTCTTGTCATATTATTACCCAGATAACAATTTGAAATATATGTAATATAACAAGAGTGAAATGAACAATGCATAAAATAAAAGAAAAAGTTTGACAAATGTTATTCAAAGTTAAGGGGATTTTATTTTTTAAAGCAGAATTGGGTGGGGGTGAAAATGATTTTCATTCCCTGCTAAAACAATAAACTATTTGTATTATAAAGAATTTGTAGAGTATTGTTTTATGTGGTATTAATGGATACAATTGGATTGCTGCACATGTACTATCTTTATATCTTTATAGATTATCAAGCAGTTTTCCAGCAATTCTTACTTTATAAGGAAGAAGTTGCACACTATTTCCTTCCCACATGAAAATGTTGCACATAAGTTAATTTAAGGATGAAGTGTAATTTTTTTAACACAGTTTAAAATTTTAGGCAATCAAGCTACATTGAAGTTAGTCAAGAATTTCACTATTAAGTAGTGTAGTTATATTTATATAACTCTTTTCATATTAAGCATATAACTTGTTAAGAAGAATTATGTGCAGGCCAAATTAGAAAGACGAACTTTTAAGTTTTTAAGTACTTAACTAATTTTTTTTTAATATGTGGTATTATTTGATATGTCATCACCAAATGCATCATATAAAATATTTGTTAATAGCTATATACTAATATATATTGAATATAGAATATTAGATAAATTAAAGAACAATTTTGTATTATTATATATCAAATATAGAATGTTAGAATATTAAAACTAAATCAAGATATATAATAAAAATATTATTATAAAATAATTAATTGTCTACTAGTTTTTAAATCGTATTAATTGATAGTTGATTTTATATATCACAGTCTCATTAAAAAAATCTTCATATTGGAAAGTAAATAATGAAAAATAAAAAAACCTAAAAATTGTAATATATATGTTATTTTAGTGTAACGGCCTTCTAGCCAAAAAAAAGAGGAGATGAATATACTATCATCAAGTAATTTCAACATCCATTTGCCAATGGAGATTTTCGGTCGTTATCTTCAAAAAAATCCCCAAAATATGTATAACATATGTATATAATTATTGTGTATATATTATACACTAAGTATACGTTGATTATACATAAAAATATATATAATGTGTGTATATATTGTATAAAAACTATATATATGTGTGTATATATTGTATTTTTTGTTTTATTTTACGTGGCTCCTGTTAACTTGACATTTTCCTTAAAAAAATATTCATTAGGATATAATATTGAAAGAAAATAATAAATTTCTCTTTATTTGCTAAAACAGGCAAGTAAAAAAGAAAATTCAAACGTTAAACAAACAAACAAAAAGGTGTTAACAACTTTTCCTTATTCCTCCTACAACAATGTCATCCCGTTCATCTCGATTGAAGTCAAGATCAAAACCAATCGATGAATGTTACCCAACATATCAACAATTACAAGAACAAGAACAAGAACAGAAAACATCAAACACTAGAGATGAAACGAGACAAGAAAACATCGATAACGATTATGATTATGATATTGATGATGAACCTGTGTGGACATTTCGTGTGTTGTTATTGGGATTATTATCTTTCATTTTCTTGATAATTATTACAAAATATTATCTTCATGAGACATCAGAATGTGTTGTGTCAATGGTATGGGTTATGGTGTTTGTGTACCCTATAGGTTTTATTATGGGCAAGAAATTACCAAAAAGGAAGATTTATTTACGTCCAATTGGATTGGAATTTTCTTTAAATCCAGGATATTTTAATACCAAAGAATATGCAATGATCTCTATAATTGGTAATATTGGTGCTGTTTATGGTGGATTAACTTCTGATTTCATCCTTAATACTTCTTTCTAGTTGCATTTTTTCAGAGATCTAATATTAGGGGTCGTTTAGTAGCTGGATAAGCGCAAAGCTAATACATGAATAACTTGGTTATTTATGTATTAATTGTTAATTATTCATGTGTTAGTTTTATACAATGTTTGATCAGTAGGACAATATCTTTATTGAGTTATTGTAATGTAGTTTACTTTGTAGTTTCTCTTTTTGAGGGGTGATTGTAGATTATGAAATTCACTACTAGAATATGTGAATGGAATTGACTTGTGGAAATGTTTTTGATGAACTTTCAGATAAGAATTTCATATTTTTTATAGTATTTTGATGGGAGTGTCAATTAAAATTTGTTACTTTTTGTTTGTTTCTTCCATTTTGTTTATTTTATTATCTTGTTGTTGTTACTATTTGTTATTATTGCTTTCTTTTCATTTGTTCTTGAACCGAGGTCTATCGAAAATCATTATTATGTAAAATAAAGGTAAGATTAGTTTATATATACTCTACGCTTCCCAGATATCAGTTATATTGGACTAGTAACAAACTAATCTATTTATTAAATAATGATCATTTTTTCTATTAAAATTGTGGATGGCCTGGAAGACCATTTCCTCAAATTTTCTCAGGAATTTCAATTGTTGATGGAGATTATTGTAAGCAGTTAATTATAATTAAGCACTTTCTTACTTGTCTAACAGGCTAGTATATATTTAGGTACCTTCTTCATTCACTTTTATCTGTCATGTTTCATTTCTTAAGAGTTGATTTAACTATATATAAAGATAAATTAAATTAGATTTAATTCTATATTTTAAATTTAAATATTCAAAAATTATATTTAAAATACCATAAATTGCAATCTTTTTCATATTAGTATACGATTTTCATTTCTCCTTAATCCTGGTGGTCAACATTTATTACATCATATACGATTTTCATTTTATTTTATTTTTCTCAAAAACCATCACCCTGGTTGTAACGATTTTCATTACAACGGTTCCGTTGCAACCTGCAATAATAAAATATTACTTTTTTCAATTCAATTTATGTAACATAATTTAGTCGTATACAATATCAAAAGATAAAAATAAATTGAAATATGTGCTCTAATACAAATCATAAACATTAAAATAGAAAGTTTAGAAGTTGAAATTTTTAAATATAGAATGATACACAAACTCAATGAATCTGATGATGCAATAGTTAATATGTGCACCTTTACGATTGAAATCGGGGGTTCAAATTTCACATATGTCTTGTTATTTTCTCTTTTTCTCTCCTAAAATTAAGTTCGGATTTCAAATCTCATGTCTTTTTTATTATTAGAATTTTAGTAGTTCACTTAATTGATTATCTAAATTTTCTGATATTTTATTCAAATAAGTCAAATGCCTATATTAAAACCAGTACTAGAAGAGGATGTATCATATAATAAACGGGTGTAACAAATTAATGGTGTGCCCTAAAAAGCTTAACATGGATATAAGTAGTAAATTCACTTTTTCATAATAATGAATTTGTGCTTTCGAAATCCTGAATATCTGTCCTTATATGTGTTGGAAAAATATTATTATATATCTTTAAAAAATTATTTTATATCCTATTATATTTGGAAGATAATATTATTATATGTCCTAAATATCTCCTTTCCATAAATAGCCTCAATTAGTTATTACTCCAAATAAATTATTAACAGCTCTATTATAATTATGACCAAACGTTATATGTAATTTTAATGGCATTGATTGGCTATTAAAATTTCCTTTGATCTCATACAATTGACTCATTCTTCATTGTCATTTATCCCTATTGATTGTCTGTTATTTGTTGGAGCCTAAAGTGAATCTCATGTGATGATCTTCAACTATATATATTTGTATTTAATCTTTGTTAGTTTCTGGCCTAGTTTTATACTAAAAGAGTAGAAGAGCTTGTTGAATTCTGGGGATACACCTATACCTTGTAAAATATCCTTAAGGACAGTGTCTTTCGACACGTCTCAAGCTTGGAGAATTTTCTACAAAAGTTGGTGGGGAAAGTATAATAATCTTTGGTGAATTCAATTCAAGTGATCGTGAAGAAGGTATTTTTCGTAAGATTTTCAACAGTATCTAGCCACTAATTTCAATAATATATATATAAACTGCGCATGTTTTCATTTGTCTATATTACTTTCATTTCACCAAAATATTTTAATCTCAAATTCATAACTAATTTTTCCTGTTTTTTCTCTGTGATCGCATTATTTTCGCGTAAATAATAGTTTTTTTTTTCTTTTTACTCCATAGCCCTATATATAACTTATAATCATAACTATATTATAGTGAAAACTCTTCAATATTTTCCCTCCTGGCCTCCCTGGCCTTTGACAAAGGGAAAACATACAAAGAAATAAATTAAGAACATTGTTCAGGATTCAAAATCTTTGTAAATATTTTTTTTGTAACGAAAAAATCACTCAACTTTGATCAGGAGTTATACGCGAGGGTGTCACAAGGACAGAAAAGTTTTCCAAAATTTCGTGTGTTCGATAGAAAAGAAATTTCTAGAAAAATTGTCAACATAGAAAAGAGAACAATTTGAATAACTCAAAATCCAGAAAATTTCCCCAATAGTTGGGAAATTTTCATCTCCTTTGTAAATACCAAGAGGAAAAAAAAAATTAGGAACAGTTTAAAATTTCTTTTTTTTCTTCAGCCTCTAATTAACATCATTTGATTGTCACTGAAGCTATGGGAGTTGAGAAAAACGTAGAAAATGAATTTGAAGAAGAAATTGCTGAAGATGAGCAATCTCCGATAGAACAAGTCAGGTGCGTTTTGAATTGTGTGACTATTTCATCTGAAACGTTAAATTATTAGATAGAGCAAAGTTTTAATTACTATGTTACGTTCCATACGTCCATTACGTGTGATACTATTTCCTATTTAATCTATTTCCTAAAAGAATGAACTTATCTATTTTGAATTGATTAGCTTCAAGTTTTGCATTTTACTCTTAGGGTCTGTTCAGTATGGAGGAAAATATTTTTCAATTCTTTTCCTGTTCGGTTGATCAAAAGAAAAACATTTTGGAAATCAAGTTCTTTAAGTAACGAAAATAATTCCATAATATTAGTTGTGTTTCTCCCCACCCTCCAACACCTCATATTCACCCCCAATCCCCCGCCTACCATATTATTTGTCTAGATTATATACAAATAATTTTAGGATATAGTAATTTTTGCTAACATACCAATCACAAGAAAATAAGTAAAAAGTTGACTTATTCTTCTGAAAAACATTTTTCATCATATTGAACACACCCTTAATGACATTTTTATAGTCACACAAAAACCACAAGTTCCAATTATAGCCTTACAAATATGGTGGCATGTTTCAAACTATAAGTTGTAATGTTTTTATTTATTTCTTTCTTAATCTCCATCTCAAATCAAACAAGTTTAAAAAAAATGGAATGTAGAGAGTACCAATTATATTAATCTAGTCTCAACTCTTCAAGACATGATTTTATGACTACACAAATTCCTCAAGTTTTTTCTCCATAAAAATATCATGGCAAATAAGTTGCAAACAAAAAAAAAAATCTTAAATCTTTGTGCTCGTGAATATTTTATTTACTTAATTATATTATGTCTGGACAAGCAGGTTGACAGTGTCAAATCAAGACGACCCTAGTCTACCAGTATGGACATTCCGTATGTGGTTCCTCGGACTCCTTTCGTGTGCAATTCTGGCATTTCTCAACACATTTTTCAGTTATCGAACACAACCATTGAGCATAAGTATGATAACTGTCCAAATCGCGGCGTTGCCACTAGGGAAAATCATGGCTAAAGTGTTGCCTAGGAGGAAATTTAAGATAGGATCGTGGGAGTTTTCGTTGAATCCAGGACCATTTAACATGAAAGAACATGTTTTGATTTCAATATTTGCAAATTGTGGTGCTGGGACAGCTTATGCTGTTTCAATTGTTACTATTATTAAGGCATTTTATTTGAGGAACATATCATTTGTGGCTGGTTGGATTCTTGTTGTTACCACTCAGGTAAATTTCATCCTTAATTCCATCAAAATAACATATGATTCTTAGAAATGAATGAACCTTAAAAGGTAGGTCTAAGAGGTGAGAATTGTTCAAAATACATTAAAGGAATGACGTGAGACTTTTCACGTCCAGAGCTGAACATCTAGTGTGTGTGGGTAATTTAATACAAGGGTCTAATATCAAAAATGAACATCTTGAGTTTGACTCATTTCCAAAAACTAATTTAAGAGGTGAAGATTGTCCAAACTACATTAAAGAGACCACTCATCCCTTAAAGAGACTATTTGAGACTCTTGACACTTGTGTCTATACATGCATTGCACTTTTCTTTTTTTCGACTTGTATTACATATATAACATACTAGGAAAAAGAATTTCGCCTGATTTATATATTGCATGGTAGATCGCGTACACGAACAAAGTTTGATGTTTAAGTTGGAAAGGCTTGCAAAGGAGAAGGGGTCCATAGTTTCATGGAGTTTTGAATTTGCTAGTCAATTGGAGTGGGGCCGAAAGCCTATAAGGGATTTCTTGAAACTCTGTAGCCTTTCAGCCCGATTCCAAAGAGAATGTCCACGTGGCAAAAATAATTACCCAAAAATATTACATTTCATACCTATCAAGTGAACATAAGCTAACATGGTGTATTTGATCAGGTTTTGGGATATGGATGGGCAGGGATAATGAGGAAGTATGTGGTAGAGCCTGCTGAAATGTGGTGGCCTGGTAATATGGTTCTAGTCTCTCTTTTCAGGTAATTTTCAATATATTTTTTCATTTTATTCAGTTGGTGTGAAGAACCATTTTGATGCCTCAATTAATTTGAATTGGTGTCACGTTATACTTATTTAAGGGGATAACACTCTCTATAATTAAACCTTCTCCTCTAATCACTCACTTGGTGAGCTCTCTGCCTTTCAGAGTTGACATAGAGGGTTTAACCCCCTCCCTCCTCTGTATCATGACAATTAGCATCGCCTTTTCCTTTTCCCTTCCTTCTTTCCTAACATAATTTTAAAAAATCATCTTCTCATTTTGTCAACATTTTTAATTTCTCTCTCGATGTAATTATCGTTCAATAATTTTAATTTTATTCATGATTTTAAACAGGGCACTACATGAAAAAGATCCAGATGGTAAAAGCTCAAGAGGAAAATTCTTCATAGTAGTACTAGCTTGTAGCTTCATTTGGTACATTGTCCCTGGATTTCTCTTCCCAACATTATCAAACATCTCATTACTATGCCTTTTCTATCCAAAATCAGTCATAGCCCATCAAATTGGGTCAGGAATGAAAGGTCTTGGCATATTATCATTCACATTTGATTGGTCAGTTGTAGCATCATATCTTGGAAGTCCATTAGTATCTCCATTATTTGCAATTATCAATGTTATAGTGGGCTATGTTTTTGTGGTTTATGTAATGATACCAATTTCATATTGGAGATTTGATATTTACAATGCAAAGACATTTCCAATACTTTCTTCACATTTGTTTAATGCTCAAGGACAAAAGTATGATATTAACACAATTGTTAATGACAAGTTTGAGTTGGATGAAGTGGCTTATGGGAAACAAGGAAGGATTAATATAAGCACTTTTTTTGCACTTACTTATGGATTGAATTTTGCTGCTGTTATTGCTACTCTCACTCAAGTTGCTCTCTTCAATGGAAAGTAAGTCCTCTTTTTTATAATATATATAGTTTATTCAATTCATCGAGCTGTTGAAAAGTCAAAAGTATTTATTTTAAAGAAATTTGAGGTGTTTAACTAAGTTTTTAGTAGAATATAATAAAACCCTTTTTTCTAGAAACACTTTTTAAAAAGTTTGTCAACAATAGAGGAAAAAATAATTAGTTATGAAGTTCATCCCACATAATAATTACTAGTACTTGTTAATTTGTACAGGGAAATAATTGCTAGATTCCGAGCTTCACATAAATCAGGAAAGTCTGATGATATACACACAAAACTCATGAAAAAATATCCAGACATTCCTGGCTGGTGGTTTCATGGAATGCTTGTAGTTTCATTGGTTTTATCACTTGTACTTTGCATTGTGTGGGTTGATCAAGTTCAACTTCCATGGTGGGGTCTTATTTTTGCTGCTGCCATTGCTTTGATTTTCACTCTCCCTATAAGCATCATCACAGCCACAACAAACATGGTAAGTAATACTCTATCTGTTCCGTGTCAATTTGTTTGTCTGGTTTTGACTTAACACGAAGTTTATTGTCCACCATAGATTTTGAGTACTTGACACGTAGTTTAAGAAGTAAAGAAAACTTTTGAATCTTGTATCTTAAACTAAAGATACTTAGAATATTGTACCAAAACGTTCTTTAATTTTTTGGTTTTAAACATGTCAAGTGGAGAGAAAAAAAAAAACCTTTCTTAAACGGATAAAAAAGAAAAATAAGATAAACAAATTGAAACAGAGAGAGTAATAATTAACTAGATTGTCATTTTCTATTATTATCTTAATATTTAGTGAGACTATAAGTGTAAAATTGCTTTGAGTTTAACTTTTATCTACTCAAAATATAAAAGAATATTATATTATCATATCACCTAAAATATACGAAATGACTACACTAATCGCTAAGAAACTGTCTATAATAAGTGGAACTAGTTGAAAAAAAAGGTTATGTAATACTAATAATGTGTGTTTTTACAGCGTGAGTGTACATAAGTTAAATCCAATTGTTCGTTGGCTCCATTAAGGTTTTTTTGACTAAACAAACATGGTGATTATTAGATTGTATATGATAATAACAACATATTCAGTATAATTTTTTGGTGCATTGAATATTTTTGACTAAACAAACTTTTGATTGTGATGACAGACACCAGGATTAAATGTGATCACAGAATATATCATTGGTTTAATAATTCCAGGGAGACCAATAGCCAATGTTTGTTTTAAAACATTTGGGTATATAAGTATGGCACAGGCTGTTTCATTTCTATCCGATTTTAAGCTAGGACATTATATGAAGATTCCTCCAAGATCAATGTTCATTGTTCAGGTATTAATTCATTAATTACTCGTTTTTGTCCTCGTTTACTATTTTTATTCAGTAAAATAAAGACAGAATACATAGATAGACACTTTAACTTGACTTCCATTAGCACGCATACAGTTGAACACCTCAACTTTCATTGTGACCTATGTTTAGATACCTTAACTCGTCTCCACGGACTGAAATTGATTGTGAAGTAATATATGCACTAGTTTGTTTGCAACTTTTGTTTTATTGACATTTCGTTTCTAGTATAAGCAATACTTGAGATTATTAATCTTTGAATTGTAATTAATTCATGCATTAATTTATCACTAAGTCAAAAATGATTTTTAGCGGCAATCAATTAACGACAATAACTTAATTATCGCTAAATATGTATTTTTAGCGGCAATTAGCACTCTTTATAAATGTCCTTAAAATATATAGCGACATTGGGTCTAATGGCAATTAACTAATGTCGGTAAAGATTTTTAGCACTCTTTGTTAATATGTATATTTATAGCCGCTAAAAGCTATTTTTGCTATAGTGTATTTTTGATCATCCCTGCATAACTTTGTTAGCAAACTAGTTGTTGATATTTCATAAAACTTTCTCTTGTTGTTGTTCACAATAAAAAAAGAAAAGAATTCACAATAAACAACTTATGTCGTTAGACAACAAAAATCCATCGCTAATGAATTATCAAAAAAATTTCTGGTAACGATAAATTTCGTAGTTAATTTTTTTTTATTGTAGTACCACATGATGTTCAATAAGCTGAAATTTTTGTTGTTGTTGTTGAAACAGTTACTTGGAACATTGATTGCTGGTACAATAAACATGACTGTAGCATGGTGGCTGCTTACCAACATTGATAATATATGCCAAGATGCACTATTACCAGTAAATAGTCCATGGACATGTCCAGGAACTCGCGTATTTTTCGATGCATCAGTGATCTGGGGTTTAGTAGGACCTAAAAGAATGTTTGGTGAACTTGGAAATTATGGTGCACAAAATTGGTTTTTTCTTGGTGGTTTATTTGCACCAATTATAGTATGGTTGTTACACAAAGCATTTCCAAAACAAAGTTGGATTAAATTGATTAACATTCCAGTACTTCTAGGTGCAACTGCAAATATGCCTCCAGCAACACCTTTGAACTTTAATAGTTGGATTTTCTTTGGTATTATGTTCAATTTCTTCATTTTCAAGTATCAAAAGAAGTGGTGGCAAAAGTATAATTATGTGCTCTCAGCTGCATTGGATGCTGGATTGGCATTTATGGGAGTTTTTATATATTTCTTCCTTGATAATGTTAAACTTGATTGGTGGGGTACTGGAGGAGAATATTGTGGTTTGGCTAGTTGTCCTACTGCTAAAGGCATCGCGGTTGAAGGATGTCCTTTACGTTGATTTCACTATGACAGTCGTGCTCGTTTTGGACTTGGTTATGCTTTATGAGTTGATCAAGGTCATGTGTGCAGTTGTTTAATATGGTTGTTGATCAGGCCAACGAAGAATATAGTTCTTGTTGAAGGATGTCCTTTACTATAACAGGTCGTGTTTGTCTTGAATTTGGTTATGTCTTTTGAGCTGATCAGACTCATGTGTGACGGTATATATAGTTGTTGAAGAATATCATTTGTGTTGATTTCAGTATAACAGTCGTGTTCTTCTCAAACTTGCACGTCCCTCTTTGAGTTGATCAAGCTCATGCGCGCCAATATCATAGAAGATTTCACTATTGTTATTATTTGTCGCGCTTTTAAAAGTATGTTTGTATAAAATTATCTTCTTATAGGAAGTTAACCCCTAACTTATGTCATTGTAGATTCTTAAGTAACCTTTAACTTGTGTAAATATGTCTCACAATAAGGTAATCCCCCACACAATGTAATTCTTTTTTTTTAATGTTCTTTGAAGTTTAGTTTGATGTATGTGGACTTGATCATTCAATGACTAAATAATTAATGTTTCCATATTTGAGAAGTATATAGTATTGGTTCTCTTCTTCTTGCTATGTATATTTTTCCTCTTCTTGTAGTATTCCATGTCCTAATTAATTTTCTGACATCTTTTGGTTATTGTGAATCAGTTTCATTAATCGTCGAAGTCAAATTGAAGCTTCGATCACAAGCATTGCTAACTTGAAGGCATATGCATCACAAGCATGAACTATCAAAACAGTTAAAGAACATTATAGATTGGGTGGTTGTTCGGTAGATATTCGATGCAGGCAAACATCCTAGCAATGATCAGGTCAGTTGACCATTTTTCCCTGACATCTACGGGTTCTAGACGAGTCTTTAACAATGTTATCAAAAGCAAAAAGCACAAAAGAACTCTTAAGGTCTGATGGAACTTTAAGTGCAAATAAAGCGTGGTGCAAAGGGAGAAACTAATACAAATGTATATATGTTAAGTCCAAGACTAATAATTGTAGGCATGAATGACAAATATATGAACAACTTAGTGTCACCCCTTCAGAAGAGGCTCATTGACAAAGAAAAGTATGTCTTAGAACATTGATGACGACATTAAAGCGCGCATATTAAGCGAGATGAAGCGGTCAACAAGTTTTGAGCCTCGTTTCAGGGTTTAAGCACGGCTTTGACACAATACTGGTCTTTAGTAATTTAAACATATATTCGTGAGGTTCCAACACTTGATCGAGAAGATCAGAGGTTAATGGCATAGTGTGCATCTTCTCCACTAATGCAGTGATAGCCTGCAGTATTTCAGTAAGACAAGAGTCAAGGATCCAGATAATGGGAGTTTATTTGTTGCTTTCAAATTATATGAACACGAAAATAACCTCAATTTTGTAGTTCCTGGTGTTTCATAGTGTTGTAGCTGTGGCTGGCTTAGCTGTAGATGAAGAGGTGCGAGAGGGTCCTCGTTGACGCTTAAACTGTTTGAACTCATGGCATTTCTGCTCACTACATATGCATCTCTATTTCCATAAACCTGATTTTCGACAGAAAATGTAGAATTCTTTTTTGAAGCAGAATGACTAAAGTTTTTGTCTTGATTTTTTAGAAGGAAATTATTATCTACTAGCATAAGTGAAATCTTTTCTATAGATATATATCGATACCTTCTTATACAATTCCATATTTTCTCGACGAACAAGGTCTAGTTTCTTATGAAGTTCCTTGTTTTCTTGATGGCTGAAATTTCCCTGCAAAGAAACAGATGAAGTTAGCTTCTTGGATATTTTTAGGATAAATGACAGGAAGTGGTTGCAGTTACGGGTTGACCTTTCGTTTTAGTTCTTGTACCTCTTCAATCAGAATTTTGTCCTACAGAAATCAGAGATTGTCAGTGCTATTTAGACAAATAATATACAGCAGATTTGGAGGTGAAAGCTCAAACCTTTTTCACACGGACACAATGCAGACTCATTTCAAGTTGCTTTTCCAAGTTTTGTAATTCTTTGACATTCATTCCAGATAGCTCTTCACCCATCATTTTTCTGCCGGAAAAGCAATCTTTTAAGCCAATTTAGGCCTTTAACATAAATCCATGGTTAAAAGGACTATGACTGCAAGCATGTGTTTAATGGCTTAGGAAAAAAAGAAAAGGCTATATCTACACAATTCATGGTGTTTTGGTATGACGAGCTCGACGGTTTGAGCTCCCCACAGAAACCCACAATACCATATGATATTATTGTTATGCAACATGTGGTAGAATGTTAGTGTTAGTCAGGGAGAGCTAGTGTTCTGTAACAGGTTCAACGAATCCAATAGCTTTGGTACAATCCTATATTGGTATTAAAAATTTAGTTAATATGTGCAAATTATAAATTTAGAACCTAGTGACTTTATAAGACTAGAATCCCGGATCCATAAACTTCAATTCCTAGCTCCACCTCTGATGTTAGTCATATTCCATCATAGGTATGTGTATCTTCTTCTTAATATAACAACTCCTTTTAGAATATCTCTCGTATACTTGCATGTTATGAGAGTCTCCACGATCATAACAGACACCTAAGTCACTTTCTCGTCGAGCTGTCTAAGTCTGACAATATCCACCTCTACAAAAGGTTTTTTCTTTTACTAATTTTAACTTATCTCATCATTGTTTGCGGGGTAATCTCTGGTGGCATCACATCTCTCTCCTGCCACTATTCTGGGTATGTATGCTGCCAGAAAATTTTCAGCCATCTCTCTTTCCAATATTCTGTATGTTGCCTTTGGTTTTAGTCCTATTGGTAGTTTAATATGTCATTTATTCATAACTTGAAAAGTCATGCTAATTGGGGTAAAAGAACTTACCGATGATTCCGTTGCAAGTTCTCTAGTTGTTGCCTCAGCAGTGCAGCTTCCCTTTGCCAAAACTGCAACACGAAGATATATTAGTAAATTTATTCAGTGGCTTGGATTATCAATACAAGAGAAATCAATAGATGTTTCTTTGTGTTATGACTAAAGTACTGCAGAATTAGTAGCAGACCAATCTCAACTTTAGTTGCCATGTTCCTCTGGAAGTGCTACTTAGAATGGTTTTTCGTGACCCATCTCTCTGGTGACCGAAGCATTAGTTATAAGTTAATTTTCTGACACATAGCTCTTACTCTTTAATGAATGGTATAGGACAAGGTTGATAAGATCTTTCACATATCAAAAACCATAACAAGCTGTCAAAAATGGTTTGCAGACAATAATGAGCTATTGTTGCTTTCTAGAATTAGCATCACATTAACCAAAATCTCTCTTTGTTTTCAAAAAACCATAACAAACCTTTCAATGTGGGTTGAAGAAAATAATGAGCTACTGTTGCTTTCATGAATTTGCATCACATTAACCAAAAAGCAAACGTACCGTTTTGAGAAGCAAATAAAGTAAAATATCTTTTTGTTTTTGTAAAAGTGCTTATCCTTTTACAATCATGTTTGATTTTTTTATTATTGTATTTTTTTTGTATGACAATTTACACTCTTGGTTTTTCATCTAGTACTTTCATTCACCTCGTGTAACACAACTTAAGATTGCACCACATCTGGTGGTGCAAGATAGAACCCCTGGTAGCTTGGAATGGATGACAATAGATTCACTGGGACAGCATGACAAAGTAAAAGCCTCTTATATAAACCTTTTGGTTTGCTAAATGAGTGTTTAGTTCATAAAATGTCCTAATTCAAGTATACAAAGGCATCCATAGGTGTTTTACAAAGGTTCAGGGGTATCCTGTATATTAGTTTAAGATTTTGAGTTTGATACTTTAGTTCTTTGATGTAGTATTGAAGCCAACATTGACAAGTCCATTCTCTCTCTAGTGAGTTAATATTCTCCATGTGTGAATATCAAGTAATATGTGCATAGTTCTTACCGTCAACATTTATTATGCATGAAGATGTTCAGTTTGAGAAAAAGGGAATCTTTCAGCTTATGTTTTAGCCCGTGCTAGCTCCTACATAACCATTATCCCTGTCTCTAAATGCTGGCACTTCTATCATTAGTTTATTGGTATTTGAGTATAAGATATAAGATTGGCATGCATCCAGGTGTGTATTGTGAGAGCTTGGACTTCCTTCAGCTAATCATTTTTGCATCTCCGGAAGTTATTGCATCTTCAGTGAGTTGAAAATAATTGACATTTGAGTTAAATGATGATATGCCTTATAATGGAAAACAGTCTGGAGGATTGTATCTCTTGTTCAGATGTAGCTCTAGATTTGAGTCAAATGATGGTAATGTTGGCAGGGGCCTAATTTTCCTGCATATCAAGAGCAATGTGTAGAACATTGTTTTTATATTGCAGAAGACCTAAGTGCATCCTTGTGCCCATGGTGTTGGCATAAGCTGAACTAGTTAGATTCTTGTAATATAGTAAACTATCTGCCTTTCTTGAACAGCAAGAAATTAGGACTTGGAACCCCAATTAGAACTTATTCCCTAGTTCCAACGAGATGCTCATACTCAAATTTGTGTACGGTTATAACTTATAGGTCTGTTTCCTATATCCAACGATCCGTAGATGTCATGATTGTGGCATTAACATCTGAGCACAAATCTCAGCTATGTGATAAATCATGTCAGCACTGAGCAGTCATATTTGGGTTAAAAGACACCTGATTAAGAGGGGTCAAGAGCTGATTCTGTGATCAATCTATATCAGAAAATAAAGAACAACCACTTCCAGATTTCCATGCTCTAACTGAACTACTAAGGCACTCGACCAGATAAAAGAATCCTCTGAACACAGGAATAGATTTGTTATGCTGAGATCTATGTATAGGTATTTTATAGACCAGTACCTCACTTTAGTTTGGCAGTAGTATCAGGGCCATGCAACTTCTGAAAAAGGGAAGGTCCAAAGTTTCTGTTCTTTTCACTATAATCACATAGTCTTCACCTATGTTTTGACCCGCACCATTCAATACTGATCGGTAAAGCAGAACGAACTATTTTTTTATGGAAATTTTTATTCCTTTGCTTCTTCTCATAATCTAAAGAACAGACCTTCTGACCCTGAAACAATTGCAAAGAAGGATTAGATGATTAATCTCGAAATAGCAGAAAGATGGCATGACTAGGCTATGATTGGTTGTAGTCTTGTAGAGCTGGATGCTCTTGTTTGAATCAAAGACCTTCAACCAGTGATATCCCAGAATGTCATTATGATAATGCAAGAAGAGTGGCCAAGTTTACAACAGCTCCATGTTTATTGTCATCTTGGTATAAAGTTTAGCATCCTTGGTTTTACTATCTTCTCTTCTAGAAGATAATTGTTTCTCCACAGGCTTCAACTTGCAACATCAATAGTGACACATTCAAAACTGATTAGCTGGGATATGATTGGAGGGTTTCTAAGAGTATAAAGAGATTTAATTCAACTGTTAAGGAAATGGAGTGACCCTAATGGTAATAATCCGGGATAACTGTTGCAAAATATTATCAGACTTCTTAATTCAATGGAGAAGTGCTAAGCACAAGAATAACTTAGAAATCTCTTAAGGATCTTGGACAGTCTTCTGATCCTTCGAACATGCCATTAACTATTCAACAACGTGCCTGTTTCTAAGAGCATTTTGAGCTTATTTATCTTAACTTTTGTGTGTGCTCATCGCCAGGATTTGCAGTATGAAGACAGGAGACGAGTCTAAAAGAACAGACTCATCAATATATGAGTGTTGTTTCTAGATGTTACTTATTTGTCAGGCGTAGGTCATGAAATGGTATTTCCATTGCTTCCAAAATGCTAGTGCTAAATATGCATTCATGCTTAAGGTTCTTGATTGGCACATCTTAAGTGTGTATCTCTTTTGTGGGAGGACATCAAGTTTCCCAGAGTCCCTGTCCCAATTGCTAAATGCAGTTGCTAAACCTGCGTTTGTTCATCAAACTTCCTGCCCTATGCTATCATGAATGTTCTACTCCCTCTCCGAGGTGCCCTACATAGTGTGTACTTAAATGACAATGCCAATACTTAGTCATGCTAAAGATGAAATTATCTTGTTATCAAACATTTAAGAGCTTTTTAAGGAGAATGTCTAGACGACTCTTTTCACTTACCAGTTCATAGATGTTACAAGTCTTTTTCAGATGCTTTTTGGATGTTGTTTCAGGTCCCATTACGAAATAAAGTGGACTTGATGAAGTGGAGTTGCAGAAGTAAACCTGTAAAATTTTCTTCCCTGGTGAGCCATTAAGACAAAACAATTTTCCAGGGACTTTGCTTTAGAAAAACTTCCTTCTTGGTGCACCATCTCTGTAGCTGTCAACTATGAGTACATTTTTGCTTTGCTGCATCTTATCTATCATGTTCTTTTTAGTCCCAATTATTCTTGTTCTTGTACCATCCTTTACCTTCTCTTGTTGTACTTCCATTAGTGGAAGATATGCATGTTCTTGCTTCATAATATCTGTCCTATGGCCACCAAAGCTAAACCTTTGTTAGTTGTATTGGTCCTTTTCCTTTAATGGACTTCATCATAGGTTCCATCTTTAGATGATTCCTCCTTTTCTCCATAATTGAGGTGGGTTCAAATGGGGAGGTATCAGCTAATGAAAATCTCCATTCTCTCTGCCCACTTTTGTGGAATCAACTATTGACACATCCTTTCATGCATGTGCATGTTCTAGGCATCATATCTCAGAACCATAATCCAACAATCCTGGGATCCAAGTTCATGGAATTGATCCAGTTCACAGGTACAACTAAGCAAGGTAGAATTGGAATATTGTGCAACTGCTGGCATCCAATTTCTGTGGAATTGGGATCCAAGTTCATGGGATCGATCCATTTTGATTAATTTTGTAAGTATAGATTGTCCCCAAGAATTACCTATTGAGAAAAAAATGGTTGTCCTCGAAAATTATCTTATCATGCAACTGGTCTGCTGCATCTTTACTACTGTCTATAGATTCTAGGACTTCCTGTCCTCCTGACTTCACGACCTACCCTTTTGCTCGTGCTTGTTACTAACAGTTCCGAGCATCTTAAATGTAGATGCTATAAACGTCAAAATAAATCCGGATGTAGGTATACAGAATAATGTCGGCACTCAAAAGAAGCAAAGGTTTATATAGTAAAGACTCCAATAAGATCTATGCTTAAGTGCACAAAACAAACAAGAAGAAGACTCCAGATGCATGAAAGAATGTGCTGTGAAGTCCTGATTCTTTTACATTGTCAAAAAGTAGCTTGATACCCGTATAACATGCTGTAAAGTCCTGTGCTCTTTCTCTGCAAGTTCGACGACTAGTCTTCAGTGTTCTGTTCTCTTGGGAAGTCAAATAGTCTAGAAGATAGGAAGTATTTTGGGGTCTTGGAGCAAATTATCAATTGCAGAGTCCTAATCTTCAGCATTAAAGTCTGTCTATAGTTTCCCTTAGCAGATCATATTATGATTCTGATTTTGCTTTTGAGTTCATATTGCTTCTTCCTTTTGAGACTGTAATTTAATTATGATACAGTACGTGGAGGAGAAGAGAACCGTAAGGATTTTAACATGAAAGGAAGTTCCTTTTGGTATTTCATAAATTATCTACAGTTCACGGGAGAAAGTAAGTATCCAAGAAACTATTATGCATTTTGTCCTTTGACTAGGTGACTGCAAATTAGCTAGCAAAACTTACCTTGACCTCGGAACTTGGATCTCCCAATTTATGAGTGTTGTCCACCTTTGCTTTGTTGTATCTTTCAATCACTGATTTGACGCTGTCAAAACAGTAGTACTGTTCAGATTTTTCTGATATCATTTACATTGATCATCGCAGTATCATAAAGTTGCTATGAACTAGCAGTAGTTAGATTTCTTTATCATCATAGAAGTCAAATGCAAAATGTAGCAACACTTAGTAGAATAGTTCATGAGCCTCCTTATAAATCTCCTCGTTAAATGGTGGAGTATTCCAGTCTAATTCATACTGTTGAGAGATTTTATGGTTATGGTTGAATAATTTGGTTGTATAAGTACTTCTAGCAATACTTTTTTTGCACAGAACCTATGTTCATTGCCAGCCTTAAACCTTTCGCGAGGGCTAGATGACAAGTCAAACTCTGCACAATTGTCCAAGGAGAAATATAAACCGCTGAGAAAGTGGTCCAGTGTTATCATCGAACACGAACAAATCATAAATATGGTGTAAAAACAAGGAACAACATACAACTCTTGGATACAGAATGAAAAAAATCTGTAAATTGGCATGTATATATATTCCTTAGTTAAATAGTTAACAAAATCATTTGAGTATATTTTCCTTTATTTGTTTTGATTTATTTCCTTTGGTTGTAGAGTCTCTTATATAGTTGTATAAATATCTTGTATACGCATAACGCATGAATAGAAACACACAAGTTCAGTCTATTGCACTACATGGTATCAGAGCCATCAGGGCTCAAAATTTTCGAATATTTTCTAGTTGCTTTTGTGAAAAGAGTTCGGGCTTCTTGGATCACCTCCCAAGATTGACCCTTTGTCTTACCACCACACAGGAAGGAGTTGAGTGTTCAACAAGTGACCTTCATGCGGACACCATCTTCTCTATTATGACTCTTGCTGGTGCCTCAAGGTGTTATAAAATTGAATAAGTAGACACATGCGTTTTACATGGCATAATATAGGTAGGACACAAATTGCCACAGGTTGCATATATCTATTTATTCAATTTTATGTAAGTTAAAGTGCTTACGAGTGCACACCCAAAGTTGGCAGGCATAGATGTCAGTTGAGGTCAAGTTAAAGGACGCACTTATGTATTATGTCTTATTAAATCTTGGCCAGGTTTTCTGTTTTGGTTTTACCTTGCACATTCTAGCCCATAGTGCTGGTGCTTTGATCAACAAGCCAAGTTGTTGAGAAAGAGTAACTCGAACCAGGTTCCATTAATCTCTTTGGTCATGTTTGGTTTTGAATTCTGTTGTTGTTGGATATGTTAGGGTCTTAATATTGTGTTCGGGAGCTGCCTAAAAGAATGAAATTGAGCTTGAATCTCTGTTGGGCTTCCAATGTTTAGGGCCGTTTGGTTGGGAACAAGTTATCCGACTATGTATATGGGATAATTTATCCCATCATTATGGTATAAATGGTGGGATAAATAATCCAATGATTACTTAATACCTCCAACCAAACCCACGCATGATAAAGTAATACTGTATTTCATCCCAAGATTATTATTCCTTATACTTCACACCAAACGACTCCTAAAAGTTTTCTTTAGTTGACACTCTTGATTATGAACTTCTGTGGCTAAGGCCTTTTTTTTGCTGTTGTTGTTGATAAAGTAAGGTGGTTATATTAATAAAGGTACCAAGAAGGCACCAAAACAATACGTAATTAGGACATATGACAATCGTACACAACAAAAGTCCCAAACATATCCAATGAACTCCCAACTTCTCCACGTTCATAAATAAGTGATGTTTAGCCTTTCATTTTATTCCGAAATAAGTGGTGTTTCACCTTATCAAGAAGAAATTAATGATGTTCTTCCAATTATTCCCTTATTTAAATAAAGAGAACACACATGCATCCAAAAAACTACTAAAGAGCTACATCTTCGAAAATATCTTATTAGGATCGGAAAAACATTTAGAGCATTAGTTACATGTTTGTGCTATATATATAGAGAGAGATTTTACCAAAAAATTGAAAATTCCTTTTTGAAAAATTCCGAGAAAAATCAATATTGAAAATTTTGACTTTGATTGATTTTGTATGATTAATAAATCTAAGTAACTGGCACAATTATTTTAGTTTAGTAAATGAACAAGTCGATTAATCCAAGCAAGTAGGACCAAATACTTGCTAGCATTATTTTTTATCGATGTCTGTAATAGTATATCCTGTAAATTGTAATAAAATAACTTGAATACTTTTGTTTAAGGAGTTGAAAGTGATTTCAATAATTTATTTTATGTGAATGTGAATGATTTTTGTTTAAATCATGTTCGAGTATAAACACGTGTGTATATATTGTTGAAAGTTTATAAGTAGATGTTAATTTAAAATGGATATATATTTGTTGTCCTTTTATTTCAAATATATTTAAACTCTGATTTGATATTAATGCTTACTAGTCTATATTAAATGTCTAATGCATTAATATTTTTTAGTCTAGTTCCACCTTGAGTTTGAGAATTGTTTATTTTTTTATGACAAGAAAAATTAGCAGTCGCTATCCTTTGGATGTGTATAGGGTAAACCCCCGCTTCTATACACTAAAACATTAATTAAGCAAAAGATTTTATAGTAAAACCTCTCTAAATTAATATTATCGTAATCATGAAATATAATTATTTTGTAGAGGTATTATTTAATCGATAAATTAATATTTATTAATTTAAAAAGTGTTCTCGAGATTCAATGAAGGTTAATTTTGATTACATCAAAATCATTGTATCTTACTAATTTATGTATCATATTTATTGAATTAATATAAAAGATAAATTCATTATACATAAAGTACAATGTATGATATATGATTCATTGTAAGATTTTTTTTAATCAAATGATTCATTATTTATTCATTGCAATTAATAAATCATTGTAATGTACATTGTTTCGTAATAATTAAATATTATTTATTGTACTTTTACTAAAAACATTCCATGTATGATAGTGAGAGAATAAACTATATAAGCAACATAGGAAACTTCTTCAAACCGTACAAGTAATGACTTCTCATCTAAAAAGGTGTCACAAAATCAACAATGACAAATCAAATACGTACGTAAAATATTATGTAAGTACAAAAGATATCATTCCACCTGCACTCAAAATATTTGCAATTATGGCTTGATGAAAAATTTCATTTAAAAGTTAGTCAAGTACATTTCAAGCACACTCAAACGGTCATTTGAGTATCTTTCGACTAACTTAGGAAAAGGAAAGGATATCAAGTGGCAAAAGCCAACAAAATTTTCAGACATGAAGAAGGTTGTTTATGAGTGGTTTCTTCAATATCAAGATCATGTGAATATAATCGAGGTGTTAATTTTGAAGAAGGAGAGAGATACAATGAAACTTTTATATCCTCAACAAGATTTTGATCTCAACTTTTCTCAGGGTTGTCTTAAGAAATCAAGCTAAGACATGGTATCAAGTCATTTCGGAGAGAGTGGTTCAATCGATATATACAAGACATGGAGACGAAATTGGAGCATGTGAGAGAAAATTAGTTCCCTATGAAAGGTGCTTTTAATATGGATGAAACTGATTTGTTTTACTGGTTACAAATAGATTATTTTTTTGCTACGAAATAATTTGAAAAAATAAAATAGGACAAAGAAAGGCTCACGGTTGTTATTTGTTGCAATGAGGAAGGATTTGAAAAAAAAAATTCTACATAGATTATTGAAAAATATGCAAAACAACGTTGCTTTAAGAATGTCAATATGAACAACTTGAATTGTCATTATCATGCAAACAAAAAGGCATAGATGACAAATGCTTTTTGATGAATATATTCATTGATTTGACCACAAAATGTATGATAGACAAATTTTGCTTGTGGTAGTTAATAAATTAATAATCCACCATATCCAAGAAACATTGAAGGACTACAAATATTGAGTTGTTTTTCTTGGCACCTAACAAGACATCAAAATTCAACCTTGTGATGCTGGGATAATAAGAGCTTTCAAGATGCATTATCGCAGTATATTTTACCGTAGGATATTAAAAAGCTATGACCTGGAACAAATTGATTCAGGATATATTAATGTTGGATTCTATCAATCTTGCGATCGCGGCTTGGATGACAAATAGTCAGCAAGAGACAATAGCAAAACATATTTTGACACTATAAAATTCGTTCGAGCGATGAAGCTTCAAAGAATTTAAATTAACTCACTTATGAAAACGACATTCATGAACTTATGGTCATAATTTATGATCTCTGTAACCACAATAAAGTGGATGTCAATAGCCTGTTGGATTACCCAGATGAAAATAATACATGTTCAGAGGTCTAGAGCTTAGAAAATATTGTGGATACGATCGGAAAAGATAATGTTGGTGATGAAGTTGAAGACGATACAATACCTTTGAAATCAGTTATGCGTAAGGAAACACTTATCGTGTATGGAATATTTCATAATTTTCAGTACAAGTAGAGTTGTCTTTAGCTTTTCTTATTGCATCCAAAAATTTTGGTGTTGTCTTCTCGAACTACAGCAAAAATTTATAAATAGTTCTATATGCGATAAGTGTTTTTTTACACGTAATTGGTTCCAAAGGTATTGTATTGTCTTCAACTTTCATCATCAACATTGTTTCTCCGATGATATCCACAATTTCTTTTTAGCTCTAGACCTCTGAATATGTATCATTTTCACTCAGATAATCTAACAAGCTATTAACATCCATTTTATTGTGGTAACCGAGATTATTAATTATGACCTCAAGTTCATAAATGTTGTTTTCACAAGTGGGCTTATTTAAATTCCGTGAGACTCCATTCCCAAAACGAATTATGCAGTGTCAAAATTAACTGGCTATTATCTTTTGCTGAACATTTGTCATCCAAGCCGTGATCGTAAGATTGATAGCATCCAAAATATTAATCGTTCTTGGATCAATTTGTTCCGGCTCATGGTCTTCTAATGTTGTACAGTAAAATCTATTACGATAATGCATCTTGAAAGCACTATTATTCCTTCATCACAGATTGAATTTTTGACGTTATGTTGGGTGAAAAGAAAAGCAATTCAACATTTTATAGTCCGTCAATATTTTTTGAATGTGCTGAACAATTATCTACCACAAGCAAAATTCGTTTACCGTCCATTTTATGGTCAAATCAACAAATATATTCATCAAAAACACACTTGTCATCTATGCTCTTTTATTTGCACGATAGTGATAATTCAAGTTGTTCATGTTGCTTTGCATATTTTCCAATAATCCATAAAGAATTTTTTTCAAATTTATCCTCATTGCAACAAATAACAATTGTGAGCCTTTCTTTGTCCTGCTTTATTCATTCAAATTATTTCGTAGCAAGAAAATAATTAGCTTGTAACATGTAAAACAAATTAGTTTCATCCATATTTAAAACATCTTTCATAAGGAACTAGTCTATTTTTTTATGGACCCCAATTTTGTCTCCATATTATGTATATCAATTGAACCACTCTCTCTAAAATGAGGAAATGACTTGATACCCTGTCTTACCTTTAATTTTTCAAGCCAACCTTCTGAAAAGTTGTGCTCAAAATCTTGTTAAGGATATAAAAATTTCATTGTATCTCTTACATTCTCCAAAATTAACTCTCCGATTATATTTACACGGTCTTGATATTGGAGAAATCACTCGTAAACATCCTTCTTTATGTCTAAAAAGTTTGTTGGCTTATGTTACTTGATATTCCTTTCTTTTTCTAAGTTAGCCGAAAGATATTCAATTAGTCGTTTGAGTGTGTTTAAATTGTACCTTGACTAACTTAATCTCAAATTGAAATTTTCATCAAGCCACAACTGCAATTTTTTTTTGAAGTACATGTGGAATGATCTATTTTATACTCACATAATGCTTTACGTATTTGATATGTCATTGTTGATTTATGACACCTTTTAGAAGAGAAACCATTGTTGGGTATGATTTGAAGAAATTTTCTATGTTGCTTATATAGTTTATTCTCTCACTATCATACATTGAATGTTTTTAGTAAAAATGCAATGAATAATATTTGATTATTATGAAACAATAAACATTATAATGGTTTATTAATTATATAATGAATAAACAATTAACATTATAATAAATCATTTAATAGAAAAATTACAACGAATCATACATTATACTTTATGTATAATGAATTTATTTTTTATATTAATTCAGTAAATATGATACATAAATTAGTAAGATACAATAATTTTGATGTAATCAAAATTAAACTTCATTGAATCTTGAAAACATATTTAAAATTAATAAATATTAATTTATTAATTAAATAATATCCCTATAAAATAATAATATTTCATGATTCCGACAAGATTAATTAGAAAAGTTATATTGTATATCAAAAGAGCATAGATGATATCGTCTTTGCCCATTATATATCAGCTAATAAGTCTTAATCCAAAATAATACTTAGCATATCAAAGCTACAACTTTGTAGTAAAATAAAGCCTCTTTGAAATGGACCTATTTGAATCATAAAATCTCAAGTTAATATATCTTCATCCTAGTAATTTCAATTAGTTGAACTTCTATAACAAACAGAAAAACACATTACATTAAACTGAATACTAGTGCCAAATAAATTACTTCAAAATACAAGAAGATGCAAATTCATAAGGTCAAAATGATTAAGCACCCATATCCTATACATATACATACATTAAACACCGAATTAATTAAAAGGCTTGATACATAACCAATCATTTAAATTTGTCATGAAATTCTATTTTAATACTCGAACGGAGTCTTGTTTCAATTGAACACCTCAACTCTTAATAAAGTGTTTCAATTAGACATTTTCTGTTCAAATTTTGAATCTTTTTGGGTTTGTGTTCACTCATTCGTCTATGAGGTAGTTAAATTAACTACATAAAATATTTCATCTTCTTTAACTATACGCTTGAGCCTCAATACGCCGCAAAACCCCAAACATTTTCTACTTGAAGTTAATGTGTATAGCTAAAAGAGATAATACATTTTATGTAATTAACTTAACCAACTAATAGACGAATGAAAACACACGCAAAAGTTTTTTCCCAAAACTTGAATATAAATTGTCTAATTGAATCACTTTACTAGAGGTTAATGTTTATAGTTGCAACATGACTTAGTTCGAGTATCTGAATGGAAATATCTCGACAAGTTTAAGGGATGAACTATGTATGCAGTTTAACTCAAGGCAAAAAAGTGTAAGAGATAGGGGAAAAAACCTGGTGTTTGCATAATCATAGAGCTTGCTAGTATTGGAGAAGATGATGACTCCAACCTCCGCATCGCACAAAATGGCTAGCTCCTTCGCCTTCTTCAACAATCCACTCCTCCTCTTCGAAAACGTCACTTGCCTGCTCGTTGAATTATCGATCCTTCTTATCAATATCTTTCCTCTCCCCATCGAGCCCGATCTCTATCTCTCTCTTCTTTCTCTCTCTACACACAATCAGAAATACATATATACTCTTACGCATATGTGTGAATCGAGATTTATCCGTTAAAATTCACTCGAACTGCACAAGGTGATGAATTCATTTTTTAGAATTAAGTCCTGAACATATAAAATTAAAATCCTAGATCCGCGCATCTGTACAGGAAAATGCCAGAAACCAAAAAAAAAGTAGCGGATGCAGCTGTATTCTGATTCAAAATTTTGAATACAGCTCAAATGTACAGATTTAGGAGAGAAACCAATTAGCGTTTTGGAAATGAGGAAAACGAGGGAATTTACAGTTGATTTTGCAAATCTGTTCACGTAAACCCATAACTTTTAGCTTGAATCCGTTAAAACTCACTCAAATTGCTGAAACTATTGAACTCAAAATTCTGAATTCATTGATTAGCCAATAAGTTTAAAATTCTAGATCCGCCTCGAAAAATAGCCAGAAACACCGATAAACTTGAAATTACAGTTGATTTTCCGAGGAAAATGAACGGAAAAAGGAGGAAAGAGAGAGAAAACTTACTTGTAGTGATGAAGAAGACAAAATGAGGGCTGTGGAGTCGTCGTTTCGGGTCAATCTTCTTCTGATTGAAAGGCGAAAAAAAAGGAATAAGAGAAAACCGCTGATGGTTTTTTTTGTACAATGAAATGCTTGATTTTCTAAATTTGTTAAAAAGTTGTGCAGAAAAGTGCAGACGTCAATAGATCGCTGACGCGTGGTGTGGTACTACGGAAAATGATTCCAAATTAAATGCTTTCCTTTTTAATTATTTTCCTTTTCTGAGAAATTGTGGGATGACGGAATTACCCTTCTGTGGTTGGGTTGACTGATGAGATAAATAAGAATATTTCATAAATCATGAGTCGTATATTTTATGATTTTATTTCACCTTCTATATGGGATACTAATTTCATTATTTGAGTATAAATAATAGGATAAAATAATCATGAGATTAGTTAATATCAAAAATCAAACATGAAATACGGACATATGATTAATCCCAAATTGACAAATTTTATTCCAAAATTATTATCGTTACCCATGTAAAAAAATGACATTTATCTTTATGGTAATGTTTTGCTCCTTACATGTCGTTTGGTTGAGACATAAAATACCTTCTTCACGAACACTCGTGTGGAATTCATCAATGTTTGAGGTGTGTCAAACACTGTTCTTAAGAATATTTTATCCGATATAGATGTTATCCCCATGATTCAACAAAATTTTCTAGCATAAAATTATGAGCCAAAAATTAACAAAGATATTAACAGATAGAAACCCAACAGAAAATGGGAGAATAAATTTATGTATATATGTATCTTCACACCTTCAAGAAAGGTGTGAAGATACATATAACCATTGGTTACCAAAACAATGATAATCACCTCATGAAAACCTTTCAAGGCTATTCAATGTATAATGAATTGTATGCTATAATTGCAGATAATAGAAACAGTATTTAGAATTAACTTCAAAGGTATAATGGCTAATTAAAGGATAATTATAATGACAATAGAGAATTAGGTTTAATGTCAAAATAATTGCCATTAATATAGTACTATTTATGGAGAAGAAATATTTAGGACATAAAATAATATTCTCTTTCAATTATAATAGGAAATAAAATAATTCCTTTTGAGATACTAGAATCATTTATCCAATAATACATTACTGCATGTCTTGAGATACTCATTTGATCATAAAAATTATGCACTTTGTTTGAAAATAAATATTTAATCATAAAAAATTTAAATCCAGCTTAATGTTGTATTTTAAATGTGGCAACTCCTTCGACATTTAATAATTTATATTTATGAAATATAATTTATCTTATGGGGAAGGGGTATAAAAGTAATTATAGAATATCCTTCCACGTACCAGTACAACTATATAATATAAAGTATGATCCACATGCCAATAAGACAGAAAAATAAAGGCCTATGTTTTCGGATTTTAAGGTTACCACAAAAGGAAGTCGTGCACCGTCCCTTTTAAAAGTTCTAATTTTTATGACAATTGTCTTTTTCTTTGTCTCTTTGTCTACCCAATTTTCATTTTTTTCTTCTTTTTTTTTCTCCAAATAAGAGTGGAAATAAAGAAAGAAAAAATAGAAGATGGAAAAAGAAAAACATGTTGGATGTGTTTGGTACGAAGAAAAATATTTTTCGTAATAAAAAATTTTCTTGAAAAATAAGTGGATCTCTTACTTATTTTCTGTGTTTGGCAAGTAGATAAAGAAACTATTATCCCGAGAAAATATTTTTCAAACATAAGAAAATTTTCATACCAAACACACCCATTATGATTAATCAAATGAGTTAAAGGGTAAAAATTCACTCATCTTCTAGTTTCGGCTAGTGCTCTTCGTTGCCTTTATTTGTACGGTCTCATCACTTAGTGATCTAGCATGTAGTTAAATAACTTAACCCTGAAAAATCATTTTCTTTAGTATGTTGTACAAAGGGACAACTTAGGAGGATGCTCGTGTATATGAAACTTTTTTGGTAATTGGTATTTTTCTTTTCTATCAGAAATCCACATCTAAAGTATCCTAGTTTTTGAGTTTCATACATGAATTTATTAGGTATATGAGTTTTTTACCAGCAAATATTTATCGAATCACATTGCAATTATCAATTGTGCATTTTTCCTACCTACAAGATAAGGGAAAATTACTAAATTACACAAGCTTTAAGTAAACTATTTCCCATATTTCCCTATATCTTTTAAAAATCTCTAAAATCCCTTATTTTAACAATGTATCCATATTAATGTATCCGCGCTTTCACTAATGTATCTGGATTGGGAAATCCCTTATTTTAATAATGTATATGTATTAATGTATACACGCTTTCACTAATGTATATGTATTGTTGTATTAATGTATCCGCGCTTTTACTAATGTATCCGGATTGGGAAATCCCTTATTTTAATAATGTATCTGCATTAATGTATCCGCGCTTTCATTAATTTATCCGGAATGAGTTAATTTTAAGGGATTATTGTAATTAGAAAAAAAATAGGGATAGATAGTAATTTCATCTTTACACTATGTGATTTATGTAACTTATACAAAAGATAATGACATTATTAGTAGGAATAAGGAACAAATGATAGTTAAAGTGTGTTTCGATTAACATTTGATGATATATAGTTTATATAGAAAACTCATACATTTATTAATTTAGATATGAAACTCAAAAAACTAAAATACTTTAGGTGTGTTTTTGAAAATACGATTTCTATGTTTAGTTGGATGAGCCGGGCCCACATGAAAAAGATTTAGAGGACCAATAAGATTCCTGCCTCGTTAAAATGAAGAGAATTTAGTGGAAAGTCAATTAATTATGATAATTAGGGTTCCTGCATTTCCAACCAAAAAGACAGGACAAGTCAGAATCAAATATAGGCACACCAATAATCAAGAAAGTGATTTCTCTTTTCTATAAAACATTTGTAGAATCCACGTTATAATGAATTATTAGTACTCTTATTAATCTGCTTGATAATTGGAGAATGAACTAAAAAAAGATTTCACCTTTAGCAAGTTGCAACATCACATAATGCAAATGATGCAAGTTGCACAATTGATAATTATGTTAGCACTAAGAGGTCGTCAATAGATTAGAATTATGCAGATATTAGTAATGCATAGATTAATTCTAAGAGGAGTTATATATTATTTTATGCAAGGTTTTAGTTATTCATGTTATTCTAATTTTATTTTGCATAGAATAATACATATTCTCTCATAACAAGTACATATATTAGTTATGCGCAAGGTCGGAGCCAAAATTTTCACTTAGAGGGGTCGAAATATGAAGAAGTAAAGATACGAAGAAGTCGAATGAGGTTCAACATCTTATATATATTGCATAAAAAATAATTGTAATCATGTATAAACAGTGTAACTTTCTATCGCAAGGAGTTCCAATGCATCCTATTGGCCCTTCCTAGCTTCAGCCCTGGTTATGCGGGGTTTTAGTTATCATGTTGTTCCACCTTCTATCGTACATAAAATAATACAGAGATTCTCTCATAACTTATACATGTATTAGTTATGTGGATTTCTAAATTGCAAACCAAATACCGTATTAATTTTTTTTTAGAAACTTTCAAAAATGACTAAAGTTTGGATGTAATTAGATATCTATAGTTATAGTTTGCTTAATTACAATTCATAGCTATATGCAGCGAGATTGGGAGAGGGAAGAGAGAGAGATACAATTAATTTGTTTTAAAAAAGACTATTTACTAGTAGGAGGAGAGAGGTGAGCCAGATCTAGGAGAGAGATATACAATTAATGTGTATATCTGATCGATAGTTGTATCACTATTATAATGGATACAACTGATTTGTATCAATGATATCAAAGACTATCATATTCAATTCTTAGATGAAAATCAATTGTATCAAATATATTAACGACTATAATTTGTATCCAAATACAACTATATCAATATTGTAATTCGTAACAAATTGCATTTGTATTCATCCATTGCCTTGCGTATTGTATTTATGTGTTACCATGTGTTTAAAAAATGGGTCCGAAAATGTGGCTTAGCCCGTACAACTTAAGCCCAAGAAGCCCAAACCCGTAAGTGAACCAAATTCTACAACTTCCTCCCTTCACCGATAATTTATTCAATCGAATTGATCATTGCAATTCAGAGAATCTTAGGTTGTTCTTCAATTTAAGCAAAGAATTGATTTCTGAACAATTTATCTGAAAATTTAAATTTGAATTAAACAATTTGAAATATAGTCGAATGTATATAGAAAATTCAATCGAAAAAAATTAATTTATCATCTTCTTTCTCGATTACTGAATTTTGATTTACCCTTTTTCTCTGTTATTGTCAAGGTTTTTTTGGAGGGGAATAATGGCTGTAGCTTCTGATCAAGCCACAAGTATCTGCAGTTACTGGTAAGTTGATCTCATTTTTTTAAAAAAAAATTTAGAAGATAGAAATGTATGAAAATTATAACTTCCATAATTATTTCTCGTTTTTGGTCCCTTAGCTGGAATTTCATATCCTTGTGAAGAATTAAAGGTCTTAGAAGATAGGATACTAGTGTACATTGACATCGTGGTGTGTTGACTCTGTATTAATTTGTTTGTCTGATTTTGACTTGACGGACTTTTGAATTTTGTGGTCTTAAAGTAAATATATATGGAATGTATCAAAATGTCTTTTAAATATGTGATGTGAAAAGTTGAAATTAAAGAGTTGCAAAAAAAGAAAACGGAAGAGAATAAATAAGATTTTCTTTAGCTCATTTGGAAGGAGCTCGTAATTTAGTTATCCATGACTGTTTATGTCTCTAGCATGACCACTTGATGAAATCTGGAGGGAAGTGGGGTAAATGGCTCATACTACATGAATGATTTCTCTATGGATAATAGATATTGTAGCTGGTATTCTTGTAATCGGTTTAATAGGTATTTTGTTTTATGGTTCATATTCCGAATTGGGTTTATCCCTGTTGTAATTTGGGTTCATTAGCAAGCTACAGTCTAACTACCCTTGAACTAGGTTGGGGCAAAAAATTCCATAATCCAAAATGTTGGTTAAAGTTTAAACCTTTCTCTAATAATAAGCTGAGCTTGCAATGTGCATATAAGGTCCAATATGGAAAATTAAATACCAGCTAGGCTACTGGTGTCTACTTGTATATTGTGATGTTGGCGCAAGTGTTAATTGGCGTTTAACTCTTTCGATTTATTTTGCACGGGAGACATGAGCTACATGTGGATTTATTATTTAATCCTCATTTTCTAACGATGGAAGTTGAAGATTTCATGGCCTTAATATATGATGAATGATCGCTGGGATTGTGGATAACGCATTGTAAAATTTTGTTTCCAGTGACAGAGTGATTCCTTCTTCCAATCTCGATTTGCATGTTGCTCACTGCTCCCGAAAGCTTGAAAAATGTAAAATTTGCGGGGATGTGGTTCCAAAAAAACATGCAGAAGAACATTTCTTGTGTACTCATGCTCCGGTAAGTGAACCTATTTGTTTAATATCGTCATTTTTTGTCAATGATGCCGTGGGATTTTACAGGGAAAAAGTTCATTTTTTCTCCTCTCCTCTACTTGCATTCTCAACTTTTACAAGCAAGGAGTTCTCGATCACCTATAACTGTATCTATTGATCCCAATATATATTAGTCTCTTTTGAGATAGGTATCTAAATTTTGATCAATTCGATTTCCTTTATTTTCCTTCCAGTTTGCTTCCAGATACTATTTGTGTGAATATGCACATTTGTCAGCTGTCTGTGTTTGTAAATACATGTTTTTGTACCTCGTTTCATTGCTGTGCAATACAAACGAAAGGATAGAACTTCCTTCTTAATTTCCTTATAATAACATTAAGTATGGTGCAAGGTGTTGCTACTGAATTCTTCTCACTTCTTCAAAGTTGCTGTCTTTAATAAGCTAGCTTCAAACTTTCTAATGTGATCTTATGCATGAATTTTTAGGTAGCCTGTTCTCTGTGTAGCGAGACAATGGAGCGTGAGGTATTAGGTGTTCACAAAGGTGAAAATTGCCCACAAAGGATTGTGACATGCGAGTATTGCGAGTTTCCTTTGCCTGCAATTGATTTATTTAAGCATCAGGTTGTAATTGCTACCTATGATTAAACTTCTTTCTGTTTTATACTTTTTCTGGAATGTTTGAACTTCAGTATCCTGCTGTTATAATATCTGCATTCCTTTACCAGGAAGTATGTGGGAATAGAACAGAACTCTGCCATATGTGTAGCAGATATATTAGGCTCCGTGAAAGAGATGTCCATGAGAGTAGATGTAATGGAGGCACAAATATCATTGCAGAATCTTCCAGGTATATGGACCTAAAATTTTGATTGAGTAGACATTTTTCATGTCCAAAGTCGTTTTGAACCTTCCTTTCAAAGTTGAGTAGATTTGGACCATTTGGTGATGTTTGTGAGGTCCAACCGTCAGTCCATCAGAAACATGCATCTCTCTGTTATTCTTACCTTAACGTAATTGTCGCTCAGACATGCATTTCATGCTTATATTTTGCTTTTCCTCTCATGTTGGTAGAAGTGGTCTATGGATCTTGTCTCAATGATTAGTGAGCACCGACTTACAAGACTTAGAACCCATTCGTTAACCCCATCCCGCTCCAATCTGAAGACAAAAAGAAAACATAAAAGTGGAAACATTCTGTATAGATGCACTGTGGTGTGTGGCCATGATATAATGAGCCTAACATCATTATGGCTAGATAAGAAGGGTCCTTGGTTCGTGATCATGACCTAAAAACCTGACATCATAAAGGGTATATAGGTTCCAGCTTGTAATCTTTTCTTGATATGGTGTTGAGTCAACTTCTGTTGCTGGCAACATGTCAAGGTTGCTGGTTAGTAACTGTGACAAGGCATGCTACCATGTAATACTTTTCTGCTTTTCGAATCAATCCAACTTGGCATAAGCTCGTCGTCTAAAGGGATACTGGATAAGTTGCTTTTTAAGCTATGTATCTTGATGTGAAAACCAGTATTCTTTTTATACAGAGCAACTAAAATCTGCATATAAATATGTATATGCTTGTTTCTTTTATGTTTTACCTGCCCAATAAAGGGTGATCAAACTCCAGTTTTTTCTAAGGCTACTCTGGAACTTCTTTTTTCTTCTTCTTTGTGGTTAATCCTTCGTCTATCTTATCTATGCCCATCAAGGAAGTGTTTGCTTTCTTCTTCTGCTGCTGGCTTTGTCCTCCCTTTATATATTTGATCATCTCTTATTAGAAAGAATTCTTTCGGTTTTTATAGAAAATGGCTCTCACATCTTTAGAGACTCTGGAGCATCTAAGTCAATTTACAGTATGTTACATAGGTGGAATATGCACATATTTGGAAAAAGCGGGCTCTAGATATAGTACACTATATCAGAAACTTGTAGTTGAGGATCAAATGAGTCAATAAGAAAATGAGCAATTGTTAGCTCACGCAACGCCCTATGCAGAACTTTATGGTTTTCAAATAATAATAGGTGAAATACTGTGATTTTAGTATTTTACCGCGTTTCCGTGGAAGTTAATAAACACAGGAGTAACCAACGTAACTAGTGTATAAACATATGTCAGCTTAGTCCTGGCCATTGACCTGGATTTTATCAGAGATTCTTGTGTATGTTCATGTTCAGCACACTAAATACGGTGTTTGGTTACCAGTTTACAATCCTACATAACTAAAACACGTATAAGTTATGAGTCAATTTATGCATTAGTTTATACAGGATAGAAAACTAAGGTAACTCTGCATAACTAAAACTACAAGTGTAACTCTAACCAACAACCAAACAACCCCTCAAGGTGCTCCTAAATATGTGTCTGTGCTCTCTCATATTGCTTAGACATAGGTCTTTCTCCCTAAATTGCAATTGTTTCCATCATATGTCGCGTCCAATAAAGTAAATGCACTTCTAAACCATCTACTAATACTACTCTATGCAACTGTACTATTGTGCTGCTATATCTTCTGCTCTGGTCTTTACTTTTTCGTTGTGTTTCTTGTATCTTTGAAGGAACACTAGTCCAGCTGAGAGAGATCATCATGGTGTTCCTAGAAGGCAGCCACACGAAGCTTCCAGGAAGCGGCTTCTATATACAATTGCAATAACGGGCATTGCTGTTGTGTTTGGCTCATTTATTTTCCAGAAAAAAGCCAAATATAGTCAAGTGTCGTAGCATCTTTACTGTTATCCATCAACTGATATTATGTCAATTTTAATTAGGAGTACCTAGAATTCATAATGTACCTACAAAGAACTAAAGATATGAACAGTTGCTGTTGTATGTAATCAATTTGTATTTCTAGTTGATCAAAATAATGTAATTTGTCTTCTTGAAAATAATGACATTCATGATGCTATGGGAGGCAATGATTTATTTGGAGTCACAGGTGAAGAATTCTCCTTGATGAGTAGGTGTGTTTGGTTGAAAAGAAAATCAAAACTAGACTTTTCACTAAATATGTCGTGTCCAAGTCAAGGAACTTACACCAAAGAGTCCTGACAAATGATGACTCAAATGAGATTTGACATTTTTGAACAAGGTAAAAAAAGGTTTTTGAGTATACATTTGATTCAAGGCTAGAGAAGTTTGACACCTATAGCACTGGCTAGTAGTGCTGGCACGTCACTCGGCTCATTGGTTCAAAAATTTGGCTCATTGGTTCAAAAATTTTCTCCCTGGGCATATGTCTCACAACACAAAATGAAAATTTCGCTCGTTAGAGGACTTGACCAAACATCTCATATTGTTGGGCAAGACTCAATATATTATTTTGTCTCAATAGTTTATTTTAGCGGAAAAGGAAAACACAAGCGTATTATATATAAATTAATCATATGGGTATTATAGTCCTAATAGGTTAGAGTTAGGGTTTGAGAGGTTTTATCTCTTTTTTTATATATATAAATACTATGAAAAAAAAAATCTTACAAATATTGTCTGTCTTTCTGTGTTTAGGGTTCGTTTGATTTTAACCGAAGAATCTCAGGTTGTTTTCTCTATTTAAGCAAATAATTGAATTCTGAATCAAATTTATATGAAAATTTAATTGGAATTAAACAAAATCCAATAGAATATTCAATACGATTTTTTTTTAATTATAGTTACCCTATTATCTTCCTTCTCGATTGTTAGAATTTTTATTGATCTCTTTTTTTCTTAGGTTTTTTTTTTTGGAGTGGAATAATGGATGTAGCTTCTGATCAAGCCACAAGCATCTGCACTCACTGGTAAGATTTTCTGTTGTTTTTTGAGTTTGATAAAAAGTAAGTAAAATTATTTAGCAAAAGTCACTTGATTTAGCTTTTGTTAAGCCATAAATTTTGAGATTTTATCCTGAAATTTTGAAGTATTAAAAATAATTGTCTAACTTTATTTGTCATTCTTAAAAAATCAAAAGATAATTTATTTTTTTGTATCTATTTTATTCTTATTATGAAATACTATTTTATTTTCCCACATTTAAGTGGCTTACTATTGATAGAATAGAGGTGATACGGTAAAACTATCCTTTTATTTATTGTTTCGGAAGGATTGTGTCAAGTTTAACATGGAAAAATATTTAAAACTTTTACTTTTTTACACGTTCAAACACAACTTTACGTCCTAAAAGTTATTTTTTAACACAACTTCATAAAACTCATTTTTTAAGTTTCAACTAAATTAATTTTGTATTACTAAAATCACTAAACTTATGACTTCTATTTTACATTAACAAAATAAATTATTTTTTTATACAGACCCCACAAATAATAAAATATTAAAAGACCCACCCACAGATAGGCCTAAGAAAACTGGGGGTGTGGTGATTAGACAAGATATGTCACAGCTTGAGATATAATCTTAGATAGAACGATATGGAGCTCGAGGATTAGGGTAGAAGGATAGTAGGTAACTCAGTATTGTCGCTTGTCACACTTTGTGTGGAAGAGGCCGGGTCTAGCCTCCTCTCCTCATCTTTTTAGTAGCATTCTTTAGTAATTGTGTAATTTCTTATTCTTCAATGTGTACTACTATATGTTGTTGCATTTATTTCGTATCGTGCTACTTTATATATTGTTTTATATATCTTACAATCCTATGTCGGATACATTTCTTTTGAGCTGAGGGTCAGTTGGAAACAACTTCTTTACCCCACAAAGATAGGAGTAAGGTCTCGTACATCCGATCCTCCCCAGACCACACTTGTGGGATTACACTATGTCGTTGTTGTGTATTTAACCCTCATTTTCTGCCAATGGAAGCTTAAGAGTTCATGTCCTTAATATATGATGAATGATCGCTGGGATTATGGATAACAAATTGTAAAATTTGAGAATGGAATGATAAAACCTTCCAGCTCTACTATTTCTGCATTTCAATCTAAGCAGTAAGACGTATAGTTTAACAGGCGTTGTTGTGGTGGTATGATCATTATTTGCTAATTTGAATCGTTATGTTTCCAGTGACAGAGCGATTCCTTCTTTTAATCTCGACTTGCATGTTGCTCACTGCTCACGGAAGCTCGAAAAATGTAAACTCTGTGGGGATATGGTTCCAAAAATACATGCAGACGAACATTTCTTGAACACTCATGCTCCTGTAAGTGAACCTATTCGTTTAATCTCTTCGTTTTTCCCTTCTCTAATTGCTTTCTCAACTTTAACACACAAATAGTTCTTGATTACCTATAACTATATCAATTGATCGCATATATTGTATTGTATTGCTCATTGATCTCTTCCCTTTTTATACATGTTAATTTTCAGGTATACTGTTCCTTGTGTAGCGAGACAATGGAGCGTGAGGTATTAGCTGTTCACAAAGATGAAAATTGCCCACAAAGGCTTGTGGCATGCGAGTATTGCGAGTTTCCATTGCCTGCAATTGATTTATTTACGCATCAGGTTATAACGACTATATACAACTGGGCTTCTTGTTCTATTTTGTAGCTTTTCTGGTTAAATGATACTGTTCCTTGTGTAGCGAGACAATGGAGCGTGAGGTATTAGCTGTTCACAAAGATGAAAATTGCCCACAAAGGCTTGTGGCATGCGAGTATTGCGAGTTTCCATTGCCTGCAATTGATTTATTTACGCATCAGGTTATAACGACTATATACAACTGGGCTTCTTGTTCTATTTTGTAGCTTTTCTGGTTAAATGATTGAACTACAGTACAATATCTGCATTCTTTTATCAGGATCTATGCGGGAATAGAACAGAACTATGCCATCTGTGTAACAGATATATTAGGCTTCGTGAAATAATTGACCATGAGAGTAGATGCGATGGAGGCGTAGCTAACATCTCAGAATCTTCCAGGTATTACGGACCTAAAATGTTCATTTAGTTGGGATTTTTCGCATCTCCAAGGTCCTTTTGAACCTTTCTCTCAAAGTTGAGCAGATCTTTGATTGTGTGGTTGTATATTTCATCATTTGCTAATTTGAATCGTTTTGTTTCCAGTGACAGATCGATTCCTTCTTCTTATGCAGAAGAACAATTTTTGAGCAATGATGCACTGGTAAGTGAAGAAAATCAAAACTGACTCGTTATATTATTTTAATTTTCGTATTCCTTATTTACTCGTAAGGTTTGCTTAATAAATCACATTACTATACACATTTTTTTGTTAATGTTGGCCTTTTCAAATGCCCTTGGTGGTTCGTGCTATCATCAAACCTAACATTTAAGTGTTCATCCTGTCCTGCACCTATAGTTTCAGGGCTTAAGAGTGCTTGAACGAAGTCTTTATGAACATTCGATTTAAGTTAAACCTCTTTCTTCTTCTCAAGTTTTTGGATTTGATGAAGATATGTTTTGTTTTCCCGCTCACCTACTCTGCTTCTATCATTCTGTTCTGATTTACGCGAAAGATACCTTTGCCCTCCCCTTTTTCGTGGGCTAGGAGATATCATTCTTTTCCCACCTTTTGATAGTTGTTGTTCTTTAATAAGCCAACTTTGAACTTTCTAATGTGATTTATGCATGAATTTTCAGGTAGCCTGTTCTTTGTGTAATGAGACAATGGAGCGTGAGGAATTAGCTGTTCACGAAGGTGAAAATTGCCCAGAAAGGATTGTGACATGCGAGTATTGCGAGTTTCCTTTGCCTGCAATTGATTTACTTGAGCATCAGGTTATAATTTCTACCTATGATCAAGCTTCTTTCTAATTTGTACTTTTTTCTGGAATGTTTGAACTTTCCAGTATCCTGCTGTTATAATATTTGCACTCATTAAGCAGGAAGCATGTGGGGATGAAACAGAACGCTGTCATCTGTGTAGCAGATATATTAGTCTCCGTGAAAGACATGTTCACGAGAGTAGGTGTAATGGAGGCAAAGACACCATATCAGAATCTTCCAGGTATACGGACCTGAAATTTTGATTTAGTAAACACTTTTCATGTCTCCATAGTCGTTTTGAACCTTCCTTTCAAAGTTGAGTAGATTTCCCTTTGATTCTTTGATGATGTTTATGAGGTCCAACCATCAGTCTATCGGAAACATGCATCTCTCTGTCATTCATACCTTAATGTAATTGTCTCTCAGACATTGCATTTCATGCCTTTATTTTGCCTTTCCTCTCTTGTTTTGGTACGAGTGATCTATGGATCTTGTCTCAATGATTAGTGAGCACTGATACCAGTATAACTCTAACCAGCAACCAAACGACCTATAAAGTGCTCCTAAATATGTGCATGTGGTAGTTCATGTTACTTACACATATGTCTTTCTCTTTACATTTCAATTGTTTACATCATATGTCTCGTCTTATAAAGTAAACACACTTCTAAACAATCTACTAATACTCTGTGCAACTGTACTATTGTGCTCTGCTATATCTTGTATTGTATGTCAAGTTCCCTGATCTTTACTTTTTCGTCGTGTTTCTTGTATCTTTGAAGCTCTAGTTCATCTGAGAAAGATCACGGTGCTCCTAGACGGAAGCTACGTACAGTTCCCAAGAATCTATTTACAACACTTGCAATAGCAGGCATTGCTGTTTTAGTAGGCACACTTATTTTCCAGAGGAAAGCTGAAGACACTCAAGTGTCCTAGCAGATTTACTGTAATGATCCATCAACTGATACTTTTATCAAATTGTGTTTCTTACTATTTGAGAAGTTGATATAACAATATCCGCGTCCTTGAGTTCATAATGTACCTACATACAAGCAATTATCATGCAAATCGAAGACGAGTTCCAGTAATACATGAACAGATCATACAGTTAGACGTAGTCGATTTGTACCTCTAGTTGATCAAAATAATGTATTTGCTTTCTTGAAAATAATCACATACATGATGCAAAGAAGAGCAATTCTTAAAAGATGCAATGAGTTATTTGGAGTCACAGCTGCAGATTCAAGAGTAGTTGTATCTGTTGTTCCACTAGCTCTGGATAGACAGCAGGCACATGTTTCAAAAAGGCAAACAGAGTTTTTTGTTGTTATTTTTTATATGTCTTGCTCAAGCCAAGGAACTTACGCTAAAAATGATTCAGACGAGATTCAACAATTTTAAACTAGGAAACGCTCGATTTCATCAAAGAGCCTCGAGAAACACAATGCACACAATTATTTTTTACGTTCTACCAAACAGTTTGAGTGTGTCTCGCGCAAATTACTGTGTAGGACACTTATGTCTACTTGTTCAACTTTATACAAGTTTAAGTGTCTACTTACTTGTGCACATCCAGAGTTAGAGAGCATGAACGTCAGTTGATATCAAGTTAAAGGACACATTTATGTATTATATCTTTCACTTTTACTTGTCCACTTTAAATTTTGCACGTATCTTAAGATATAATGATTAATGTGTGTATTTTATCACAAGACACATATCATATATAATTGAATATTTTTCTATTTGACATGACATGTGAAAAGTAATAAGTAAAAGTGACCGATGGAGAATGAAGATATATGAGAGAGAAAATGACATACTGAAAAATATAACTATAGGTGGACCACAATCCCACTTGTCCCAATTGGCTTATCTTGAAAAATATTCCAATGCCTTAGCAAAACATATCAAATCAAACGTCAATAAAAAATAATATCAGCATAATTTATCTTAATATTATTCTTGTACACCCTTCAAAGATAAAAGCTAAATAATACTTGATGGTCATCCTTAATTAGGGTCTCGAGTTCAAGTCCAGGATATAAAAAAAATCTTGTTGTGAATGTCTTCCTAAATGAATCTATAATGCTCGATCTCAATTTAATCAAAACTCTAATATGAACTTCGAACACCAATTGAAAAACCAAAAAATCGATTCATCATGATTTACAAGCGGGCAACGGATAGTCACACAAACATTTATTATGAATATATGAATAGATATCAAACCTTATCATATACCCACCTTGTGGAATTTTCCCACATAAATTATTATAACTCACATTAAACTCTTGCCATGGTCTGCTAGCAAAACCAGGCGGAAAACCTCCATAAATATTATTATGATTCAATTTCAAACTCACTAATTTCCCCCCAAATTTCAGCTTCGAAAAATCGAATTCAAATTTATTTCGAGACAAATACAATTGAAATGTATTCGAATTCTCCCCAAACAAGAAAGAAATATCTCCTTCAAGCTTGTTTCCAGACAAATCAAGCGTCTCAAAACTCCAACCCGTAAAAGAACTCGGTATAACTCCGGTAAGTTTATTGTGTCCAAGGTAAAGAAACTCTAGTTTTCGAGATAATAATTTCCCGAATGATTCTGGAATTGATCCAGTAAGTTTGTTCCTGTCTAATCGGAGATACAACAAATTCGAGAGTTGAGCAACTGAAGTAGGAATTGTACCAACTAGACTGTTATCTGACAAATTGATATACGTAATGTTCTGCATTTCATTGAAAAAATCAGGGATCGGTCCTGAAATGTTTGTTTGAGTGATTCTGAAAAATGTGAGATTCGCAAGCTTGGTAATTGTGGATGGAATTGGACCTGAAAGGTTACGAATATTCGTGATATCTAAATGCTGGAGATATAAAAGGTCTCCGATGAACGGAGAGATGTGGCCGTTGTTTTGGATTTTGATGAGGATTAGGGAGGTAACGCGGTTTGTGTTGTTAGTACAGGAAAGGGTGGATTGATCCCAATCATTGCAACAATCGGTTTTGGGATTCCATGTAACTAAGGCATGGGGATTGCCTAGGGATTTTTTGATTTCTAAGAGAGCTTTTTTGTCATTTGGGTTGCAGTTTTCTGAGAGTGAAGAAGATAGAAAGAAGAGAAAGAATGGAAGTATTGAAACTAGACAGGGCTGCATTGTTAGGATGTATATGTTGTGATGTTTTGATGGTAATATTTATAGCCAAAATCTCGACTCGAGTGTAGTAAATCTAAGTACAAAAGAAGAAGAAAATAGTGTAGAAAACATAGTAACAAACACGGTGAACTAACAAAATAGTGCCATAACTGAAAGACAGTAAACGACTGACGATGCGAGATATCAAAAGAAAGAACTACAATAATACCTGATGATAACAGGTACAAAAAACCAAAGATTGTATGAAAAGGCTAGTAATATGACAATCCCTAACTACCTATTAACCGTTTATCCTTAATTGCAACATTCATATCTTCCTATTTAAGATCATGTCCTCGATAAACATATATCGTCTAATCACCTCTCTCCAATACTTTTTCCCAATTAAAAACAAAGCTAAATTGACCTACTTAAGAGGAAAAGGGCCATAAAAAAAGGAGACAAAAAAGTTGAGGTAAATAATTTCAAACAAAGTTCAATTTTGATACGAAAATTTAAAATCCAAATATGAAATAGAAAAAAATAAAAAAATAAATATCACTAATAATGAAGCATGTGACTTTTTTTTCTGCCTTTTGTCTTTTTGTGACAGATTCTGAATTATCTCTTCTACGTTAAGTATTTGTACAATTATGCCTTTTCAAAATATTTCAACTCGTGATCACTTTCCATTTATTTATCAGCTTTAAATTACATATATTAATAAAAAACTACCGTACACTACTATATTTTAAATAAATTTAGCAGGTTGTTATTCTATTTTCCATTTTATTATATCACATTTGCTATAAAAATATAGTAGGCGTTTGACAATAAATTCTAAATATTTAGTAAACTTTTTACGAATTAGTGGAGTTGGAGTTAAAAATCAAGTTGTGTTTTTATAAAGAATATTTGAAATAATGCTCATTCTTGAACACACTAAAATACAACTTCAAAGTGAGTTGGAAAATAATTCCAAATTTAAAATACAACTTCGTATTTGAGGTTTTCATGTCCGAACACAAATTTTCAATTAAAGAGAAAAATTATTCCATAAAAAGCATGTACAGATTCTCCGTCTTAATTTATATGATGATGTTTGACGTGGTACGACATTTAAAAAAGAAAAACTTTTAAAATTTATTACCTAAAATAAATCATAAAATATATATTTTAGTAACACTAAAATTTTAAACTTAAATTGTTACGTATTAAATATAGAAATGTGGCTTATTTAACAAGACCAAAACGAAAAAAATATCACATAAATTGAAACAGGAGTATTATTTACTATTGTGGTAGGTGATGTCAATATGTAGGAGCAAGTAGACAAATATGAGAGTACAACTATGGGGTCTATAGCATATGTTTATGGTGTTCATAATTCAAATTTACATCACAATCAGCCAATAATGCTCAACACAAAAGGACTTACATTTTCATTGAAAATTTTTTATAAATAAATTTCTTCTTCATTTCACAGGTACAGAAGAAATTTTTTTTGTTATTTTAGGGAAACTATGTCTTCTACAGGACTGCTGTTAAATGCTCAAAATGACTATGTAAAGTTTTACTATCTTTTTTAGAACTTACTGCTATTAATTTTGTTATTTTCATAATAGTTTCCTCCTCTGTTTTGCTGGTTGTTCTTTTTTTTTTTTGAGGGGGTGGGGTGGGGGTGGATGTGCAAGGAAGGTTGACTGTTTAGGTAAGGGCCAAGAGGGGTGAGGGATGGAAAGATTGAATTTTTATGAGGAAATTTCATAAAGAACTATAGTTTGAACCATAATATTATCGCTTGTAGTTACAGTTTGCTTAATTACAATTCATAGCTACTATTTTAGAGTTGTATCTGCTCATAATGTATCTGTTGGCTTGGAGCTGGATCTGTTGTATCTGTTCGCTCAACCTAGTTTTACTGTAGCATGTCGTGAAAGAAGCACATTGGACGGGGTATAAGTTTAATAGGGATAAGTTATGCCTCTTTAACATATACAATTTCGTTGGATATACTATATAATTTGTTTGCTCAATCTAGTTGTGTCAATACATACAATTTTATTGGATACATTGTGTTTGTTCACTCAACCAAAGTCTCGATTTTGAAATCTATTCTCAAGTTAATAATGGAGGAATCTCATCCATCTACCATACTTCTTGGTTGTAAAGATTGGTTTTTTTTCTCTCCTGTAAGAGTGTTTTCTGTTTTAGGTGGTGATAAACAATGGAGTTATGGAAATAACTTGGACAAATCCAGGAGGAATTATCAAAGGGATAAAGTACAAAGGAATTGACAACTTGCTGGAACAAAAGAATAAAGATTTGAATGGAGGGTAAGTTGTATAAAAGGTGTAATCACAATTCCTCCTTTGTTTCCTAATTCAGTCTCAGCCTCTGGTCTTTCCACTTCAGAACTATTTTTAAGGCCTTTAAAGTCAGTTTTGTATTCTTATAATCAAAGAAATCTGTTACTATCTGTTGTTTCTTGTGCTTCGATTATATATCATATTATTTTGTTGTAGTTATTGTTCAGAATGCTTTGTTATACTTGAGCCGAGAGTCTATCAGAAACAACCTCTACCTCGGAGGTAGGGGTAAGGTCTGCGTATACTCTACCTTCCCAAGATCCCACTATATGGAACTATATACACTGGGTATGTTGTTGTTGTATAATAAAAGAAATCTGTCTTTGAAGATTTACAAAACCTGAGTTTGTGTTTGTATCATTTTATTAAGATGACAATACAGGGTTTTTTTACAACCATAGTTGAATAGATAGTGATTTATCTGATGCTGTTGAAACAAACAGGTTCTGGGACCTTAATTGGAGCGAGCCGAGTAGTACAAAAACAAGGGGAAAGTTTGACACGTATGTATTCGTTACTCTAATCCTTTTCCCTACAGAAAAAGTTTATTATTGCTTAGAAATATCAGGTGGAATGCATATTATACAGAACTGTTAATGTTCACCCTTAAGCTATGTTGCTCGGACTTTTCAAAAATGCCTAGAGGTGAATATTGAAACCTCCCAAAGTAGTGCATTTTTGAAGGATCCGACAGAAGTGCAGCCTCATTTTTGGGAAGTTCAAGCAATATAGTCTTTAAGGTGCTAAAGTGAATTAACCAAGGTTAAGAAGTATAGAGATTGCTTTATCATCCTTCTTTTCGTTTGTGTGGATTATTGATGCAGGATACAAGGGACAGATTTGCAAGTTATAGTGGAAAATGAGGAGCAAATTGAGCTTTCATTCACAAGAATGTGGAGTCCAGAAGTCCAGGGTGAACAATCTCCTTTGAATATTGATAGGAGGTTCTTGTTGAATTTAGATTGTTTTCTTCTGATCGTTTGAGTATATTTCGTCATTAATGATGGACTACTAGGGTTCTTACTGATTTAGACTATTTGCAGGTTCGTAGTATTTCGTGATGTTCCAGGATTTTATTCATATGCCATCTTTGAGCACACGAAAGACATGCCTGCTTTCCACCTTAACACAACCAGAATTGCTTTCATGCTCAATAAAGAAAAGTAAGAATCTTCATAGCTATTTTCTCAAAATGAAGCAGTATGTTGAAGTGAACAAACTTGATTCATTTGCAGTGGTCATAGCAATTTTTATTCAAAATATTCTATCATGGGAAAGGAAATTACCGTAAGGGTGTAAGAAAAGAAGAGAAAAAGACAAGATGTAAAACTTTAAAATGTTTGGATTTAGTCTGAAATGCATTTGTCCAACGTTCTTTTGAAAGAGCTCTTCGTAAAGCAAAATGTTGTCTCCTTAAGGATGTAATGAAATCGAGAACAGAAACAAGAAGAATTAATTCTCTATTATCCTTCTGGCATTTCCAGGTTTCACTACATGGTCATAACAGATGATAGACAAAGATTTATGCCTAGTGCAGAAGACCGGCTTTCAGGGAGAGGTGAACCATTAGCCTATCCTGAAGCAGTTCTCCTCGTCGATCCTATAGAGCCAGAGTTCAAAGGAGAGGTATTATACTTGAGGGAATTTACAGCATTAAACGAGTAAGGGTGTATTGTAAATTAGAGGTTATAGTGAACGTAATTTACTGTCTCCTTTGGATCCCCAACTGCAGGTGGATGACAAATATCAGTATTCACTTGAAAACAAAGATAATCAAGTGCATGGATGGATATGTTTTGACCCTCCTGTGGGGTTTTGGCAAATCACTCCGAGCAATGAATTTCGAACAGGAGGGCCATTTAAACAAGATTTAACCTCCCACGTGAACCCGACCACCCTTGCTGTAAGCAGTTAACATACTAATGTTTGTTCGATTATAGACAGATAACTGTAAGTATGGTTTCAGTGAAAAATATGTATTTAGTTGTTTTGTGATCCTCAGTATCCTCCCAAGTTTTTCTAGTATAGCGGTTGGTGAGCAATCAAAGACATACAATAGTTTATATGAACACAATCACATAGTGAACTTTCTCTGACTTAATTCATATGATTCCTCTAAACTATTACTTCCTACAAGTAATTTCTTTTTAAAAAATTGCAGATATTTCTAACCTCCCACTATGCTGGTACAGAGCTTCTGGTAAAATTCGAAACTGGGGAGGAGTGGAAGAAAGTCCTCGGCCCTGTGTTCACATATTTTAATTCTGTATCAGACAAAGAAATGGCTCTATCGCTTTGGGATGATGCAAAAAGACAGGTTAGGGACAAAGAGAAGATATAAGTTGAAACCACAACAGTTCAGCAGTATAGTATTATTCTTAACATGACATTATTTCGCATTCTATATTATTTAGATGAACGAAGAAGTCCAATCCTGGCCTTACAGTTTCCCAACTTTTGAAGAATTTCCTAAATGTGGTCAAAGGAGCATAGTTAGAGGTCGATTACTAGTGCAAGACAGGTACTTCCCTCTCTTACCTTAATTCCACATTTTGCATTTCCAAGTTCAGTAACTATGTTGTCTAAGTTAGTCTTATGATCTTATGGACAGATACTTAAGCAAGGAAAATTTACCTGGAAAAGCTGCATCTGTAGGACTAGCAGCACCGGGAGATACTGGATCATGGCAAAGAGAAAATAAGGTACTTTTCTCTATCGCTGAATAGTGAATTGAACGGGAAACACAGTGCCTTACAAGTAAGCAAGCTCATGTAACCTGTATCATCCAGTTAAAACCATTAACAGACATGATATGCATATTGCCATTATACCAGGGTTACCAATTTTGGACTACAACGGATGAGGAAGGCTGCTTTGTCATTAAGAACATACGTGCAGGGTCATATAATCTTTACGGAGTGGTGCCTGGATTTATCGGAGATTACAAGTATGAAGTTGTAATAGCTTTAACAGAAGGTTCTATTAAGAAGCTGCAATTTCAATTAGAATCTATGCTGAAACTTTCTGAGTTAGCAAAGGTTCTAACTTCTTACCATGATAATTAATATTAATGCAGGTTGTGATATTGAGCTGGGTGAGATAGTTTATGAGCCTCCAAGAGATGGTCCTACCTTGTGGGAGATTGGTATCCCTGACCGCTCTGCTGCAGAGTTTTATATTCCTGATCCAAACCCAAAATACGTTAACAAACTTTACCTAAATCAAGACAAGTGAGACCCCTTAGGTCCTTACCAACTTCTTAATTTAAACAGGCTAATGTTCAAGAACCAATCACTGAATAATGCAACTTGCTTACATATATGTCTTTGTAACTTTTGAACAAATTGGTAACTTTATGCCAGATTTAGGCAGTATGGTTTGTGGGAGAGATATGCAGAGCTATATCCCGAAAACGATTTAGTCTACACAGTTGGAGTTAGTGACTATCAGAAAGACTGGTTCTTTGCTCAGGTTAACAGGTACTTTGTCTAACATTTTTCCCAAAACTCATATTTTGAGTTGTATTAGACGATAAGAAATCGTTTTTCATGAAATCCACTTGATTCAAGGGAAAGAATAAATCTGTTGCTACTGATGACTTCCTTTAGATTCCCAAGTTATTCCTAAGACTCCGAAGAACTTGATCAGTGTGTAAATACTTGTATGTGTAGGGAGATAGGTGACAACGCATATCAAAGTACTACATGGCAAATCAAGTTCAAGATTGATAATGTAGATCAAGGTGGAACATACACATTGCGCGTAGCACTTGCAGCTTCCAATCATGCTGAATTGCAGGTATCATACAAATTTCTTACATAATGTGAACATAAATTGAATTGGTTGGCGCCATTGTATCTCACCTAGTAATAGCCTGTTTGGTCGAGCTTATGAGGAGCCAAAAGTGCTTATTTTAAAAGAAAATGCTCATTTTAGGGAGTTGAGGTGATTTTGCCAAGCTTTTAGAAATAAGCAGAGTTTAGGAGCTCTGCTTACAAACTACTACTCTCCAAAAGTACTTATTGAAATAAGCAGAGTTTAGGAGCTCGGCCAAACAAGCTATGAATGTTTGTTGCTATCTAACTTATAGTGGAAGACTAACATGAGTTGAAACTTGTTGTAAAAGGTTCGGATCAACGATCCAACAGCAGATCCTCCCCTACTTTCAACTGGAGAAATTGGTGGAGACAATGCAATTGCAAGACATGCTATTCATGGGATCTATTGGTTGTTCAATGTAATAATACCTAGTTCACTACTTTTGGGAGGAGAAAACACCATATTTTTGACACAAACAAAGACAGCCAACACTTTCCAAGGGATTATGTATGACTATATTCGCTTGGAAGGTCCCTCATGCCAGAGTTAAAACCTTTGATCAATTTTTCCACACACAAAATCCGAGTAGTACTACTCACGATTTGTTGCTATTTCATAATGCAAATAAAAAAGATCACATATTTATAGCATTTTTGCATTTGTAAGCCTAGAGCTTCATTAATTTTATAGAGACATCTTCGTATTGGATGGCCTGAGATGGATTTTACTTGTCAATATTTGGCTACTAGATTGGGATGCAAGTTTTTATGCATCAAATAATAAATTTTTCTCTTGTTTTCTCTAGTCTTCACCTTTACTTTATATTAATATGTCGTCATTTTGATTCAATCACCATGTATATTCAATGAAGTAAAGTTACTTGAGATCCATGGATCATGTGACATGACAAGGAGAAAGGAGATGAAAAGATTCTAAAGTTGAGACCAATAGCACCCCAGAAGCGGATCCAAAATTTGAAACTTCCGAGTTTTGGACATGGGGTTCCAATTAGAGATAGAGCCATAATTTAAAGCTTACGAGTTTTGGATTCTAAGTTTTTAAAGTTATTGGTTCTAAGTTAATAATATGTGCATGGTCAATTGAATCTTGAAGACAAGTATAATGTTTGAACCAAAGCTATTTGATTCAATCGAACCCGTAGCTGGTATTCTCCCTCCGCCACAAGTCCCAATATCAGATGAAACAAGAATTGGGTGGATCTGACACAGATACGATAATAAAATGGAGTAATAGACTCTGTGTCTAACTCAACTTTAATAACTAGCACTCATACTCCTCAAATACCGCTTGTTGTGTGTAAGATCCTTCAAAAACTATGCATTTTGGATCTAATATTGGTGCGGCAACATTTTTAGGAAGCCAAAAGTGCTTATTTTAGAGAGATAGGTTGTTTGGCGAAGCTTTGAAGATTATAAACTAACTCACTCTCCAGTTGTATCTACAACAAGCTTTGAAAAGAAGAAGATTCAATCAAATTAGTAATACTAATGAAGGGTTTTTATTTCTCTTACTTTCTGGCTTACAACTCCCAACTTATAAAATTACATAACAAGAACTACTTCATTTACCATTTTAAACATGTCATTCATTTGCTTTTGCAGTAGCAATAGTGATTATGTACTTGATCTCCTCGGCTACTTCTTTCATCGAAGGCCTGCTCTGTCTTTTTTCCTCCAAGCAACTGACAGCCAGAAAACCGAGTGCCTTCATTGTCTCCAACTCAAGGCTGCTTGCTCCCTCCTTTAATGCAGGATCAACAGCATCCATTATTCGCTCTTCCTCTACCAACCTTTGCACGTAAATAGCCAAGTTCACATCATCCTGTGGTCGACCAAAGTCTATTGCCTTTTGGGATGTCAAGAGTTCCAACAGCACAACCCCAAAACTGTACACATCACTCTTGTCTGTCAATTGGTAGTTCCTGTAGTACTCAGGGTCAAGATAACCAAGGGTACCCTGAGCACAGGTGGACACATGACTCAGGTCTGTATGTGCCAACCGTGAAAGACCAAAGTCTGCAACCTTAGCATTCAACTTGTCATCGAGCAAAATGTTGCTAGACTTGACATCTCGATGGTAAATGGGAGGAACTGCAGAGAAATGCAAGTAAGCAAGTCCCTCTGCAGTTGCATGAGCAATGTTGAGCCGGCAATCCCATGTTAGAAGTTTGCGTTGCAAATACAAATGATCACTAAGAGTTCCATTCGGGACATACTCATAAACCAGCAATGGCTGTTCAAGCTCAACACAACAACCTAGAATGCGCACAAGGTTCTTGTGGTTAACCTGACAGAGTATTCTGACCTCGTTGAGAACTTGTTCAATGCCTTTAGTATTCCCTAGCTTGGCACATTTAACAGCAACCACCGTACCATCATCAAGTTTACCATAGTAAACTTCACCATAACCCCCAGCACCAAGAAGGCGGTCCGCAGAGAAATTGTTAGTTGCTTTCTTGATTTCTTTGCCTGTAAATAGCTTCGCAGATTTTACACCACCTGAGCTTAGAATATCTTCCCGTTCGCGAGTTAGTCGATCTTGTGCTTCCTTAATTCGCTTGTGACGTCTGTACACAAAAAAACCAATTACAGCAGCAATCACTGCCACACCCAGGCCTGATGTCAAACCTGCAAATCCAAGAAACGTTCAAGTATTTTTGGCAAACTCTTTTTACACCAAAAATAGTATTGACCAACCATCTTAATAACTAGATTATTTCAATTATTATAAGCTCCTTGATGTCACAAAATAGAGTAAAAACCGAATTGCTCGGGTGCAGGTGTTTGATATAGGTGCAAATCTAGAGATCTGATCCTTCATGATCTAAATTATAAGATTCAAGGGTATGGATCCAGATACGGGTGCGGGGATTCAACTAAAAATAATTCAAGTATCTAAAAATAGAGTTATATATCTGAGTTATGAGACAATATGTGAAAAACTTACAAGTTATTCCGAAGAAAAAATATTGATCAAGAAGAGAATCTCATAAGCATATAAAAGGAAAAGGACTATATCCTAGAAATTTCTATAAATAAGTTATTCGAAATTTATCAATTTCACCTTAGCTTTTGTTTTTATTATAAAAATCATTGCATCTATCCTCAATTTCTCCGTCAATTTTGATCAAAGTATCCAAATTTGATTGACCAAATCCGATATTAATCCCACACCACATCTTATCAACACATATACGGCACAAAAAATGAAAAATCCGAACAACTTAAATAAAAACATGAGTAATAATGTAAACTAAATGTGAACCATTATATAATACCTGCTATGAGTGCAGTGTGGTCGCTACCACAACCATCACGATCTTGGCATGTCACATCTGCATATCGAATTCATAAATGGTCAAAACATAGTAACACCCAAATAAAACTCGGAGAAATGATTTTTTAGCCTTTTTATAATAATAACTTTTTTAGTTTTATGTCATTTTTAACCCGAGATCTTTATTTTTACATCGTAACACAATCTATTTTTACGAGATCTGAAAAGTTGTTAAACTTACCCTGGGCACATAACGCGGCAATTGGGTCCCAATGGAACCCGGAATGACAAAAACATCTGTTAACCCCTCCATTCATATTCGGGTCGGGTCCACAGGTCGAATCAGAATCACAATCGGACTGACCCGTACAAACCGGCTCCGGTGGTGAAATCCACTGCAATTCCTCCCGGCCTCCGGCCATCTACTCACCGGTAACGACGGATCCAAATTCACAAAACTCCGGTAAGCCCGACAACCCGATTCCCTAACCCGAATCATATAAGACGTCGACGATCCACCTGCCCTAAACGTACAACAAATCGGCGCGTTCCTACACGCGCTAACACCAGAACTTCCATTCACGTAAGTATGACACAAACTCTCCCACGAGCAATCAAGCGGAGACGAAAGCAAATTCCTAGAACAGTTAAGGTAAATGATTGTGTTGCTGCTCGTAATGTTGAAAGGTAGAGAAGAATTCAATTGAACACCTACGGTAGAAATGTCCTGGGTAATACAGGTATTGGATAAAAAAGGCGATGGTTCAATAGTAAGTCTTTGCGATTCAGGCGAAATTGAACTTATCGGATATGTATTGTTGAGCGTATCGAAGAAAAGCTGGGGTTGAATGTTGCTACTGCACCGTATTTTGTAAGATTGGTCACCGCAATCAGGGCCAGTACTGAGAGGGTAAGGGACAGGAGAAGATCCACAATCAGCACAACGACGAGCAGAGAGTACTGCAGAAATGCTGCAAATTAGCAGCAGGAGGGAGAGGAGGAGCAGGGAAGCCATGACTTTTTTTTGGGAAGATGAAGGTGTTGATTGATTTTTATAATAAATTCATTCTTTTTATTTTCTTCTTTGGCTTTGGTTGGTCAATGAGGTTATAGTTGTTTATAGAATTTTTTTTTTTTTGGTAAGGGTTGGAATTTGGGGAGATAGTGGATGAATAGTCAAAAGATTTGGAAGATTCTTAAAAATTTTACTTTTTGACTTTTATTGGGAAATAGTTTTTCATTTTTTTTCTTGTTTAGTTCTTATCAAGGTCAATGTTTGAGTTAAATTAGCTATATTATTGATGGAATATGATATTGTCTTAATTTGGATTAAGTTTTTAATGGTTTTCCTTAAGAAGTATCAAACTATTATATATATCTAGTTTTTTAAAATCTTTTTAGTTATTAATGTGTCATCTCAACAATTTCTTTCTGAATTAAGATTTATATGGACCATCATTATGATTCACGAGTTAATTTTTGAGTATTTAATGATAATTGAAGTCTGTAATTAGTTGCTTTTGGTATATGTGCATTTCTAAATTTGTACGGCAAAGTAGATTGAGTCATACGTCATCCTACGTCCTCATTTGTCTCCATCATACTTATCTTGTTAAATTTATAGATAATATCAATTGTTGAGCTAAATGACCGTAAAGATACTCTTAATAAGGTGTGATATTGTTTATTTTTTATCAAACCCACACAAGTTTCTCCAAACTGACTCAAATTAATAAAGATCCTATAACTTTATATGTAGTTTTTCAATTTTTTCAATTATCAATATGAAACGTTATTTACACACTTAACAAAATTGATAAATGTTTTATATATATATATATATATTATTTAATTTGATTTTAACTAACATCTATGCCCTTTAATTTTGGGTATGTAATAATCGACACTTAAATTTGTATAAAGTTGAACAATGAGCACATGGCTTATGAGATGTCTTACGTTATTATAGCACATAAGGCACGTGTGTGTCTACTTGTTAAACTTTATACAAGTTTAAGTACATACTTGTGCACACCCAAAATTGAAGGATATAGATGTTAATTGAAGCCAAGAAAAAATATATTTATGTATTGTACTTTTTTATGATGAAATTGCCAACCACCTATGTCGAAATTGAGGCCACACTTATTTACTAGTCTAATTACTCCATTTCTATTAGGCATAATATATAAACATGACTCTTAACTTAGCTTCAACGGATAATTATGTCCTTCAACTTTGAGTGTGCACAAGTAGGCACTTAGAGTTGTATAAAACTGAACAAGTAAACACATTCACACATATGTCCTATATGACATAATACATGTAGGATGCCATGTAGGACAAATGTGTCTATTTGTTCAATTTTATACAAGTTTAAGGCTCAAACCCATTGGTGGCCACTTAAAGTTGACACCAATTTTTACTTAGACCTCTTAACTGGGCTTTGTTCATTTTAGACACCTTATGTAGTATCTCACTGTGTCATTTTGACACTTTTCGCTGACTCAGCATAGCATGTGTGTTACACGATTTCTATGCGCGTGGAAAAAAAAATTCTTGGAAAATATTTTTTTTCTCTTCTTCTTCTTCACTCTTCTTTCCCTGGAACTTCTCCACCTTCCATCACCCTCCATTACCACACAACTTTTTAAAAAAATTCGACAAAATTTTGTTGGGTTACATTAGAATCCAACTTCTTCAACAACAGAGTCAATTTCTGTAGCAATCTCACCCGGAAAAATGAAGACCGTCATCATTCTCTAAGAATTTGTGATACTCTTTTTCTTTTTAGAATCAAATCACATAAATTTTAAGCTCTGCTACATTAATAGTGTCTGCTACTACAACAAAATAAAAAACTTCCACCCCAAGAAAAATGAAAAATTCTCTTGATTTTCGATTTTTTTCTTACTGCAAATTACCCTAATTTTCTGGGTAATGAACAACGAAAATTGGAAGAACAAGCTATTACACTCCTTGAGTAACATTTTCGCATAGTATTCAGAACTAAATACCCAATTTATTCCTCTGTATGCATCTTCATCAATTAAATAATATTGTTATTTTTCTTTCAAGATGCAATTTCGATTTTCAAGAAAAGAGAAATTAAGGTATGTAACACAAAGAATCAAAATTTTGTATAGCACAAGAACACATGAATTTTGATGGATTTGAAAAAAAAGAACACAAAGAAAGAACAAAAAGACATACGAAAAGGTTGAAAATGTGGGGTGGGGAATGGGGTTAGATATTTTAAAGGAAAAAAAAAATAGAAAGTAAAAGTGAGCTTATTCTTAAAGAAAAAGTAAAAATTCCACATGTCACATTTGGATTCGTTTATTTATCCACATGGAGGCGTTTGGATACACGCACTTACACTAGTTATGAGAATATAAAAAAAGTGTCAAAATGACACAACAGACCTCCACATGAGGTGTTTAAAATAAACAAAACTTAGTTAAGGGGTCTAAGTAAAAAATTGTGCCAACTTTAGGTGGCCAAGTTTAAGTGACTACTTATGCAGACCCAAAGTTAAATGTCATAATTGCTTGCTGACACCAAGTTAAGGGTTATGTTTATGTATTATGCATTTCTATTATATAACTTCTCAATCATTTTATCATTTGTTGTATTTTAATCTATTTATCTAAAATTAATATCTTCTTGGATTCTTAAAATTACTCCAAAAATTCTAAGTTAAAATTTTTTATTTAGAAGGGAACGTAGGAAGTTTACTTTGCTTTTGTTTGGTCATAGATTTTAAAGTTTAAACTTAAAAATTGAACATTTTTTAAGTTGTGATTTTTGAAATTAAAGATTATGTTTGAATATGCATTTTACTTGAAATTTCAGCCTCGAACCCCATTCTAAAAACTAAGATACCTACATTAATACCAGGTCTAATTCCAGAATTAAATAGATCGGCAAATAAGAAGATTTGTCCACCCGTTTTGAAAATTACATTAGTAATTTTTTTAAAAAAATATTTAAAGATCAAATTTATAAAATCCCATTAAATTTCATGGTCAAATAAATATACAAAAATAATTTTCAAAATCTATAGTCAAATGTTAGCTTTAGTTTGGAAAGTTTATCAAATTATTTATAGCCAATCCTACCATATTGAGAAAACAAAGGAAGGGTAGTTTCGTCATTTCATTTCACAATTTCACCGGTCGCCTATATAAGCCATCCTCTACGAATATTAGGGTATAAAAAGCCCCAAATTACTTCCCTCTCTTCAAACAAATTCCTCTCTCCTCTCTCTTTCTCTCTCGTTCTTCAATCGTAAATCTCCTTTTTCCCTTAATTAATCTCAATTCATAATTCGTAATTCATCAATTGAATTTTTTTGTACATAATTGAATCGTGTTATTGTTTGCTTGAAAAATCTGGGTTTTTTTTTAGCTGATTGTTAATTTTTTTTCGCAGATCTCGAAAAAAGGACTCAAAAATGGCGACTTTTGAGCTATACAGGAGGTCTACGATTGGGATGTGCTTGACTGAAACACTTGATGATATGGTATCTAATGGAATTCTTAGCCCGGAGCATGCCATTCAAGTTCTCGTTCAGTTTGACAAGGTATTTCTTTTTTAACTTTGTGTTTAGTCTGGATCTAGGATTTTAAGTGGATATACTATTATTTTGTAGCCGTGGGTACAAAATTAAATAGAAATTATGATGTAATTTTGTTTGGAGATTGTTCATCTATGTATATGGTTCATGTCTAGTGTGATGTGCCCAAATACACCATCTATCCTTGCATTTAGCTCCTGTTTAGTCATTAATTTTGAAGTTGAAACTTGAAAAATTGAGTCTTTGAAGTTGTGATTTTTGAAATTTTGTGTGTGGAAATCCCAAAAATCCAAACAACTGGAAGCTAGTTTTGGGAACTTAAAAAAATTGAATTTTTTGTGAGTGAAAATCCCAAAAATCCAAAAATTGTTCTGAGCTAGATTTTGGGAACTAATATTTGAAGATAGTAATTTCAAAATCTGATCAGATTTCATGGCCACATAGATATTTGGAGACAATTTTCAAAATCCATGACCAAACGCTAGCTTAATTTCCAGGATTTTAAGTCAAAGAGTGTGGGACTTCATTGCATCCACTACTATTTTGTGTTACTAGCTTCAAAGTTGAAAGTAAAAATATATTTTTTCAAACAATGGATCAACTATGTATATGGTTCAAGTTTATTACAATAGCTCTGCATCTACCCTTGCATTTAGTGGCAATCTATTTATGTAAGCGTGTTCTGGCCTTGATACGCCTGTGTATATCAATACAAATAATCTAGCTCTAAAGTCATGAATAATAGTTAAAACTTCTTTTTATTGTTTGGTTTTTTTTGGCTTTAGGCCATATTTATCACTTGTGTTGTTGCAATGCAGTCAATGACTGAAGCTTTGGAGAATCAAGTAAAGAGCAAGGTTACTATTAAGGTACTTATAATTTGTTTTTCTTATGTTCTGTTTGTCTGTCAGTTTACAGCCATATTATGAGCTCACATCGATAATATTCATTGGAGCAGTTTCATGATTTGCATAATTTAGAATCATGGACTCTTTTTTGGATTTCTGTGTCTTATTTATAAATTTGAAAATTTATTAAATGATCTAATTTACTAGTAGCATGGTTTGAATATGTCTCTGTTAGTTTTATTTAAAAGATTAGAAGATGAAGAAGCCGATTGAATCATTCGTGTGTCTGTTTACATCCGTCAGACGAGGTGACATCACAAGACTTTCATCTGTCCAGCTTAATGAGTCGCATCATTATAAATTATTTTGATGATTTTTTTTGACTTTCTGCCTCTTTTTTTGCTGATTTTCAAATTAATTTGCCACTATTAGTTATGTTTCCAAAAAAATAAAAAATAAACAGCAGTAGTGATTGAACTGTTTCTATTGGCTTTATTTAAAAGAATAGAAGATGAAGGACCTGATGAATTCATTATGTATATTCATGTTTATGTTTCCTAGAACTGGGGATACTTGTCATTCCACACCTCGTACCTTAAAGAGCCAGAAAAACTAATATTTATGGTTTTCAGAAGAAGTATAAACTAATATTTATCTTGTGGAGACTTTACCTTCTCCACAAAAAAAAATTGATCTTTTGGAGTTAGCCGTCTCTTTCATTTAAGATACAGTTTTGAGTCTTAAAATGGCACTTCCTTAATAGAGACAGATACATTGGTGCTGTCAATAAGTTTATCACTTCATTAAGATAATCCATCTGGCTGAAGCTTATCATTCTCCTTAAGGAAAAACAAAAAGATTTGAAGAGGATAGAGGATTAATCGCTATTTTCATCCCTGTCTTATATGATATGACTGACATCGTAAACATCGAGGAGATGAGTTTAGTTATCTTCATAAAGGGGGAGTTCTGTTGCCAAGTGATTGCAATAAGACTGAGGGAGCTGATTTTGTTGATTTGCTTATTCTCTGCAATAGACATCTACAACACAATTGTAGGTAGTATACCCAATTTGTCTCTCCTGACCATCAGGAGTCGTGAAAATCTAACTCAAATGTTTTCTTTTGGGGGATGGGATGGGGGTGGAAAGTATCTAAAGTAGTTAAATGAGGAGCAATCTCTCAGTTGATGAGCTTGAAGGTAGTAGGTGTAGTGGAAGATCGCTCAGTAGCTGAGCTTGAATTAGAATAAACATTGTTGTAAATTTTAACAGCATCTGAGGAGTGCTTTCCCATGAGAAAAGCAAAATATAAAGAAGTTGCTCCACTAAAATACAACAATCTTTCAAGATCTGGTACTTTACTCTAAATAAAGTGATTTTACTAGCTAATACTTCTTAATGACAAGAAAGACATGACAACAAGATTTGAAGTTGTTGTCGACAAGCAAATTTTAAATCACAAATTGTACTACAACCTCCGACTTGACAACTCTCACAATAAAGCTCAAGGACATACTGCTTTGATTATTATACAACTGTCACAATTTAAACTATGGTTGATACCTGAAGCATGAGGGACAGCCATCTTTGAGATTGATTTTATGAAGTACGTTAATATGTAGACTCATTTGATAGCTACTGTTTGCTCTTAACCTCAACTCCTGTACTCATTCTGTTCCCTTGTTTATTCTATTATCTTTGTAACCCAACATGTCTCTCCACTTATCATAATGGCTGCCATACAAGTTTATGAGTAGAAAGCTATTGTGCAACTTGAAAATAATTGATAGAAGTATGCACAACCTGTCTAAAAGTGAGTGCCTTTCACAGAGTCAAGCCAGATGCTAATCAACTCCTTTGGGGAATAGGATAGAATTTGTAACGTTACATTTGGAAGTCAAGTATTTGGCACATGGATATTGGTCATCCGTTCTGTGCTAATATTATCTTTAGCTTATAGCTTAGTTGGTGGTGTTTGGGCCAATTTACGCACCTGGACTATTCCACCTGGTACATACAACTATTAATGTAGGTACCAGGTAACTCTGCCTATAAGGCTTAAGACAGATAGGATTAAATCACTTAGCTTGCCTCGATTGGGATTTGAATCGTAGTCTTCCATGGCCTTCATTCCAGCTTCATTAATGGTTGACCTCCAGGTCACACTTTTCAGTGCATTGGAGGGGATATGTATATCAAGAACATTCTGTTAGATGTTAAAATATGCACAACTATTTCTGCTAGTGAGATAGGTGTTCAAGAGGGTGCTCAGATTTCATTAGTTGTGAAATGAGATCTTATGTTCTTCTTTTGTCATCTCTTTGATTTTGCTATATTATCGATGGTCAAACTTATTTGTGAAGAATTCTGTCCTCTTGCCAGCAATTTTTGTCTGTCGGGTATCTCCATCCTTTTTATTTGTTTTTGTCCTCCTTTAACTACTACTGAATTTGGCTGTTCATTCTGAAATTTCCTCAGTTATATTCTTCTCTTAATTTGAACTACTATGGTTGCAGGGACATCTTCACACCTACAGGTTCTGTGACAATGTGTGGACCTTTATCTTACAAGATGCTGTGTTCAAGAGTGAGGAATGCCAGGAGACTGTTAACCGCGTTAAGATTGTGGCATGTGACTCAAAGCTGCTCACCCAGTGAGAAGACAGCGGATTGAGAGAATTTTCTGTCTGTTACTGATTTGCATTTCTATAATTAATGTAGAAATCGACCTAATATAAGTCCTGAGAGAAGAGGGTGGAGTGTAGGTGTGGTTATATCCATTCTGGGTATATTTCCAGGGCCGTTTAACACCTATATTTTGTACAAACCAGCAAACATCAATAGCTATTCGTAGTCAAACTGTTATGTTTATGATGCCAATGTATTTTATTGTGGACCTTTTGTACAATGTTGAACTTTAGTTTCTCTGACATTTATATGATCTCAAGAATTTAATTTCTTTTCTGATGAAGTAGTTTCATTGATGGTATCAAGTAGATGCAAAAAGTTACAGAAGAAGTACAACAAAAAGAAAAAACTGAGTAAATTTCGATACACGAGAGAGGCTATTCTATGACCAGGGAGCTAACAAATCTGAATAGCTTTCTTTGTATGTATTCTACATGTATGGCAAAAAGGAAAGTTGTTTCCACTCACAAGTCTGCATGCACATCATATGCATCATCGCCAAAGCTTTTCAATGTCACTGCACTCACGGGTTTTTGGCCAGAAAGCCTGGAAAGTATCAGCCTTGCAATATTTTCAGCAGCAACAGCACTTGTTTCCATGGTGCTAGCTGCATTCTCAAAAGCATTCACATAGTACAAGTGCTGCCCATCCAAGATAAACGGTGCAAATACCTCAGGAGCATGATAATGCGGGTATGCACCCCAGTCTATCTTGATTGTCTCGTTTCTCACACTGAAAATCCGATCTAATAAACCATCGTCAAGAGGTTTACGCGAGAACACCTTGTAGGACATATCATTCTCCTTGTGCTGTTTAAGAACTGAAATACTCGAAAAAGGAACATCAGGAGTCTCCACAGTGCCCACCAGTTGTGGAACTTCTGATACCGAACCTAAACCAAAATAAGCCGGATTCAATAGACCTCTAATGAATGTAGTATATGTGTGCTGCAATTTCCTCTCCGGGATTGAAATTCCGGGGAGAAATTGAATGTTCACCTCATCCAAAGGTGTAGCCACGACTGTTATTCCGCATTGATAACTCTTCCCTTTTGTGGTATTGAGTTGATATTTTTCCTCTATGAATGAAACTGATTCTACTTCTTCATTAAGGTGCAATTTGACATCTGAATGACGGATCAAACCAGCAGCCATTTGCCGATTTCCGCCTTTAACTGACCATACACCTGAATCACTTCCAGCTAAAGAAACAGCTCCGGCAAGTCCACTGATGCTGATACTTTGCCCGTAATTGATTCTGGTAATAACGGTGACTAGTTCTTCAATGATCCGAGGAGAAAAACGAAAATCAAGTAACTCCTCCTGTAGTGTTCTTCTCGTCAAATTGTAAAGCCCAGACCATTTAAGCATCTCTTCCACAGTTTCGAACACCGGCCGTGACTCAAAACCTTCATAATACTTCAAAAAACTGTTCACAGTGTTATCGACGATATTGTTCATGCGAAACAGAGAGAACCCGTAGCGAAAGAAAATTAAGACCGAATTAGCAAAGGACACAACACGTTGAATAATACGGAGATTCGAACTGCAACTTAGGGTTTTGAAAACGAATTCGCGTCCGTTCCATATACCGAAAGACGAATCAGATTCAGAAGGAGGAGGTTCTCGGACAGAGAGATTTAGATACTTAGTGTAATTCAAAGTATGGTAGTTCTTCGGATGAAGAATGGATGCACCAGCCTCGAATGTCTCGCCGGAAAGAGTCACCGTCGCCGTGCGTCCTCCTACGACATGATGCCTCTCGAAGATTCTGATTTCGCCGATTCCAGAGCTGGAATAGGTTCGGAGGAAGTGCGCCACTGAGGATCCACCGATTCCGCCGCCGATAATACAGACAGTCGGAGACGATGATTCCGAGTCAACGCCGACGGCTACGGCAGTGGCCGTGCAGATGAGTATAATTGACAAAAACAGGTAGAGATTCTTCATGGTTGCTTTGTAATTGAGCTTTTTCCTTGCTTGATAGTAACAATGGAGTCTCTTATATCAGGCAGAAGTTGATGGAGACTATTGGGAGACAAATATATTTGTTGAGTGTTAGAACGAAGGAGAAGAAGGGAACAAAGTCAAAGCCAATTAAGTGATAATGTTAAAAAAGTAACGGATTCTATCTAAACTATCACGGACTATTAATCAAACACATCTCAACTATTAATTGTTGAACATGTCGCATCAATTTGTCTATCACCAAAGCAAATAGAAACAGGCTCAACGCTGACCCTGGTGCACCCCATCTTGACTAAAAAACGCCTCGAGTCTCTTTTCATTATTTTTACTCGAGTCTTGACTTCAACATACATATTTTTTTACTGTCCTAATATAAGTCGTTGGTACACCTGTAGCTTGTAAACATTGCTAAAGGAGTTCTCTCGAGACTTTGTCGTAGGCTTTTTCAAGGTCAATGAACATCCCATGCAAATTTCTTTTCCTCTCCCTATATTTCTTCGTCGATTTCTTCACAAGATGGATGACTTCAGTTGTTGAACGTTGTGATATAAATTCAAACTAGTTCTCGAAAATTGACACATCCCTCCTCATCGTCATCGCCATAGCCATCTTCCAAACTTTCAAGGTGTGGTTCAACAACTTAATATCCCTTTTAACTGTTGCAGCTCTGGATATCACCTTTATTCTTATATAACAAAATTATTGTACTCAACCTCTATTTGCCAGACATGATAGCCATCTTGAAACCACATTAATCAACCTAGTCAGCCATTCTAGACCAGCCATGTATGTGCTTTTTCAAAACACTACTGAAATTTCATCTGCTTCAATCGCGCTCTCCTAGTATACATAGCACCCTTAACCTTCTCAACCTTAAAAATCCTACAATATCAAAATTCCACCGACTCTCCAAGTTCTCTAAATCACCCAACACGATGATCCTATCCCTTTCTTCGTTCAAGAGTCTATAAAAGTATATTTGTTTTTTTTGTCTAATGTGTGCCTCTTGCACTAACACTTTATTGTCCTCATATTTGATGCACTTCACATAATCTAGGTATAGAGATTCCTTTCTCTCGCATTGGTAAGCTTGTAGAACTTCTTATCCCCACTTTTATTCCCTAGCTCGACATACAAGCGTCCAAAAGCTGTCCTTTTTACCCTTGTGATTGTTAACCCGCGTTCTTTTTCATCGCCATGTACCTTATTGTGTTCATCCGCTTCTCTTCCTCATCTTTACTTTCCACAAATTTAACATAAGTAGCCTTCTTCGCTTACACTTTGTTTCATACATTTCCATTCCACCACCAATCTCTTTGATGACCACAAAATTTGCTCCTTGAAACTCCCAATATACGGTATTTAAACTTTTTATGCCTAGCAAGTGAAACCAAAACTTTTAATTCAATAATACTCATTCATTACAAAAAGCAAAAATATGGCGTTGCCCTTGAATCTTAACAATTTGGTATAATAACGAGGTAAAATTGAACACGTTGGATAGTAATGACACTAATTTGAATATTCCAAATTTTATATTTAATTGATTAAAGTATTTTAAAAAATATTTTCTCTAGAAAGTAAGAAAAACAAATTCGCTCATCTTCAACCCACTTCTATCTTTACCACCCCACATTCTCCTCCAACTCTCATAATATTTGTCTTGATTATTATTATATATTTTTTAAAAATAATCATATTATTCGGATAGCTCGTGTTCGCTTTGACATACTTATCACTTTTATTATTAACAATAAATATCAAATAACTCTATTCATAAAAATTAGAATAAATCAGAAAAAATCACAAATATTAAAAAAAAAAATTTGAGAAAATATTTTCCAATCACAAAGTGCCCAACACACCGTTAAGCGAAATTATAAACGTAGGAAAGTGAAAAAGCTTCGCTCTGTTTTGTGTATGCAAATACGGCGGATCGAACATAGTTCCTTTTACGTCCTTCTCCTATAATCACTCCCATTGACCTTTTCTCATCCTCCTTCTACTTCGCTTCTCTGTCAATTTCTCCCTATTCTTCTTCTTCTTCAATTCCAACTCCAATTCCTTTTTCTTCAAAATTTCCATCTTTTTTTCGTCAAAATGAAGACGGAATGCAGAAAAATAGTGTATGTGGATTGATTTTTCTGCTTTGAACAATGATTTATCAGTGAGATACGATATCAATTTGATTGAATCCGCCATGGCTGCTTCTTTGGCTAAATATATGTTCGGTTTCTTTGTTGTATCGGCTATACTATGGAGTATAATCAAGTAAGTTAAATGCATTTCAAGTATTTAGGAGATCGTTGTTATATGTCAATTGTTTTTTTTCGACTATATTTGCTCTATATAATTGATGCTTTATATGCTCAGACATCACTTGTGGGATTAGTAGGATAATTATCAAAATGCTCACTTTTTTCAATTTAAGTGACTCTACCAAAATAGTTTTTTTTTTTTGATTTAGGATTTTTCATATATTTGTTTGATAACTAGAGATCTCATGTAAGTTAGCTGATGCAGCCCATTAGTATGGCCCCAACCTTTATCCTGCTCACACTTAATTGCCTTATCCATACTTTCTAAGTGTTTTTTTATTTTTTTTTATGACGGTAGTGTTTGGACTAGTTTATGCACATTTCGACTATTCCACCTCTCACTAATACAAGTGCTAGGTAACTCTGCCTACTAAGACTTAGGCAGATAAGAAGAAATCGCTTGGTATTTTTATTGTCTTTGATGGAATTTGAACTTTAGACCCTACGGTTCTCCTCCAACTTCATTAACCACTAAGCCATATTCTGTAATGTAGTCATTCTACATGTCTTTATCACTGAACTAGATAATTGCAGAATATATTTCCAATATAAAAATATATACACTTATAGTACTCTCATCAGCTTAGAATGTGCTAATTTTAATTGTTTTCTTTAAATGAAGGAAAAATGTCTGAATTTACTCGGAAAATTGAATGGATTGACTTTAATGGTGCAAACTCGTCATTCTTTCCGAAACAAAAACAAAGGATTATATAAGTAAATATTCAACATCATCAATTTCATGTCTATTAAAATGTAATCATTAAAATGAGATAGCGGGGGAATTATTTATCATGAGTTAAACTTTAAGATTGTGCTAGTGTTTTCTTGAAAATACTGGAGAACTATAGTCCATTAGTTGAATAATTGAACTTTGGCAGTTGTGCTAATGACATTCTAGAAACATATCAGACACTAGTACATGTAGCAGATAGGATATAGTTATTTCAATCCATTCACATTTCTCTTCTCTATATTGATTTGATAGAGGGGTTCTGTAGAATGTAAGTCTTAACTAAATTGGGTTAGACTGATGTTTTGATGATATGCTTGTCGTATGCTTCATTTTGGTGCAAAATATTGAGTCTTAGTAGTGATTGCAGAAGATTTTCCATTCTTTTTTTTGTCAGCATTAAGCAGTCTAGCTCTATCCAAATAAATTGTGTTAGCTAAAACATTTGCATGTCCCATTTTGGTCAATCTTGAATCCGTGAATCTCATTTTTCTTTTCTTTAATATCTTTTTTCCTTTTACATTCATTGGATTGTTTTTAGTTTGTGTTCTTTATGCATTTCTTGCTCAGATTTTCTTCCAGGTTGTTCATATGGATATTAAGCCGGGTCATGAAAGCCTCCGTTTCATTCCGAATTGGAGGATGTAATTGCTTGAGAGACGTGGCGGTGAAGTTTAACAAGGTCCGTTGTTTCTTTTACCTTTTTCCCTTTTTTCTCTTTCAGTTTGATCTATACATTAAGCTAGTGATTTCAATTGTCTTTGTTTGACGGAACGGTTTTTAACTCAACCAAATCTATATTTTATTTTTGTTTGTATTTGTTCTTTTAGCTGACTATGTTGACTTCATCCACAGTTTTTCCAACTACATACTGCTTGTTGTCAACCTTGCTAGGTGATGTACTTCTTAAGAAGTTGGTTAGAAGAGTAGATAATATGTCATTAGAAGTTCATTTGATTTAGTACACACACACGCGCGCACACACACACACACACACACACACACACACACATATATATATAAAATCCTTGCCTGTAAGAATGTACTTCAGTAGCAGCAATCCTTAAATAATGTGTACAGAGATTGCTTTTCTCATACTGTTTCGGTGTATGCATACATAGTCTGGAGTACTATTCATTGCTTAGAGTGCTGCTGTACACTTGATCAGCTTTGTCCATGACAGGAAACTTTTAAGTTTTAAATCAACTATGAACGTGGAAGATCACTTTAGCATTCTTGGCAGCAGATCTTCTGAGTTCCAGGATATGACTTGACTGGAACAGGGTCCTTGTTAGCAAGCATGTCCATTTACTAGAAAAAATTGGGTATCTAGAATTTTAAAGATCACCTTTGCCATTTTTGTACCATGTCTTTGAGTTCCAAAAGTAGAAATTAATGTTGTGGTAAGGTATGTTATTCCAGTACTTGGGATGGTTCTTGCACCAAGTGCACAGTGATTTGGCTACTGTCCTACACTTGGGGGAATTCTTAACCTTGTATAACTGTTTTGGCCTTGAGTTGTAAGTTTGTGATTGTTTACTTGTCAAGGCAACAATCCCTGCAAGATATTCTATTTAATCCTGAGTCATTGATTACTTTAAATCATTATTCTCATAACAATAACTGATAATTTTCAGGGTGCTGTTGAGAGCATATCCATCAGCGAAGTCAGACTCAGAATTCGACAGTCCTTGGTTAAGATCGGGGCTGGTTTGATTTCCAGGGATCCTAAACTACATCTGTTAATATGTGGACTAAAAGTAGTAACGAGGGCTTCAAGTAAAAGCTCAAAGAAAACAAGCTCAAAGAGAACGAGATCTCGGAAATTAGGTAGAGGGAAGTGGATGATTATAGCTAATATAGCCAAGTTTTTGTCGGTTTCTATAACTGAGACATCTGTGAAGGTAAGTCTGGTTCCAATCATCACACTTGATCTTTTGGGCGTTTATGATTATTGTTTTACTTGCCTTTTCTTCCACCATACTGTTGCGCCAAAAACTCCAATGGATGTTGCTTTTGCATTTTATCTTTTTGTCAAATTTATGACTGTTTGTAATTGTGCATGCTGAAAATACTTATTACAATTTTTGAACAATCTTTCTATTCACTGAGATTTTTTCTTTATGTGTGAGAGGTAGTAAAAATCAAGGATATTAATTGCTTTTGCTTGTAATGTGTACTACTTCCTATCTGTTCAATTTATACATAGTAGGATTCGAATTGAAATGCATACAAGAAATCAGTTGATGTATACCTTGGAGAACAAGGTTCAAATCCCAATACAGACGTAAACTAGGTGACTTTTTCCCATTTGCCTAAGCTTTAAATGACAGAATTACCCGATATCTGTGGTGGTGAGAAATAGAAGGTACTTGATGGAATAGTCGAGTGTACGCAAGCTTGCCCGGACAACACTGCTATTTAGAAAAAACAAAAGAAATCAGTTGAAGTATATAATTGGCTGATGGGAACATATTAAATTTTTGTGTTAACAGATTTGGTGATGAATGTGAAACTAGATATCCTACTAATATTAACCCAGATGAAGTAATCTGCAACTTGTGGCTAATATTTAAGAATTTATATGAGTTCCATTGTAACGTGTTGACGTGTTCTATACTTCAACGCGAGGGCGTAGCAAGACTAGTTTCAGGAGGGCAGCATTTTACAACTTTAGTCATTTTTTGGGGATATAGTGGGACTATATGAAGTAAAGCTAAATGTTCAGTTGGTGCAAACTGAGAAGAGCTTGCAAGGATGTAGCTTCAAGAGTGCAGGCAAGAACAAAAGGGAACAGACAAAAAACAAGAAATGGGGCCAAAAATGCTTGGAGTTGGTGTGATCAACAATGTTAGTATGTCAAGAAATGTAGACGAGAACCTCGATGGGGAATAGGTACTTTGAGGTTTGGATATTCTCTTTTGGTTTATTGGTATACTCCGGTGTACATGGGTTCCCCTTTGAGTGCTTCTAATTCAATCATCTTACCTACCAAAAGAAATAATGTGTTCTTGTTTACTTTTTCAAAGTTATATATGGGACATTGAAATAAATATTTTAGATTCTTCTTATACTTTTGGATACAGATTATGAAGAAGCACTACCAAAAAGAGGATAATTTGGAGTACTTCATCAGTTAGTATTATTGGGAATTTAATTACTTTGTTTTATGTGCATGGAAATTCATATAGGATAGTTTGGAGTACTTCATTAGTTGGTGGTATTGGGGAATATTTTTAATGCTTTATGTGCATGGAAATTCATTACCCATTAAGTGAAGGAATTGTACGGAAGTAGTTCCTGTTCTGCAATGAACTGTAGCCTTTGTATAGTACGTTGATGCAGTGATAGCTATATAAAGTTGTTCTTAATGGGACATCCATTTTGTCCGGAATATGTTCCTAATTGGTTCTGATGTACATGTTCTTTAATATTCCCTTCCTTTATGCTTATGTTCTGCTTATTTATTTTGGTAGTTTTTTCCCCACTCATGTTTTTTGTTTCTTATGCATGTTGGTTCACTCTTTAAATTTTGTAGACACCAAAAGCTGGTTTGGAAGTTAAAGAAATGACACTTGATATATCTAAAGATAGTGGACCAGACCCAACCTTGTCTGTCAAGTTTCACGTTGTTTCTATTCTTGTTCACTTATGCGAATCACAAACCAGTTCTGGTCAATCATCAATGCACAATGGATCTTTCTCTGCCAACCATGCAATACAAACCGTGACGGAAAAGACCTCTGCTCCTTTCAGTTGTGAGGAAGTTTCTCTCTTGTGTGAGTTTGGCCATGATAGGTATACTTTTTTCAATTGTTTCATTGTTTGAAAAAAATCATTTATGTAGCTTAGCATATTCTGTAACTGACAATTTATAGCACCTCTCTGCTGGTCATTCCAATCGTAGTTACTTCTCTTTTAGCCTGTACATGGTGAGACAGAATTTGTTGGCATATACTTTCTGGTAGCATTAAGTCAGAAATAAGCTTTCAGAGTACCATACCATACTGTCCATGCCATTATTATAGTTTTTTTAAAAGGATCAAACATGCAACTTTCTGAATACTTTGAACACTCTTTGCTGCTGGGCTGGCCATCTCAATTAGTTATTGTTATGACATTTTAACAGTTCGTTCCATCTCATTACCTTTGATGTTTTAAACCACGAGAATCCTATTCTAGGATAATTATTTGGCTCAACTACTTCTACATATTCTTGCTTTTTATAGGTTATAACTTATAAGTATAAAAATGTAAACCAAAATGGTTTAGTTTGCTTTGGAAGTAGAGCCTTCAAGCTTCTCCTACAACTAAATTTCCAAAAGATGGAAAATAGTTCTCCTCCCTAATAACATAAGATGCCTTGTGTTAAAGAGTAACGGTGACTCTCAATATGCTGTACACAAGTGGCAAATAGCTAAATTAGAGCTTTGTTTGGTTTCTCATCTAAAGCAAGTCATTTTGTCCAATTAAACCTTCAGAAGCTTATTCTTATGTAAAGAATCAGTGGTCCCAGCTTATATATTAAGAAAGAAGCTGTTCGACATGCAATTTATGTAGAGGTAGTTACAGCTCCCTTTCCATAACTTACTTTAGTAAGATTGAGAATGAAAGAACAAATTGAGCTTACACGGGTTGAGCAAGAAGGAACTTTCTTCAATCACGTCTTCTTGTTCGATGGAAACCATGGATATGTCAGAAAGGGGCTGATTTAGCAAAACCCTAAAAGTTCTTTGATAAATCTTAAAGGTTAGAGACAAATTTCATTGTGGAGAACCCAATTTCTTGTTTATAAGGATGTACCACCTATATTATATAGGGAAGGGATACTTTTAAAACCCCAATCACACGAAAAATAGGATGGTAGCTTGTCAATCAAGAAACAAAAAGGAAGGCAATAAGATCGAAGTTCCAAAACTCATTGGAATTGGATTGATATTAGATATCTGAAATCAATCAAATACACAATTTGGGCTGTTTCTTGGTACTCGATAAAAATAGCACTTTCCTGGTGCTGTTATTGTGAATAAAATCACCTTACTTAATCATAAGCAGGTTTGAGCTAGAGTTTCTATGTCATGCACACTGTGGTTGAAAGTGACATTGGAACAATATTTGACCTTTTAACTTAAATATGTCCTGCATGAAGGGGACAAGTGTTTCTTGACTTTGCTAGATGAAAAGTTCACCAGTTATTTAAACAACAACCTGCTTTTTGAAACGATAAAGTTTTGGGGCATAAAAACAATCAACTTAATTAGATCTTCTCGATTCTCATTGTTAGATTAGATGGGAAGTATATCATCCGATAGACCCTGTTTGCTACTATTCTTTTGCTTCATATGGTAGGCACGTGCTTGATTTAAATCATTGCTTTTTTGTGATAAGAGTGTTCCTGCTATCTTCCCCCCCTCTTCCCCCCACCACAAACTCACACACACACACAAAAAAAAAAAAAAGGAAAAGGAAAAAGAACACTATTTTTAGTTGTGACTTATATAAATGTGCGAACATTTGAATAACCGGTCCCATTTCTCTCCAAAGCTAATGTGGTAGTTTCCCATCATAGGGCTTTCTATCTATAGTCATGTAATCTGATCTTAGGGAAGCCAACTTTTGATCTTTTAGTCTGATGTCGACTGTGCCTCATTACTTCTCTTTGCTGTTTCTTTCCATTTAGGGAAGCAGGAACTGCTGTTAGGAATGTGGATATCAGAAATGGTGAAATTTCTGTTAATCTGAATGAGGAGCTGCTTCTTAAAAAGAAAGGTGCTGATACTGCACAAGTAGCTGTAAAGCCAATTAATGAATCTGGTACTGCTGAAAAAACAGAGAAAAAACCAGCAGCATTGGCTGTTATGAGAGAAAAATATGCTTCTATGTTTCCAGAAAAGGTCAGTTATTTCCTTATTCTCATCTTTGCTGACGTGTTTTACTATATATTTCATCCTCTTACGCAGTTTGGTATCTGTGCTAAAGCGTCAAATAAGCTAAGACGAAATGTACAACTTATGCAGTTGTGCTTAACTAAATTTTAGATCTTGTTAAAAAATGGATACTGCCTTCCCGGCACGAATTCGGATTTAGTCGTGCTCCAATGTGGGTACCGGACACCGGGTGGGAAACCAACAAAAAAATTAAGTTTTAGTGCTTGTCAAAAAATGGATACTCTGCCTAACTCAACCCCAAAAACTCTCATGAGGTGAGGATTTCCAAGATCATGTAAGAAGCCAAATTCTCATCCCACAAAGTGATGTGGGACAACTCTAACACCTGCCCCGCATTCCCTCGATTTATGTGGGACTTAACAGAGGCAATAGCTAGAAGGTGCATGAGATATGAAGGTGATCCCTACCGCGCGTTTTGAGATTCCGGATTTATGGGATGAGAGAAAATTGAAGATCAGAAACGTGAAAAAGGGAAGTTTCTGTTTCCACTATGTTTAAAAGCCTAGGAGGTTACATGGAGTTGGCTTTGCAGGCTAATGGATCAGTAGGGCAGGGGAGGGATCTTAAATAGAGTTTTGAGAGCTGAAATCGGAAATGACATGAAGATGGGAGATGCAATGTGTTGTAGCAAGAGTAATATTTCTGAAGAGGAGAATAGGGTGTGAAGGATTTCAAGAGCGGAATTCTCAGATTTTATCAATTATTAAGGAACACTTAAGACTGAGAAGTAGAAGAGTTTAATGTTGAAGAGTATAACCTGCCTAGTGCGAAGAAATGGCCCTTGGTCTTACTATTCAAGCAAAAATCTCATTCATGGTAACATATACATGTAAGTGAGATGAACATAGAAAAGGATTGTTCATATGGAGATCATGTTTTACAAGCTTGTTATTTTTGGAGGGAAAGGATTCCACACTCTTCAATGTGGATTTCTAGAGTCTAAGTACGCGTGTTTTGTTGCATGCACTGCAGCATGGAAATCAATTTACTGTAAGGCAAGGTTCTTAAGGGATGGTGTGATGCAGTTGATGACCACTGGGAAGAAAATGCAATATGAACAAACTGGAAAATTGAGGTTCAATAGCATGAAGATTATGCTGTTGGATTGTTCTTCCGGACAATCACAAGTAATACTAGACTAGAACACATAAATTGTAAATGTAATCTATCAGTTAGTAGGCCCTAATTTACAGTAGTGTTCTTCAAATACTCCAGTATGTGTGAAACATGCGCCAATTAATTGGATTCAACATATTCAGATAAACCCTCAATGTCAAGCATTTTGACTGAAAATTTTGATGTGCATTTTCCTATCCAGATAAAACTAACTCCTTCATTGACTAGTTCTTTCTGCTGTAGTTGTAGAAGAACTGGTCTGCTATTTCTGTAATTTCTCACTTTAATTTTTCAGGCAATGAATTCATTGTCAAGCACTTTAAGCTTACTTTTTTCCCAAGACTTGAAGAAATTTGATTATAGCCCACCGTTAAAAATTTAAATGGAAATCATGATCTGAGTGCAGTTTTCAGCTATGTTGCTCGGACTCTCCAAAAATGTTGCCGCACCCGTGTCGGATCCTCCAAAAGTGCACAATTTTGGAAGGATCCAACAAGCGCCTGTCGGCATTTTTGAAGAGTCTGAGCAACACAGGTTGGCAGAGTACCTATCAGGAAAAACAGATGCAGTTAGGGTAACAGCTTTTATCAAGCAGTTAAAATAGAAGTGACTTGTGAATTAGGCATCATCTCATGCAATGCTTGGTAAATAATACATGATTGACATACTGCATACCAGCACATGTTATGTATTAACACACATGTAGGTTGTGGTGCATGCATTTGATTGATGTACTTACTGTATTTTGTTTGATAGCTTAGCTTCACTTTACCCAAAGTGGATGTGAAGTTTGTGCACCGAGTAGAGGGTTTTATGGTTGAGAATAGCATTACGGGCATCCTATTAAAAGGCTCAAAAACTCAATCGATTGAAGATGTTGGAGAAAGCACACAACTTCATGTTCAGTTGGATATCAGTGAGATTCATGTATGTTCTCATGGTTAATTCCTGTAAACTCTTCTTCACTATAAAATTTCTATTGCCCAGTATTGATCTAAATATTGATTCTTTACTATTCTGTAGCTACTTAAAGATGCCGGCACATCAATCCTCGAGTTATCAAAACTTGAAATCATCGCTTCGGTTTATATTCCAGTTGAGGTAAAATGCTTGCTTTTAGTGGCACCATTTTCTTAGCTTCCTTATTTTTATCTAACTGCTATACAGTTAACATCGTACCAAATGGTCAAGTTTCTTCTTTCACTGTTGAGAAGACAAACTTGGGCATACTATTTTTACCTCAGTGAAGTCCTCAAAACTTGATATGGTGATTAAGATGATTAGATATTGCCTTCCCCAAAATACCATGCATGATGAAAAAAGTTATGCCTAGGGAGGGGGTCTAGGTCCTTTTTACGCGTTCTCTAACCTTTGTTACTTAGTGGCTAACTTCCAAAACATCATTCTTGTATCTAATCACGTTGATTAGCTGGCAGTTCTGCAAGGTCTGTAGGAGTTGGGTAGGGTCTCTTTTCCTAAATATTCCTGTAGTTTAAGTTGCTATACATAATTTCCATTTTCTTTATGAGGAGTTGAAATGTTTGCATGGTTTTGCATGTTGCTGCTATAACATATGTTGTGCTTGTTAAGGGTTCACCTCTATATGTGTGCTCTTCTACCAGCACCATTTATAAGGATTCACGGGTATAAGTTACACTAATGTTCTATCCATGACATGTTCTCCTTTTGCTTTATATCATCTTTTTCATGCTTCCCCTTTGGCATTCATTATTTCTGTAATTCTTAAGTCAATTTCTTCTCCTGCAATTTGATCGTTCATAACACTTTGTTTTCAGCCTGCTTCACCGATCAGATGTGAAATTGGTGTTAAGCTGGGAGGTACCCGGTGCAACCTCATAATTACTAGATTAAATCCTTGGCTGCGCCTTAATGCTTCAAAGAAAAAGAAGATGGTACTCCGAGAAGAAAGTTCTACTCGTGAAAAATCAAGGTCATCTGATCATAAAGCCATTATATGGACCTCCACTATTTCAGCCCCTGAATTGACCATAATGGTCTATGATCTGAATGGCTTGCCATTGTGTCATGTAAGACTTCTGTAGCGTATACACATCTTTGACTCTTGTTGAAATGTTATTCCTGACTCGAAATTCTTCTCTTTAATCCTTCTCAATATTTTTATGTTTTCACTTCACACAGAAAATGTTTAGTGATCCTAGCTCAAAGAAAAAAAATCGAGTCTGGCTTTTTGCACAAATTTACTTTAGCTGTTTGGATGATTTAGCCAGAATGTATTATACAATGCTTAAATATCTAAATACAGATCTGCTGAAATTTTGTGGGTTAAGATGGTAGTTGCATCAGCATGGTAAAGATACTGGTCTTGAACTCTTTCCTATAATTTGCATCTTCTCAGCTACAAAGGACTCACTGAGTTGGTAAGCTTATGCATGAACTGATTTTCTTTGCCTTCCCTTGTAATCAAGGCAGTATTGCCTTCAACTTCAGTTAGTTTCTCCTTCTATGCAAAGTACTCTACAGAAAAGTTAATATCACTATTAGCATGGATAATTAGCATGTCGGCTGGTATCTGTAAAAATAATTTTCATAGTAGACGCATTATTCTTCTGCTTAAAATCTTAATTATGATGCATCGTCTTTTGTTATAAAAAAATGATATATCGTCTTTTCATCTGTAAATTGCAGGGTTGTTCTCAGTCATTACATGTCTTTGCCAACAATTCATCAAGTGCAGATGCAGCAGTGCAAGTGGAAATTGTTGAATTCAATCTAAACATGTCTGACGAGCATCAAGAATGCTTAAAGGACCTGTTTAGGATTGAAATAAACACTTCACTAATTCATATAGCAAAAGTCAGTCTTGATTTAGGCAGGAAAGATCTGGATTCACCTGAAGACGGACTTAACTGCAAAAAAGTTCTCTCTGTTGATTTTACTCGCATGAGTATATACTTGACCTATAGGCGCCTCGCATCCCTGATATCAGCTGCTTTCTCTTTCAAGCGTTTCCTGAAGAGTTTTTCTGTTTCTGCTAAGAAAGCAACAACCCAGGGAACGAAATCATCCAAGCCATCAGGAAAAGGGATTCAAGTAATAAAATTCAATCTACAACATTGCTCTTTAAATATAAGTGGTGAGGTGGGCTTGGAAAATGCTGTTGTTCCTGACCCGAAACGGGTCAACTACGGATCTCAGGGTGGTCGTATTGTGATTAGTGTTTCAGCTGATGGTACACCCCGCACCGCAAATATAATATCTACAGCTTCAGATGAGCTAGAAAAAGTGAAGTATTCTGTGTCCCTTGATATTTCCCACCTCAAATTTTGTATGAACAAGGAGAAACAATCAACACAAGTGGAGCTTGGAAGAGCCAAATCTATCTATCAAGAACATTTACAAGACAGCAACCTTGGAACTAAAGTTACATTGCTTGATATGCAGAATACAAAGTTTGTGAAACGATCTGGTGGCCTTAAAGAGATTGCGATGTGCTCTCTCTTTAGTGCTACTGATATATCAGTGAGATGGGAGCCTGATGCGCATATAGCATTGGTTGAGCTGGGTTTGCAATTGAAGTTGCTCGTGCACAATCAGAAGCTTCAGGATCCTGCTAAAGAAGGAGATCTTAAAGATAACGAGCAGAGCAAAGACTCCAAGGAATCACAACAGCTGGAGAAACAACACAAGAAAAGAGAATCGGTTTTTGCTGTTGATGTGGAAGTGCTTAATATATCTGCTGAAGTTGGAGATGGTGTTGAGCTGTATGTTCAGGTGCAGTGTATCTTTTCAGAAAATGCTCAGATAGGTATGCTTCTTGAAGGGATCATGCTCAAGTTCAATGATGCAAGAATATTCAGAAGCAGCAGGATGCAAATCTCTCGTATTCCCAAACCCTCTAGCAGTGCAGCTAACGAAAAAACTGAGAATGGCACAACATGGGATTGGGTAATTCAAGCCCTTGATGTTCATATATGCCTGGCATACAGGTTGCAGTTGCGTGCAATTGATGATTCTGTTGAGGATATGATTCGAGCTTTGAAGCTCGTAACTGCTGCAAAGACTAAATTTATGTTTCCCAATAAGGAAGAGAAACCGAAAGCTAAAAAGCCTAGTTCAACAAAACTTGGTCGAGTCAGACTCTGCATAAAGAAGCTCATAGCTGATATTGAAGAAGAACCACTACAGGGATGGCTTGATGAACATTATCAGCTATGGAAGAACGGGGCTTGTGAATCAGCTGTCAGATTAAACTTTCTTGATGAACTTATTTCAAAAGGAGGAAAATGTGGAAGTGCTGCTGAAGGAAATGATCCTCTTGATGATGGCAAGATCAATATTATTGGAGAAGATATTGATGTAGAGGATACTTCAGCCATTCAGAAACTGCGAGAGAAGATCTACAAGCAGTCATTCAGGTCATATTACCAAGCATGCCAGAAGCTTGTTCAGGCAGAAGGATCTGGGGCCTGTAATGAAGGATTTCAAGCGGGTTTCAAGCTTAGCACTGCAAGAACTTCTCTTTTTTCAATTTCTGCTACTGAATTAGATGTAAGCGTGACAAAAATTGAAGGAGGTGATGCAGGGATGATAGAGCTTCTGCAAAAGCTCGATCCAGTATGTCGTGCACACAGCATCCCATTTTCACGATTATATGGTGCTAACATCAATTTGCGTACAGGTTCTCTTGCTGTTCTGATAAGAGATTACACATGTCCGCTATTTGCTGCTAATTCAGGCCGTTGTGAAGGCCGTATTATAATGGCTCAGCAGGTGCAATCTTTAGTTCCATTTTTTTTCATCCTCCTCAGACCTCCAACCGCTTATGGCTTTTTCTGAAAATATATGGTCATGAAAAGGCAAATAACTTTTCCTGCATCTGCTTTCTGCTCTATTTTGTTTCTGGATATCCTGTGATACTTATATACTTCATTTTCTCTGTATGCAGTGAAAATGAAATTGCTTCTTCTCATAATGTAGACAGTAGGAGATTCTCCATCTAATAGTTTTCAAGTAGACCTCCCAACTTTGTTGCAACTGCTATCATTTTATCATTCTAAATTATTGAAGAGACTAGACGTAAGTAGTGCACATGCAAGTTCTGTTGTTTTAAATCTGCCAATCAAAGCACAGTTTTACTTGCTCAAATACTGGAAATATTAGTATGACCGATATGACTTGAAATGATAATTGTGACAGATGAGTAAAGTTCCCAGTTAAATCATCAGGACATAGCTATCAGCTTTGATATTAGTTCTACAACGTTATATCACTGTAAGGAATAAATGAAAACAATTTTTTCATTATGGTGCAGTCCTATGTGTTGCCTTTGTCTTGTTAATTTCACTTTCTGTTGTGTTAAAGCAACAAAGACGATTAGTGCTGCTTCTATTTTCACTCTTATCAGTGATTTAGTTCACTTAATGCTCAACAAACTCCTGAGTCGTGCGTATATTCAACTCTTTTTGCTAAGTTCCATTAGTACGCTAATGATATCCATAAGCAAAGATTTCATAAGCTGTTACTAAGATTCTACTAGGTGAAATAATCTTGAGTGAGATAATAAATACCATTTAACTGTATGTTTATCTTTGCACGTTGGAATTGGATAATCCTAAAGCAGAAGATGTCTTGCTTTTTCTCATTTATTTTCTCTTGAGAAGTTTATTTATCAGTTTTTTTCAAAAGGTTTATTCATCAATTGCCTTTTGATTGTTTGGAAATCTGTTGATGTACTCTGAAATAGTGGTGAACCTTGTTTGGTCAATATTAATTGCAGGCAACACCCTTTCAGCCCCAAATGCAGCAAAATGTGTTCATTGGGAGATGGAGGAAGGTCCGTCTGCTTCGATCACTCACCGGGACAACTCCACCAATGAAAACATATTTGGATTTGCCCTTACATTTTCAGAAAGCAGAAATTTCATATGGAGTTGGTTTTGAACCTGCTTTTACTGATCTCAGCTATGCTTTTACTGTGGCCCTTCGTAGGGCCCATTTGAGCATCAGAAATCCAAATCCGGATCCTCCAGTACCTAAAAAGGAAAAGAGCTTGCCATGGTGGGATGAAATGAGAAGCTACATTCATGGGAACTCCACCTTACATTTCGGTGAGACTCAAGTCAATGTTCTTTCCACTACTGATCCTTATGAAAAATCCAATAAGCTTCAGGTAGCAACTGGGTATATGGAAATCCAGCAGGCAGATGGTCGTATTTATGCTTTCGCGAAGGACTTCAAGATTCTATTAAGCAGTTTGGATAGCTTGTCAAAGAACACCAACTTGAAACATCCAACTGGCCTTTCTTGCACTTTCCTAGAAGCCCCGGCCTTTAGTGTTGAAGTGTTAATGGAATGGGGTTGTGATTCTGGAAATCCTCTAAACCATTATTTATTTGCTCTTCCAAATGAAGGTGTGCCTCGTGAAAAAGTTTTTGATCCCTTTAGATCAACGTCTTTGTCCCTACGGTGGAATCTTTTGCTTAGGCCCTCTCTTCCCTTCCTTGATAATCAAACAGAATTACCCTCTGCGGATAATCAAGGTGTCTCGAGCAGCACTGCCTCTGGTGCTCTCAAGCAAGATAACGGGTCAGTCAATTCCCCAACAATACAGGTTGGTCCTCATGATTTGGCATGGCTAATCAAATTTTGGAACTTAAACTTCCTTCCTCCTCACAAGTTGCGAACCTTTTCAAGATGGCCCCGGTTTGGAGTTCCAAGGATTCCTAGATCTGGCAATCTGTCATTGGACAGAGTAATGACTGAATTTATGTTTAGAGTTGATTCGACACCAACATGTATAAAACATATGCCTTTATATGATGATGACCCAGCGAAGGGGCTGACAATTACAGCGACAAAGTTCAAATTAGAAATTTATTTAGGCCGGGGAAAGCAAAAATTCACATTTGAGAGTGTACGTGATCCTCTTGAACTTGTGTACCAAGGAATTGACCTTCACATTCCAAAGGCATTTATCAGCAGAGATGATAGCATCAGTGTTGCAAAAGTAGTTCAAATGGCTAAAAAAGATTCACAATCTGCGCTTTTGGATGTGTCTACTAATGATAAACCTAGCAGTAGGAGTGGCAACATGGACAAACATCAAGATGATGGTTTCCTTTTATCATCCGAGTACTTCACCATCAGAAGGCAATCCCCAAAGGCTGACCCAGAAAGGTTGTTGGCATGGCAAGAAGCTGGTAGAAGAAATATTGAGACGACTTGCGTTAGGTCTGAGGTCGACAATGGGAGTGGAAGTGATGAGAAAACCAGATCTGACCCAAGTGATGATGATGGATACAATGTAGTGATAGCAGATAATTGCCAACGTATCTTTGTCTATGGTCTTAAGATTTTGTGGACACTTGAAATCAGAGATGCTGTTCGGTCCTGGGGAGCTGGATTATCTAAAGCCTTTGAACCTTCAAAGCCATCTCCCTCTAGGCAATATGCCCAAAGAAAGCTGCTGGAGGAGAGTAAGGTAATTAATTGTACTGAATCACGCGAAGATGATAGCCAGAAGTCTCCTCCCAGTCAAGATGCAGGGCCATCAAGGAGCCAAGATGATAACCATAAATCTCCTCCAGAACCTGCAGGGCCATCAAAATCACAATCAGAACCACCTCCATCAAATGCAATCAAAGCAGACACTCCTCAGTCTAGTTCTACAGGTAAGCTCTAACTGAAACTTGAATTCTTGTCGTACATTGGACATGGAATGTGTATTCTACTTTGGGGAATATGGAAGCATAACACCATGATTTTCTGAAGATGCAGTGCGTATCTATCAAGTTAGGTTATGCATTTCACTGATTTCAGTCTGACTAGCAGGAACAACTTTTTTCTAGTAACTGTAGGTATTAGGTTTATCCAGCTTACATGCTGGCACATTTTGGCAATCATTTTGTTGCACTAACAGGGGATAGCTGCATGTGCATGTGATCAATATGAACATTTACATACTCTTTGAGATGTGCATGAGAATCTTTTGGTGGACTTTGCACTGCTTGAACTCCTCACTGCTAAATGCTTATAGTTGTCTTGTGGTTTGTCCTTTTTGTTCTTTATTACCAGAAAAGCTTGGTATTTCTGAAGACTCTGAGGGGGAGGGTACTCGCCATTTTATGGTGAATGTCATTGAACCACAGTTCAATCTTCACTCCGAGGATGCCAATGTAAGTTAATAAAGACTCATTCTTGGGGAAAATGTTAATTTTAAGACTAATGAGGTCATATATCATAGTTTATTTTGTCATTATTTATAGTTAATTATCAATATTTGTTTATTTTCTTTCTCTGTCGCTTGATCCATTTGTTGGATGATTTTATAACTGAAGAGAGAGGACATTAGTTGATTGATTGATTGATTCATATTAAGAGATGGAAAATGGAGGAACCACAAGGAGATAAGCCTGTTGAAGACCATATGTTCTATTTAGGTCAGGAAAAACAAGGAGAAATGCCTTCAAGTTGGTTAACAAATTTTTTGCTTATCCAAGACCCAACCTAAAATCGTGTAATTCATATAGAGGATTGATGCAGCCAAATCAATTAGTTTGTGATTGGGGTATAATTAGAATGCAAAGCTTATCTTCATAAGTAACCAGCCCCCTGATCTGAAACTAAAACAGACTTTTTGCTTTTCAATTCTCACCCTTGTTGAAATCAAGTTGTATAGATTTCTTTTGTTTTTGGTGTAAAATGGAACATGTAGATGACGCTAAATTAATTCTTGAGTTGATAAAATCACAACTGGCCTTTTGCTAGATTGATTTTTGTCCTCCTCCTGTACAGTTATCACAACACTTTCTTGGTGCTGATTCTTAATATAAAACACCTTACCTTCTCAACAAAAAAATTTAATTCTGACCCTCATTGTATATGTGACTTTCTCATCACCATTGCTATTTAACACAACAGATATGTAAGGAGATTAAACTCTGTACTTTGTTATATACTACCCTTTATCATCAGTCTGACAATAAGAATCCTAAGATTTGTGTTGGACCATGCCAAGATTATTGAGCTCTTGCAAGGTTGGAACAGACAGGGGATTAGTTAGAAATATCTAAAAACACAGATCATACCTCAGGCCATATGGTGGACTGTCTGGCCGAAAGAAACAACAGAATTTTTTAAGGCGAACAGAGAAATATGCACAACCTTAACAGAGATGCATTTATTGTTATCTGGTTATTGAACGTGATGTTGATGGAATGCTAGACGCAATAGGGATTGAACAACCTGTAATTATGCCTGATGCACTGACTTAGTGCATAAATTTATAAAATCTTTAAGTACTTACAAAAAAAAAAGAATCTTAAGATTTAATATATATCTCTTTTCTACAATGGAGCTTCTTTTTCTTTTCTTTTCAATTTTTATTTTCATGTTCTCTCCTTACCCTGCAAAGCAGGAGGATGTTGGATCTTGATTGATTTTTCTTTTGACTTGGGGGTTTGCTGCATGAAGTTTTTTTAAAAGAACTCCTCTAGGACTGCTTAATGGCTTGAGGTAGAAAATACTTTCTGTGGAGCCCATCTCTTAACCTCAATGTGAGCATTCTCCATTATCTCTACGGTATGCTTCCCATATTTGCCTGTGGTGATGGAGCGCTGTCATTTGAACATAAAAATTCTCTTAGAGCAACTTCTCACCTCATAACCTCTTTGAACGCAAAATGTGTCTACAATTCTTTTAATTGATTTTTTCCAGTATCCTCATTATGGCTTTCATAAGTGTAGCGTTTCCCCTTTCCAAATGGCAATTTGAGTCTTAGGAACCATAGGGAGAGAAACTTGAATAGTTGATACATCTGGTTTGTAGACTTCTGCCTTTTCTGGTGGGAAGTATACATTTCACTCTTTATGTAGTTTTATTATGTAGACTAGTTCGACTAGGTTCTGTTGTTGAATGTCCGATTTCTTTCTCTCGACTGGTTCTTGATATAATTTTCATGGTAAAATCAAAATTAATTAGGCCAAAATTAACATCCAATTAGTCTAGTGGTAAGAGCGCTACGCGTGATGTGCGGGTTAGGCGCACATCATGAGTTGAACCCTGTTGCAGAAAAATCCTAGTAAGTTAGTGGAGAAGGGTAGAGGTGTGGGCCCATCAACCACCAAGTCGTGAACCGTGCCCCATTGACCCTCAGGAATTTCTTGGTTATAAAAAAAAATCATCTAATACAATTCTTGTTTCCTTATCCTGCTGCAACGGCTATGTGTTGGAAAATTTGATTTCAAGTCGGGACTACCTCACAACCAAGCACCTTTTTGTTTTCTTTATTATCAGATATATCCTCCAGCACTCACAGTAATTATTATCAGATATATCCACCAGCGCTCACAGTAACTTTGTTGATGGAATTTGGCTTAAGATCCCATTGCAAATTTCTGCTTATATTTGCATTATATCATGCATACATTTGGATATATTTGGTTAAAATGCGTTTGAGCATGGAATTATGTCGCTCATGATACATGACAAACTTTCAATAAAGCTGAGAGAGTCATTCTTAGTTTCTTACTGGTAACCAAGGAGATGCACTTAGCAGAGGTCCTGGAACAATATCTGCTAATAAAGAAAATAGCAGAAAACACTTGCATAACGATGAATATTTGGTTTATCATTTATGAATGTGATAATGTATGGCACAGTTACTGGAAATATGTGTCTTCGTTTTCCCAAGTGCTTCCAACTTCCAAGTTTGATTTAAGCTAGCATTGAGTGCTAGAAGATACTGAGAAATTGCCTTATGAATAAGTATCAATGTATCATTACAAATTTTCCATGTTCAATTCCGAGTTCTTATGTAAGCATTATCAGGGAAATTTTTAATCCAACATGCATGACATTGGTAGTCCTATACGGATACAAGAAAGTCTAAAGATGATGTATGTGTAATCTGTAGCAATACTTTGATTTTTCATCTATGCTAATGCTACACAACCCTTGCTCCTTGACAGGGTAGATTTCTGTTAGCTGCTGTGAGCGGCCGTGTTTTGGCTCGTTCATTCCTATCAGTTATTTCCATTGGTTCTGAAGTGATTGAGAAAGCTCTTGGTGGAGGAGGTGTCCAAGTTCCTGAGTCTCAACCACAAGTGACATGGAATCGCATGGAGTTGTCTGTGATGTTAGAACAGGTACAGGCACATGTTGCCCCAACTGATGTAGATCTAGGGGCTGGACTGCAGTGGCTCCCTAAAATTCGTAGAAGCTCACCTAAAGTTAAACGCACTGGAGCATTGCTTGAAAGGGTGTTTATGCCTTGTGATATGTATTTCCGCTACACTAGACATAAAAGCGGAACAACACAGTTGAAGGTATGCATGGTTTCTGAATCTGTGACAAACCTGTTGACATTGTTTCATGGGATCACAATTGTACTATCTTTTGTTTGGTTCTCAGTTATGGTAATGTTCTATCCAGGTGAAACCCTTGAAGGAACTGTCATTCAATTCACATAACATAACTGCAGCAATGACGTCTCGCCAATTTCAAGTTATGATAGATGTGTTGACCAATCTTCTCCTTGCTCGGGCTCCAAAGTACAGACACCTATTAAAATTTGTCATTAATTTTTACTGAACATCTTATAGTTTTTAACTTGCTTATGTGGGAGTGGCATCTATCTTTTTTTGTTCCTTAGAACCTTTCAAATACTTGGATTTTAGGTCAGTTGCTTCCAAATCCTCATTTTTATATTAAGTTTTCACTAAGTTAATTGAGATTGCTACTTCAGGCCTCGAAAAGTTAGTTTGTCATATTCAGAAGGTGATGATGAAGACGAAGAAGAGGAGGCTGATGAAGTCGTTCCTGATGGAGTGGAAGAGGTAGAATTAGCAAGAGTGGACCTTGAGCATAAAGCACGAGCACAGAAGTTGATCCAGGAAGATATTAAGAAATTATCTCTTTGTTCTGATGTTTCCGTGGACATGGGCCCCACAAAGGAAGGTGATCTCTGGATTATTAGTGGTGGAAGGTCCATATTGGTAAGACAGGAGCTTCCTGAAGCCCTTTACCTTTATGAATGTGGTACAATTTCCCTACCTCTTTTATTCTGAAATAACAGTGTCATCAAAGGCGAAAAACATAGAAAAGTTTTTAAAGACAAATAGCAATTATATGAACATAATAATTGGAAAAACTGTAATTAACTGAAGTATGAAGTGGAATTTTTTTTAAAGTAAGTGCATAAACTTTGACCTTATCAAAAAAGAAAGTACTAAAACTGATTTAAGATTTTGATCAAGATGCAAAGTTGCAGTTTTAGGTTTCTAGTTCAGCTTAAGTGGCTAGTTTTCCTATATTAAATTTCTAAATTTCTTTCTCCTACAATCAAATTCATGCATTACTCTTCCTTACAATGTAACTTTTCTCAGTTATATTGAAGCACACCCCATTTGCCGCCAACTTATGTTAATCCTAATAACAATTGGCTGGTTGGCTATATAGATTCATTTTTTCGAAATGCACCCCAGTATTCAACCTAGCAGCTATATTCTTTGAGGAACTTACCCTAGTCATGATGATTTGCATGTTTGGTCCCTTGTCTCTAGTAGATTCACCATGAATCGTTACTGGCATCATCGGTTGTTTTGAACACAGACGGGTCACACTAGCCGAAAGGCAGGTGGTCATTTGTCATTGTACAGATTTATCACAATACTAAATAGGAGGTCTATTAAAGTGAAGTCTTATTATGTTGACTGTCCACAGGTTCAAAAACTGAAGAAAGATCTGATAAATGCCAAAAAATCTAGAAAAGTTTCATCTGCTTCTCTAAGAATAGCCTTACAGAAGGCGGCACAGCTACGGTTGATGGAGAAAGAAAAAAACAAAAGTCCTTCTTGTGCTATGCGCATCTCTTTGCAAATTAATAAAGTGGTCTGGAGTATGCTTGTGGATGGTAAATCATTTGGTGAGGCTGAAATAAATGACATGGTGAGTCTCTATCTGATTTCATCGTGTTTGGTTCTATCTTTGCTAGGCAGAAATTCTCATGGAGGTTCTCTATTGAAGTAATACCAGTTAAATAATATGCATATCTTTCATCAGTAGGCTTTTATGTCAGACTAGTCAGCTGACAGGGAATACTGAAATTCTCCAACAAAATGAATTATATCTAGAAACTGCTGGCTTGGAAGTCTGGTATCTGTTAGTCAGCGAATTAATCCTTTGTGTTCTCGTATTAGTTCAGGAAATCCTTTCTGCTTCCACCCAATAAACATAAGATAATCAATGTAGTCTAAACTGCACCACTAATCTACAGTGAACTAACAGCTGATTCTTTTGACTATTCTAGAAGTTAGAAATTTCCCAAATCAGGTAATGTACTGTTAAACACTCCATAACTTTGGGTTTTGCACTCTGCGTCAAGCTGAGGTTGGTATTCTATTCTGAAAAATGGAATTTTTGTGAAAAATGTGAAAACCCTCTTTCCCCCTAAGGAATGGCAAAACATATTGAAAAACTAAATACAAATCCACAAGTTGGAGGTGCAAAACTTGTGGCAAAGAGAACATTCTGAACTATGAATTCTATTGTTAATCTAAACAAATCATTCCTTGTTCAGATGAAAGTCATCATCTAAGGCTTTTGATCTACTGCTAGAGCATGATCGAATCATTTTTAGCTGTTCTAGTCAATGTTTAACTGGATATATTCCAATACACTATTTGACCTAGACAACTGCATTAGAAATAAGGTTCAAGTTAGCTAAGTTCCATCTTTTCGAATCAAGGCAGAGAAACATTCTGGGTGGTCTTTTGCACCTCCATGATTTTGAAGCTGCTAGGTCCAAAAGAGGAGAGCCCTCAGTCCACTGCATGGCATTGGTTCTTTATGAAAGTTCAGTGCCTAGTGCACATATATAAGTTCAAGACTCACTGTCAGTTAAAAGTAAAAGAATGGTTCTTTCTCCATTCTGGTGCTCGAATATTTTTGAGGAGGCCAGATATATCCTCCTCCTATGTAGCTTTTGTTCCCTATCAATAAATACACCCAACTTATGGGTTCTTAGTAGAGAAAAGGTTAGCAAAGTTCAGACCAGGACACTTAGATGAACAGTAAAGTACCGACTAAGAAGATCAGGGATTAGGTGAGCGTATTCGCTTGCTATTTCTTTAGGGAGGAAACTCTCTTGATTTTAGTGATGCATTTGACCAGGAAAAAGTGATTAGTTGTCCTTTTTAGCTGTTTTGGAATCTTAAATTCTGATATTTTTAGTTATCAGAACTGAATGTAGTTTCTTTCTCATGGAATCACTTGAATCAAAACATTTTATTTGCCATTTCTCAATGCAGATATATGATTTTGACCGGGATTACAAAGATATTGGGATTGTTAAGTTCACAATAAAGAGCTTTGTTGTGAGAAACTGCCTGCCGAATGCCAAGTCAGATATGCTTCTATCAGCATGGAATCCTCCTCCAGAGTGGGGAAAGTAATGCTTGCTCTTTTTGTCTAATTTCATCTCTGTTCTACTTCTTGCATTATTAGTCATGCATCTTGTTTGTGCTTTTCTCCTTTTGCTGGTTGGTGCCTTAATTGAGTCTTTCTGTTAGCTATGTATGTATGTCTAATGAGCTTTTATCACTTTAGTCCTTTTCCTGAATTGAAGATAATGTGCCATCAGGACATGCCCTCCTTTACAGCCTTTCTCGAGTACCTGAAACGTATTTTTCCTGTCCGCAGAACAGTCTCGCATGCCCTTAATTGTCTGTCGTGTCCTGATCTGTTATGCTTATCCTTGATTATATACACAGAACATACTTGATTATTACAACTGTCGTCTTGTAATAGTTTTGTATACCTTATTATCTGACCTAGTTAAACTTGGTGTTTGATTCCTGTCTAATTTATTGATTTTGTGTGGCAAAGTCAAGACACAGCTCTCTTTTACTTCTTCCTAGAATTAAGAGAATCAACACTTGGCTTAATGTCGATGTCTGCTGAAAACCATTCGGCTTGCATTGCATAAAATTCTTTCCTGTTTTTGGTCATCATTTAGGAGAAAACACCATAAGGCTTACCTATTGAAAAGGAAAAAGAGAAGCATCATTAGATGAAAATTGAAAAATCTGCTAATGGGTAGACTGGTAGCTTACCTAGCAATGTTCTTGGAAATCATGATGTTGTTTTTTCTTTTTCCATTGCATTGTGATCAGACCTTTTTTACTTGTCATTGCCTCAGAAAAGTGATGGTCCGGGTAGATGCCAAACAGGGGGCTCCAAAAGAAGGAAACTCTACCATTGAACTGTTGCAGGTAAAAATGGTTCTTTTTAAGAAAGATATTGAACCTTTGAAGTCTTTCTTTTCTTGAGAAGATGTCACATAGTCAGGAACTTACAGTTATCTCATTGAATTATTCATTATATCTTCGCATTAGGACAGTTGTTAGAGATCAACCTGTTTGCATTCTTTTGTCGTCTTTTGTGATAATTCCTCTTATAACCTGTTTAGAGTTTTCCTTTGTGTAGGTGGATATTTACCCCTTAAAGATACATCTTACTGAGTCAATGTACAGCATGATGTGGGCATATTTTTTTCCAGAAGAGGAACAAGACTCCCACAGGCGGCAGGTGTGTCTCAGGTCCCATTTATCAGTTGTATTATGCAATGAGTTTTTGCCCATGTGATGCTTCAATTATGTGAAAAGATAATGTTCAAAACATCTTTTTGTTTGTAGGAAGTGTGGAAAGTTTCAACTACTGCTGGTGCCAAGCGTGCAAAGAAAGGCTCTTCAGTGCAGGAAGCGCCAGTGTCAAGTAGCCATTTAACTAAAGATTCTCAGTCTTCCTCCTACGGCGATTTATCCCAGGTGAGTCTCTGATTCCTTAAGTTGGTTGTTGTTTGCTTATTCATCTTGCTAACTAATGGAAGCAGACGATGGAATGAACTGTGCTTCGTGTGTCCTCTTTATTTAAGTTTATTTTACAGACATGGGCAAGTTCTTCAGTATACTTGCTTAATCTCTAACCAAACAATTCTCGAGCATATCTTTTTCAACAAATGAGTTTCGTGTGCTGAATATGTGCAGGCAACAAAGAATCCAAAAGCTAATGCTAGTGTTGTGACCCCTAAGCTTAGACGGACATCCTCCTTTGATAGAAACTGGGAAGAAAATGTAGCTGAATCTGTTGCTAATGAACTTGTACTGCAAATGCACTCATCAAGTGTTTCTTCTTCAAAAAGTGGGTCCCTTACAAATATTGAGCATCCAGATGAAGCTAACAGAAACAAATCCAAGGAATCAAAATTAATTAAATCTGGTCGTTCTAATGAGGAGAAAAAGGTGGGGAAGGCACATGACGAAAAAAAATCTAGGCCCCGAAGAATGAGAGAGTTCCATAATATCAAGATTAGTCAAGTTAGTCAAAAAAAAATTATTATGTGTTTGTTTTGTAAATTTGTCAGTTCCTTAACTAACTCATTCTTATTTATGCATGGGTTAGGTTGAGTTACAAATTACATATGAAGGATCGAGATTTGCTGTGGGTGATATGAGACTGCTGATGGATACATTCCATCGTGTTGAATTTACTGGGACCTGGCAGAGATTATTCTCACGAGTTAGGAAGCATATCATCTGGGGAGTTCTTAAATCAGTAACGGGAATGCAGGTTATAATCCCTGGAATTTATTTTAACTTCTCATTGCCTAATTATTGGCGATATTAAATCAATGTTTTCAGCTTCTGGTTCATATAGCTACATTACAACCACCCTTTTCTGTGATAAGTATCTCAGACTGTTAGATTACCTCAGGGGGTTCTTAAAGCTTACGGGGCCTGTGTCTGTTAATTTTAATATAGGGCAAGAAGTTTAAAGCAAACAACCAAAAGGAAGCCAAGGAAGCCGGTCCTTCTGGTGTTCCCGATATTGATCTGAATCTCAGTGATAGCGATGGTGGTTCAGCTGAAAAATCTGACCCGTTATCCTGGCCTAAGCGTCCCGCTGATGGTGCAGGTGATGGATTTGTCACCTCAGTGAAAGGCCTTTTTAATACTCAGCGTAAAAAGGCTAAGGCTTTCGTGCTTCGGACAATGAGGGGTGAAGAAGATGACTTGCACGCTGACTGGAGTGAAGGTGAGGCTGATTTCTCTCCCTTTGCCAGACAACTAACCATAACAAAGGCCAAGAAGCTGATTAGACGACATACAAAGAAGTTCCGTCCTATAGGATCAAAAGGTCGGTGGATATCTGACATTCTAATGTTCTCTTTTTGCATATTGGGCCTTCTGTCTTTCATGAGGAGAACATAATATCAAGGGAAAATGGCTAAAATGACGCCTAAACTATGACCGGATTTGCAGTAACACACTCATACTATACGGGGACCTAGTAACCTCCTGGATATTTTTTTAAAATATTGTTTTGGAATTTATCTGACGTGACACAAGCCAAAACTCGATTATGGAAGAATATAGTGATTCATGAGATCAAATTCCAAGAGATTTAATTGATTTCTTCGTGGAAATGAAATAACAAAGCTTTGGTTTGTTATTCAGCTCACCCGATAAATGTCAAAGAAATGCTTTAAAAAAATATCCATGGGGCCATAGGAATCCCATAAAGTATAAGTGTGTTACTACAAATCCGGCCGTAGTATAGGCATCATATTAGCCATTTTCCCTAATATCAAATATTCTAACCTCCATGCTACATTGAGTATTCAGTGACTCTTTTGCTGATCCACTATTTTTTCCAGGTTTATCTTCTCATAAAGGTTCACTTCCCTCATCGCCAAGCGCAAACGCCACATTTGACAGCGATTCTTCAAGCGAAACATCACCTTACGAGCAGGAGTAGCAGAACTTGATAACAGTAAAACGAATATGATTTTAGGATCTAAAGTGGGACTGCCAATTGCAGCCTCGAGACTCCACTTAGATTGTGTGAGAATGCCTACTTGTTCTGCAAAGAAGAACAAGGTAAGAGCTGTGCACACTGATGGAAAATAAGTCCACTGCCTATCAGCATATCATTGCCTTTTAGAGCTCTGAAGATATCTTGGAAATAGATGTGAGGTGATTCCTTTGAGTATGGGTTTTTCTTCTTTCTATTCTCTATTTATTCAGTCACCCTTGTAGAATGGACTTTTGGACTTGTTATTCAAAATTTTGTAATCATATCCTGTGATTAGCAAGAAGCTAAAAGGCTTATTATACTGCAAGTACCCATACATTTGCCCTTGTGATTTGCAGAATGATCTACAACGCCCTTCCCTGGACTTTGCTAATGCAGGATACTTTGTGCACCGGATTGTCCCTTTTTTTTATGTGTAGTTTGATTTTAATAGATTCCCATTCAACTGATCAATTTGAGTTTAGAAGTTTGAAATTAGTGTTTGTTTTGATCATCATGTGATTTTTGGAAATGGCAAGATGAAGAAGTGCCAACTCATGTAATAACTAATTATAACTGCTTTATTGAAGTTTGTCTTGTACCTGAGACTTTGCTAGATATGAACTATGATGCAGAATCATGGAATTTGTTATTGTTTAGAGAACAACAAAAGCATCCTGAATTTTTTTCTCACATTAATTTCTTAGATAGTCACTCAACTCGACTTTACCTTAAATCATGGCTATTCTTTTGCAACCATAGAAATTACTAGTTATTGAGATGAAACAAAGGACACCTTTTCTATGATACTTGGAAAGCTGATTGATTGATTCTAAAATTTTATTGGCTTAATACATAATCAACCCTTAAATTTGTCAGGATATTTAATTTAGATGCATCGGGCTTTCACCCATTGCGGAAAATTCCCCACTCTCATAGGAGTTTGAGTTGTGTTTCAGTTCCATTGTGACTGATCATCCTCTCAAACTAGCTACTAATCATCGCTTTGGTAAGCTATTGTCTCACCTACTAGCTAATCAGACATGAGCTCTTCCTCGGATCGATTCCTCCTTTTGCAGAACCAAATTTTGTTTCAATTGAACACCTCAATTCCTAATAAAATGTTCCAACTAGACACTTTGATTCAAATTTTGAATTTTTTTCACGTGTTCTCAATCTATTAGGTACTTAAGTTAACCATATAAAATATGTGATTTACTCCAATTATACACATTCATCTCAATTATCGATAAAATCTCAAGCATTTTCTACTTGAGATTGATGTGTATAATTAAATCACATTCTCTATTTTACTAAACATTATAATTAACTTATGTTGATTTACTTTCTAAACAATAGAGAAAAGAGGGATAAAAACAGTTTGGAGAGACCTTATATCAAGCACTCAGATAAGAGAGAGAAAGAGATACAAAACAGAAAAGTAGATTTAGACGATATTCAATCACACCTCGATAAAAATAAGTCATTATATGACAATCCATATTGATCATGCATACAAATTTGTACATTTTTTATAATTATTTAATTTATTCAAGGCTTTAATTTATAATATTGATATTAGTTAGTAATATACCATAAGACTTGTCACATTTGTGCAACGCATGTGCCGAAGAACTAATATATGAAATCATTACAAAATCAAAGGTATGGAACAATGTAAAAGACAAAATAAAATTTACTAATACCAAATTAACAGAAAACTACAATCCATTATCAAATAAAATAAGAAAATACTCTTATACTAATAGAAATCATACATTATTCTTTTCAAATTTATTCACCAAAAAATTGGCCAAGAAAATTAAATAAAATTAGCATCAATTAATTGGAATGCCTTAGGCAAAAAGATTTCAGTCTTGTTAATCCTTCTTCAAGAAAAGATTGCTCCACTGCAAATGTTATTCGAAGCCAATTCTTCAATCCCACAGCAGTACCTGAAAAAAAATATGGTGTTATTATATTTTTACGAGACATAAAATTAAGCTACGCTGTTTTCAAGAAGAATAATATATTTCTATATATAAAAACTTATTAATTTTTAATTTTATCTTTAATGTTATTCTTTGTTATAATGACGACCACAAGTTCTAAGGATACTTTCGATATACACTAAAAATCTTTTTGTTTCTTAAATTGTGTATCCAATTGAACATATTTATATAAATTGAAAGAGAAAAAGATAATAAATGGTCACTTATGTTTGGGGTTAAATTCAAAATGGCTCATAAAATATAATTTGGAGAAATTTTGATTATTTAAATTTGTCAAAAAGTAAATATTTTTAGTCTCTATATCAGATATTTAAGAAACTGTGGTTGTTAGATTTAATAACAATCGTTAAAATAAAATAATTATCATGAACTCAATTAGAAGGTACAATTTTTGCAAATTCTGCTATTTTTGATTTATTTTTGGAGTCTGAGTATAGGATTTAATTACGACTCCTGCTCTTTCCATTTCATTATGTTACCAAAAAAAAAATCATCTTTCTATATATGAAAACTCGTTAATTTTAAACTTCTAATTTTATAACTAATTATGTGTTCTTATATCCATAGAAACATTATGAAGTGCTTTAAGACCACAAATTTTAATGGGAATTTTTTATACATGTCAAGTCCTTTTTTTTTATTCGTAAATTTCATGTTCAATCAAACACGTTCTATACCTGGAAGTAAAATGACAGATTCCTCCTTGGCAAGTTTAAAACAAAAGTCAATATCATCACTTATATCTTTGAGGAGGGCTGTATTGAGCTTCACCTTCATACATAAAATTAAAAATTAAGAAAGTAAAAGGACCAAAAAGAAGAAGAAAAGCAAAAAGAAGGGACAAAAGTGTATGAAACAAGAAGTTTTGGGGGAGTTAGAGAGTTTACCATAGTAACCATTGAGCCTTGTGATTTATTAGGGCAATTAATACATGGAATATCCAGTGTTTTTTCATAACATATATCTGAATTCTTCTTAAGCATTTTCAGTGTATTTCTGAAGAAATCCTCTTTTGTGCTTTCAATAATTTTGGGAACTGCTGCCTAAAAGAGAAAAGAATTTAAGTTATATATAGTGACCGCGTAAAAATAAAATCACATTATATCAGAGATTGATCAGTTACATGTAATTATCTTATAAGATGATCTTTATATTGTAATGCATAAAACTAAAATTCAATTAGAATATAATGTAAGTTATCTTATACGTACAAAGTCAATGTAAATATATTTCACACTATCCAATATAATTTAACATTCTAGAGTTTAATTTATATATACAGACATCAAAAGATACTTACAAATAACTTTTCATGAAAGTGAATCTATAATATTGAAAATAGGTAATTAAATAAAATTTGATAGGTAGGAATAACCTTCGTTGGCCACTTTTTGGCCCTATCTTTGAAAAGTAATCATTGGAGACTCGTAACCATTGTTATGAAGCTTCAAATTCAATAAGTGAAACTTCAGGACATTATCATAAAGTGAAATTTTGAAACTACATGACAATAGTCATTTTCAATTACAGAAGCTGAAAAGTGACGATTTGTGAATTTTTTCCTATTTGATAGTGTAATGTATACAAACGTTAAATATTTATATCGTCAATGTGTATATAAAAAAGAGGGCAAATAAATAAATTATATATAGGCTACGACTTACCTGTATAAAAGTTGCAGGACCTCCACCTATGTCACAATACTTCTTAATACGTTCAACAATCTGAGAGATTAATTAAAAACTTGTCATTAAAAATTACATATTTGAAAATTACGTAAAAAATACTATTATAATTTATAACTCACAGGGCATACGAAAAAAATTGTGGTAAAAAAAGAAACTCATTTGACTTTCGAAATTTAAAGAGACTGTTAGTGATAACCTATGTTCAATTTTTTCTCGAGTTAAACTTTTAAATTTTGTCTTGAATTCGAACAATATGAAATCTTTAATTTTAAAAAAATAAAATTGACATATTCAGAAATTACGTAAAGTATCATCATAAGTCACGATAATTGATCATTTAAGGACATATGAAAAGATCGTGATAGTAGAAAAGACTCATTTGACTCTCGAAATCTGAAAGGTGTCACATAAACTACGACGAAGACAGAGTAGTAAATTAGAAATTACCTTAGGTGATTTGAAGATGCAATTAGGATCATTAATGACAAACCAACCAAGTCTCCAACCAGGAATTAACCATCTTTTAGACAATGAACCAAGAATTAATATTGGTGTTATTGAACTAAATAATCCCATTGATATAAAAGGGTTTTCTCCAAATGCAAGATGTCCATAAACTTCATCTGCTATGATTAGTGTCTTCACTTTCTTTGCTGTTTCTGCTATCTAATCATCATTAAAAAAAAATTTTAAAAAATTAGTGATCCCTTAATTACTCTCAATATAAAATGTAATAAGTAATAAAGTTACTATAACATGTTTGAAATATACTGATAAGGTAAAAATTGTTAACATGTGTATATAGAATTGAAGGATTGAAGCATGTGTGAAATACTTTTCTAAAAGTGATATTTTTTTCTTCTCCTTCATGGGATTGTTATGTGATTAATTATACGCAAATAACTTTAATGGATATGACAAATTAATCTTGAAATTTTTGTACTAAGCAAATAATGAAGAAATTCATCTAGAAAAGCAAGAATTCTCAATACAAATATAGTTAACTATCTTCTTTTTTTTCAATTTCACCCTCACTACTAATATAGTCAATATTTACTCATTTTTTAGGAAGAGAAATGAGACTCATTTAGTTAAATATATATTATATAATTAATCCTATTAAACTATTTTATTTTTATTAACGTGTGTGACTTAGTTTGTCCTGAAATTTGGTGGGTCATCCATCCCAAACAGATGGATAATCAATACTCATTGTACCCCCATGTTGAAAAAGTATTTTATTCGTTGAGGTTTAATTGTATCATAGCTCTATAATTCATAATCAGAAGGGGAAAGTAACGAAAAAAAAAGCGTTCACCATACCTTTTCCAAATGATCATAGGAGTAGACATTTCCACAAGGATTTCCAGGATTAATAACAACAATTCCAATAGTATTTTGGTCAGTCAAATCTTCAATTGCCTTCAAATCAACTTGCCAATTATTTTGAGGTACAAGATCATAGTACCTAACTTCAACATTTCTAAAAGCAGCACAAAGTGCATAAGTTGGAAATCCAGGCCTTGGTAACAAAATATTAGAATTTGGTTTTGCAAGAATAGATATTGCTGTCTCTATAGCTTGTGTACAACCAGAAGTCACATATACATCTTCTGGTGACAAATCATATGGAAGATCTCTTGACAAGTAGTTTGCAATTGCCCTGTCCATTTCACCAGTAGAATATATTGTCAGTGTATATAACTTAAATAAAAAAAATTTCATGCAATATGCTTAGCTTGCAAGAACTTAGGTGATACAATTCAATTGTTTAATACTCCTTCTGTTCCAATTTATATGGCATCTTTCGTTTTCCGAAAGTCAAATGGTCTAATTTTGACCGTAAATTCAAGCATGAAATTTTTAAATTTTTTGAAACAAAATTTATATATTTGGAAACTACGTAAAAAAAAAAAAGTATAAGTTACAATGATTGTCAATTTAAAATATATATGAAAAAATTACGGTCAAAGATAGACTTGCTTGAGTCTCGAAATCCTAAAGGTGCCACATAAATTGAGACGGAAGGAGTATTAGGGATAATTACAGTTCAATGTCTTTAAATGATCTAGTTTAAAAAATAACCAGCAAATGTTTAGGTTGTGATCAATTTTAAGTATAAATATACATAATCAGTGTATAGATTTTGGCGGAAATTAAATAAGTTTGGTCAAGCTGTACATATCGGTAATCATCCCTAAATTACTTTCGATCGATTATATCCATGTATAGGAAAATCATATATACTATATAATGAGAGCTCAATTTTTATAAGTATATCCGTATAATCAGATTACTTAAAAGATAACTATAAGTAACGATTCTTAATGAGTGATGTTAGCTATTATGTAATAACTTTAAAAATAAGACAGGTAACTTTATATAACATGTTAAATTATAGAGATAATAGATATAACATTACTTTCTAGCAATGGGAAGACCACTAGAGGGAGAGTATCCATTGAACTTGTCAAGAAGAAGGCTCTCAACAACAGCTTCCTTAGCAGCATCAGTTGTGTGAAAACAACAATGAGCTGTTGGATCTCCTATTCCTAGTGAGATCACTTCCCTCTTATCTTCATCTGTCGGAAAATATCAGTGTTTGAGTTAGAATTTTCACTAACTGACATACGAAATATAAGGAAGTAAACGTATATTACTAAGCTAAAGATAATTCAACATATAGTATATATATGTAATTAAGAAAAATTTAGCCTATCTACACATGAAATTTTCTGACGAAGGTGGATCAGTTGACTCTCCTTGGACTAGGGTACCTTCACCCCTACTTAAAACGCTTCGCGAAAATCAATATTTGCTATATCTAGGCTCTATTATATGACCTTTTTAAAAATTCCTACACTAAGCAAATAGTGAGAAAATTCTATTTAGAAAAGAAGGAAAGTACATTTTTTTAAATTTTTAAACGGAGAATGTGAAGATGTGAGGGTTTTTTTTTGTTGTTGAGGAAACTGAAGAATGAATGCATTTGATAAGAGTTTAAGTTATATACATGGCTAGTGCAAAAATTATTTACACCATTTGCTCATGTATATTTGTTCTAGAAGATATTTGATAGTGTAAAAAATAGCGACAGTCTATATAATTTAAATTGATTTGATAATCTGAAAATAGTTTTTATTTCATTTCTTTTGCTTTCAAAGAAGCTATTAAAAACAAAGGTTTTTTCTACTAATAAAAAATTTGTGCTACACAATATCATTTTTTCCATCTATTTTTTATTGAACTAGTTCACTAGGAAAACTCATGATGAAAAAAAAATTCTCACTTTTTTTCCATGTAAAAATATTACTAGTATTTTTTTCTTTTTTACTGATCAATCAAAATATTTATGAATAGCCACTGAACATTTTTCAGTAAAAAATTGTGTTACTATTGTTTATACTTCAACAATTTTGTAACTTTACCTCCATCAATATTGTCAATCAACAAGCCAAGAATCCCTTTGATAGTAATATTTGTAAGTGTTTCTACTTGTTTTGTTTGAAAAGAAATATTTGTTTGGCTTCCCATATTCTCCATCTTTTCACTAATCTAAAATGCAAAAAAGGAATAAAATGAAAAGCCAAAGAACACAAAAGAGAGAGTGAGTGATTTTGGCCTTTAAAACCCCTAGATATATTTATAGTACTTTTTTCCAAAAAAGATTCTTCTCAATTTTCTACTAATTAAAAGTATAATATTAGTAGTACTTTTGATTTAATTAAAAAAATTAAAAAAAGTACATTAGTTTTCTAATTATAAAGTTGAGTCAACTAATTTAGCGGAGCATAAATAGATGTGACTTACAATTTAAAACCATATGTTAACATATATATAGACTGGATTTGTTCCATTACAATAGGGAGTATGGATCAATGCACTATTTAATGATTATTTCAATTTATGTGTCTTTTAAATCATATTATAATTTTATCGATATCGTTTTAAGGATAAATAGTTTGGAATTATCCGTTTGTAATACTTTCTCTGTTCATATTTACTTGTTCACTATACTATTTTGGGATGTCCAATTATACTTGTTCAGTTTATAAAACTAATGAATAACTTATCATTTTGTATTTATATTTACCCTTGCTATTAAGTATTATTTATTTTTCATTGTTTAGATGAGTTATATTTAATAAGGGTGATTTGGTAAAATTATCCATATCATTTACTGCTTCTCAATCCATATGTGAAGTCAAAAGTGGATAACTATCGTTGGACAGAGGAAGTACTAAAGATTTGACAAGACGAAAGGAAATAAAGAATGACAATGAATAGCTCAATCAATTTACTGATATTTCTGATTCGCTCTGAATTTATGTGAAGATATTCATTCAATATACTGACAATAAATATCCAAAAAGAACTCGAAAATTAGTAGTTGTAGAAAATAATACTTAATTTTTTGAATAATAATGCATTCACATAAAATGAATGGGTGGAGTATTACGAAGCATGTTGATGTAGGAAATCTATGTTAAATTGTTGATATTAAAGGCATGAAACATACAAAAGTCTTTAGTTCGAATCTTGAATATGAAATTGTAGAGAGTGTTTTATCTTAAAAATGAGACGTTTCAGCATAAATTTAAATTAGTTAGATTTTAAAGCGAGTCCGAAATGAGAAACAAAAATGCAAACTCATAAAAGATGAGAAAAATTTGCTAGTAGGGACATAAAGTTTGTAAATATTTTGTAATACAAAATCCTAAATTAATCTTTTCGAAGCATTAAGTAATGCGGCGATTATTTTTTTCTTAAGCTAAGCAACCAATTAAACATGCATTTAATTATCTTATACGAAATTTTATTCTAAAGTTAAATACATCAACAAGTCAATTAATTAAACAACTCCTTAATGTCTAAAAAGTGAAAGAATTTTAGTTAATTATATACGTTATTTAAAAAAAAAATACTATACAAGTACATTTACATATTGTATGTAGTAGATAATAATTGTCTTATTTTTCAAAATCCTAAATTTAGCTTACTTATAAATATTCTTTAGATGACAATATAAAAAATATATTTATATTTGTGATATATGTAACTTAAATTCAATACTTGTGCATCTTTAAATAGTTCTAAAAAACATAATTACTGAGTCTTTGATGCTTGAATACCGCTTTGAGGCTCCGAATAATCATAATTCATGTTGAAAAATTCTACTTTAAAAATAAAATGTTTCCTATTAAAAATAACTCACTATCTAATGATTAATTTAAGCAAATTAGTTGAAAATGAAATAGTCTAATTAGTTATAAGTATCATGTGATTGCCAACTGTAGATAAAATTGAGTCAAAGTCGTCATGACCCTAAAAATATGGCAAATTGACTAGAGAAATTTCAAAGTCAAATAATTCACACTTTACACACTTTGAGATCACAACTTTATATTATGCAAAATGTCAAAATCTAAAGTAAGAACCATATTCTCTTAATTTCTCTTTATGTTGTACTTGTGTAGTTCTTTTCATGTTAATTATTATTGTTTTTATTTTATGAGCGTTATGTAAAGTTACATTATTGTCTTGTCGTGTCAAATTATTGGAGAAGTCATAAGTTTATTTTATAAACATTTTCTTATTGGGTAAACCGAAAATCGAATCGTTAAGGACCAAAACCGATAAACCAAATACCTATAAAAAATATCTTATTGGTTTGGTTATTGGTTTAGCATATTTAAAAATTTAAAATCGATAAACCGAACTAATAATACGTAAAATTGAATCGAACCGACCGATACACACCCCTAATAGGAGTCACATATTTTTTCTAATTTCTAAATTCTAGTTCTAATTCCAAATTCTAATTCTAATTATAACTTTAATACTCTAATTCTAATTCTATTATAAATTCTAATTCTGTATTTGCCCCAGCCTCTTGTTGACTTTATTAGTTTTTTTTTTTTGTTGGTAATATTGGGTTATCGGGTAAATCGATAACCCATTAAGATTGTAGTAATTTATTATTTTATTTGTATGTAAATATTAAATATTAATCTCAATACCTTACTAGTTATTGTTTTTACCCTTTAACCTTCAATTAACGTTTCACAGTGAATTTGAGTTTACAACTTCACATTATACAAAACGTCAAAACCTAAAGTAAGAATCATATGCCTCTTAATTTCTCTTTGTGTTACACTTGTATAGATTTTTTCATCTTAGTTATTATTGTTTCTATTTTATGAGCATTTGTAAAGTTACAATTATTGTCTTATAATATTGCATCAAATTATTGGAAAAGTCATATATTTGTTTTATAACATTTTTTTATTGGTTAAACCGAACACCGAACTGTTAAGAATCAAAATCGATTAAATAAAAAATATTTTATTGATTTAGCGTATTTAAAAACCAAAAATCAATAAACCAAACCTATAATACATAAAATCGAATCAACCGATCGATACAACCCTAGATACCTCAAGTAGAGAAACAAAATTGAGGAAATCAGAAATAGACCAACAATAATAAGGGGGGGGGGGGGAGGGGGGATTTAACCCTAAAAAAAGGAGTGAATTTTACATAAATCTCATAGTGTTAAGAATTAATTACATCTTATTCCTACTCTTTTTCCAAATTACAAAAATTCCTTAAATTTGGATGAATCCGGATACATCCCAAAATGTTCTGATACATCACATTCCGATTTTAGATATATCCCTCAACGTCCCAATATATTGCGTCTTGGTTTCGGATACATCACTCAACGTACCGATACATCCTAAAGTGACATATCCGAGAACAGGAGAGAGTAGGGATTTTTGTAATTTTTTTAAATGGTAGGGAATTCTAAAAAATATGGTAAAATAAGTTGTGTATTTTGGTAATTTTTCCAAAAAAAAAAAGTTCCTGATCTTAAATTCCAAAAATACCCCTCAAATATGAGAAAATGGCCAAAAGCCCCTCCAATCTATATTCGGATTTCCAACTACACACTTTAACTTCACGAGAGTCCCATTACCTCCCTGAAGTGTTTAAAACTGAAATTATTACCTCCCTGAATGCTTAGCTGGCAAAGAGAGTGCATTTCACTCTCTTTGAGAAAGTGAGCAGAAAAAATAAATATTAAAACTTTATTTTTAATCTCTTTTATAAATATATGTATTTTTATTTTTTTCTTATTTATTGTCTTTCTTCTCAATAGCAACAAAGACCAGATTCTTCCACCATTCATCATCTCTACCCCTACCCCTGACCCACCCCTCCACCCCTATCCCCACCCATCCCCACCCCCCAAAAAAACAAAAATTTAAAGTTTGTTTTTAAAAAATATTTTCAATTTCAAAATTTTATTTTCTACTCTCTAGTATAAAAATAAAAGATATTTTCTTTAAAATGTTTTTCATTAATAAATCAAACACTAAAAAAATATTTTTCGAAAAATATTTCTACTCACCAACCAAACATGAGAAAATAAGTTAAAATCCACTTGTTTTCGAGGAAAACATTTTCCTTCCTACCAAACACACCCTAAGTCATTATGAATGAAGGAAAAAATCGCATACTCAAATGTTATGACGAAATCAAAATCATGAAATTAGAAATAAATCACAAGAAAACTCAATAGTAAATCAACTTGTATACACATATGCACGAGGAAACACAAGTTAAGTGAAGCTTTACCAGAACAACCAAACAATTGGAAATCGCCGGAGAAGAGCACATTTGAATTATGCGATATCAGAAGCTGTTGTAGATAAAAAGGAATTAACCAAAATGAAAGAAATTTTGACATACATGAAAATATCCTCAAAAGTTCAATGAATAAAAATAAAAAATTTAATTTTAATATTTTTTCATAAATACATGCATTTTAATTTTTTTTTCTTATTTATTTCTATTTCTAATTTGCTTTCTTCTCCAAAGCAACTTAGTAGAGCATCAATGGAAGCCACCAAATTTTGGACCCAAAATCTTTCAAATCCAAACAAATTTAAGCTCAATACAGTGACACTCAACTAATTTTCTTCAATAAACTTTCAATACAAGGAAAATTCTTGATTCTATATTCAATACCCAAAAGACCCACAAATTAATTCAGAAAAAGGTCCAAATATTGCATATTGAAATAGTTCTATAAGAAAATTGGAAATTTCTCTGGAAATAATTCAAACAAATATTAGGAAAGTAAAATTTTTGATTACAAATGGAACTTGAAATTTCTATTTCAATGGCAGAAAAATTTTAGCCAAAGAAAAGGAAAAAAAAGAAAAGAAATGGGCTGAAAAAGAATAGAAAAAAATATAAAAGGGAAATAAAATAAAGAAAAGGAATAATAATATTTTTATATAAAATAATTGCAGAATAAAGAATTTTTTTTTTAAAAAAGTTAATATTACGTGGCAGGGCGCGTGCAATTCACTTTTTTATAGAAATCTAGGTGTGCGTTTTTAAGGGGGTATATATTATACTTTTAAAATGTTCAGGGGGGTAATGGACTCCCGTAAAAAATAAGTGTGTAGTTTAGAATTGGGTAATAGATTAGGGGGTTTTAGACCATTTTCTCCCTCAAATATTGAGCAACTCATCATAAACATGGGGGTATTATCGTCATTAACCTTTTAGGGATAAAAATGGTAATAATCGAAAGATTTGTAAACACATAGCATTAGGGATTTCAAGAATTGAAACTCTGTTTCCTTCTCCATTCCAATTTGACCTACAAAACCATAGCTTATAATTAAACTCCCAAACCCAAAATCCACCATAAAGATTACATCTTTTCTGTATTTACAACAACCACATATAATTTTTTTGTGAAAAAAATTAATTCTTGTTAAGAACAAAGGTATTGATAATGGATGAATCAGAGAAGAGAAAGGAAAGGCTAAAAGCTATGAGAATGGAAGCTTCACAAAGTGGAGATTACAATGAAGCTGTAGGCTATGGAGGTCTTACAAACCCCTTAACTGATGTTCCTTCTGAGAAGGTTGAATCTTGTGCTATGCCAAGGCCAAGATTTGACTATTACACTGACCCCATGTCAGCTTTTTCTGCAAATAAAAGGAGTAACAACAATGTCAGCCCTCAGGTTTCTCAACAGTGTTATACCCCTCCAAGTAATTACATATTTTTTTATAAAGTTGTCTTTTTTACTTTAAAGTTATAAACTTGTGCAGATTATGTTGTTATGTGTAGTTTGTGTTGTTTGGTGAAGTGTCCTTTGTGGCACTGTAGTAGTTGAAGGGGAGCCTTGGATCAACTGTTAAGTTTTGGAAGCAGACACTAATGCTTGCATTAGGATAGACTGCCTACGTCATACTCCTTAGGGTGCGGGGCTAATGTGGGGTGGGATGCTTTGTGCACCGAACTGCCTTTTTTTTCTTTAATACTAGTCACAGATATTGCCTTAGAAGACAAGATATATAGCCTACATTAGCTGATTTGGTTTGAAGTATAGTTGATTGATAATAGTTTGGGGTCAGAATAATGTCAATCTAGTTTTGGTCGATCCGTGTTGAAGTGAAAAACGAGAACTGAAGTGCGTAGTTGATGGAAGTAAAAAATACAAACATATATAGATTTAGTACTTACGATAATCATGTTTTACTTGAGTGAAGGGTCTACTGGAAACAGACTCCCAGACCCTACTTGTGGGATTGCACTTAGTATGTTGTTGTAGTACTTATGATAATCAAAATACAAGTACACTTTCTAGTTAGCATCCAATATATAATGACATGAATCGGACTCCTCATAGTAATCATCATTAACAATAACATGGTAGTGGTCTAGGGAGCGGAATTGCTAGAGCAGGGGAGAATTAAGAATAATGATTTCAGCAAGAGTAGCTAGAGGGACTACTATAGTGAGTCTAGTGACTACTATAATTTCGATTAGAGCATAAAGATATCTTCAATCACAAATCACTTTTGATTTTTAATTAATCAACCATAAAAGGAATTAGTTTGCAGCTTTAATTTCATGTTTGATACTTTGATTACTTTAATGATTGTACTAAGAGAAGAAAAGAGAAGCTTAACTGCAAAAGAGAAAACTAGAATAAGAGGACTTGCAAAGCTATAATTTTAAAAGAAGGAAGAGAAGACCCACACCCAAGGGTGTGGCCTAATGGTCAGTGAAGTTAGTTGAGAACCATGAGGTCTCAGGTTCAAATCTTAGAGGAGGGAAAAAACACTAAGTGGTTTCTTTCTATTTGTCCAAGCCTTGGTGGATAGAGTTACTCGTTACATATGGTGGTGGGAAGTAGCAGGTACGCTATGGAATAAGTTGAGGTGTGCATAAGTTGGCCCGGACACCAGGGAAGAAGGAAGAGAAAACTCACTAGCTCTTATGTTGGTTATGTGAAGGGAGAGGAATAAGATAGCTTTTTGAAGGGTCAAGAGTTATTCTGTACATGTGAGGAGTAGTCTCATGTCTCTAATTTCTTTTTGGTGCATACATGAGTTTCCCCAACATTAAATAAAAAATAAAGGGACTTGCATTCTCAAAGAAAAAGGACAGAGTAAATCTGTTTGAAAATGGAAAAAAAGAAGTAAATCAAAAACAGTAAGACTTAAATAGTTTAAGAATATGCATTACAAAATTGAGAAAAAGAAGAAGATAAGGACAACCAAAAGAACAATGAGCACAAGTGAAGATGAGTTAAAATAGCAAAAAGCCATTTTTCCCCTCTTCTAATTTTTAATCTTTTAAAATGAGAGTCAAATAATAGAATGCTTTTCAGTGGAATCACTCTGCAGTCCATTATTTGAAGCACCACATTTATCTGAAGCGCATGTCTTCATCCATGAAACAATAATCCCTCGTTTCACATTGATTCTTCACTCTTAACCTGGGCTCATCTAAGCTTATCCAGAGCTATCTCATTTGAGGTGTTTGAGTCAGCTAGAATAGATGTTTTAGACTTTTAGTTGACTTTTCAGTTTCTTTTGTCTGTTGGGGCTGAAAGGAGGCGATGTTTTAAAGAGGGATAAGTATCAGTTTGGGAGAAAGTGTTTTACAATATGCCAAAGCATAACAAGAATATTTTACCCAAGATAAATTAGCTCAGGTTGCATACAAGCTGTGTTCCATATTGAGAAAAAGTTAAGTTGTTTCCACATTTTTGTTCAAGACAAATTCCAATGCTGAGCTTAAAACTAATTGCTATTTTGGCCAAGCTTTTGGCTAAATTTCTGGCAGTTGTTGATTTTGTTTGTGTGGGATAGTTACTTTGTTTAGTATCATGTAAGATTGCGGAGGAAAAGGTTCAATAGGTTCATGAAAATTGTGTGCTGAGATCACTTAAAAGGCAACAAACTTTAGCCTATGGACAAAGGTTTTTATCTAAGATTAAGGCTCTAATGCAACCAAACTTTAGTTTGTCTATTGAGCTGCTTCATGAGCTGTGCCCTTGTAGAGAGATGCAATTATGGTAGTGAACTAGTGATTAGTGAAAGACTTCTAATTTAAACTATTATTAGCATGCAAGGTTATTAATATTGTTAGATGTTGGGATGTCTATGTTCTTTCAGTCTCTTATGGACAGAGATTGTCTTGTCCGGTATAACTTTCTAATGCCATATTGGATAATAGATGTGTGCTGCACAATTATTGCATATGAGGTACAGCCTATTAGTGACAAGTAAGGAATATCGGTTCGATAGGGATGGTTTTCATTTCACACATCCACTTTTCCCATATCAGTCAGAAGGCTATGTAGTATGTTGTATGAAATATTGATATCATAGTAGCAGCAGTAGTTTTCTCTGATTCGATTGACTCTGGCTAACGCCATCACTATGAATTGTCTGTTTGTGCTATTTTCCTCATATATTGTAGTATATAAACAGACCTTTTTTACCTGATTTTTCAGGAGCAAGGAATCCTCAATCTCCAATTTGTACTCCTCGAGGCAACTATTCCGTAGATCAGAGATCACAGTCACAAGGAGTCCATCATACCTTTAACCCTCTTGGAAACCCTGGGCAAAGTAGTCCTTTTGGCACACCACAAAGAAGTTCCCCTAGTGCATGGAATAACTCTTTCGGCACACCTAACAACTACCTTCCACCTAATTCTTCAATGGGTGGTAACTTTGCCAGTCCTGGCATTCATCAAGGTGGAAGACCTGGTTTCCATTATGGACAAGGTAGCGGGCAACCTGTTTCAGGATATGGAGGCAGCCCTTACCAAGGTTCAGGATATAGAGGCAACCCTTACCAAGATTCAGGGCACAGAGGCAGCCCTTGCCAAGGTTCAGGGCACAGAGGGAGCCCTTACCAACATTCAGGGAACAGAGGGAGCCCTTACCAACGTCCTGGGAACAGAGGCAGCCCTTACCAAGGTTCCGGGCAAGGCAGGACCCAGTGGATGGGTAATAGTTCTAGTCCTATTTCGTTTCGAGGTGGTAGGAGGGGGGGAAGAGGTTCCCATGGATGTGCATCTGGGGAGTCTAGACCAGATTCGTATTATTCAAAGTCAATGGTAGAAGATCCATGGAAAGAGTTGAAGCCAGTTATCTGGAAGGCATTCCCTGAGAAATCCTGGCTTCCACGTTCCATTAGTGCAAAAAAGGCCAAATTCCCAGATGCTCCAGTAAAATCCATTCCTCAGCAAAGCCTTGCTGAGTGTTTGGCTGCCTCATTTAATGAAGCAGCTAGCAGTGAGGCTGCGACTGATGGATCTGGAACATGATTGCCATGTGATGCCTCAGAGTCTTGCTTATGATGTTCTCACTCTCCTAATAATCGTCAAACTGCACGTTTAGCAGCAGTTGAGTTGTTTGACATTTATTATGAGTTTACGCCGAAAGCTGAAAAGTTCCAGTTTTGTTTCACCTGAATTATGCTGTTGTAGCATATGACAGTACCCTGTAACTGTCGGGAAATTTTTTTTTTTTGGTTTTGTGTGATGCAAAGTTATCTGGTTTTTATGCTCCCAACTTCAAAATTTTACTTGTTATTATAAAGTAGTAAATAATTTTGCATCTTGTTTCTCCTGCTAGTAGTATTAGTATTTCTTTTGGTATTTTTATTATTTTACTATTTCCGTATTTCTCATTCATAGTTTTCTATTACTACTTGTAGTCTCTTATGTCTCGATTCTCAGTATCCTGTTGTTGTTACTACTTATGTCTTTATAAATGATGTGTTTTTGCTATTCTTGAGCCAAGGGTTTATCGGAAACCACCTCTTTACCTGTCAAGGAAGGGAGAAGGTCTGCGTACACTCTACAGTACTGGTATGTAGTTGTTATTATCATGTCATACAGCTCAATTGCTACCAATTGCTTCGATCCACCCCTTATTAATTGACATATTTTCTTCACTATCGTATTTCCATTTTCATTATTACTTTGATTTGTTGCACTTTAGCCGAGCGTCTTTCAGAAACAACCTCTCTTCTGCATACACTCTATCCTCCTCAGACTTCACTTGTGAGATTACACTAGGTATGTTGTCGTAATTTGTGAGATGCTACAGTAAGATCCACTCCTCAGGCTTGCCTTAATTTAATGAAGCAGTTGACAAGGAGGCTGTGAATATTGATGAATTTGTCACATGATGCTCTGTGTACTTTCTCAGCATCTTAAATTGTTATGTCTTTACTAACTGTACTTTTTGTTACTGGCAGTAGTTGAGTTGTTTCTTGTTATTAGTTAATCATTGATAACAAATAAATTCCTTTCATGTGTCACTTGAACTCTGCTGTTGTAGCATATGCAAGCAATTATCCCTTTTTATGTGTGTTGTCGTAACATACAATGATAAAGTTGTCTCCGTGTAACAAATAGGTTACAAGTTCGAGTTGTAGAATCAACCATTAATTGCTTGTGTTAGTATAGCCTGTCTAACATGAAATGCTTTGTACACAAGAAAATTATGAGAAATATAACGATTTCAATTTGGTCACACATTCAGATGGCAAAGGTTAAGAGACTTATGACTTGAGTCAGAGAGTCGACTGTTATGTCATGTGAACTAACGTTGGTACATTGGAGAAAGATAAGGGGTGGGTCAATTATTCTCGAGTTTCAGAGGCTACAATTAATCGTAAGGGTTGACCTTAAATGGATTTTTGGTCATCATCATCTTATACCTAATTATTTACCTTATATATGCGCACATGTTAGATGAACTGTTTTTGGTTCCAATAATAAGTGTTTCGTACAATAATTTATTTCATTCCATAAACTGTGGAGTACAAATTATTTAAGTTTGATAGAAAAACTTATATGGCAAGTTGCCATCCTTTGCGTAAATATATATATGTATTACATTATTAAAGTTTGTGGACTGAAACTAGGTCCAGTTTTATTAATCGAAAGTCGAATAGTTTGAATGATATTTCTACTTGTTTGGTTTTGATATCCCACCCCCTTATTCTAAGAGATTTTACGTAATAAATAGAATGACAATTTTGACATAATTCTTAAGGAGCAATAAATAGAATGACAATTTTTTGATATTATTTTTTTGAATATAATAATTAAATTCAATACTTTGAAAAATAACTAATAAATTGTATTTTGATTTTTTAAATTAAATAAATAAAAATGAACATCTATTTTTAGCATATGACAAGATGAATAATTTGACACATGATGATGCTTTGTATTTTCTCATGTATGTCTTTACTAACTGTACTTTTGTTACTGTAGCTTATCATTGACAGAAAATAAATCCCATTCATGAATTCTGCTTTTGTAACATGTCATTACCCCACTTATTCTTGAATGGAACCCTTCCTTTTGGTGTTGTGGTAACATTCAGTGATAAAGTTATTTTCGTGTGACACGTAAGTCATAGGTTCAAATTATAAAATCAAACATGAATTGATGATTGTGTTAGAATATGATGTTTATATTATGTGTATTTATTTATGATACAATCTTTCTTCGATTAAACATGAAATTTTGTACGAAACACTTATTATTAGCTATCCTGAGATATTATCCCAGGATTAGTTATTCTGGGATTAGCTATCTTGGGATAATTTATTTTATCATGTATATAGGATAACTTATTACATCACTGTGGTATAAATGGTGGGATAAGTTATTCCAAACATGACAACCAAACAAGACACAAAAATTTTATCTCATAATTATTTTTTTACCCTATCACTATTTATTTTTATACCTCACACCAAACGACCCTAAGGATTGACCCTATTAAATGAATTTTCGATCATCAATAAATATATATAAATTAATCTTATACTATATATGCATATACTAAATGCATGTTAGATATACTAAAATATCTACATAAAATCTCGTGGAATAAGGGGGTGGGATATCAAAATAAAACAAGTAAAAATATCAATCAAATATTCAATTTTCAATTAATAAAACTAGACCTGCTTTCAGTCCCACAAACTTTAATAATATAAATGACATTACATATATATTTACGAAAAAGAAGATAACTTGTCATATATTATCAGACCTTATACATGATAATCACTAAGTATAAGATTATTTAACCAGAGCTTTTAAAACAACTTAATAATGAATTAAGTTTCATTCAGTATTAGATATCTATTTTGGGTGTATTAGAGCATTTTTGGATTGATTTATTTTAACTACTTTTGACTTTTAATTTCCTTTTCTACTTTTTGAGCTATTTTTAAAAAGTTAATTTAAACATACTCAATATTTTTTTATTAAAGTTGACTCGATTTGATCTTAAAGTTCAAACTCAAAATCTCTAAATATATATATATATTCTTTGAATGACGTTTAATCATGATTTTTTTTTACTTTTTTTTCAAAATTCAACTTCATAAAATACATTTGACCATAAAATACCTCCCAAGTTCACTTTTTTCACTCTTTCTAATAATTTTTTTCCCACTTTTTTCAATAGCGTAGACTTTTACGTGCTTGAAAGGGGCAAAAGGACTTTCAAAACCAGGTTGTCACATTAATAAAAACACTTTATGATTTTGTAATTGGGTTTGACATGAATTTTCTAAAAAAAAAAACTTAAAATGACAAATAATTTGAAATAACTATTTTTAAAAATTACGACAGATAATTTGAGAAGAAAAACATAATAAGTATAAAAGTGAAGCGCAACTATTGGCCGTTTTTAGCTCCAATTCCTCACATGATTTATACCTTAGTTAGGTCTTATTCTAATTTTTTTGAGTTGAAGGTCTATTAGTAACAATATCTTTATCTTTCAAGATAGAAATAAGATCTGCGTACATTTTTTTTTTTCAAATTTAACTTGTAAAATTACGCGGGATAAATTGTTGTTGTATGTCATATTCTGATTGGACTCGTACTAGCCTACTAGGCTCCCTGTTGAATACTTTTTAGTTTGATTATTTCAAACTTTTGTGTACCCAAAAATGAATGATATATAGTGTGAGTTTTTCTATTGTAAGTATTGGAAATGAATAAAACTATGGTTGAACGTTCGGAATCACATATTGAATTACTCCAATGTGATACGAATTGATGTCGAGTTTGCTTCTATATCGCTAGCTATGCTAATTTATTATTATGTCATTTGACATTGTAAAATTTTCTTTACATTATCAGTAAATTGAATTAAAGTTAATTTTTTGTTGTAGTTGCAAAAAGTTACACAGAACAAGAAAAAATTATGTAAGTTATTTTTCACTTCGTGAAATTGAAAAATAATCGTTATCACATAATTTTAAAAGTATTATACGAAACTCCACATATTGTAGAATACAAAACTTTATAATTATAATAGGTGCTTTTTAATTGTAAGTCTGAAAAGTGACTAATGAACATTATTCCTATGAATTTATTAATTGAGCAACCCCCAACTACATACGTACAATTTAATATGAGTTGCGGCCTACCAATTTGCTTTTTTATTTAGTCTAATAATATTCTAATAAAAATCTTTATCAAATATTAATCTCAGTAGTGGATAGAATTCGATATTCCTATATATATAGTGATATAGGTGAGGATTGGAACTTAAAACCAATTGGTCCCTTAGCTCATTAGTTAAAAATATCTCCCAAGAAAAAAAAAATTATTTTTTTTAATTTGTTAAAACTAAGTGAGTACAAATAATAGCAAAAATTATTTTTGGAATACTGAACAAGTAAAGATGAATGGAAGGAGTTTCTCTTGATATTTGGGGATGTCAAATTGGCATGGTTCAAAGGTTATTTGAGTTTTATCACCTCTCTATTATATAGAGATGGAAAACGGTGCGCGTAGGTGCAAGAAAAATCTTCAAAGACTTCAACCCGCCCCACCACAATCATAGCCTAAAACCCATCCTACCTGGTTGTCCCAATGGAGAAGTTATCAAAATTTTCACTAATGAGATTTAAAATATGAAAAAAAAATACACGAAAAAAAATCAAACGAGATATAATTTTTTTATCTAAATCCCCTTAATTCTACCTAGCTCCGATATTTCCATTTGTCATCCCTACTTATATTCAATCTATAAATTCACTCCCTTTTCATCTCCTTTTAGCACCTTAACTCTCTCTTCCACAAATTTTCTTATAAAAACTTGCCTTTCATTCCATGGATCACGTCGAGAAATTAATCTCCGACGTGAAATTATCGTCCGTCGTGCCGGGGAGGATCACCGGCGACGACAAACTCCAGCATGAATTTACCAACATGGACTTAATCATGAAGCTTCATTACATTAAAGGTCTTTATTTTTTAAAAAATGATGCTGTTGAAGGTTTGGATATTCATGACCTAAAACTACCCATGTTTAAGCTTCTTGAGTTTTATTACCAGACTTCCGGCAGGATTAGGCGGTCTAGTGGTGGCGATGATGGTGGTGGTGGTGGCCGGCCGTTCATAAAGTGTAATGACGGTGGTGTTAGGATTGTTGAAGCAAAATGTAAAAATAAAACAATTGATGAGTGGCTTGCTATGAATGATGATCATGATGAGGAGCTTGTTTATGATCAACTTCTTGGTCCTGAATTAGGATTTTCACCTTTTGTTTTCATACAGGTAATTACGTTTTGATATGACACGGAGTTTAAAAAAGTAATTTTTTTATTTAAATTTTGTAGCATTAAACTAAAGATATATAAAGACATAATATATAAGCGTGGTCTTTAAGTACTTGATCTGATCAACTGTCATCATGACAGAGTCAGAATTTCGACTTATTAGGAGTGTCAAAATATAAAGAAGTAAAAAATACATAGAAGCCAAAGAGTATCAATATGTGATATTATGTTAGCTATATGTAATTTTCCAACGAAGGGGTGTCGGTCAGCACTTTTCAAGTTGATTGTCATGAGGGGAGGTTTGCCCAAATCCATATAAGGAGACCACCCGTCCATTCCCCAACCAATGTGGAACTTTTACCCATTCTAACACCCCCATGCCCGACTGATGCGTGGATCGGGAGCATCAATAATAATAATATAATGTAACAACAATAATGATAAATTCTATATAATACCATAAACAAAAATGGAAAAGAATAATGGTATGCGCAAAACTTATTCCTATTATGAAAAGATAAAGAGGTAGACTCTCAACTCAAAGAAGAAGAAAAAAAGGCACAATAATAATGATACTCTCTCTAGTCCATATTAAGTGAACGGTTGAGTATGACATGCCCCTTCAGAAAAATATTTTAGAACATAATATAAAATGTTATTTTTTACTATTGCTCTTTTGATTATTCCTAAAGTATTCTCCTAAAAAATGTAAAGTAGATTATGAATTCATTAAATGAAAGGTAATATGGAAAAAAAAGCTCAACATTAATTCTCTTGAATTTTGAATAATTTACTTATTTTAAACTATAAAAAAAATTCAACAACTCACTTGATATGAACTAGAGGTTGTGGGAGATTTTTTTTAAAATTTTTTGTGGGAGATTTAATTACATGAAATTAAATAATGAGTAGGGATGACAATGGGGTGGTGCAGGGCGGGTTGAGCTTAACCCGTAATTTTTTTAATCCGCCCTGCAAAATAACTTTTTTCATTTTCAACCCTTTTAAAGGTAGAGATATTGTTTTCAATAGACTTTGGACTCAAAGTAAAATATATCAAACTCAAATATAGAAAAAAAATATAATAATAAAGAAATTATGCTAAAGATAAAAGAGAAGAATAACAACAAACCGGCATACAAAACTTAACTGAAAAAAATAAAGATTATAAGAAAAACTAAACAACGTTTAAATACCTACCGACCTTATTGTTCAGGTAGAAAAATAGAGTAGTTGATAGTTGAAGTGTGTTTTAATACATAGGTGATAGTTCATGTAGTAAAAATGAGCACTTAGTAGTTGAAGTGTGTTTTAATACATGGATAGTGATAGTTCATGTAGTAAAAAGGAGCACTTAGTAATTGAGGTGTGTTTTAATACATGGATAGTGATAGTTCATGTAGAAAAAAGGAACTACTGATAGATGATGCATGAAACTCGCGAAATAACAATAGTCTTGATATATTTTTGATCATTAACTTTATAAACTAGGAGCTTCCCTTTTCTAGTAGTTCTCCAAGTATTTTGTATAATATGAAAACTTCCTAAGTTAGTATTTTTTTTTTTGTCTACATTGAATCTTTTTGTGTGTAGTTCACTTGGTTCAAATGTGGAGGGATGTCAATAGGGCTAAGTTGGGCTCATGTCCTTGGAGATTCATTTTCAGCTTCAAATTTCCTCAATGTGTGGGCACAAATCATGGTTGGTCAAGTTTCACCTCAATTTCTTGACAAGTCAACAAAAACCAACAAATTGATCAATAATAATCCAATATTATCTACTGTTGAAAAGTTGCCATTTTCTCTAAAGAGTGTTGATCCAGTTGGTGATAATTGGAAAATCACCAACACTTGCAAAATGCAATCACATTCTTTCCATATCACACAAAAGCAACTAAACCAAATGATTTCCAAGGTTTGTGGTACTAAAGTGAAACCTTTTGATGTTATTTGTGCTACAATGTGGAAAATGTTGGCTAAGGTAAGAGGAGAATATTATTCATTAGAGCCCGCGATCGTGACAATTATTCATAGGGACGACAAGTCTTGTAACAATGAAATAACTGAAGTTGTGCCATGGAACAATCAAGTGATTATTAGCATAGTTGAAGCAAATGACGTTAAAGTTTCTGAGGCCAATACTTCAGAATTGACAGAGTTGATAGCTGAAAAGACCGTGGACGAGACTGGAGTTGTAGAAGAACTAATGGAGAAAGAAAATGGTGTTTTGGACTTTGTTGTCTATGGGGCAAATCTCACATTTGTGAATCTTGAAGAGGCAAAGATTTATGATTTGGAACTTAGGGGTAAAAAACCAATATTTGCAAGTTATAATATAAGTGGAGTTGGTGATGAAGGTGTTATTTTGGTATTGCCAAGGCTTGAAGGTGGAAGGATAGTGAATTTGGTTTTGCCTCAAAAACAAATTGAAGGTTTGAAAAATAAAATTAGGGAGGAATTAGGTGTTTTTTCAAATTAATATTTTCTATTTGCATGGTCATTTGATAATCAAGGTTCTTGGCTTTTGTAGTTTAAATTTGAAAACCCAATGTTTATTTTATTTTGGTGATGATTTGTAAAAGCATAACTCCATACCATATGACTATGTTTGAACATTTTAAAATAGTTATTAGTATTAGATTGTGTAATTGTTGAATTTTTTAATATTAATAAAAAAAGGAAAAATGAAGAGAAACACAAATTAGAATAAAGAAGAAAAAAAAAGGTGATTGATCAATGGATACTTACAACAACAATAAGTCAATGACATATTCAATGTAATAGTGCATGCACTTAATTACAATCTAAATTAACATAAGATGATCAATAAATATTGTATAGAGTACGAACTTAAAATGCCAAAATGAGAACTCGTACCAAATTTGAATAGTAAGTCGTATATGTACATGTATTTGGCCTTAATTAAAACCAAATGGTAATATTCATATGCATATTTTTTTGAGAAATTAAATATAGTGCGTAATTATAACCATAAGAAGCTAGTATTTACTAAACACTATCAGTAGCTCAAAGCTTATGAGATTTGTAAATGTATATTATTTATGTTCATGGATCAACGAGCCTTATAGAAGTAATATATAGAAACGTTGATTAAATTAATTGAGTGGGAGATCTCCCATTTAAAAGACGAGTGTGTATATAGTGGTCTATGATTCAAAATGTTGTATAGCTTTTTCGATCGATCAAGTTTAATCATCGTAAAAGATTTGCTAATGCATGTGATAAGCTATTGAAGGAACGTCGAGAAAGAAAAAAAATGGTTACTTCCCAAAAAAAAAAAATTTTCTAAATAATGAAATTTATTAAAATATGCCTATATAAAATATTCACCAAATCTACGTTTCAATAAATTATTCAACATGAAGATTCATATAATTAATATTTACTCATGGTCAAATAAATATAATACTTAAAAGGAAAATATTTAGTTATAGCTAGTGTTTATATCAAATCAAATAAATTTAATATTCAAATTTAGATTTTTAAAATATGAGTAATTAATAAAATAAATCCTCAATAAATACTTTTTTAAAAGAAATATTCACAAAAACTCATTTTCTTTCCCTTTCAAGTCCACCCAAACCCACAAAATCCTCGGGTCAACGGCCTGCTCCACCGTCTCTGCTCAACTTTAGTCGGCGAGTGTGGTGGCGCGTGTGAGGAATTCGGACAATTATGGAGTCGAGCTCGGAGTTGATGAGATCGATGGAATCAGCATTGGGAGTGTCTATGGGGAGCGATATGGTGCCGGTGGTGCTAACGACGTCGTTCGCAGTAGTTGTTGGATTGGTGGTTTTGTTCATGAAGAGATCAAGTGATCGGAGTAAAGGAGTGAAGCCGGTGGTGGTTTCGAAGGCGGTGCAGCTGGAAGCGGAGGAGGAAACAGAGGTGGAACCCGGAAAGGTTAAGGTTACGGTTTTTTTTTTGGTACTCAAACTGGTACAGCTGAGGGATTTGCAAAGGTATATATTCAAATTTCTATATCAATTATAAATGCCCGAACTTAGTATAAATATAAAGTTTAAATTTTTTTGAACTATATATATGATTTGAGTTGAAAGGAATGATTAAGGACACACCAGCTAAGGAAGCTGTAGATTGGCAATTGGTGGTGTGATGTTTGTCTATGTATATTCTGACTCAAAGATATGTAGAATGTACCAAAATTTCCTTTAATCTTGTGGTGTTAAACATGTAGAGCAAAAAGTTGGAATTAAAGAGTTGCAAAAAAAAAGACATTTTTTTTTATATGGACTAAAAAGGGAAGTAAGACAGATAAATTGAAACCGAGGGAGTATATAATTTGAGTTGAAAGGAGTAAGGACAGACGAAGCTGTAGATACGCGACTGGTGGTGTGCTTTTTTGTTTTATGTATATTCTAACTCAAAAGATTCATAGAATGTATCAAAATTCACTTTAATCCTGTGGTTTTAAATATGTCACGTGGAAAGTTGGAATTAAAGAGTTGCTAAAAAAGGACATAGATCTTCAAGTGTTTTATGCGGGCTTGATCAGTACATAGATCTCTTCTTTTATTAGTTCACATAGCAAGATAGAATGAGGATCCTTAGTAAAATAACATATATTCAATGGTGTTGTTTCTACGAATGACATTGATGTAAAGGAAGTAGGGGTGGAACTAGGAATGGGGCAGGGTAGAGATATTTTGTTCCCTTTAATATTCGGGTCGAGATCCGTGTTTTAAAAGGCTACTTAGGGACTCGCCTCGCTGAGAAAATGCCTCAAGTTTCATGTGTGGGGCGTAGTTCTGTGAGGCTTATGCCTTACGTGCCCGATTGTACGCCCTAAACACGCCTAATGTCTAATGCTCGGGGTTCACTGAACATATCTTACACAATTATGTGTTAAATTCTTTAGTTCACACTTACTATTATTGACCCTCATAATCTTTAATAAATGAATGATACTTAAAAGTTTTTTCATCTGTAGAAATTAAAAGATTGAGAGTAACTTAAAATAAGTCGTAATATTGCATATTTAGTAATTGAGAATACCGTGAGGGTGAATATTACTTAACATTTATTTTGAAAATACATATCCAAATTTTACATCTTCACTTATCAGTGGTCTTCGTCTTTTTGCCATATGTTTCAATATTAGCATATTTTATTATGTTGCTATTTGAAAGTAATTTTATTTTTATTCATAACGGAGTGATGTTTTTTATTATATTACTAATAAATTTTATTGATTTATGTTTTAGGGAGGTAAATTGCATAGTATGATAGTAATATATTTTAAGAAAATGTGATTCTTTTATTATTTGAAAGTTAAGATGTTAGAGTTGATTTGCATTCCATAATAGCTTTTTATATCATTTTATTATTTATACTTGTAAAATTAGGTTAGAGGTTTTATTTTCTATGAGTTTCTTTAATCATACTTTTAATTATTTTATACTATTAATGTATTTTTATAATTTCGTGTTAAATTATTACTACATTATAAATTAAATGAAACGTCCCGCCTCACCCAACCGCCTTTTAAAGCATTGGTCGAGATGAGGATTGGTACCCCTGCCCCATACACCGCCCAAAAATGAGTGTGAATTTTAGAGATCACCAAGTGCAATTTAAGTCTAAGAGATCTAAACTGGTTTCAAAGATTTCTGTGATAAATGTTCCTAAGCGGGATGTTTTTACGTCCTTGATTTAATATTTATAAGCTTTTCTTTTCTCTGACAGGCTTTAGCTGAGGAGGTAAAGGCAAGATATGAGAAAGCTGTTGTAAAAGTTGTTGACATGGTAAGTAGAACAGTAGGTTTCTATCTGAATTTCTTCTTTTTATTTGTGTTATTGGTGAAACTATTGTATTTACTTTATCTTAGGATGATTATGCTGGTGATGATGATCAGTATGAGGAGAAATTGAAGAAAGAAACATTAGCATTTTTCATGGTGGCGACGTAAGGGAGATGTTTACTTGGACTTTGGCCATGTTCAACTTCTTTTTTTTTTTGGGCTCAATGAGGCATGTTGCTCTTATGTATTCTTGATTCCTTCATATTTGCATTGACACTTAGATACGGGGATGGTGAGCCTACTGACAATTACAAATGGTTTACTGAGGTAGGCATTAGGCAGTAAGAGTCATTTCTAGTTCTGTTGCCTTACTTTATTTCCCATTGTGGAACTTTATTTGTGTGTTCCAAATAATTTAAAGGGACAAGAACGGGGCTTGTGGCTTCAACAGCTTTCTTATGGTGTCTTTGGGTTGGGTAATCGGCAATATGAACATTTTAACAAGGTATTTTGTTAGCTATTACTAATTGTTTTCTTTTCTTTGCTCCTTTTTTGTTGTCTGATGGAAATCTTTTGGAACAGATTGGGCAGGTGATAGATGAAAATCTAAGTGAACAAGGTGTGTATATGTGACATTTACCACCTGCCATATGATCTTCTGTCTTTGTTGAAAGTCCACCTTCGCAGAATCATTTCCATCTAACAAGTTTGCGCACTGTATTGTACTTCCTTGATGATGTTTGCAAAGCAATATAACCTTATGTCTGTCTGCTCTACAAAGAAAAAAGATAAAGAAGGGTTTGCTCAAATTATGAATTATTTTGAATTGCCCCCCTGAAGGGTTTTTTAATATTTTGTGAAATTTCTATTAAATAGCTATTGTCAGCTAATGCACAATTTCCAAATCTCATATCGCCTGTAATAATATTGTTTTAAGTTGGATAAGGTTATTCCACAGTTAAGACTTACATGATTAGCATGACAGGTGCAAAACGTCTTGTGGTTGGCCTTGGTGATGATGATCAGTGCATTGAAGATGATTTTGGCGCTTGGTAAATTAAATTTCTTCCTGATATCCCTCTTGTTTGTGTCGGGTACATTCTTTAGTTCTTTTTTGTATCAGTGAGGTGATGCTATTAGGTGACTTCTTTCTTTTTGGTTGCTTTATTTAGGCGAGAACAATTGTGGCCTGAATTGGATCAAATACTTAAAGACGAGGATGATGCAAAGTCTGTAGCTACTCCTTATACAGCTGCAATTCCTGAATATCGTTTAGTTATTCATGAGTCCACTAGTGCAAGCTTCGAGGATAAACATGCAAGCATGGCTAATGGAAACATCTCATATGATATTCACCATCCATGCAAGTAGGTGTACAAACGTGATTCTAATTGCTTTGATTTGGAATTTGGCTTACGGCTCTCTCATTTTCCTTACTTCTAGGGTAAATGTTGCTGTTCAAAGAGAACTTCACAGACCCGAGTCTGATCGTTCATGTATACACTTGGAATTTAACATATCTGGCACTGGGATTTCGTAAGTTCATTTCATTTTTCTCTATTTATTTGGTTACTCTCATATTCGTCTGTTACTGTCAAAGTTCTCTCTACAAAATATTTTATTAAGGTGTTGAAAATACAAGGTACTGCAGAAAAATTCTCCACTTAGTTCCAACTGAACCGCTTTTTAATTTTACTGTCATCTGCAACAGTTTTCATGTAATGCGAGTTCAATTTCGGCTTCACTGGCCTTTGGTGGAGTATACATTTAACTCATCCTTGTTGTGTATGGGAACATGATTTAAGCTTCTTGCAGAATAGCAAAGGGGCAGTTCTGATGGTTCATTTTTCCTTAAGATGTGATCTAGCTTATAAATTATATTTGTTAGAAAGTTAGGTGTTTGTTAGAAGAGTCATTAAGTTAGGCATTGCCGCAAGTATTCTTGGTGTCAAATTCTACAATCATGTGACACACTTAAGTAGCTTATGCCTGAAGTCAACCACCTGGTCAAAGTTCTTCCTAATTTTCATAGTTGTATTATTCTTGCCTCATCTGATGGTACCACTCCCATTTTTGCTAACTATTCCAGTGATACTGCTTATATTTCTTTTTTTTTTTTTATTAGTGACGCTGTGCTTATCTTCAGAGGTCTTTCCTATTTTGGGTGACCTGGTAGTACTGCCTATTTTCGACTAGTTTCTTGCCAAATTTCAGCAACTTTTCTGGTGTGATTCCAGTTAGTTTTGTCAAGTCTCCCGATGATACAATCCAAGTGACTTTTACATGACCATTGACTATTCTTACAACTAGCTTCGGTAAAATGGGAAGTTAAAAGTTAAATTGTTTCCAAATGTGAAAATGTGTCATTCTTTCTGGAATAGATAGTATCACATAAAATAAAATAGAGGAAGTACTAAACGATTATATCACGTACTACTACAATATATTGTTATTATTGGGAAACTGGGTTGAGTTTAAGCTGAGCTTCCTATAGCGCCCATGCTTGGCCTGAATTCATTTTAGGCTCACTCTGGGCTCAATTGCACCTTGTTGTTGATGGGGGAACAAGTTAACTTTAAGCCTAATGCAACTCAATCAACAGTTCTTCAAGTATTCGTCCTTTTCCCCCTCAGAAAGAGGGGTGATCTATTTTGTCCTATAGCATGTATGTTGTTTGCGTGTTCCTTTAATTCCATATCCGTGTCTTTGCTCATCAAAAAGATTAATAATCAAAGATTAGCTTTGTTTCTTTTTCCATGTTAACTGTTTTCTTCTTCCTCAGATATGATACTGGAGATCATGTGGGTGTTTATGCTGAAAATTGTGAAGAAACTGTTGAAGAAGCAGCAAAGTTGTTGGATCAACCTTTAGACTTATTATTCTCCATTCACAATGACAAAGAGGATGGTACAGCTTTGGGAGGCTCATTGCCACCGCCTTTTCCTGGCCCTTGCACTATGCGCTCTGCGCTTGCACATCATGCAGATCGTTTAAATCCTCCTCGAAAGGTGTTTCTTTGGTACATGTCAATATTTGTTTTAGCAGTTGATACGCATGCCTTTAATGGAAACTCCAAATGTGTTTTCAGGCTGCTTTGATTGCATTAGCTGCTCATGCGACTGAACCTAGAGAAGCAGAAAGGCTTAGATTCTTGGCATCTCCACAGGGAAAGGTGAGTACTTTTGACGATGCTCTTCTTCTCGTCATATTAGTCACCGCCCATGCATTAGAAACTGTTTCTGATTATGGATAAAAATCCATACACATAAGTCAGTACATTAATATGGTTTGGATTTTCTTTCATTCAGGGTGAGTACTCTCAGTGGGTGGTTGCAAGTCAGCGAGGTCTTCTTGAAGTGATGGCTGAGTTTCCTTCAGCCAGACCACCCATTGGTGTATTTTTTGCATCAGTCGCCCCTCGTTTACAGCCACGTTATTATTCCATCTCATCATCTCCCAGGTGGATATCTCATTCCAACACATTGGCAAACGTAATTAATCACGTCCCCAGAAAACATTAGCATGTAATACCTCACCCCAACTTTGTGATCTATGATGGATGACCCTTCGTCTTTGTCATCTGTGTAGATTTGCTCCTGATAGAGTCCACGTGACCTGTGCTCTAGTTTATGGTCCGACTCCTACTGATCGAATTCACAAAGGAGTATGTTCAACCTGGATGAAGGTATGAAGTTTTATTATGCAACCGATGCTATCCCATTCATAAGCAGATATCCAGCAGATTGCAGTTTTAAGTAATTTTGTTCTTTGTAATGGTCTCTAGCTTTATACTGACATCTTTGAGTTTATTCAAATCAAATCAGAATGCAGTTCCTTCAGAGAGAAGCAACAATTCCAGCTCTGCTCCCATTTTTATTAGGCCATCTAATTTCAAATTACCTGCTGAACCCTTCAGTTCCAATAGTCATGGTGGGACCTGGTACTGGCTTGGCACCATTTATGGGACTTCTGCAGGTACTCTGATTGCTTTATGTAATTCCATTGCTTTCTTGGTGCAAATCATATAAAGTGGATATGTTTATCAGGAACGAGCAGCCCTGAAGGAGAAGGTGCTCAACTTGGCCCTGCTCTATTGTTTTTTGGTTGTCGCAACCGCAGAATGGTATACTCTGATTATTGTGAATAATCTAGTCAATATGTATGATACCGCTACTAGACATCCTTTAAGTTGGTATTTGGTTTTAGGATTTCATTTACGAGGAGGAGCTTAACACTTTTGTGGATCAAGGTGTAATTTCAGAGCTGATAGTTGCATTTTCAAGGGAAGGGCCACAAAAGGATTATGTTCAACATAAGATGACGGAAAAAGTAAGCATGCTGTTACTAAGAGGCTTAAGCTTGATCTGTGTATGACAACTTCAATGTACAGTTGATGCAATTCTTAACTTTTGTGCAGGCCTCCCAGTTTTGGAGTTTAATCTCCCAGGAGGGATATCTATATGTATGTGGGGATGCAAAAGGGATGGCCAGAGATGTACATCGTATACTACATACTATAGTCCAGGAGCAGGTATAATGGCCCTCACTCTCTTATTTGTCATGTGTGCATGCGTGATGTTATTTGAATCTGCGCTATATTCTGGTCCTTGTGCAAAGGCATTTTAATCTACATCTAACAGTTCATGATTTGATTTTCATCTAATGGTTCGATCCACGCTGGAGTTAGTGCCTATTTACTGTACAGTTCTTGTAGAACTTAGTCGGCAAATTGTCCATTTTATGGTGACAAAAACCGAAGCTTTCTCAACTCATCTATGTTATCTACCTACCTCACAACATAATCAAATATCTGGTGTGCCTTTGGGGCTGTTGATTGTACCGAATACTTAAATTTATCTACACTCTTATTCTTCTTGTTATATTTGTTTATAAAATATGTTTCAAACCTAATCCAGGAAAAAGTAGACTCATCCAAAGCAGAGGCCATTGTTAAGAAACTTCAGATGGATGGAAGATATCTCAGGGATGTCTGGTGATTATGAAGGCACATCTGCCTACACCCAACCATTTTTGACCCTTTTTATTACATCTAGAAGCTTGGCGAGTTCCCTTCAGTTGATTTAGTTCCAGCATGGTAATGAACGGCTAATACACAAGGTCTGGATTCTTTGCAGCGTCTAATTTCTGTCCACTCGTCGGCTATTTCCTCTTTTACTGGAGTGGACATAATTAACGTTACATTCTTACAATTCTTTATAGGAGATTCATAGTCTACATAGAAACTGGGATATTACTTGGTTAGCACAACCCCAAAGCAGACTTGCAACCTATATGGGAAGGCTTTTTGTAAGAATAGCTGCATAAAAGAAGGGCAGATAGGATAAATGTGTTTGTGCAGTTGATCTTGCTCTGCTGCTTTTGAAAAATCAATGGAATTCTGGTGCATTTCAAAATCTCCATTTGTTAAGTGTTATTGCACAACAATTTAGCATCAAGGAAGAGTATCGATGATTTTACCGCTTCTTATTTTGCTGCTTGCCTTGAGAAAGCTTAATATGTTACTGCTTCACATTTGGAAGTGGAAAATTTACCTATTTAAGCCAACATAGCTACTATATTTACAATACATAGCCATAGCTTAAAAATATCACCTAACATAGGACTTGCGATTTTATAGCAAATCTCTCTCCTCTCTCTCCCTGTCTCGTTTGCCTCTCTCCTCCTCTTTCCTTTTCTTCTCCCTCTCTCGCTCCCCTTTATCCTGCCTCTCTCCCTTTTCATGAGTTGTATTACTCTATTTTTTACCCTTCAAGATTGTCCAATAGTGGGACTCCATAGCAGAGGTACAATTTTGTATCAATGGCGGAATTAATACAATGTGTATCACCTTGATAACAATTGATACATACATACTATACCGATTCTTTTATGTTGTTTTTTAGGTTTCTTTCGGTTTCTTAGTAAGAATTGGTGAGCCGTTGATACACAAAGATAAAACCTTGAAAAAAATCCATTGATATAGCTTGATACAGGTAGCGATTGGTTGGGATTGTATTTGATACATCTCTCTCACCATCTCAAAGCAGACTATTGATATAGTCTAGTATAGGTAACGATTTGATGGGATTATATTTGATACATCTCTCCCTTATGATTTCATCCAATATTGTCTAGATATCGATGTAACTTGTATTGATACAACCTGTATTGGTACATATTGATACAATAACTAAGATATTAAGGTCCATATTGATACAAACTTGTATTCGTTGAGTATGATATGTATCTAGCATCTCTCCTCTCTTATTACCAAATCTCGCTTGGCTTTCACCTCTCTTTCCCAATCTCATTCGCCTTTTTCCTCCCTCTAATTGCCTTTATGTATCAAACATGCACCAAATACTATCTAGCATCTCTCTTATTTCTCTCACCCTCGCTCGCCTCTTTACTCTCTCAAACTGTTGTTATGAATCATAATTAGGTAAACTATAACTACTAGTGATAATTAATAATTTGTCAACCTTATTAATTATGATCCAAACTATTGCTTATTTAGGTAAGTTCCTATGCTAATTCAAGCAATCTTTGATTCTTCTAACAGAAAAAAAGAATTCTCATCTCTCCAATTTTTTTCTCCAAAACTTTAATACTTGTACAGAAGTACTATTATCATAAAAGTAAATGACTTTTCCCGGCTACTTTTGAGAGGCAACTTATAACTTTTTCCAATAGAGAATATAAGAAACTTTCTTATCCTTTTTAGTTATTTTATTGCATTAACTAAGATAAATTATGTTACTATTTAAAATGAAATAAATTATGCCATGTCTGTGCTTATTAAAGGTTGTCCCCCTTTAGGCAAAGGTTCTATTTTAATTAATTCTTGAAAGTGAAATTCCTCGTACTGCAAATTAAGGAATACTATTTTTTTCATGTCCAAAAACATTACAAAAACTTGATGATTTTTCAATCATGATGTTATATTCCTATGCATTATTGAGGCCTACCTGCAAACAAATAACTTAAGAATATTATATTCCAATAACCAAATGAAAATAACACCAAGCGTTGTATCAAATAATGTACATTTTATCCCCAAAGTTAATAAGTAATGTAACTAGCAACAATAACCACAACAAATCTGCTATAATTCTACTATAGATTGAAAAGAATTAATTAAGTGAAGAAATCATGACAAAATACGGTAGAAAGCATGACCAAGTATTCGAAAAAAAGAAAATATTGTTACTGTTGGTATAAAAAATAAGCAAGACAACGCTTCACTACTTACTAATCTTCTACACAATTTCTTATCTAAAGTCGTATCTTACGTAAGCTGCAACTGTGTCATGTGGAATCACCTTTCGATAATTCTTCTGAATGCAGTAACGCGGGCCTCCACGTTCTCCTGTCAGTGCAAAAACGGCGTCGTTTTCTTCATCGTTCTCAGAATCTTCACTAGGTTTTGTCCTTTCTCTCTCTACACTAAGCCTAAAACCCTTTTCTCTCTCTTCAATCAATCTATCAGTGAAAAATTTCTAGTCCAAATATGTATTTTATGTAGAAATAGAGGAAGAAAAACATGTCCAAAATGTTCGAGAAAACGAAGAAACAGAAGTGCTTTATTAGTGAAGAAGATATAGCCATTCTCTTACAAAGGTAGATTTTTTGTTGATTTTTGTTATTTTTATACTTGGGTTATTGAAAAAATTGGATCTTTTTGTTGATTTTTGAAGGTATTCGGTATCAACAGTGCTGGCAATATTGCGAGAGGTGGGACAAGTAGCAGATGAAAAAATCGACTGGAATGCAATGGTGAGGAAGTCTACTACTGGGATTACAAATGCAAGAGAATATCAAATGTTATGGAGGCATTTGGCTTATCGACATGGCTTGGTTGATAAATTTGATGATGAGGCTCAACCTTTGGTAAGTCCATTGACAAAATAGTTAGTCTTTCTAAGCTTCCGTATGGCCGTGTATTTTGAACTTGAAACTTTGAGTTTTTGAAGTTTTGTGAGTGGAAGTTCCAAAAACTGGTCTGAACTGATTTTTAGGAACTTGAAAATATTTGAAGATGGGATTTGAAAATCTGATCAGGTTTCATGGACAAACAGTTAAAATCTATGGCCAAACGCTGGCTAAGTATGTTTTGGAATTAAAAGGTCCAAATGGATATATGTAATTCACAGCTGAACTAGGTTGTTTGAGATGAACTAGTTACTAGCCAGGCAGTTGTAGTTTTGCATAAAATTACTCTCTTTGAATGGAAGTGATATTTTATTGTGCTAGTATGGTAAAATCTGTATATAAGAAGTGTATACTTTGTCGATGATCAGAAAGGTTAGCAAAAATAAAAAGTACTAACTACTAAGTAATGTTCCTTTCCCTCCAAGTACCCACATAAGTGCTAGGTGCATGAATTACTCATTGTTATGCATAATCTAAGTTAATTTTGGTAGATTTGGGAAATGTTATGTGTGTTAAAGTGGAGTAGATGTTTATTATATGTTGTTAGTTTTTCAGTCTATTAATGTGGAGTTGTGTTTTAGTCTATAAATTTGTGATCTTGTTTGAATCATTATGTGGGCGTAAGTTAATGGCATGTATTGTTTGCTGATGTATGGTGGTCAATGTCTGTTATTGCTGTGATATGAAAGATCCACCTTATATCTTGAACCATATGTTGGTGATTTTCAATTTCATGATATTATTTGTTGATTTTGTACTTTTTGATGACAGGATGATGATAGTGATTTAGAATGTGAGTTGGAAGCTTTCCCTGCTGTAAGCAGTGAAGCTTCAGCAGAAGCTGCAGCAAGTGCAAAGGTAAGTCAAATAACCCGCCCAGAGTGGTAATTTCCTTACGCAAACACGGTAATTTGTGAATAACTGTTTGGCTGAATTGCTTGCTTCTTTCTTTTACTCTCAGTTTATGTTGCATATAACCAATTGTGTGGGTTTTTGGAATCTTGGGTTTGGACAGATGCTAATTGCTTCTGGGGCTGCAAATGATGCCAATATGTTAAATGGTTCAACAATTGAGGCTCCATTGACTATAAATATACCAAATGGCCAAACATCTAGAACTGGTATGGATAATTCATTCCAAGGTACTTCTATGCATGGGACAAATATTACAGTCCCAGTTGCAGTGCAAAAACAGCCACTGTCAACTGTGGTGGCTGCTGAGGGATTGGATACCAATGGACCAGGGTGTACCAACTTGCCTCCTCGACGAAAGCGTAAACCATGGTCAGAAGCAGAAGACATAGAACTTGTTGCTGCAGTCCAAAAATGCGGTGAAGGAAACTGGGCAAACATACTGAAAGGGGATTTTAAGGGAGACAGAACAGCTTCCCAGCTCTCTCAGGTTTTCCTTTGTGTATGATTAATATATCTCTGTCTTTATCAAAATAATGATTAACATATCTATCCTGATTTAAAAAAATGATTAATATATCTATACATATTCTCCAGTTTATTATTAAACTGGAAACATATTCTGCAGTTTTAATTACTCTCTCTAGTTAGTAAATGCTTTTACCTTATTAAGGGTTAGCACGAACGTGGTGCTATTTGGCATCATATTTTGGAAACTCTCTTTCTGTCAACTTTGATAGGTAGAAAAGTTTTGTTAGAGAAAGTAGTTGATCTTTCATTTCTTAGGTTAATCTTTCACTTGGAGGTAAGAATGTTAATTTTTTGAGTTTTGTGGTTTGCAGCTCACTAAATTAATCTCATCCAAAATTTAAACCCCTTTTATTTGCTCCAAAGAGTACAAAACAATAAAATAAATTGTTGTCCAGCTCAGTTAATTGATTTGTTGTAGATTTGCAGTTAGTAAAAAAGACAGCATATATTCAGGATATTTTCTTTATCATTCCAGCTATCTAACTAGAGTTTGCTTCATTATGAATCTATTGATTGATATATGGAAGGGAGATCTTATCAGTTTGAGAAAATAGAAAACTGCTTCTGCCTTTTAGTGCTTCACAAAATGATAGGAGAGTTGGGAAGGAATAAAAAGAACTGAAAATTGAGTGGAATAGCCCTACCCTGTTAAATGGTGAGATGGTACTAACTACTAAGGAACATAGAAGAGTATGCTGTGCTTCTCCTCAATCTTCAGCATTACTAATATATTCTCGTATAACTAATATAGTGTTTGGTAAAAAACTCAGCACAAGTTATGCCAAATTTAATTCTGAAAACCAAATGTTGTATTGCCAATGCTTATATAACTTGTATGGGAATATGTGTGTTATTTTATGCATGATAGAATGTGGAATAAGAATACATGTATTAGTAATACAGGGATAAGAGTATCTAAATAAAAGAATGCCCTTAAAGTAGATAATTTCCCATTTATCAATCCACACATTTGTTATTCACCGCTAACAACCAATACTTTATTATTCATGTAAACAAACCTTACATTAATATTAATCGCATAAACAATCCCTGTATTATAATCTTACATGACTAAACTCTAAATCAATAGACCTTGTAGTACATGAATAGTAAAAATCTTGCACTATGGTTCTCTATAAATAACACACTAACATCAGGCATCTAGACAAACAAGAATTTCATGGATGCAGCAAAAAGAATCTAAAACCAAAGACACAGAAGTCAGTTTTGGTTGATGGCGCTGAATCTTTTATGGATACAGTGATCAGTGTGGGGTACAGTTAGGGTTCAAAATAATGTCGGTTACAGTTTAGGATGTGATAGTAGTTGAGCATTTGAATGAGGAATCGGATATGCAAAGTATGGGATGTTACACCTATGAATCTTATGTGTGGATGGGGCTTGTCTTTATATTTTTCGTATCACTAGAACAACTTGTTATTATCTTATTCAAATGAAAGTATAAATAATTTTAAGTAGCTAGTTATTGGTTACATTTAAGCATATGATACTTCGACCAACTCTAGTGGCACACTAGGTTTATTAGTGAGGCTTTGGGTCCACCAAATGAAGCCTCGAGACTTGAGTGTTGTTAAAAGGGCACTTGAGACGCACTTAAGCCCTAAAATAAGGTGCAGACTGAGTCTGTGATTTGCCTCATGTAGGTAGCGCTTGCCCCAAAGCATGAAAAAAAGAGCATCTCAACAAAAATGAACCCTTAATTTTTTTAAAGACCCACTAAAAGAATAGGATGTTTTTACGTATTAGGAATAGAAAATTAAAAATCTAATATAAGAAAGCTATTCATCAAATCTAAAAGGTTCAAACTGCACTTTGCATCTGAATAAAAATTTAATGTGGTTTCTCCACTTAATTGACAGGACTTATTTTGCATATTTCACTTAATTGTAGCTTTTTTTTTGAGGAAAAAAAATCTATAATAATTGTAGTTTTACAATCCCTTTATCTATAATAATTGTTTTTTCTGTGAATAATTATTTTTTCTTGCATTCTCCTTGTCAAAAAAATATCTTTTCTTGCATTCTATGTATAAGCTTCTCTTCATCTGCGGAGTTATTATCTAAATGTGTGCTTTAATTGCGCTTTACGCTTAAAGCCTCGATGGAACTTGGAGCATTTGGTAGTTTTCACCATTGACAGTACCGGTGAGACCTTTAGGTTGCAAGCTCCATCCTTCCTATGTGTTAACAAGATTTGGTACGCAATCATTTATTGGCAATTTTGGTGACATTGATGTAAATGGACTAAATTAGTTGTGTAGTCATATCTAAGTGTTGTATGTCTTCATCGAAAAAAGTACTGTTTCTCTGTATCTTCAACCCAGCATTTTACTTGTCCTGAAGAGAGTCCTCCCAGTGATATTCATGTCAAGCCGATATTTGGAAAGATATAATGGATGTCCGTTGTTATCTAGTATGGTTAGAATGTCTGGGTTTTCCCAGGTTTCCCGGGTTCAAATCCCGGCAACGGAATGAGATGCAAAAGTGTGTGTTGGTTCTAGCAAGGACTAGATGCGGAAAATAAATAAGAGAAGTTGTAAATATTTTGTGTCTGTTATCCACTATTTTTTTTCCTTTTAAATTTACTATGAGATTGTGAATGTTTCTTTGTGCAGAGATGGGCCATTATTAGGAAGCGACAGGGGACCATGGTCGGGAATGGCTCACAGCTTTCAGAGGCTCAGCTGGCAGCTCGTCATGCAATGTCCCATGCTCTTAATATGCCAATTGGCGCTGGCGGTAATTCTCTCAAATCCTGTATGATGTAAACGTGTCTGTTCCCACACTACTGTGGAGAGAAGGAAAAGGTTGGGGATAGGGGGAGGGTAGTTATTGTTGTTTTGCTGTCTAGGGACTCTGCATTGGGTGTATCACGTGGCTGATAGGATCCTCTGATAACCTAAATGTATGTTGTCGTTTATGGCATATGCAGTTTGTCTGCAAAGAGGCTAATTGATGATTCAACTGTTCAATGGTTAATAAGGTTCTGCTGTTCAAGAGTCTTTAGAAGGTCTGAGTTCTATATTCCAATTAATAATGTCTGCACGAAAATACCTGTAAAAAATATGCATGTTAATCTTGGAGAAGCAGAAATTCCAGTGGTGTAGGAGCAATATCTCTTTCAACGTCTTAGTCTATCATTGCATGCTGTCATTCTTACCCAGGTTATTGTGTTGTTTCAGTGGGGCCTAATTCAGGTGGTGGACCTAGTAACTCTTCTCATCCTGTTACCGCCGACTTGGCATCTGGTGGTGCACAATCTCAGCATCAACAAGACCCGTTATCTTCAAAACCTCGGATAGTCCCCCAAAAGCCAGCACCAAAGCCTACTGCGGGCCCAGATTCAATGGTCAAAGTTGCTGCTGTAGCTGCAGGGGCCCGCATTGCTTCGTCTTCGAATTCTGCCTCACAGGTGAAAGTAGCACAACCTAAAACTCCCCTCCAAATACCTGGAGGAGGTCCTGCAGTCAAATCATCTGTCCTAGGTAGTACAAATGGCTTGCCCAGTAATGTGCACTTTATTCGTACCGGTCTGGTGTCCCATTCCGCTGGTCCATCAAATGCCTCACGACCTGGAACTCAGCAGGTGTTGAGCCACTCTTTGAAACCCGCTTCACCCTCAGTTCAAACTAAACCAATTGGTAATTCATCCAGACCAAATGCTTTAGCTGAACGCAATGCCCCAACAAGTGCTCCAGTTGCTGAGCTTAAAGTAAATACGAAGCAAGAAGATCTCCAAAAAGTTCAACAAGATCAAACACCTCCATCAATCGACCTATTGATAAAGAAAGCCGGTGATTTAAAAGAGCACAAAAAAGAGGATCGAGATCCTGTTCATGCTAATGCTCCGGGCGTTCAGGTTCAAGAAAAGTTGATTAGTTTGCAAGTTCAGGAGATAGCCAACAATGATACTAGTGATCCCACTAAAGCACCAACTAGAACTGAAAATGGGAGTGCTAATGGAGGTGATCCCAATAAGGAACCGGCTGAAACTGAGAATGGGAAAAATAAAATGGAGTGACTACTAGGTTGGACCAACTTTGTATGTAAAGTAGATTCATGGTTGATTGTTCTTGTCATCTACCCTTGGTGGTTTTGCTTTTCTTTTTGCCTTTTTATTGTAAATGTGTAGGTTTCTTGCAATGTATTGTTTATAATTAGGTGACAAATTACAATTCTTTGATACTTCCTTGTCAATTGTTGGATATTTCCATGTGTTATCTTGAGATCTCTTTGCAAGTGGGTTAAAGAGACTACTACACTATTTACTAGTTAGACTGTGTGAGAGGATTTACCTGCAAAAAACTTTCTTTTTTCTTGTGTTTTCATCTTTTATATGTTGCCATTTCACTTCTTTTTCTGTTTTGAATTCAGAAAGGTAAAATGAAAAGTCATCTCAGAGCAGGGATGAGCTTCTTTTATTGAAATCTTTGTTTGGAGTTTCTTCCTCTTCTTTTACTTATAAAAATGCAATATGAGTGGCAAGTATGGGGTGTTTTACTCTAAAGTGGAACTTTCTAGTGTAAATCCAGATTAATCAGGCTCCTGGAGAGTTGCTGGTTAGAGGCTCTTGGCTTCTGAAATGAACACATTTTAGAATAATTCCATCAAAGAACTAACTGAAGCTTCAGCAGGTGGAGGGACTAGAATTCAATCTCATGATATCAAACCTTTGAACACTTATAGTCAACCCCCTGACCAGTAACTCCAATTTTACTCACAAGTTCGAAACACGAAGGAGTATGAACATGTCTCTTAACCCCTTTTGGTTCAAACTCATAACATGAGCCTGCTACACTTCATTAACATGTCTGTATCACTGAACCAAAGCCCTGGGAGCAAATGCAACAACAGTGTAGTCTCACACAGTAGGGTCTGGGGAGGGTAGAGTGTACGCAAACCTTACCCTTACCTCAGATGTAGTGAGGTTTCTGATAGACCCTTGGTTCAAGGAAAAACAGTCCAGAAAAAGAAGTAATGAAAGTAAAAGCATAACAAAGCATTCTGAACAACAGAGACATTTATTCTTACTAATAAGATTTGAACTTCCCAAATATTTTCAGTACAAGTAGATGAAACTGCATATTCACAATGAAATGATACCTATAGCATCATAATTCATAAGTAACCAATTATTTGCCCAGAAAAACATATATTTACAACTGATGAACCTATTCACAGATATTTACATCCAAAGAATATTACAAGCACAATCACAACCATTGCTTCTTAGCTTTCACTCTTTTTTTTTTTTCTTAATTTTCCTTCTATAACCATCATTCTTCACTTCTCCTTCCTCCAGACAGTTTGAATGACAAATTTACAACAATTTTCAAGAGACAAAGTAGAGGTTACTTCAAATAATTCTGAAAAACACAAGACACGCAAGCTACCAGGAGTTCCTAGACAATTTTTATTTTTTTACAGTAAACTTTTTATTACTGCTAAGTCCATATTTAGGCTTGTAATAGGTAACAAAAAACAGCTTAGTGTTTGATCCACCGCAAGAAAGAATCTGGAGAAAAGAGATAAATCAACTGAACCACTGCAGCATGTCAGCTATACTGCAAAGACGAGAGCCACTGTTCCATAAACTTCTTATTCCCTGCATGTAAAATCCAAAATCAATAAGCACAAAGTATAGAAAGAGTGTACTATAAACTTCTATCTATATCAATGCATCATTCAAAAAAAAAACTTGTCTAGTATTGGATGGGAACAAAAGGGTTGCAGTCGTAATGCTTCCAAAAGAAAAGAGACATTTCAGAGGAAAGGGAGAGTTCAAATTTGTGGATATGTAATGGCCAAGAACAATGTTGCATGAAAAATGAGAAGCGTCTCGATGACAAGAAGGTTAAAATATGTATATCTCAACGAGTAAACAGAACCCGTGCTATCCTATAACTGGCTAGTTAACAATCTCATAGATTCTACTCCAAACAAGAAATCAGAATTAAGAACACCTACTAATTGATATGGTGCTAAATACTTCTCAACTGATCAAGATGCGTAGGACAAATGACAAGATCTGACTTCGAGTTTCAAGAGGGCAATAAAAAGGGACAAGATCTGAGTTGTGTAGAATACAGGATACAGTTCTACATAAGAGTGACACTAATCCAGAAAACGTTATTCCGTAGCAAGATCTCTAGGCAATAGCCATATATCATATAGGAGATGCTCTTTATATACGTCAATGATAAATAAGTTCTGGATGTTGACTCAGCGCTGCAGTCATGACTTAAGATTACTAGTTAATAACATCGCCAACCCATAAAACAAAAATCACCACCAACCATAGCCTTTCCCTCTGAAAAAGAGGGAGAGCAAAATATCTTGAACGCATTCTAATTTCTCTAGATTAGAGGACCTAAAACATTTAATCAACGAGGCCAACGGAAGCAACCTAATTTAGTCACCACATTAAATGAAAGGAGCATTTGGCAATCATAACATTCTGAGCTTACATGAGATCTGCTAGTATAGTGTCAGCACATTAACAAAGAGAAACAAAGCGAAAAACAGGAAGGTTCAATTCATCAAATTCTGATTATGAAACAAGACTTTCTGTTCAAGTCCTTACTTGTGTGATGGATTTTAGTTATAGGGAGGGGAGGTTGAAAGAAACTTTTGAAAGGTAATAGTCCATGTGCAAATCAGGTATTTTACACAAGCATCAAGTTTGTTTCAACATCAATTTACATGTTTCTTATTGAATTACTACTAAATATCCATTTGCAGCGAGCAGCATGTAATTAACTGAGAGGCCTTTCTATAAGGAGTTTGATATGAATAGGGCACTTGGAAGCATCTACACCCCAAGAGTGAAATGTAGCCAGCCGGCTCAAACCCATGACCTAGTCGGCGCAGAGACAACTCTACTCTTGTTCTAAGACTACCCTTATATAAAGAGTTCAATATATTTCAAATAAATTTGGTTTTCATCATTATATAAAAGGAGAATAGTTCAAGAAATGACTCTTACCAGAAGAATGTATATCCCTGAAGTTACCAATGGTCTGCATGAACTTGTCTTGTGCATTATCTTCCAAATTCGCACGCCCACGTCCATAGCAAGGAACTAGTACAGCAAAACTATCATCTCTATCATCATCACTCTGGAAACCAGGGCCATGAGGCTCCAACCATCCAACAGACCAATCCGAATCATCAGACTCAGACCCTGAAACACATCCACCATCCGATGGAACAAGAACAATATCATACTCCCTATCAATCTTGCGCTCCTCACGACTCTCCCATTTTCGCTTAACCTTTCTAGATGAGGAGGCCATATTCCTTCTCCTATCAAGAGTAAACTTCAAAGTATCCAATTCCAACAAACTCGAATCAGGCGATGAATTTACAGTAGTCCCCGAGATTTTAGGTTCTTGATGCTTTCCACTCCAAAGCCACCATGACAAAGGGTTAAAGGCCAAAGCCATGTCGTAGTAAATCAAGTAAATTACTTGCCCTCTATAGAATCAAAATCCGGGATTGAGTTATTGAACAAAAATGTTGGCAGATACAATGAATCTTGGATTTTGGAGCCTGATGACAATTGAATGTACTATAAGAGTTATTTGTTCCTGTACAAAAGAATCCAGATAGTAAGAAGAATGAATACAATCAAAATGATACAAACACTATTAAGACAGCATATTATGCTTAGCCCAACAACAACAACATACTCAGTGTAGTCCCACAAGTAGGGTCTGGGAGGGTAAAGGGTAGGCAGACCTTAACTCGGCTCAAGGAAAAGCATATCAAAGCAGGTCGAAAAAAGAAATTATTGCAAGTGTAGAAATCATGGCAAAATACTATACAAAGCATGGCAAAGCATTCTGGAAAAAAGAACAGTAACTACAACAACATAGTGTGATAACCGAAGTACAAGAGACAGTAGATAATAACAGAAACTGAAGAACAGAAAACTAAAAGAAAAAAACTACAGGACTACTAGTATGGAAGGGTAAGCGAGACAACGTTCTTATTACCTACTAACCTTACCAAGCAAGTTTTTTTTTTAAGTTCTTTAATTTTCAATACATCAAGAACCAAGAGTATGCAGGCACCATTAATCTTAAATAATAACAAAATCACAGAACATAAATAAAGTGGGATCTTCTTCCATTCATTATGAACCATAATGTTGTCATCTTTCTGATTTTTAACCTAAAAATTATTTCAAGAAATTCAAGTTCTCCCCTTTTTTCCTCCTTTCCTTTTCTAGGTTCCCATAGCAATAAACTAGTCAAACTATATATTCATCTTATAGCAAAGTCTTAAAAGAAACTACCAGCCAATTATATTAACCCCTAGAAATAGGTCATGATAGAAAATTTGAACCACATATTTTTGAGCCTAACAATTAACTCAACTTTATATTGAAATTTAACACAATTTAGCTCAATTTCCAGGAACTATACAACAAGGTATTCCACAAAATAAGAACTAAAATTTCAACTTCAACCAGTCAAACAAAAACCACCAAATAAAAAGCAAGCACCAAAAAAAAAAAAGGACCACCAGAAAATCAAGAATCCCAGTACTAATTCTCAAGAAAGAAGAAGAAAACAAAACATGCCTTTGCAAATCAGCTCTACAAAGAGCTTCATAAATAAACAAAAAAATATCTTTACAAAAAAAAAATTAATCCATCCAAAAAGAAAGCAACTTTTTCAGAAATCCAGTACAAACATAGCTTAGCAATTAGCTAAAAATCTTCATAAATAAACAAAAAATCAACTTTTTTAGATTTCCAACGTGGGTATCTCAGAAAAAACCTTAAATTTCCCTTCTCTATCAAACTTCATAAAAATTGATCCAAAAATTTCAGTTGCAGATAACAAGAAAAACCCAGAATTCTTAATATGTATACCTTGAAAACTCAAAATACAGTGGATCAGAGCACTTCTTATTCAAAAGGGGTTCTTTATTTTTCCAAATCTGACCATATTATTAAAGAAAAAATGATGAAAAAAAAAAAGATAGAGTTTTTTTTATACACGAAGCTTTGTGATAGTTTCCTTCAAGAATTCAATCACCAGAAGCAGAGTCTAAATAAAACACAGCTTATTTCTGAATTTTGGCAATAGAAATTATCGTCTGCTTTAAGATACAGTTGAAAATAGAAGGAATAAGGGCAAAATTGACTTTTATCGATCCTTCTATACGTGGATTAAATTATTTTGAGATTATAATCACTGGATTAACTTATCTTATCTGGAATAAAATGGGATATTCAAAAACAATATAAATCTAATCACAAACTTAGCTCTAGAATATCCCAAGCTTATTCCGTCCCAAATGACGTTGTTTAGTCCGCGAACTAAATTATTTTGGAATTATATTTTTTGGACTAATATATGTCACCTGAGAGGTAAAATAAAATAATGTCAAATTTGACGTTGATAAATTTGTAATCTAATACTGTCAAACTTAATTAGTATATGATAATTCCAGCTTATCCCGCGTATCAAACGACCATGACGATTTAGTCTAAGGGTAATTATGGAATTTTGATAAGTTTTTGAGTTGATTGGGTATGTATGATTGGTAATAAAGCAACTGAAAAAAGATTAAGTCAAAATTTTAAAAAGTGACTGCCAGGTCAGATGGTGTGCCACGGTGGCAGTGGGACCCAGAAACTACGATAACGTGGCTAGTCAATTTCTTGTGTGTGTGGTTCAAGTAATTTTGCCACTTGTTTACCAAGAAAATAAAAAAATATTCATATGTTTAAAAAATTAAATTTTATATTATTTAAAATGTAATATAAAGTGCCATAAATTGCTATTCTTTTTTTAATATAAATATTTTGTATCCAATAGTTATGGTCAAGAAAAAGATGGAGTTTAATGACTTAGGTGTTTGCTTGAAAATAGGAGAAGTAAATCTAATTTATTTGAGGATAATATATTTTTTTCTTGATATAATTATTAGGTATTCAAGAAATACTGGCTCGACTAATTTAAATTTACATTGTTTAAGACCTTTAAAGTGAGTTTTTTTATTATAAAATTTTCAATTTTCAAAATTTGAATTGAATCTTTAGACTAAGTTAATAGTAAAGAGATCTTATTCATTCCGTCGTTAGAACGAGAGGATAGAAAAGTAGAAATTGCTTTAGTACAATTTAAACTAGGCACCTATAGTTGTTGTTAGCCACACCTTTTTGAAAATGTTGCATGTTTGTCTATAATAAATAAATAAATGTATCTAGTTGTAAGACTGGTTAATAGCACATCAATGTACAAAGACAATTCTATAAAGACAGTTGGAGAATTGGTCCAATATAATTTTAGGTCTACAACAACTTTGTTTTATTACCTTGATTAGGGTTAATCTCCAAAAGAATATAGAACAATGATATGCAGGATTTTGTAAGCTTTTATTTTAAATAATAATAAATTTCATTCCCCTAATTTAAACCTCCTCCTCTCTTTAAATAATATTGAATTTTTTTTCTTCTTTCCTAGAACTAAAATCTCTCCCATTTTTGTACAATTTTATTTTAATTAATAAAATGACATAATACATAAATACATTCTTTAATTTGATCTAAACTGACCTCTATATTTTTTAACTTTGAATGTGCGCAAGTAGATACATGCGTTCTACAGAACATGTTCCACGCGATTTGCCTTTTTAATTTGACCTTAGCTGACATATATGCTTTCTGACTTTGAATGTGCACAAGTAGATACATGCGTTCTACATAACAAGTCCCACACAATTTGCTACTTTAATTTAGTCTTAGTTGATATCTATGTTTTCTGACTTTGAATATGCACAAGTAAAAACACGTGTTTTACGGAACAAATCTCACGCAATTTACCATATAGGATAAATACAACTCGCACAATTTGTTAGGTAGAAAGCGAGTCTTGAGGTGATAAAAGAAAGAGGGTGGAAAATGTTGCACACCAATTCTTAAAGTAAAAAAAGTCTTACCATTGAGATTCATGTACCTATGCTACAATTAGAATTACATCTCACATTTGTCCTTCCATGAAAATTACTAGTGATTAATTGGATTTGACTCATCTAAATATCTAAGACAAATGACCCAAAAAAAATAATTAAAAAATATGATGACATATGGAATGTATTTCTTCCAAAATATTTGCGGCTAGGTGGGGTTTAATATTCCATTCCAATTTTATCAGCTAGGATTAGGACAAGAGCATGATAAGGACAAAATGACAAAAAGTTAAAATTGACCACATGTATTTTTTTCAAAAAAGTTTAAGTTCTAGTACTGATAGTGTAAAATATATTTGCATCATTAGGTTAATTTAAAGTAATTAGAAAGAACTTTATTTATTATCTTTGATTAGCAATATACATCATAGAATAAATGATTTACTATCAATGTACTTATGTATATAACTTAAATCCTTCCAAAAATGATTCTCAATCTTTTCTTCTTTGGACATTAAATGTTTAAAACTTACTAACTCGATTTGTGTCGGCTAAACATATCAAGAGAAAAAAGGGGAGCATCAAGACAAAATATGAATTCGAAAGTTTCAATTAAAGGTCGAAGAATTTTTAGTATTTCTTTCACACTTATAGTAATAGTTGAAATTTAGCTTGTGGTTGAATCATTCATGGCATATGGACTAATTGATACGTTTGTCAATTTTGCTCCAAATGGGTGCACATAGAGGCGGAGCCACGATTAAGATTTGAGGGTTCTAAATATCAATTAATTTTGTTAGGGGTTCACAAGTTAATATACATATATATTTATTTAATTTTCTAATACAAATACAGGATCTACTGAAAAGCTAGTGGGTTCGTTTGAACCCACAAATCCTCACCTAGCTCCGCCTCTGGGTGCACATGGAACTTTGGGATTGATGGGGACTAATCAACAAATACAAATTAGCCATTTTTAGTAGCACTACCTAATAGTTTGATAAGAATCATATTTATAACTTTTTTTTTAGCCTTTTGAAATTGCTGGCCTAGGTTCATTCTTGAATTTCAAGGCAAACAAACTTTTATATCTTTTTATCAATTTATTTTCTGTCTTAAATTTTCTATCATGTTTTATTTTTATATACTTTTTAAGAAAATATTAATTATAAAGTTTTTTCATAGTAATTTATTTTCATTGATGTCATTAAGATTTAATCTATTTTTATTAAATATTTACTCTCTGGAGGTGTTTATAGTCTTCAAGAACAATTATTACTAAAGAGTCAAATGGAGGGAAGATAATTAATTTTGTCTTAAAATTTTAGAATTGACAAATAATTTGAAATATCTATTTTAAAAAAATTACGACAAATAGACCCTGCAGTGCGCGGTCCTAATTTGGTCAGGGCTCCAAAAACCTTCGATCACTCAAATTCGTTGTTCATCTTTTCAAATCGACAAGCCTACTCGACCTTTGTACGTATTTCCTTTGGGCCTTGAATGACAAAAATGGTTGGCCCAATTTTGTAGCCCAACCTAGATTCATGTACATCATTTTTGCTCATTTGATTATTATTGTTTGGGTTCCCATGAATCAATAAATTTTTCACCAGTTTTGGAATAAGTATTTTGTAAATCATTCTTTTTTCTTTTTTCTTCTTGTAACTTATAATAATTTAGATCACAATCTCAAGACTTTTTTTTTAAAAATCTTATAAGAAAACATTAGAGCATAATCTAAAAGTTTGTTCGTGATTACAAACGTTAGACAACATTCTAATATTTATTTGTAATCATAAGACCAAAAACTATCCGAAAGAATAATTTACAAAGCTTTATAATTTTGCTCAAAATGATACTTTATTATACACTCTTACTCCACTATCCCAATATCATTTAAGTCGACACTCTTTTTTTTTTAAATTCAATCTCTAAAAAGTAACATATTTTTCTATATATTTAATAATAATATAATTTTTAAATTTTCTTCACATAAATTAAGACGGACGGAATACAATAGAAAATACTATTAGGTCGCCTACAAATTAAGTGTTTAACTATTACTACACCGACTTCTTTTGACTTCTCTTTGCCGACAAATAATCATACGTAAACGCGTAAGATTTGATCATTACAACTTTTGAATATATATACCTCTCTTTTTAGAAGCGGAGAGACGAATCTATCATTTCTAAAATATGAATGTACCATTAAAAGAAAAATATTTAGTGTGAATTAATCTATGATTCTTTAAATAAATAACTCAAGTTTCTATAAAATGAATCATGTAGTTTTTTTTATAGTAGGAGCATCAACAGATAATATTAAATTAATTTTAGAAAATATATTCATAAAATACTTAATTTTACGGAGAGACCACTAGTTCACGCACCCTAAATTTTCCCTATAAATTCTTCCATGGATATAAGTATATAGTCTAAACAAAACTATAGCTAATTAATTAGGTCCTGTAATCTTGTTGTTATGGTGAAGTTAATATCCTTACCTAGTAATGGTTTTTTCTTAATGACCTTAGCATGTGTTATTATAATTATGATGTTCGAATTAGTTTATGTATATCTAGTAAAAGAAAGTATCTATTATCTTTCACCACTACAAATATTAAAAAAAATTCGTTTTAAAGGATTAATTATGCAACCAAAACAAGAAAGAAGAAAGAAAAAGAAGACAATCAAAGTGATCCAAGATTGTGGTGCCAAATATACATGAAAACTCAAAGGAAGGCGGCATTCACAATAAATAAAATTGAAATCAGCTATAAATTTTATTGCTAATTCATCACAAAATCATACTATATAGCTAATATTTTTAAAAATAATCTTCACTAATTTATTATTAAATAGAATTAATAATAAATTAGTTATAAAATCTATCCTCTTTTTTTTCAAGTAATGATTATTAGTGTACTTAAGACACAAGTGACCCACGAGGACCCCCAATGAGTAACAAGAGGGGTATGGAAAAAGATATATTCACACATGCATGCATAGTTGCAAAAATAGAGAGTTGTAGAAGAAAATGCAATAGAGAGAGAAAATGTATATCACGATGGTTAAAATCAACCTATAAAATTATGATTTATCTTATTTATTTATTTATATTTGAACGGATTAATAATTTACTTATTTTATTAATTGAGTTTATTTTAATCTATTTAATTTAATTCATTTACAAATTGTATTGATATACAATTCAGATTAAGCCATTAAAAAATTTACTTAAATATTTTTTTTATTTGACATATTTTCTTAAAAGAACATCAAAAAGTTTTTGTCATTTTTCAATCCATTGGTAGAAAATTGGTCTAACTATTCCAAATTCTCTATCTCTCTCTTTCAAACTTAGTAGCAAATTGAAGAGAAGTAAAAGGTGTCCATGAAAGGAAAGTTGAGCTAACCAAATTCGTTTTCTATTGCTCACATACTCCTAGAAAATATTTAGGTGTATCCACCGATAATGCAATATCTTTTGATAAAAATCTATCCATGTTAAATATTTATATTAAATCATACTAATATTTTTTAAGGTGAGGATACACCCATATTATAATTAATTATGATTTAGTGATAGGAACTTTTGTGAAAACTTAAATCATATATTCATTCGATTATATTAAAATCGATACATCTTTTATATTATTAGTGGATGTTGTTTTGAATATATCTTTAGAGACGATAATTAGTGAAAGTGACTACTGAGATACTTAGGCACGTAAGATGAAGTTACACTTCAAGCCTTCGTACAAAATTTGAAGTTTCAAACAAGAATTTAATCACAATCAAACTTATCAATGAAAAGAAAGCACAACATCTTCTACTTAAGCCAATTATTAAAGATTATAAGCTTTTACCCAAGACCAACTAGCTAAAGCCATACCTAAACATGTTACGAGGAAGTCTAACTTGTGTGTCGATTTTTTAACAAATCTTTTTATATAAGAGAACTATAAAAGGCAATCTTTTGCCTCCACTGGTCTTTCTCTTATATATAGAGAGAAGTAATTTTCAAACTCATCTTCTTTTTCTTCCTTCTTCCTCCCAAACACTATCACACCCAATTTTCTTCTACTTCTTATATTCTCTCTTTTTTTAACAAAAAAAACTTTTATACTACCTTTTTTTCTCTTATAATATATCTCCATAAAATATCTATTTTCTTGTCTACTTTAATTTCTAGATCAAAAAAAAATATATTGATAAGAAAATGAAAGAAAAATATGTAGAAGAAAGAAAAGACCATCCTAACAATATCTACATGTTTGCTAAACTTCATCAAATCCAAAATTTCCCGCTCCACCACCAACCGGAAGTATCCACCGCAGTGCCACCGTCCTTGACCAACGACGGTGCCACCATCGAAGTCATCCGCCGTCCACGGGGCCGTCCACCCGGGTCAAAAAACAAACCCAAACCTAAACCCGAACCCAATTTCATCATAGCAACACGTGATGATCACATGGAAAAACCCACTATGAGTCCTTACATCCTCGAAATTCCAATCGGAATTAATATTATCGATTCAATTTATCGATTTTGTGGGAATCATAATATGGGTCTATGTATTCTAAACGGGTCGGGTACTGTTACAAATGTTACTCTTAAACAACCTTCCATTCACCCGGCTGATTCTACAATTACCTTTCATGGAAGCTTCAATATTCTTTCGATTTCAGCTACAATTATACCAAGTGATTTTTCTCGGGTTCCAAATGGGTTCAGTATTACGTTAGCCGGGCCACAAGGTCAAGTTGTTGGTGGGCCGGTAATTGGACCGCTTATATCTGCTGGGCCGGTATATTTAATTGCTACTACGTTTAATAATCCTTTTTATTATAAGTTTCCGGCGGAGGATGACGGTGACGGAGGTCAGTCGCCGGTTTCCGGCGCCGGAGATAGTGGGCAACCACCGGAATCAACTCATCATGAGTATTGTTATAGTTCTAATCAGTTGCCATCGGATGTGATATGGGCACCTACCGCTAGACAACCACCACCTTACTAAAGTCGTATTCAGAATGTGAAATTTACGAATTTAAAATTTTATTTTGTGTTAAATTAACTGAGTTTAGAATTTATTTATTTTTATTTAAAAATATTTGAAATATATCGAGTTTGAATCAAAGTTACGTGTAGCACTGTGAAAAAGAAATTGAGACTCTAGTTTTCTACGTTCGATTAATGTAACTAGCTTTGACATTTGATTGAGTTTATGTGATCTTATTTTATGTTCATTATGTTTTTAAAAAAATGAATTCGTTTTAAATTTGAAAGCCACTTATCTTGATCTTTTTATTTTATCTTTATGGACCTGTTTTATAATTATGTTTTATTTTTAAGATGATAAATTTCAATAATTTTCTTTAAAATTTTATGTTCACTATAAAAATAAAATTTATATAAATTGAAACAAACAAAATATTATTTTATTAGTTCTATATATATTGTTTAGGTAATGCAGTTTGGTATGAGAAAGATGAGATAGAAAGTGATAGGAGTAGCTAATTCCACAACTTTAATATAAATGAGAAGATAAAATAATTTCACAATCAATTAATATTCATATTCAAACGCAATATAAGATAATACTTTACATTTTATTTCTGCATTATTATCCTTATCTCGCATATCAAATATATATATTTTTTTAATTCGGTGTCTGATATCGACATTCGAGTTTAATTAATCTGAATTCACATTGCATAGAGTTCATTCAAGTAAATACTTTCTATTAATGATATTTTTCATATTCAAATTCGAGATCTCTAATCGAAGGAAGAGTCTACTACCCAACCTATGTTGATGGTTACCAAACGATGGTTTTGTCCTCCAATCTGTGTGCTTGATGCTGATTGGTGAAGAAATTTTGTTTCCCTTGGGGCATTTACTTTGAAACTATACCAGCAGTATGTGGCTGAAGATAATGCTGACTTTTCACTTTCAATAAATGGATGAATTCTTCTTATATTGGTTGCCTAATTAAGTTGGCTCTTTTTCAAATGCATATATAGTGCATTGGAATGGGAAATATGAGTTAGGTTCGATAGTAATATATCTGGTGCAATTCTACAAGTGAGATTTCGAATAGGATTTACATAGATTTTATTTCTATTTTTGTAATGTAAAGAAACTGTTTTTGATAAGACCTTCGTTACTAAATTTAATCCTTAATGAAAAGTAAGCAAGTCTTCATAATTTGACTAATTCAAAGTGAAAAATGGAAGTATTCCCTTAGTAATTGGGATAAAATTAAATTAGAAGATCTTGATTCAAGATAAATTCATGAGAAAATAGTATCTTTTTAGGATCTATTTCAATATTTAGAAATTGACTAATCAATAAAAATACATGTACTCGATCCCTCGCCTAAAAGAGAAACTCAAATCCTAGTACCCTACTAAATGATGATTCAACATAAATTCTATGAAGTATAATATATTTAAAGTAACATAGTTAATTTTGTAATGTGAAAGTCAGATTTCACCCCTCCATATACTCCTTTTCTTATCTATTCAATCACCTTCGAAGAAACCTTATATTAAAAAAAAATCATTTATATCTTATAATCTTAACGAAATATTAGAATTAAATGCATATATAGAACGGTCACCGTTCCTATGACAATCAGTTTTTGTATCAGCTGTACTTCTAAAGTGGACTGCAATGCTCCTCATATTACTGTTTGCCTACTTTAGACTTTTCAAAATCAAAGTTTGCAAACCTTTTTTGATTTTTTTCAAACTTTTTTGTTTGTTTGAATTATTTTCACTAAAGTTAATATTCATTTTCAAAAGTCAATTCAAACAGACCTTTTAGAATAATTCAAAAATTGAATTTGTTATTATACTTAAGATTGTACAGTTACGTACGTTGTAATCATATCTTAATATGTATTTATCGTTTATAGTTACATTTAGATAGAACAATCTTTTTCTTTAGACACTTAGATTACTCAGAGGTCGAGCTGAGAGTCATGAGTTATAAAGCTATATATGTTAGAGAGAGTAATGTGAGCTAGAGGGTGATGTCTTATTATACTAGACAAAAAAGGAGCTTTAATGTCTTAGGGGTCGTTTGGTAGCTGGATACAGTTATACATGTATTAGTAATATGAGTATTAGTTATGTAAGTATTAGTAATGTGTGTATTAGTTATATGGGTATTAGTAATGTGGGTATTAGTTATGCAAGTATTAATAATGTGTATTAGTTATGTGGGTATCAGTAATGTGGGTATTATTTATGTGTATATTAGTTAACTTATGCATGTATTAGTTATACAAGTATTAGCTATGCATAGTTTAGTTATGCAAAGTTTAATTAGGCATAAATTATTCTTTTTGGATGTTGATTTTTTATATTAAAAATTAGTAAAATTATATATTTTAAAAATTAAAACATTTCTTTACAATTATATCCTTTCCTTCTTTAACTTTGTATTTTTCCATCTTTAATTTTGTATTTAAATTAAAATATTTCTTTAATTATGTAGAAGAAGAAAGTAGTCAAGTGGGAGTGATAAGGGTAATATTATCATTTTAACTTTTTGTCCATGTATTAGCTATATATGTATTAATTATTTCACCTTCTACTCCGCATAAATAATACACAAATTTCCTCATAACTTATACATGTATTAGTTATGTGAATTTCAAAATTATCAACCAAACGTCGTATTAATTTATACATGAATAACTTTTTTCTTATCCACCTACCAAACGCCGTATTAATTATACACATAAATAACTTTTTTCTTATCCACCTACCAAACATCATATTAATTATATACACGAATAACTTTTTTCTTATCCACCTACCAAACATCGGATAAGTTATACGGACTCTAATACATGAATAAGACTTGTTTTATCTAGCTACCAAACAACCTCTTATTTCATTTGATTTTTTCATATTCAAATCAATCGAATCTCATCTTCTTTCAAGTCTTAACACCGTTATGGGTGATTGAATTGTCAATTTATTATCTATAATATATACTTTAATGAAATATGCATGAATTTTTCAATTCTTTTTATAGTTGAAATGTTTTTTTGCATCTAATATACACAAGAAGCTTGAAATATTATTTAGATTCTTGACTTTGCACTTTGTTGTGTTTGAAACCCGAGAGTCAATGAGGTTCGATTGATAGACTTAGGTATGAAAGAATCAAATTAAATAAAACATTAAATTTTTTTTTTTTGCATAGTATATAGAAATGTGTATGCGCATAATATAGGAGGTAAATAATACAAAAAAAAAAAGATAAATTCAAAAGAATGATAAGATCCGCACATAATTTAAACATATAACTGACAATTTTATCATAATTTTAATTCCATCCTTTGTTAAAAAAAAAAATTAAATATAAAAAAATATCTTTTCTTTTCTCTAATATAACAAAAAGGTGCCGTGTAAAATGAAAAAACTTGCTACATCTTGGCAAATAAATCTTGAATACTTGAATCGAGAATCTATCGAAAAAAAATATTTTTTAACTTTATAAGATAAAAATAAATTGTAAATATACTAGTTTTTTTAGATTTCATGATCAGTAAGATTATATTAAATATATTATTGTTATTAAATACTACTAGTTAATACAAGACAAGTTTTTTCTCTAAAAAAACCTCATTAGGCCTTTAGGGCAAAATTGGATTCAAAAATTTAAATTTATAGCTAGGTTTTTACCGTTCAAGTTAATATATAGTAATTGAGTTCACTAACAAATATCTATATATATTTAATGAAGTTTCCAATACTTATACACAGAGGCGGAGCCAGTACTAGGAGTTTTGGGGTTCTAAATTTCCTCCCCCTTCCTAACCACTAAGCTGTCAATAGTTTTGTTAGGGTTCACAAGTTTTTACTTGATTTTCTAGTACAAATATAAGGTCAATGAAAAAACTATTGGGTTCATCCAAACCCACGAACCCCACCTAGCTCCGGCCCTGCTTATACATATTTAGACAAAAGTTATAATATTGTATTCATGTGAATTTATATATGGTATTACAGGACCCTCGCACTATGGTCCAAGAAGATTTTTACTTATAAATATCATATAAAAAGTACTATACAAAACATGAACAATATCAATATTTTAATATTTTTGATAGTTAGAAGTTATAATCACTTAATTAGCAATTCTAGGTCAATCACTCTTTATTGTCTTGGCTATTCTGAAAAAGTAATGTGTCCAAAATAAGAAATAATAGTGTATATATTAGTTGAAAAGTTTTTAGAATCATCTAGCACAATTTAGTAAACATTCGTCAACGTATTTGGTTTAAACAATAAGTTGTTAGGTCCCTTTTGCTGGAAAAAGTTATACTCGCCGCTCCGTTTCAATTTATTTGTTCTACTTTTTATGTTCATTTTAAAAAAAATGTTTTTTGACAGTTTTTTAATTTCAATTTTCTGTTGATATGTTTAAAATCATAATAAAATTTAATTTTTTTTTTCCTTTCTTAAATTTCATGTCAAGTCAAAATATAACAAATTAACAAATTGAAACGAAGAAAATAATTAAAGAGTTTATATTTATCATTCAAGACTTTTCATCTCCATTAATGGAGTATTGTGCAATTTGGTGAGTGAGAAGACAACCAACTTGCCTCATGTACATATTGATGTAACTTGCCTCCTTTCTTGACCTACTTGTACATGTTCCATTGTTGGAAGGGTAAAATAGTCATTTTTTGTATTAATAAAAAATATGTTAAAAGATTGTTATAAAAGTTAAATAAATATGCTAAGTGAAATAAATTATTAAGGAGACTAGTGTTACAAAGTTAAATTCGAGGTAAAGTTTTTGAAATTATTTCTAACATATGTTCAGACAGCAAAATCAAAATATACAGAAAATAAAGTATAGGTTTTTGTATCCTTATCGTTTGTATAAACTTCAGCTGATTTTCCTTGTATATTTGGATAGTTATTTAGTAAATAAGCCTATTTTTTTTGTGTGTGTAATCAGGGGCAGAGCTAGGTGGGGGTTCGTGGGTTCGGGTTTTTTCATAAACCTTATATTTGTACTAGAAAATCAAGTAATAACTTGTGAACCCTAACAAAACTATTGACTGCTTAATGTTAAGGAAGGGGAGGAAATTTAGAACCTCCAAACTCCTAATACTGGCTCCGCCTCTGTGTGTAACTTGTGAGTTTTTTAGTTCACAGTTTATAGATTTCTTTTGAGCAAACTTAAAATCTTATGAGAAATATTAGATCATGATTTAAAATTTTATAAATGTTAGACGACATTTTAAATTTATGAATCCCAAAGTCTAAATTTACACAAATTCTAAGAACATGAACAAATTCTTAATAGTAATTAGCAACCTAATAAAAAAGATACTTGCGTAAATCAAGCTATTGCTCATAGGGAATTGTAGTAGTTCAGTTAGTTGGGTGTATATATGAACTTTCACCTTGTTGCTGAAGGTTCGATTCTCCACCTTGTAATTCCTCCTCCATTTCCCACCCCTATTTTTTTTTTTGAAAAAAATCTATTGCTTGTGTAGGTTCATCTTAGTTTGTACTACTTGAGCCCTTCTCATTCTTCTTTATGCTAATACTTTACACAAGAAATTGGAAATTTTGGCACAGAAGCTAGCCTGCCCATTGTCCAAAGGTGTGTTGACTGGTTAGAAATGCACTATTGGAAAGGTTTACTAGAGGTTCTTTCAAACCACATTATCATGAAAATCTTCTATCTTTAATCAGAAGTTTTGAGTTCGAGTCCGAAGTAGAGTGGTGTCCCTTATATGAGCATTATACGGGGCATAACTAGGAATTGAACTACATATTAGGCAAATTTAACAATGGAAAAGACAAAAATATGTGAAGTGCTATATAAGATGGAACACAAATTTTATATGGTTGCACTTGCATTTACACTAGATCTGATGTAGCACATGAGACAAAGTTTGTAAGGTTAAAACAGATAATACGTATCATGAATTTGAACGGTGACAGAGCGGAGTCATGTAAGGTCATTATGGAATATTTTTTATTCTACTGTATATGGAGATAAACAGAATTTCATAGTAAAGTGTGCATTCTGTTGATTAACGAGAATATATGTACAACTATAAATTGATGAGTAGTTAAATAGACTTGCAGTTTGTCCAGTTCATGTACGATATTTATTTAGGAGAATGAAGCAGCAGACCAATATATTCTGTTTTACAAAATATTATTTAATTTCCTCTGTCTCAATTTATGTGATATATTTTCGAGTGTGAATGCCCAAGTTTTTTTTTCTTTTCTTGCAATCCTTTTATGTGCCTTTTAATATTTTGAATTATCAATTACTATTAAACTTAGTGGTCGTTAGGTATCTGGTTAGAGTCATGCAAATATTAGTTATGAAGAGATCATTAGTTATGAGTGAATCTATGTATTATTTTATGTAGGTATTCGTTATGTAGGGATTCGTTATACATGTATTAATTATTCCACCCTCTATCCTGCATAAAATAATACATATATAGATTTCCTCATAACTTATATATGTATTAGTTATGCTGGTTTTTAAATTTCAACCAAACGTCGTATTAATTTAATTTTATACATGAATAACCTATTTCTTATCTGCCTACCAAATGTCGTGTAAGTTATATGAAAATTAATACATGAAAAACTTATTTCTTATCTAGCCACCAAATGACTCTTTTACGATTTTTTTTACACTCTTCAAATTTATAAATTTTATTAAAAAAAAAACTTAAAAATTTCATTATAATCAAAAGTGAAAAAACAATTGATTCTTTAAATCCGGACATTGCTATATAAATTGAGACATATAAGAATATAATATAAGGTTAAAAGTGTACAAAAAATGGCTCGTGAAGACATTTAGTTTCTTTTGTAAATTCCAAATCAATGCATATATATATATTAAATTAAAGTCTGAAATTGAAAGCTTTGTCTTAAGTTATTGGCCTTTCCCTTCCATTTAATTTGTACTGAAGCGAGTCTCCATCAATATAATGCCACAAAGAAAGTGACAATAATTTTGAGGCATAAAATGAACGAGTTGAACTGAATTTAGATAAGATTAAAATGAATTGAGTTAATAAATTAGAATGAGTGAAAATGCGGATTATAACTCAATTCGTTTAATTTTTACTAATATTAATTATTTTATTTATTTTTTTAGTATCTACTAAAATTATTTTTTCTTGACAAAATTTCTTATGAATCAATTTAGATAATATATCAATTCATTTTTTTTTTTATGAATTGAACTAAAATAGACTAAGCTAACAAATAAACGAAGTCAATAGCCCACCCAAATATAAATAATTAAGTTTTTATAAAAAAACTCATAAGATATAAAGAGATTTTACTAGCTCGTTAGTGTCGATTAGGGGGTCCATGCAGTTTGGTCACTTTCATAAGCATTATTGGGCAGTTTTGGCTGACAATTTGCACATTATCATGCTTCAGTGAACCCGTGACAAACCGCATATCTTGTGCCTTAAGATCTTTGGGTTATAAATGGACAAGAAAAACTATATACTATACTCCAACTAACCTTCACGAGAGACTCTTCTATTCATTATGCTTTAATATGTCCCTACTGGTTCCAACCTTTTTGTTATTATTATTCTAGTGTCGTGTTTTAAAGTTGTGTATAACCTAGTTCAAAGCGAATAATATTACTAGTCGGCTGGATTGGAGTATTGTTACATATGGTATTAGAGCTACTATGTGCGTGCAACCTTGAACTATGATAGAGTAAACCTTAGCGAAGACGCTAGGTCCTTGAGGGAGTTGGGGAGGGGGGTGTAACACTCTAGGCGAATTTCATATCGATATAATACTTGAGTACTGTTGGGTATGTAAGAAAACAAGTGTTAGATCTTAGTGATGCGTTTTAAAGTTGTGTGGCCGGCTAGACGTACCCCGAATGGATAATATCACTAATGAACTGGGCTATTATACATAAATCTTACACGGCGTAAATTAAAATTAATTGAGGTTTCAAAACAGATATCAACATCAGGTCGACTACTAAAAAAACTAAACGCTAACGTAACATGACAGTCATTTTTTATATGTAAAAGTTAATCATACTCCATAAATTCTTAGAACTTTTAGAACTCTTCTATTCAGAAAAGATTAAAAAATAATTATTCTATAATTAGGTACTTCATGAATGACTCAACATCAGTCAAGCTTGTGAATAATTCAAGAATCATAGAGTTGCTTGTTAGATGTGTCAAATTAGCGAATTAGATTGAATTAAAGCGGGTTAAAATGAGCTGAGTTACTAAATGACTGAGTTAGTAACCTGTCCAAAAATCATTGAGCTGTAATAAGTTGGGAAAAATGCGAATCATAATCTAACCTACCTAATTTTTACTCAATTTTAACTATCAACCTAAACTTGAACGAGATGGACGGATTATGTTTTTATGGGCTAATTTTGTACCTATATCGCTGGTTAATCAACTATAAAAGATAAATGGTGATATTCAAAGTTTAAAGTCTACTTTAATTGAGGTCATATTACAATGATAATATTTACTTAACAAAATTGTTTTTTCTTCTTAATTAGTTATGCAAAAAAAAAAACTTAATTCGAAGTAAAAGATGATATATTATTATGAAAAATCATGTAACAAGTTAGGACAATGATATCACTTTAGTTTATGCTGCAAAATATTCACTTCTCTTTAGTCCTTTTTTGGATCATAGCTAGCGAGATATTGTACAATTATCCTAAAATCATCCCCCACCAAAAGAAAATTTTTTAAAAACTCACATAAAATTTTTATTTTCATTTTAAATTTTCCACCAATAATTTCACACCCTTTTTGTATCTTCTATATATAACATGTTTAATTTCATCACTCTAGTTGTCATATTGCCTTCAAAAATTTATAATGGCTACTTATTTATACGTCTTCATTCTTCTAATTATTTCTTCAAGGGCTTTAGCTTTTGATAATTCTTGTGCTTCTAATTCTAAAGGAGGAAATTCAGACCTTTCTGTTATTCACATTTATGGAAAATGTTCACCTTTTAACTCACCAAAACCTTCTTCTTCATGGATTAATACTGTTATCAACATGGCCTCTAAAGATCCACAAAGGCTATCTTATTTATCTAGCTTAGTTGTGTCCAAAAAGCCCACTAATGCCCCTATTGCTTCAGGCCAACAACTCTTCAATATAGGTAATGATGATAAATATTTTACACTGTTCACAAGGGTAGTTTAGTCTTTTTCAAATTATTTATTTATTCACTACTTTAACCTCTTCATCAATGCGGAATACATCAATAGCCTCTTAAACTTGTCGAAATTTCATTTAAACACTTGAGTTATGGTCTGTTCTGACTGAACATATGAAGACATGATAATATAATTTTTATTAGATAATTTTAAACAAATTTTGGAAAAGTCTCTGTGTGTTATCTTAAATGTCATTACGTAGATAAGTTAAATATTTAAAATATGTCATATTATATTCTATAATTATATTTATTTCCTTCAATAAGTTGTAAAATCTCATGCATGCATCTTGCAGTTGATACTGATATGTATAGAATTAAAAGAGGTTCCATATGTTTCATGGATAACTTATCTACATAATAGACGCTTGAGAATATACATAATTTTTTAAAAGAAAAAATTGAATAAAAAATGTCTAATAATAACACTTTATCATGTGTTTAGCTACACAATTGGAACAACCAAATACTCATAAAATTTATCGGCAAGTTTATGGAGTTATCAATATGTAACTCTTTAATTATTTCAATATCTCACATTGTACGTTTAAGATTACAAAATTCAAAAAATTTCTCATACTCTGTACCAAATCAAACTAATACTCATGATATACATTGTTGTAGGTAACTATGTGGTTCGGGTCAAGATGGGTACTCCGGGTCAGCAAATGTACATGGTTTTGGATACAAGTAATGATGCCGCATTTGTACCATGTAGTGGTTGTGTTGGTTGCTCTTCTAACACTTTGTTTGCCCCAACTACTTCCTCTACTTACGGGTCGGTGGACTGCTCCGTACCCGAATGTACTCAAACCCGTGGGTCTCTCTCTTGCCCGACTACCGGGTCAGTATCCGGGTCAAGTGCTTGCTTTTTTAACCAATCCTATGGCGGAGATTCCTCCTTCTACGCCACGTTGTCACGTGACTCCGTAGGTCTAGCCAATGACGTTGTCCCGAATTTTGCTTTCGGGTGCATAAGTTCTGTGTCCGGTAACTCAATTCCGCCCCAAGGGTTATTGGGCTTGGGCCGTGGGTCCATGTCGTTAATGTCACAATCCGGATCTCTCTATTCGGGTGTATTCTCATACTGTTTGCCTAGTTTTAAATCTTATTATTTCTCCGGGTCACTCAAGCTCGGACCAATGGGCCAACCCAAAAACATTAAAACCACCCCACTACTCAAGAACCCGCACCGACCATCTTTGTACTATGTAAACTTGACAAGTGTAAGCGTGGGACGGGTTCCGGTCCCGATTGCACCCGAATACCTTGCTTTTGACCCGAACACTGGTGCGGGCACGGTTATTGATTCGGGTACGGTCATAACCCGATTCGTCCAACCGGTTTACGAGGCGATTAGGGATGAATTTAGGAAACAAGTGAATGGTACATTTAGTTCATTAGGTGCATTTGATACATGTTTTGCATCACCAAATGAGGCATTGGTACCAACTATTATATTGCATTTTGAGGGAATGGACTTGAAATTGCCTATGGAGAACACATTGATACATAGTAGTGCCACTCCCTTGGCATGTTTGGCAATTGCATCAGCACCAAATAATGTGAATTCAGTGTTGAATGTGATAGCCAATTTGCAACAACAAAATCTCAGGATTATGTTTGACATGGTTAATTCTCGCGTTGGAATTGCTCGCGAAGTTTGCAATTAAATGTTGAATGTTGTTGCACCCATGTCTGATATTCCAAAAAATGACGGACGACGTTGTTATTATTAAGTCTTTGCTTTCCTTTTATGTGTTGTTTGGAAGAGAAAAATTACTCTTCAATTTATTTGGAAGGATCTTGTAATTCAATGTAGTACACTTGGTGAAAAAGTTCATCAAGTACTTTCCTTGTGTAACTATTTGGAATGAATTAATGTTATATTTAGCAATTAATGAAGTAATTTGGTGCATTTAGAAAATTATCAGTCTGTTTAATTTTGCTTAATTATATTTCCGCAAATTCAATTGTGGGTAAAATCTGTTCTAAAGTAATGAACATGCTGATAATTTTTATATTTGTAAAAGGTTATCCACACTGTCATTACTCATTCCACTTGACATATACTCCATTCCAACGAATTCAAAATTTAAAATATATGAGTTTCCAATAGTATCAATTAAAAACGCACACAGTTTATTATAAGTGGTCAACGGATATCGAATCCTCATCGAGGAGGACAACAAAACTAAAACAAATTTCATTTTTGTCGTTGGACCAAAAACTTACTTTGTTACTCGGTTCTCAACAACTAGTTTTTATATATGTATATATATTTAGTGGATTTGGCAATATAAATATAGGATCTGTGCAAAAATTATTGAATTTTCGGGAACTCACACTCAATATCCTAGATCCGCCCTGCTCCATTCGTCCCAAAGTACTTGTCTTGTTTGGCTTCTCGAGAGTTAAACTACATAAACTTTGATCAACATTTTAAAGATGTATTCCTAGTTGTGTTTGTTTCACTTTCTTTATACAAAATTTAAAGGAATTTATCTGATGAAGCAAGGATTAACTTTTCAATAATTACATTAGGAAGACAAGTAGAGTCTTACTCTATTTTTTAGACAACATTATTATATATAAAAATGTAGAAGCAACAACACTAAAAAGGAGACTCTTATCTTCATACAAAGAGTGTTTGTTTGGTAACTATATATTTTGAAACATCATTGATACATGATGGAAAAATCAATATACATAAAAATAAAATTTAAAAGGGAAAGGACAGAGGCAAACATATACTTATAAGAGTAATTGCAAGAAAGTAAAGAAAAAGAAAAGAATCACAAGAAAGTATCTTTAATACACTCTCTTTTTATATACCCCATATTATCATATTATTTTGCTCAAAAGTAATAGTACATCAATAAACACTAGCAAGTGAATACACATAAAACCAATAAAGAATTAAAATTGAAAAAAACCTCAATATTCTATTATGCTCACCCCACCTATCTTTTAATTTTTTTTGTAAATTTTTTTAACCCCACCATTTCTTTTGAGTCGAGAGTCTATCAGAAACAATCTGCATACATCCTACTTTCTCGAGATCCATTACACTAAATATATTACTGTTGTCGTACATCGTCGTCATCAACCCCACCATTGGTGCACAGCAATACCTTCATCTCTCAACAATCCATACAATGATAAACATTCCCAATATGCCCTCCTATTTTTCTTATCACTTTTTTTAATTCCTTGATGTTTACATTCCAAGAAAAGTTCATCAATTAACTTAACACTTTTATTATTCACCATTTCTTCAACCACATCTGCCTCTGCCTTCATTACCACATACTCATTTTCTTTTACATTTTTTTGTAACCAATCAGACATGTTAATAGTACCCAATGGTACCTCTTTTCCAGTTGATTCTTCAGTCATAGTTTCAATCTTGAACATCTCAAATTTTGTGTTTCTTGTAGGATAATGCTTTGAAAACCAAGTAGAATGATAATTATCACTTGATTTTTCATTCTTTTCTTGTAAACCAACATCAATGAACACCCTTCTTGGGTAACTCTCAAGGGAAACTCCCATTAAATCAGGTAAAAAATGTGTCTTTTTTAGATATCTACTCGATTTTCCTGATGCTGCTCTTGGTGGTTCAAGTAGAACATCTTCTAGTTTCTTTAGTGCTGCCTTTTTTGCATTTGTAAAATCATCTGACCTGACTAATTCAGATTCGTGCTGAGTTGACTGACTAAGGAAAGTTAAATGCACCTTATCAAAAAGCTTTCTGTTCCCAGAGCTCAAATCAGACACCTTTTCAACATTAGTTTCAAGAAGTCGCCGCATAGAAGAGTTGATAGAGGCATTCTTTATTTTCTTCATGGCTACAATAGTTGAATCAAATTTTCTAACATAGACAATCTTATAATTTGATGGATGTGGAAATTCATCAACCAAAGGATTGTCACTTAGTGGTACAACTAGAATACCACCAACTTTCAAAGCTCTTTCAATAAAATTTGATGATTGAGGGTAACCATAGGCCAAAACAAAATCAAATGTCTCATTAGGGACAAGATTTTGTTGTGTAGAATCTGAAAATGAAATCAAATCTGGATTATAATCTTTAACAACTTGAGAATTATAAATTTCTTCCTCATTGCCATTGCTAACAAGAAGGGACCTATCACCCATTCTTATAACTCTTTCATTAGCCAAATCTTGAAATATCATAGGCAAAAACTCCAACTTAATTGGGTTATAAGCCATCTCATGATCAACTTGATAAGCATAATTAGACTCGTATCCCGATGATAAGTACCCGATTATCGTATTAATCCAAGGTAAAGAAACAATTACCAATGCTAAAATTGTTGCACGAGCCATAAACTTCAAAACCCAAGAATGGTCTATTCTTATAATCACCAACTTTGTATCCCAATGATGATCCATTAATCCATCTATGTATAAACCTCTCATTTTGCTATGTTGCTTGTTGTAAAAACCATGCAACATGTTATTCATCATTTTGTACCTCATGTTTGTTATGACCAAGTTACACGAATCACGAAAAAACTCAGAAAGTTCAAAGGTGCATGCAAGCTAACCAAACAAACACCAGACACCAGAAACACTTGGTAGTTGAAGAAAACTCTCGAGACACGAAAGAAATTCGAATTATTACTAATTAAAAAAAAAGAGGGTTGGTGAGCTATAATAATAAAAAATTACGAATATTATATTTTTTTAACGAGTGCAAAACCTGGCTGCGGTGTGATTTCCACCCACGAGGGCAAGTCTATTTGTTTGCACTTTTGCCCACAATAACAATAAATCTTTTAACCTCTGAATTTCCATTTGTTAATAATATTGCTACTCTCCTTCCTTCTATAATTTCCAGATCGATGACATTTATTTGGAATATTAACACTATTCCATGATCAAGTTTTTTAACGATACATTGGAAGAAAATCCAATAATATTTTCGGTCATCGATCGGAAAAATAAAGAAGGAAGGAGGAGGAGGAGGTATAATAAGAGAGAAAAAAGACTATTGGATTTATTTTTATTAATTTTTTTTGGATTTTTTTTCTTTTATAGTTTCAAATGTTATTGTCTCTAGGCTAATATAGAAAGTAATACTATTAATGATGGTTGGTTATGCGATTATTTCTCTTTAAAAGGAATGGTGAAAAAATTGGCAATAAACTTTGATGGACGTGACTTAATTTCACCATACAATCTTGATAAGAATAATTAACAAACATTTGATTTAATGTAAGAGGTGATTAAAATGATATAAATATAATTTCATTGGTTATAGCTCTTTAACAAATTTGTTGTATGATTATTATTATTATTATGATTATGATTATTATTATTATTATTATTATTATTATTATTATTATTATTATTATTATTATTATTATGATTATTATTATTATTATTATTATATGATTATTATTATTATTATTATTATTATTATTATTATTATTATTATTATTATTATTTATTATTATTATTATTATTATTATTATTATTATTATTATTATTATTATTATTATTATTATTATTATTATTATTATTATTATTATTATTATTATTATTATTAATTATTATTATTATTATTATATTATTATTATTATTATTATTATTATTATTATTATTATTATTATTTATTATTATTATTATTATTATCATTATATTATTATTATTATTATTATTATTATTATTATTATTATTATTATTATTATTATTATTATTATTATTATTATTATTATTATTATATATTATTATTATTATATTATTATTATTATTATTATTATTATTATTATTATTATTATTATTATTTATTATTATTATTATTATTATTATTTATTATTATTGATTATTATTATTATTATTATTATTATTATTATTATTATTATTATTATTATTATTATTATTATTATTATTATTATTATTATTATTATTATTATTATTATTATTATTATTATTATTATGATTATTATTATTATTATTATTATTATTATTATTATTATTATTATTATTAATATTTAGTCGTGACGACACATCACCAACCTTGTAGGTTGCTCGAGTAATTTTATGAAGTACCTATTATCTATTATTAGCTGGCACCTGTACTGATTTATTATGACTGTTAAATTTTTATTTTTCATCCTGCTCTTAATAGAATAATGTTTTGAAAGAAGAGTTTTTCTAAATTAAAATGACTATTTTGAATAAAATTATTATATTCAGAGTCGCTTTTTGAAATTGAGTTTTGATGTTTCAAATCACTTTATTTAGATTCCGTTTTCTTGTTTCTATTTCATACCTTTTTTCCATTCTTTTTTTAATCTCCTAATTACTTTTTTTTCTTTTGATAAGCGAATTCAAGGTGAAAAAGACTTGTATTCATGTATGTAGTTGAAGTTTGAATTGTATAGTCAATAATGGGAGGAACTATCATTAAAACGGACCACACGAATAGAAATGATTTATAGATAGTTATTCTAGATCCACACATGTATGTTGAATATAGTTGTGACAAAATTGATAATCTCAAATAGATCAAACATTATATAATTGATGTTTGAATTGCATAGTCAATAATGGAAAGGGGTTGAATTAAAAGTCTGAATACAAATTTCGTAAAATTTAGTAGCTTTGATTCATATAATTTATTCATATTAAGAAATTAAATTTATTAAATATATTTAAATATTAAATTTAAAATAAAAAAATTATCACTTAAAGTCACTATTATAAAATTTCAAATCTATAAAACTAAAATTCCAACTCCACATCTGATAATAAGTGGAGGTTACTCTTTTTTGTTTTGCTTCGTGACTTTGCATTCTTTTACTTGGTGATCTTCCACTTACGCTTTTTAAAGTTTCTAATTCACTTAAATTTTTTTTTTATATTATCGAATTATTTAAAAGATAATATACATACAACTATTGTGCATAAATAAGTGAAATTATTAATATTAAAAAGTATAGCAAATAATGTATTAATGAAAGTGTAAAGTGCTCGATTAAGTCAGTGTGGATAGTTAAATCTAAAACAAAAAATATGCATTTAGATATGAGATTTTTTTTTAAGTTAGAAAACACTTTCCTCTTAGCGAGCTTTACTCGACATAAATTTAAATTAATCAGGATCTCAATGAAAGTAAACGATACCGAGTGAAATTGGAAAAAAAAAAGAAGAGAAAATTTTGAATATTATGTAACGACAAACATCCCCCTGTTTAAATCGTTTCATATCAATCGATGACTAATCAAGACCAAGGAGGAAGATTCTTAAAGGGTGCTCCACTAATCACTGATGTTGAAACTTTGGCCTGTTGGTCAACCAAGAATTTAAATGATATAGTCTAATTTCTTCTTTTACACCATAGTGTCAATTGATTGGTGGTTTGGGTGAGTAACGATGTTGATTGTGTGTGTCATTTGGGACGGTGTTGACTGATGATGGTGGTTGTCGGTAGTATTTTTTACGGCATAGTGGGTGGCAGAAGTGACTAATCGTGGTTATTGGTGATGATGACTGATAATTAGTAGTGGATTGACACTGATACCTAATGGTGGTGAAGATTAATGATGATGACAGTTAGCGATATATAATATTGACTAATGGTGGTAATTATCTATAGTGAATATAATAATGGTTGGTGGTGATGATCATTGCAAATGATGTCTAATGATGATAGCGATTGATTTTGGTGATTGACGGTAGTGGTGGTTGTGGTTGGGCTGAGGATGGTGGTTGTGGAAGTTATGGCAGAAATGGTGGTTATAGGTGATAGGTGAAAGTAGATGGAGTAGCGGTGAATTGTCATCTTTATGTAAATTCTCAAAATAGACATTTTAATGATATTAAGACTTGATTATAGTTCTTAATCATTCTAATCCATTATGTGGTTATAAAATTAGAAAAACAAATGCACTTAGTGATTAAGATCTGAATAATTAAGATTCAGACGTTTAAAACAAATAGACTTAATAATTGAGATCTGAATGATTACGATTAAGACCTTTTAAGGGTCCTTCACTCATCATCTATAAATTTACCTTATCTCTCAACTAGAAGAAGAAGTGAATTGCTCAACTTTGCATGATGTCTAGTTTGAATATCCCAATATACCTTGTGCTTTTCTTGATCAGCCAAAGTAGTAACACAATATTAGCTCTTGATGACTATTATTACTGCCCAAACACAACAACTTATAACACTATAACAAACCCCTCTTATGGTTCCAATCTCAATTTACTACTTTCAACTCTTTCTACAGCCTCTAGGGAACATCTTTTTTACAATTTCTCCATTGATGGCACCGATAATTTCGAAAGAATTTACGGTCTTTTCATGTGTCGAGGTGATATGTTAAGTGTAAATTGTCAAGATTTTGTGACAAGGGCTGTTAAAGAAATAATCTTGTTATGCCCCGGTAGAAAAACAGCTGTATTGTGGTGGGATGATTGCATGTTACGTTACTCGAATCAATCAATATTCCCCGATCCAGACTATGGATCCATAACGAACAATCCACCTACACCTTTTGTTATATGTAACACTATTCCAATTAGCACTGATGAACATGAACAAATAAGGTTCAAACAGAGTCTAGGGGAAATAATGCATAACGTAATGATTCAGGCTGCTAGTGATGATCGATCGATAGACAAGAAATTTGCAATTAGGGAAGCTAAATTCAGTGTTGACACAACAATTTATGCCTTAGCTAAATGCATTCCTCATATTTCTTCTGAAGCTTGCCTAAATTGCCTTGGAAATGCCATCAAAGTTTTCAACAAGAGTTGTGATGTATATAGAGGTGCTAGAGTTCAATTTCCTAGTTGTTTTATGAGGCATGAAGTGTACTCTTTCTACCATAACAAGCCACCTGCTCTGTCCCATAATCAAGGTACGTTTTACTACTCCCTCCGTTCTATTTTGTATGAGTTAGTTTGACTTGACACAGAGTTTAAGAAAGAAAGAAAGACTTTTGAAACTTGTAGTCTAAAATAAGTAATAGATATTTGTCGGGCTATAAATCATTTCATTAAAGGTAAAATAGACATTTTAAAGTTAGATTGTTAAGTAGTTAATATGAAAATGTTTCATTCTTTTTGGGACGGATTAAAAATGAAAGTGAATCATATAAACTGGAGAGAAGGAGTAAGCATTGTGCTAGCTATTATGGATAAATGACGATATATATGTAAGCATGCTATCTTTTCTTTTCATTGGATAAATGACGAAATGAAAAGTATTCAAAAAGATTTTAAGTGTGTTCTTATCTTAACTCTTAAATTAAATATAATTTTTATATTATATTTGGTATAAGTCGACATTGTGCTATTATGGATTTGTGTCCCATTGATACTGACCCAAAAAAAAGTATTTTAACGAAAAAAGGTATACGTAACATTCTATTAATTAATATAATAATATTCTTCATCTGTATTCCAACCATATGTCTTCTTTATATCAACATAATGAAAAATAACGAATGAATTCAGATGAACTCCTATTTATTATCTGACCCCTAATAATATGATGGTTGGAAATATCATATCAAAAATTAAATAGAAAACATTAATAGAATGAATTCAAATTACTTGTAGTAAAGGATAGTCAATTAAACACCCTTCATCGATAATTATACGAAATATATAGAAAATTATTTTCATATTAAATCTTAAACATTGTTAAAGAATTTTCTGACTTCATCACTGCAGGACATGATGGAATCCCAAAAAAAGAACTATTAATTATTTGTGTAGTGGTTGCCATCGTAATTCTTTTGTTTCTACTATCAATTGGAGTCTTTCATTTGCTACAAAGGAGAAGAAGGATGAAAAGAAATAATAAAACTCTAAAGGAGATAAATGGTAATTAAATCCCAATTATGAACATATTTATGCCTTTAATACAATTCTAGTCCTTCATTTTCCTTAATTATTTAACTTTTTAAAATTAATTATAAATGTTGCAGTTGATCTTAGTGGAATTTTAACAGCTGAATCCTTGCAATATGACTTTAGTACAATTGAAGCTGCCACTAACTTCTTTTCTATGGAAAACAAAGTTGGTGTAGGTGGATTTGGTGATGTCTATAAGGTAACATGTTCAGATTATACCATATAATAATTCTTTAGATATAAGTTATATATACTGACAACGTAAATATTTTTTTACGTGATCATTAGGGGGAACTTGTTAATGGACAAGAGATAGCTGTAAAAAGACTATCAAGAAGGTCAAGTCAAGGTGTAGAAGAATTTAAGAATGAAGTTATACTTGTCGCTAAGCTTCAACATAGAAATTTAGTGAGACTCTTAGGTTTTTGCTTGGAAGGAGAAGAAAAAATGCTCATCTATGAGTTCGTGTCCAACAAAAGCCTCGACTATTTCTTATTTGGTATGCTGGTTTATACGTCTCACTTTTCTTTTTAGATTTTCATATTACAATTTTTCTAATTTCAATGTCTCACATGAAATGATTAAGATACGAAAAAACAACCAACATTGGATTGGTCAGTACGTGACAAGATTATTCGAGGAATAGTACGAGGATTAGTTTATCTTCATGAAGATTCTCGTCCTCGAATCATTCATCGTGATCTCAAATCAAGCAATATTTTGTTAGACAAAGATATGAACCCTAAAATTTCAGATTTTGGCATGGCTAGAATATTTGGAGTTGACCAAATTGAAGGAAGCACTAACATAATTGTTGGCACATAGTAAGTGTTGGTACAATAAAAAACTTTTTTTTTTGCGTATCGGTTTGTTATAGTATAGAAATTGTTAATTATTGTGATTTATATTGCTTTATCAGCGGTTACATGTCCCCAGAATATGCAATGCATGGTCAATTCTCAGTGAAATCAGATGTATTTAGTTTTGGTGTGCTTCTTTTGGAGATAATAAGTGGAAAAAGAAGAGATAAATTTGATGACCTTCTTATCCATGTAAGTGAAAGTTAATTTAACTTGATCATATTTATGTTTATACATTATAAAGTCATTTTAATTAATATTTTTATCCTAATTAATTAACATGATTATAATTAATTATGTTGATATTTTTAGGCATGGAAGCTATGGAAAGATGGTAGAGCAATGGAACTTGTTGATCCAATTCTTATTGGTGACTCAAATTCAATGTCTAAAATCATGAGATGTATACATATTGGATTATTATGTGTTCAAATTGATTTGGATGGAAGACCTACAACAACTTTGATATCTCATATTCTCAATACTGATTCTGCTATTTTATCAGAGCCAAATCAACCAGCATCTTTTAAAGATTATTCTAGAATAATAAATATCGATCAACTCACAAGTAATTCCATCCCACCATCTAGTTTTGAGGAATTTATTACGGAAATATATCCAAGATAGTATTGTATAACAAAGTCGGTACGTATATATATAGAGATTGTTTTCAACACTTAAATAGATTGTCACAAAAAGTCATTTATGATGATTTTTTCACTTTTGTAGTTGTATGTCTCTGTTGAATTTATGTTTCTATAGACAGTAACAAGATTTCAGAGTATATATCAAGATGTCCTGCCTGGTAGTTCTAGCTATCTTATTTGAAAGAAATATTATTTGATAATTGACACAAACAAATCATATCAATTGAAGATTGTTATTAGCATTATTATTCGTTAGTGATGATAATCTTATAAGATCGTGCTGACACTTAAGCGATGTTATCATCAAAATATTTATGGGCTAACACACACAAAAAATTGAGAAAATCGTCTAATTCCTGTAAATTGGCCCTTAAATACCCCAAATGGACTCTGAAATTGGTGAGACTTAACGTACTTCTCCCCCAACTACCTACGGAGGGTTCCATATAGGTTTCACAAATAAATCGTCCAAAAGTCATATCACCAAAATATTCATGGGCTAACACACACAAAAAACTAAGAAAATTGCCTAATTTCTGTAAATTGCCCCTTAAATGCCCAAAATGGACTCTGAAAAAATGGTGAGACTGTACGTACTGCACTCCCTACGGAGGGTTCCGTAAAGGTTTCGCAAAGAAATTATTCGGAAGACATATCACACATAATATTCATGGGCTAACACACACAAAAAATTGAGAAAATCGCCTAGTTCCTGTAAAATTGAACCCTAAATGCCCAAAATGGATTCTGAAAATGGTAACAATGCACGTACTGCTCCCCCAACTCCCTACAAAGCGTTCCATAAAGGTTTCACAAAGAAATCGTCAGAAAGTCATATCACCAAAATATTCATGGGCTACACACACGAAAAATTAAGAAAATCGCATAATTCTTGTAAATTGCCCCCTAAATGCCCAAAATGGACTCTGAAAATGGTGCGACTGTACGTACTTCTCCCCTAACTCCCTACGGAGGGTTCCATAAAGGTTTCACACAGAAATCGTCCCAAAGCCATATCACCAAAATGTTCATGGGCTAACACACACAAAAATTGAGAAAATCGCCTAATTCCTATAAATTGCCCCCTAAATACCCAAAATGGACTCCAAAAACGGTGAAACTGTACGTACTGCTCCCCCAACTCCCTACGGAAGATTCCAAAAAGTTTTCGCATGGAAATCTTCCGGAAGCCATATCACAAAATATTCATGGGCTAACATACATAAAAAATTTGAGAAAATCGCCTAATTCCTGTAAATTGGCCCCTAAATACCCAAAACGAACTCCAAAAATGGTGAGACTGTACGTACTGCTCACCCAACTCCTTACGAAGGGTTCCTTAAAGGTTTCGAAAAGAAATCTTTCGAAAGTCATATCACCAAAATATTCATATGTTAACACACACAATAAACTGAGAAAATCACCTAATCCCTGTAAATTGCCCCCTAAATGCCCAAAATGGACTCTGAAAATGGTGAGACTATACGTACTGCTCCCCTAATTCCCTACGGAGAGTTTCGCAAAAGTTTCACAAAAAATCGTCCAGAAGTTATATCACCAAAATATTAATGGGCTAGCACACACAAAAAAACAGAGAAAATCACCTAATTCCTGTAACTTGCCCCCTAAATGTCCAAATTGAACTCCGAAAATGGTGAGACTGTACGTAATTCTCCCCCAACTCCCTACGGAGGGTTCCATAAAGGTTTTACAAAGAAATCGTCTGAAAGTCATATCACCAAAATATTCATGGGCTAACAAACACAAGAATTTGAGAAAATTGCCTAATTCCTATAAATTGTCACTAAATACCCAAAATGGACTACAAAATGGTGAGACTGTTCGTACTGCTCCCCCAACTCCCTATGGAGGGTTCCATAAAGGTTTCACAATGTAATCATCCGAAAGCCATATCAAAAAAATATTCATGGGCTAACACATAAAAAACGTAGAAAATCACCTAATTCTTGTAAATTAACCCCTAAATACCCAAAATGGACTCTGAAAGTGGTTAGACTGTACGTATTGCTCCCCCAACTCCCTAAGGAGGGTTCCATAAATGTTTCGCAAAAAAATCATCTGGAAGCCATATCACCAAAATATTTATGGGTTAACACACACAAAAAACTGAGAAAAATCGCCTAATTCCTGTAAATTGCCCCCTAAAAGCTAAAAATAGACTCTGAAAATGGTGAGACTATATGTACTGCTCCTCTAACATCTTTTGGAGGGTTTCATAAAGATTTGGCAAAGAAATTGTCCGGAAGCTATATCACCAAAATATTCATGGGCTAACACATAAAAAACTGAAAAAATCACCTAATTCCTATAAATTACCCCATAATTGTCCAAAATAGTCTTCGTAAATGGTGAGACTCTACGTACTGCTCCCCTATCCCCCTACGGAGGGTTACATAAGGGTTTCACAAAGAAATCATCCGGAAGCCATATCACCAAAATATTCATGGGTTAACTTATACACACGAAAAAATGAGAAAATTACTTAATTTTTGTAAATTGCTCCTAAATACCCAAAATAGACTCCGAAAATGGTGAGACTGTACGTACTGCTCGCCCAACTCCCTACGGAGGAATTCATAAAGGCTTCACAAAGAAATCGTCCGGAAGTCATATCACCAAAATATTCATGTGCTAACACAGACAAAAAACTGAGAAAATTACCTAATTCTTGTAAATTGGCCCCTAAAAATATCCAAAATGGACTCCGAAAATGGTGAGACTGTACGTACTGCTCCACTAACTCCCTAATGAGGGATATATAAAAGTTTCGCAAAGAAATCATCTGAAAGTCATATCACCAAAATATTCATGAGCTAACACACATAAAAATTGAGAAAATCTCCTAATTCCTTTAAATTGCCCCCTAAATGTCCAAAATGGACTCTGAAAATGGTGAGATTGTGTGTATTGATCCCCGAATTCCCTACGGAGGGTTCCGCAGAGAAATCATCCGTAAGCAATATTACCAAAATATTCATGTGCTAACACATAAAAAACTGAATCACCTAATTCCTATAATTGCCCTCTTAATGAACAAAATGGACTCTGAAAATGGTGAGACTGTACGTACTTCTCCCACAGCTCCCTACGGAGGGTTCAATTAGGGCTGCGTATCGGTCGGTTCGGTTCGGTTTTGAAGTTTATCGGTTTGACTTATTGGTTATCGATTTGTAGAGATGCTAAACCGTTAAAGAACCATTAAGATATTGACTTATCAGTTATTAGTTCATCGGTTATTGATCGTTATCGGTTCGGTTATCGGTTTAACCGTTAAAATTTGACACAAAAAAAAGTCATTAAAAATCACTTAGAAACAAGGTGACAAACCAAATGAACCATGCATATGAGTTCACAAATAACATCTTGCTAAAAAGCAAACACTTTTACATTGTAGAATACCCAAGAGTTTGAGACAGCCAAAAATAAAGTAGGAAACTACACTCTAAGTCAAGGACTTTATATACAAAATGATAAGAATATATTTATTTAATTTACTATCGGGTTATCGGTTAATCCGTTAAGAAAAATCTCAAACCGTTAAGAACCGATTACCCGATAACAAAAAAAATCAAAACCGTTATCAAAACAGCTAAACCAATAACCTATTACTGATAAACCAATAACTTTTTTTTCGGTTCGGGTTATCGGTTTCGATTCGGTTTTGAACAGCCCTAGGTTCAATAAAGGTTTCGCAAATAAATCATTCAGAAGCCAAACCACCAAAATATTCAAGGGCTAACACACACAATAAACTGAAAAAATCACCTAATTATTGTAAATTGCCACCTAAATGCCCAAAATGAACTCTGAAAATATTGAGATTGTACGTACTGCTTCCCCAATTCTCTACGGAGGGTTCCGTAAAGGTTTTGTAAATAAATCGTCCAAAAGCTATATCACAAATATATTCATTGGACACACAAAAAACTGAAAAAATCACCTAATTCATGTAAATTGCCTCCTAAATACCCAAACTGGACTCTAAAAATGGTGAAACTATATGTACTGCTCCCCCAACTTCAACGGAGGGTTCCATAAAGATTTCACAAAAAAGTATCCAGAAGCCATATCACCAAAAAAATTGAGAAAATCGTCTAATTCCTATAAATTGCCCCCAAAATGCCCAAAATGGACTCTTAAAATGGTGAGACTGTACACACTGCTCCCTCAACTCCCTACGGAGAGTTATATAAAGGTTTCACAAAGAATTTGTTCGGAAGCCATATCACAAAAATATTAATTGACTAACACATACGAAAAATTGATAAAATCGCATAAATCTAGTAAATTGCCCTTAAGTACCAAAATGTATTCTGATAATGGTGAAATTGTACGTACAGCTACCCCAACTCCCTTTGAAGAGTTCTATAATGGTTTCGCAAAGAAATATTCAAGAAATCATATCACTAAAATATTTATGGGCTAACACGCACAAAAAATTAAGAAAATCGCCTCAATGTAAATTGCCCTCTAAATGTCCAAATTAGACTTTGAAAAAGGTGAGACTGCGCGTACTGCTCCCCCTACTCTCTACGGAGAGTTCCGTGAAGGTTTTACAAAGAAATCGTTCTGAAGCCATATTACCAAAATATTCATGGGCTAACACGTATAAAACATTGAGAAAATCGCATAATTCCTTTAAATTGCCCTCTAAATGTCTAAAATGGACTCTGAAAATGATGAAATTGTAGGTACTGCTCCGCCAACTTCCTACAGAGGGTTCCTTAAATGTTTCGCAAAAAATCATCCGGAAGCCATATCACAAAAATATTCAAGGGTAACACACACGAAAAATTGAGAAAATTGCCTAATTCTTGTAAATTACCTCCTAAATATCCTAAATGAACTTTGAAAAGGGTGACACTGTACGTACTGCTCCCCCAACTCCCTACGGAGGGTTCTATGAAGGTTTCACAAATAAACCATCCGAAAGCCATATCACTAAAATATTTATGGTTTAACACACAAAAAACTGAGAAAATAGACTAATTCATGTAAATTGGCCCCTAAATACCCAAATGGACTCCGAAAATTGTGAGACTGTACGTACTGCACCCCCAACTCCCTATGGAGAGTTCCATAAAAGTTTCACAAAGAAATCGTCTGAAAGTCATATCACAAAAATATTCATTGGCGTTTAACACACATAAAAAACTGAGAAAATCATCTAATTCCTATAAATTACCCCCTAAATGCCCAAAAAGGACTCTGAAAATGGTGACATTGTAGGTAGTGCTCTCCCAACTCCCTACGAAGGGTTTCATAAAGATTTCGCAAAGAAATCATTCGGAAGTCGTATCACCAAAATATTAATGAGCTTAACAAACAAAAAACTGAGAAAATCGTCTAATTCATGTAAATTACCCCCTAAATGCTCAAAATGGACACTGAAAATGGTGAGACTGTACATACTTCTCTCCCAACTCCCTATGGAGGGTTTCGTAAAGGTTTCACAAAGAAATCATCTAGAGCCATATCACGAAAATATTCATGTGCTAACACACAAAAATTGAGAAAATCGCCTAATTTATGTAAATTGCCCCCCAAATGCCCAAAATGACTCTGTAACAATGAGAGTGTACGTATTGCTCCCCCAACTTCCTACAGAGGGTTCCATAAACATTTCACAAAAAAATTGTCCGGAAGCCATATCACAAAAATATTCATGGGCTAACACACACAGAAAATTGAGAAAATCGTCTAATTCTTGTAAATTACCCCCTAAATGCCCAAAATGGACTCTAAAATTTATGTGATTCTACGTACTGTTCCCCAACTCCGTATGGAAGGTTTCACAAAGAAATCGTTCGAAAGTCATATCACCAAAATTTTCATGGGCTAACATACATGAAAAATTGAGAAAATCATTTAATTCCGGTAAATTGCCCCCTAAATTCACAAAATGAACTCTGAAAATGGTGGGACTGCATGTACTGCTCCCCCAACTCCCTACGAAGAGTTCCATATAAGTTTCGCAAAGAAATACCCCGAAACCTATATCACCAAAATATTCATGAGCTAATACATACAAAAAATTGAGAAAATCGCCTAATTCCTGTAAACTGCTCCCTAAATAACCATAATGGACTCCAAAAATGGTGAGACTGTACGTACTTCTCCCCCAACTCTGTACGGAGGGTTCCATAAATGTTTCGCAAAAAAATTGTCCGAAAGCTATATCCTCAAAATATTCATGGGCTAACACACACGAAAAATTGAGAAAAATCGCCTAATTCCTTTAAATTGCCCCTTAAATGCCCAAAATAGACTGTGAAAATGATGAGACTGTACGTACTACTCCCACAACTCTCTACAGAGGGTTCCGTAAAGGTTTCATAATGAAATCGTCCGGAAGCCATATCACCAAAATATTCATGGGCTAACACACACAAAAGCTGAGAAAAATCACCTAATTCCTGAAAATAGGCCCCTGAATACCCTAAATGGACTTCGAAAATGGTGAGATTGTACGTACAGATCCCTTAATTCCCTACGGGGTTCCATAAAGGCTTCACAAATAAATAATCCAAAAGTCATATCACCAAAATATTCAAGCCTAAAATATACAAAAAAAATGAGGAAATCGCTTAATTCCTATAAATTTCCTCCTAAATAACCTAAACATACTCCGAAAATGATAAGACTGTATGTACTGCTCCCCCAACTCCCTACGGAGGGTTCCATAAAGTTTTCGCAATGAAATCATCTGGAAGTCATATCACCTAAGTATTCATGGGCTAAAACACATTAAAAATTGAGAAAATTATCTTATTCCTGTAAATAGACTCCTAAATACCCAAAATGGACTGTGAAAATAGTGAGACCGTACGTACTGCTCCCCTAACTCCTTACGGAGGGTTCCGTAAATGTTTCACAAAAAAATCGTCCGAAAGCCATATCACAAAAATATTCATAGGCTAACACAAAAAATTGAGAAAATTGCCTAATTCCTATAAATTGCCCCAAAATGCCATAAATAGACTCTAAAAATGTTGAGTCTGTACATACTGCTTCCCCAACTCCTTAAAGAAGGTTCCGTAAAGGTTACGCAAAGAAATCATCCAGAAGCCATATCACCAAAATATTTATGGGCTAACACACACAAAAAACTTAGAAAATCGCCTATTTCCTGTAAATTGCCCCCTAAATGCCCAAAATGGACTCCGAAAATAGTGAGACTGTACGTATTGCTCCCCATACTCCCTACAAAGGGTTCCATAATGGTTCAACAAAACAATCATCTGGAAGCAGTATCACCAAAATATTCATGGGCTAACACACACACAAAATTGAGAAAATCGCCTAATTTTGTAAATTTCCCCCTAAATGCCCAAAATGGACTGTGAAAATGGTGAAATTGTACGTAATGCTCCCTAACTAACTACAGAGGGTTCCATAAATGTTTTGCAAATAAATCGTCATAAAGTCATATCACCAAAATAATCATGGGCTAACACACACAAAAAATTGAGAAAATCGTCTAATTCCTATGAATTGCCCCCTAAATGCCCAAAATGGACTCTGAAAAATTGATGAAACTATACGTACTAATCCCCCAACTCCTAGCGGAGGATTTCATAAAGGTTTGTGCAAAAAAATCGTCTGAAAACTACATCACAAAAATATTCATGGGTTAACACACACATAAAACTAAGAAAATCGCCTAATTCCTGTAAATTGCCCCCCTAATTGCCCAAAATGGACTCTGAAAATGGTGAGCTTGTACGTACTGCTCCCTCAACTCTCTACATTGGATTCTGTAAAGGTTTTGCAAAGAAATCATCCGGAAGCCATATTCACAAAATATTCATGGTCTAACCTAATTCCTGTAAACTGTCTCATTAATGCCCAAAATGGACTCCGAAAATGGTTAGATTGTACGTACTGATCCCCCAACTCTCTACGGAGGGTTGCATAAATGTTTCACAGAGAAATCATCCCTAAGACATATCACAAAAATATTAATGGGCTAACACACACAAAAAATTGAGAAAATCACATAATTCTTGTAAATTGCCACCTAAATACCTAAAATGGAAATCGAAAATGGTTAGACTATACGTACTGCTCGCCCAACTCCCTACGAGGGGGTTCTATAAAGGTTGAACAAATAAATCGTCCAGAAGTCATATCACCAAAATATTAATGGGCTAACATACACAAAAAACTAAGAAAATTGTCTAATTCTTGTAAATTGCCCCTAAATGCCCAAATGGACCCTGAAAAATAATTATATTGTACGTACTAATCCCCAACTCCCAACGTAGGGTTCCGTAAAGGTTTCGTAAAGAAATCGTCTGTAAGTCATATCACCAAAATATTAATGGGATAACTCACACAAAAAAACTAAGAAAATCACCTAATTCCTGTAAATTACACCCTAAATGCCCAAAATGGACACTGAAAATGGTGAGACTGTAGGTATTGTTCACCAAACTCCCTATGAAGAGTTACATAAAGGTTTCACAAAGAAATCATCCGAAACCATATCACCAAAATATTCACGAGCTAAGACACAAGAAAAATTAACAAAAATTGCCTAATTCGGGTAAATTACACACTAAATATCCTAAATGGACTCAAAAAATGGTGAGACTGTACGTACTGCTCCCCCAACTCCCTATAGAGAGCTATATAAAGGTTTTACAAAGAAATTGTTCATAAGCCATATCACCAAAATATTCACGGGCTAAAACACTAAAAAAATTGAGAAAATAGCTTAATTCCTTTAAATTTGTCCGTAAATACACAAAATGGACTGCAAAAATGGTGAGACTATACAAATTACTCCTCCAACTCCCTACTGAGAGTTCCATAAAAGGTTCACAAATAAATCGTCCGGAACCATATCACCAAAATATCAATGGGCTCACACACACAATAACTTAGAAAATAATCTAATTCCTAAAAATTGGCCCCTGAATACCTAAAATGGTCTCAAAAAATGGTGAGACTATACGTACTCTACCCCAACTCCCTACGGAGGGTTCCACAAAGGTTTCACAAAGAAATTATACGGAATCCATATCACTAAAATATTCATGGGCTAACACACACCAAAAATTGTGAAAATCGCCTAATTCGTGTAAATTACCCTTTAAATGCCCAAAATGGGCTCTGAAAATGGTGAGATTGTACGTACTGCTTCCCCAACTCCCTATGGAGGGTTCCATAAAGGTTTCACAAAGAAATCATCCGGATTCCGTATCACCAAAATATTCATAGGCTAACACACGAAAAATTAAGAAAAATCACATAATTCCTGTAAATTGGCCCCTAAGTATCATAAATGAAGTCCAAAATTGGTGAGAATGTACGTACTGCTCCCCCAACTCCCTACAGACGGTTCCATAATGGTTTTAAAATATCATCCGAAAGTCATATCACCAAAATATTCATGGGCTAACACACACACAAATTGAGAAAATCGCTTAATTCCTGTAAAGTTTCCCCTAAATACGCAAAATAAACTGCGAAATTGGTGATATTATACGTACTACTCCTAAACTTCCTAAGGATAGTTTCATAAATGTTTCTCAAATAAATCACCCGGGAGTCATATCCCCAAAATATTCATACGCTAACATACACAAAAAATTGGAAAAATTGCCTACTTCTTATAAATTACCCCCTAAATGCCCAAAATTGACTCTACAAAATTATGAGACTGTACGTGCCAATCCCTCAACTCCCAACGGAGGATTCCGTAAAGATTTTGCAAAGAAATCGTCCAGAAGTCATATTACCAAAATATCCATGGCCTAACACACACATAAAACTGAGAAAATCGCCTAATTTCTTTAAATTACACCCTCAATGTCAAAAATGGACTCTTAGAATGGTGAGACTGTACGTACTGCTCCCACAACTTCCTACTGAGGGTTCCGTACAGGTTTCGCAAAGAAATCATCTGAAAACCATATCTCCAAAATATTCATTGTCTAACACACAAAAAACTGAGAAAATTGTCTAATTCCTGTAAATTGCCTCCTAAATGCCCAAAATTGACTCCAAAAATGCTGAGACTGTACGTACAGATCCCCCAACTCCCTACGGCGAGTTCCATCAAAGTTTCACAAAGAAATCGCCCGAAAGTCATATCCCCAAAATATTAATGGGCTAACACACACAAATAACTTAGAAAATTGCCTAATTCGTTCAAATTCCCCTAAATGCCCAAAATGGACACTGAAAAATGATGAGACTTGACGTACTAATCCCCCAACTCTCAACGAAGGGTTTCGTAAAGAAATGTCTAGAAGACATATCACCAAAATATTCATGGGTTAACACATACAAAATATTGAGAAAATTACATAATTCTTGTAAATTGCCCCTAAATTTCCAAAATGGACTCTGAAAAATGATAAGAATGTACGTACTGAACCCCCAACTTCCTACAGAGGGTGCCTTAAAGGTTTCGCAAAGAAATCGCCTGAAAGTCATATCTCCAAAATATTAATGGGCTAATACACACAAATAACTTAGAAAATTGCCTAATTCCTTCAAATTCCCCCTAAATGCCCAAAATGGACATTGAAAAATGATGAGACTGTACGTACTAATCCCTCAACTCCCAACGAAGGATTTCGTAAAGAAATGTCTAGAACCCATATCACCTAAATATTAATGGGTTAACACACACAAAAAACTAATAAAATCACCTAATTCCTGTAAATTACCCCCTAAATGCCCAAAATGGACTCCGAAAATGGTGAAATTGTACGTCCTGCTCCACCAACTCCCTACGAAGTGTTCCATAAATGTTTCACAAAGAAATCATCCGGAAGTCATATCACAAAAATATTAATGGGCAAACACTCTCGAAAAATAGATAAAATCGCCTAATTCCCGTAAATTGCCCCTTAAATACCCAAAATGGACTCCAACAATACAGAGATTGTACGTATTGCTCCCCCAACTCCCTGCATAGGTTCCATAAGAGTTTCACAAAGAAATCGTCTAGAGCCATACCACAAAAATATTCACAGGCTAACACACACAAAAACTTAGAAATTCGCTTAATTCTTGTAAATTTTCCCCCTAAATACCCAAAATGGACTACGAAAATAGTGAGACTGTACGTACTACTCCCCCAACTTCCAACAGAGTGTTCCATAAATGTTTCGCAAAGAAATTATCTGAAAGTCATACCACCAAAATAATCAAGGGCTAACACACACCAAAAACTGAGAAAATCGCCTAATTCCTATTAATTGTCGCCCAAACGCCTAAAATGAACTCTGAAAAATGATGAGACTGTACGTACTAATCCCCTAACTCTCAACGGAGGATTCCGTGAAGGTTTTGCAAAGAAATTGTCCGGAAGTCATATCACTAAAATATTTATTGGCTAACACACATAAAACTGAGAAAATCACCTAATTCCTCTAAATTGCCCCCTAAATTCTCAAAATGGACTCTGAATATGGTGAGATTGTACGTACTGTTCCCACAACTCCCTACAGAGAGTTCTGTAAAGGTTTCGCAAAGAAATCGTCCAGAAGCGATATCCCCAAAATATTATTGGTCTAACACAAACAAAAAACTGATAAAATACCCTAATTCCTTTAAATTGCCCCTTAAATGCCTAAAATGGAATCTAAAAATAATGAGACTATAATTACTGAACTCTCAACTCCCTACGAAGGGTTGCATAAAGGTTTCACAAAGAAATAATCCATAAGTCATATCACCAAAATATTAATGGGCTAACACATACACAAAAAATTGAGAAAATTATCTAATTCTAGTAAATTGCCCCCTAAATACCAAAAATGGACTTCGAAAATGGTGAGACTATATGTACTGCTCGCCCAACTCCCTCCAGTGTTCCATAAAGGTTTCACAAAGAAATCGTGCAGAAGCCATGTCACCAAAGTATTCATAGGTTAACATACACAAAAAAATAAGAAAATCGCCTAATTCTTGTAAATTGTCCCATAAATTCCCAAAACGACTCTGAAAATGGTGAGACTGTACGTACTACTCCCCCAACTCCCTATAGGGGGTTCCATAAAGGTTTCACATAGAAATTTTCCGGAAGTCATATCACCAAAATATTCATGGGCTAACACATACGAAAAATTAAGAAAAATCACCTAATTCTAGTGATTGCCTCCTAAATACCAAAAGTTGACTCCAAAAATGGTGAAAGTGAACGTACAGCTCCCTCAACTCCCTACGAAGGGTTCCATAAAGGTTTCTAAAAGAAATTGTCTAGAAGTAATCTCACCCAAATATTCACGGGCTAACACACAAAAAAAAGAAGATAAAATCGCCTAATTTTTGTAAATTGACTCCAAAATATCAAAAATGGACTCTAAAAATTGTGAGACTGTACGTACAGCTTCCCCAACTCCATACGGAGGGTTCCATAAAGGTTTCACAAAGAAATCGTCCGGAATTCATATCACCAAAATATTTATGGGCTAACACACACAAAAAATTGAGAAAATCGCCTAATTCCTATAAATTGGCCCCTGAATATCCAAAATGAACTCTGAAAATGGTGAGACTGTACGTACTGTTCCCCAACTCCCTATAGAATGTTCCATAAAGGTTTTGCATAGAAATTGTCTGAAAGCCATATCCCAAAAATATTCATTGGTAACACACAAAAAAATTGAGAAAATGGCGTAATTCCTGTAAATTTCCCCTCGAAATGCCCAAAACGGACTTCAAAAATGGTGAGACGGTACGTTCTGCTCTCCTAACTCCCTACGGAGCGTTCCATAGAGGTTTCACAAATAAATCATTCGTTAACCATATCACCAAAATATTCATGGGTTTACACACAAAAAAATTGAGAAAATTGTCTAATTCTTATAAATTGCCCCGCAAATATCCAAAATGGACAGCGAAAATGGTGAGACGGTACATTATGCTCTCCCTACGGAGGGTTCCATAAAGGTTTCACAAAGAAATCATCCGAAAGTCATATCACCAAAATATTTATGGGCTAACACATACAAAAAACTAAGAAAATCGCATAATTCCTATAAATTGGCCCCTAAATACCTAAATTGGACTCCGAAAATGGTGAGACTTTATGTGAACTCCCTATGAAGGGTTATGTAAAGGTTTTGCAAAGAAATCGTCCGAAAGCCAGATTACAAAAATATTCATGGGCTAGCACAAATAAAAAACTGAGAAAGTCATCTAATCCCTGTAAATTGCCTCCTAAATACCCAAAATGGACTATGAAATAATAATGAAACTGTACGTACTTTACCCCTAACTCCCTACTGAATGTTCCATAAAGGTTTCGCAAATAAATCGTCCGGAAGTCATATCACCAAAATATTCATGGGCTAACACACATTAAAAAAGCTGATAAAATCGCCTAATTCCTTTATATTGTCCCCTGAATGCCCAAAATTAACTCTGAAAATTGTTAGACTGTACGTACTGCTCCCTTAACTCTCTACGGAGGGTTCCGTAAAGGGTTCGCAAAGAAATCATCTGTAAGCCATATCATCAAAATATTCATAGGCTAACACACACAAAAACTGAAAAAATTGCTTAATACTTGTAAATTGCCCCTAAATGCCCAAAATGGTCTCTGAAAATGGTGAGACTATACGTACTGCTCCCCCAACTCCTTACGGAGGGTTCCATTAAATTTTCACAAAGAAATAGTCTGGAAGCCATATCACAAAAATATTCCTGGGCTAACACAAAAGAAAAATTAAGAAAATCGCCTAATTACTTTAAATTGCCCCTAAATATCCAAAATAGACTCTGAAAATAGTGAGATAGTACGTACTGCTCCCTCAACTCCTTAAGGATGGTTCAATAAAGGTTTCAGTAAAAAACGTCTCGAAGCCATATCACCAAAATATTCATGGGCTAACATACATAAAAAAAATTGAGAAAATCGTCTAATTCTGGTAAATTGCCCTCTAAATACCCAAAATGCACTCCGAAAATGGTGAGACTGTACGTACTACTCCCCAAACTCCCTACTAAGGGTTCCATAAAGATTTCGCAATGAAATCGTCTGTAAGCCATATCACCAAATTAATTGTGGGTTAACACAAACAAAAAATAAGAAAATCGCATAATTCTTGTAAATTGCATCCTAAATGCCAAAAATGGACTCTGAAAATGGTGAGACTGTACATACCACGCTACCAACTCTCTACGGAGTGTTCCGCAAAGATTTCGCAAATAAATCATCCGTAAGCCATTTCACCAAAATATTCATGGGCTAACACACACAAAAAAACTGAGAAAAATGTTTAAATCCTGTAAATTGCCCTCTAAATGTCCAAAATGAACTTTGAAAATGGTGAGACTGTACGTACTGCTCCCCCAACTCCTACAGAGGGTTCCGTAAAGGTTTCGTAAAGAAATTATTCGGAAGCCATATCACAAAAATATTCATGGGCTAACACACACAAAAAACTGAGAAAATCTCCTAATTCCGTTAAATTACCCCGAAATGCCCAAATTGACTCCGAAAATGGTAAGACTATACGTACTGCTCCACCAACTCCCTACAGAGGGTTCTATAAAGGTTTCTCAAAGAAATCGTCCGGAGCCATATCACCAAAATATTAATGGCTAACACACACAAAAAAGGTGGAATAACCTGGGAGACCCTTGTACTTGGCTCCATTTGTAAGGCGGACCCTTGTACTTACGAATTTGCCAACTGAACTCTTAAACTCGATAAAACTCTATTTTTTAAACCCTTTTGACTATTGATTGAGCTTATGTGGCATTAAAATGGTTGTGTTGGACAAATGCGTGATCACATGCGTTTTGAAGCAAACGAATGCAATTTTTTTATTTTAAAAATCTCAAAATTTTAAGACAAAACAATAATAATAATTTTAAAAAAAAATTATCCAAACCTTATTCTTCTTCACCCCGCCTCACCCCCACCGTCACCCCCACCCCTTCTCTCTTCTTTTTCTTCTTCTTCAACCGTAGGCCCAAGCCCAACCTTTTTCTCTTCTTCTTCAGCCCTAGAACCCCCTCCCCTACCCATTTTCTCTTCTTCTTCTTTGACATACACTTCATCACCATAATCATAGAAAAAAAATTAAAAAAGCTTTTGCTAGAAAATATACCATTCACCATTTTTAAAAACTTAGTTTTTCAAGATCTATTGGTTGAATTTACTCATCAACATATTTTTTTCCAACTTGAAGTTTTCTTGATATATCTTTTTATCAAATGAAAATAAATAGAACCTAAAGCATGTGCAAGAGATAATTACAATCTATCACATCTTGTGATTGAGAAATATTTTAGTGAGAAGAAGATGAAAATTGGTGGTTTTTTATTTTTGAGGTGGAGGGGTAGAGGGTGGGAAGAAAAAGATGAAGTGAAATTGTGGGAAATGAGTACAATGAGAGAGAGAGAGAGAGAGAGAAAATTACTACCTTTTTAAATATTATTTATTTTTAAATATTTAATTTCTGACGTGTTATTGAAATAATAATAATAATGTGTCATTAAAAATGATGTGGAATTTCATACGTAAAACGAGTGTACTACACGTACATACAACGATTGAGAAAGGGATTTAAAATATCGTGTTTGAATGAGCTTAAGGATTCAATTGGCAAATTCATAAGTAAAAGGGTCCAACTTACAAACGGGGTCAAGTAAAAGGATCTCACAGGTCATTCCGCCGATGAAAAATTGAGAAAATGACCTAATTCCTATAAATTGCCCCCTAAATACTAAAAATAGTGAGACTGTACGTATTGTTCCCCCAACTCCCTACGAAGAGTTCCATGAAAGTTTCACAAAGAAATTGTCCGGAAGCCATATCACAAAAATATTCATATGATAACACACACAAAAAACTGAGAAAATAACCTAATTCCTGTAAATTGGCCCATAAATACCCAAAATGGACTTCGCAAATGGGGAGACTATGCATACTTCTCCCCCAACTCCCTACGGAGGGTTCCATAAAGGTTTTGCAAACAAATCGTCCCAAAGACGTATCAATAAAATATTAATAGGGTAACACACACAAAAAACTGAGAAAATCGCCTAATTTCTATAAATTGCCCCTTAAATGCCAAAAACAAACTCTAAAAATGGTGAGACTGTACGTACTACTAGCCCAACTCCCTACGGAGGGTTCTGTTAAGGTTACACAAAGAAATCATCTGAAAGTCATATCACAAAAATATTAATGCACTAACACACAAAAAACTGAGAAAATCGCCTAATTCCTGTAAATTGCACCCAAATGCTAAAAATTGACACTGAAAATGGTGAGACTGTACGTACTGCTCCCCCAAATCTCAATGGAGGGTTCCATAAAGGTTTCACAAAGAAATCACCTGAAATCCATATCACAAAAATATTCATGGGCTAATACACACGAAAAATTGAAAAAATCACCTTATTCTTGTAAATTGCCCCCAAAATATCAAAAATGGACTCCGATAATGGTGAGACTGTACGTACTGCTCCCCCAAATCCCTACGGAGGGTTCCATAAAGGTTTCTCAAAGATATTGTCTAGAAGCCATATTACCACAATATTCATGGGCTAACACACAAAAAAATTAAGAAAATCACCTAATTCCTGTAAATTGCCTCCTAAATGCCCAAAATGAACTCTGAAAATTGTGAGACTGTACGTATTGCTCACCCAACTCCCTACATAAAGGTTTCACAAAGAAATCAGACAGAAGCCATATCACCAAAATATTCATGGGCTAACACACACAAAAAACTAAGAAAAATAGCATAATTCCTGTAAATTACCCCTAAATGCCCAAAATGAACTCTTAAAATGGTGAGACTGTACGTACAACTCACCCTACTCCCTACGGAGGGTTCCATAAAAGTTTCACAAAGAAATCATCTGAAATTCATATCACCAAAATATACATGGCTAACACACTCGAGAAATTGAGAAAATCGCCTAATTCTTGCAAATTGCCCCTTAATTGCCCAAAATGATTCTGAAAATGGTGAGACTGTACGTACTGCTCCACCAACACCGTATGGAGGATTCCATTAATGTTTCGCAAAGAAATCGTCCAAAAGTCATATCACCAAAATATTAATGGGATAACACACACAAAAAACTAAGAAAATGCCTAATTCCTAGAAATTGGCTCCTAAATATCCAAAATAGATTTTGAAAATGGTGAGACTGTACGTACTACTCCCCCAACTCCCTACGGAGGGTTCAATAAAGGTTTCAAAAAGAAATCATTTGAAAGCCATATCACCAAAATATTCATGGGCTAACACACCTAAAAACAATTGAGAAAATTGCCTAATTCATGTAAATTGGCCCCTACATGCCCAAAATGGACTCTGATAATGGTGAGACTACACGTAGTGCTCCCCCAACTCCCTACGGAGGATTCCATAAATGTTTCACAAAGAAATCGTCTAGAAGTCAAATCACTAAGATATTAAAAGGCTAGCATACACAAAAAATTAAGAAAATAGTCTAATTCTTGTAAATTTCCCCGTATATACCCAAAATGGACTCCGAAATTGGTGAGACCGTACGTACTGCTTCCCCAACTCCCTGCGAAGGGTTCCATGAAGGTTTTTCCGGAAGCTATATCACCAAATTATTCAAGGGCTAACACACAAAAAACTAAGAAAATCGGCTAATTCCTGAAAAGTGTCCTCTAAATACCCAAAATAGACTTCGAAAATGGTGAGACTATATATGTACTGCTCCCCCAACTCCCTACGGAGGGTTCCATAAATGTTTCACAAAGAAATAGTCCAGAAGCCGTATCACCAAAAATATTCATGGGCTAACACACAAAAAAAAATTGAAAAAATCACTTAATTCCTATAATTGCCCCCTAAATACCCAAAATGGACTCCGAAAATGGTGAGACTGTACGTACTGCTTCCTAACTCCCTATGGAGGGTTCTATAAAGGCTTCACAAAAAATCATCCAGAAGTCAAATAACCAAAATATTCATTGTCTAACACAAAAAAAACTCAAAAAATCGTCTAATTCCTGTAAATTTGCCCATAAATACCCAAAATGGACTCCAAAATTGTGAGACTGTACGTACTACTCCCCCAACTCCCTACGGAGTGTTCCGTAAAGGTTTAGCAAAAAAATCATCCGGAAGTCATATCACCAAAATATTCAAGGACTAACACACACAAAAAATTGAGAAAATTGCCCAACTCTTGTAAATTGCCCCTTAAATGCCTAAAATAGACTTTGAAAAGGGTGAGATTGTACGCATTCTCCCCAAACTCCCTACGGAGGGTTCCATATAGGTTTCAGAAAGAAATCATCCAGAAGCCATATCACCAAAATTTTCATGGGCTAACACACACAAAAAACTCAGAAAATTGCCTAATTCTTGTAAATTGCCCCTAAATGCGCAAAACGGACTCTAAAAATACCAAGACTGTACATATTGCTCCCCCAACATCCTACAGAGGGTTTCATAAAATTTCCACTAAAAAATCATCCAGAGGCCATATCACAAAAATATTCCTGGGCTAACACACACGAAAATTTGAGATAATCGCCTAATTTCTGTAAGTTGCCCCCTAAATACCCAAAATGGACTCCGAAAATGGTGCAACTGTACGTACTGCTCCTCCCTATGTAGGGTTTCATAAAGATTTCACAAAGAAATCGTCCAGAATTCATATCACTAAAATATTCATGGGCTAACACACACAAAAACTGAGAAAATGCCTAATTCCTATAAATTGGCCTCTAAATACCCAAAATGGCCGTCGAAAATGGTGAGACTGTACGTATAGCTCCCCCAACTCCCTACAGAGGTTTCCATAAAGGTTTTGCAAAGAAATCATCTGGAAGCCATATCACAAAAATATTTATGGGCTAACACACATAAAAAAATTGAGAAAATCGCCTAATTTCTATAAATTGGCCCCTACATGCCCAGAATGGACTCTGATAACTGTGAGACTGTTCATAGTGCTCCCCCAACTCCCTACGGAGGGTTCCACAAAGGTTTTACAAAGAAATCATCTAGAAGTCATATCACCAAAATATTAATAGGCCAGCATACACAAAAAATTAAGAAAATAATCTAATTCCTGTAAATTTTCCCTTAAATGCCCCAAATGGACTCTAAAAATGGTGAGACTATACGTACTAAACCCCCAACACCCTACGGAGGGTTCCATAAATGTTTCACAAAGAAATCATCGGGAAGCCATATCACCAAAATATTCATGGGTGAAAACACACAAAAATCTGAGAAAATCGCTTAATTCCTGTAAATTGGCCCCTAAATACCCAAAATGGACTCTGAAAATGGTGAGACTGTACGAACTATTCCCCCAACTCTCTACAGAGGGTTCCATAAAGGTTTCGCAAAGAAATCATCTGTAAGTAATATCACCAAAATATTCATGAGCTAACACACACAAAAAATTCAGAAAATTGCCTAATTCTTATAAATTGATCGCTAAATGCCCAAAATAGACTCTGAAAATAGTGAGACTGTATGTACTGCATCCCCAACTCACTACGAAACATTCCATAAAGGTTTCGCAAAGAAATCGCCTGGAAGCGATATCACCAAAATATGCATGGGATAACACACACAAAAATTGAGAAAATCACCTAATTCCACTAAATTGCCCCCTAAATGCTCAAAATAGACTCCCAAAATGTTGAGACTGTACGTACGGCTCCCCCAACTCCCTTAGGAGGGTTTCATATAGAATTCACAAAGAAGTCATCCAAAAGTCATATCACCAAAATATTCATGGGCTAACACACATAAAAAAAACTAAGAAAAGATCGCCTAATTCATGTAAGTTGCCCCCTACATGTCCAAAATGGACTATGAAAATTGTGAGACAGTTTGTACTGCTCCCCCAACACCCAACAGAGTGTTCCGTAAAAGTTTCACAAAGAAATTGTCCGAAAGTCATATCACCAAAATTTTCATGGGCTAACACACAAAAAACTGAGAAAGTTGCCTAACTCCTATAAATTGCCCCCCTAAATGCCCAAAATGGACTCTTAAAATGGTGAGACAGTATGTATTGCTCCCCCAAAACCAGACGGAGGGTTCCGTAAAGGTTTCGCAAAGATATTGTCCGGAAGCCATATCACCAAAATATTCATGGCTTACACACAAAAAACTGAGAAAAATCGCTTAATTCCTATAAATTGCCCCTAATAGCCCAATATGGACTCCAAAAATGGTGAAACTATACGTACTGCTCCCCCAATTCCCTACGGAGGGTTCCATAAAGGTTTCGTAAATAAATTATCGGGAAGCCATATCACCAAAATATTCATGGGCTAACACACGAAAAATATAGAAAAATCGCCTAAATACTGTAAATTGCCCCTAAATACCCAAAATGGACTCCGAAAATGGTGAGACTGTACGTACTGCTCCCCCAACTCCCTACGGAGGGTTCTATAAAGGTTTCAAAAAGTAATCATCAGAAAGCCATATCACCGAAATATTCATAGGAGTTACTCACACAAAAAACTGAGAAAATCACCTAATTCTTGTAAATTGCCCCCTAAATGCACAAAATGGACACTGAAAATGTAAGATTGTACGTATTGCACCCTCAACTCCCTATGGAGGGTTCCATAAGGGTTTCACAAAGAAATCATCCGGAGGTCATATCACCAAAATATTCATGAGCTAACACAAATAAAAAATTGAGAAAAGCGTCTAATTCTTTTAAATTGCCCCCTAAATACCCAAAATGAACTCCGATAATGGTGAGACTGTATGTACTGCTCTTCCAAGAAACTACAGATGGTTCAGTAAAATTTCGCAAAGAAATCATCCGTAATCCATATTACCAAAATATTCATGGGCTAACACACACACAAAAATTGAGAAAAATCACCTACTTCTAGGTAAATTGGCCCCAAATTACCCAAAATGGACTCCAAAAATGATGAGACTGTACGTACTGCTCCCCCAACTCCCTAAGGAGGGTTCCATAAAGTTTTCGCTAAGAAATCGTCCTGAAGCCACATCACCTAAATATTCATAGACTAACACACACAAAAAACAGAGAAAATCGCTTAATTCCTGCAAATTGGCCCCTAATTACCAAAAATCAACTCCGAAAATGGTGAGGTTGTACGTACTACTCCCCCAACTCCCCACGGAGTGTTCCATAAAGGTTTTGCAATGAAATCATTCGAAAGCCATATTACCAAAATATTAATGGGCTAACACACACAAAAAAAAACTAAAAAAATCGCTTAATTCCTGTAAATTTCCCCCTAAATGCTCAAAATGAACTATGAAAATGGTTAGACTGTACGTACTGCTCCCCCAACTCTAGATGGAGGGTTCCATAAAGGTTTCACAAAAAAATCGTTCGAAAGTCATATCACCAAAATATTCATGGGTTAAAACACACGAAAAATTGAGAAAATCGCCTAATTCCTATAAAAATGCCCCATAAATGTCCAAAATTGATTCTGAAAATGGTGAGATTGTACGTACTGCTCCCCCAACTTCCTACGGAGGGTTCCACATGACCAAAATATTCATGGGATTGCTTTATTTATATAAATTAGCCCCTAAATACCCAAAATGGACTTCAAAAATGGTGAGACTATACGTACTGCTCCATCAACTCCCAACGGAGGTTTCGTAAAGGTTTCACAAAGAAATCGTTTGGAATCCATATCACTAAAATATTCATGGGCTAACACACACAAAAAATGGAGAAAATCGCCTAATTCCTGTAAATTGCCCCAAAATGCCCAAAATGGACTCGACAATGGTAAGATTATATGTACTGCATCCCCAACTCCCTACGGAGTATTCCATAAAGGTTTCACAAATAAACCATCTAGAAGCTATATGACCAAAATATTCATGAGATAAAACACATGAAAAATTGAGAAAATTATCTTATTATTGTAAATTGCCCCCTAAATACTTAAAATGAACTCCGAAAATGATGAGATTTTCATAAAGGTTTCGCAAATGAAATCGTCTTAAATTCATATGACAAAAATATTTCTAGGCTAACACACACAAAAAAAATTGAGAAAATCGTCTAATTCCTGTAAATTGGCATTTTAATACCCAAAATGAACTCTGAAAATGTTGAGATTGTACGTACTACTCCCCAAACTCCCTACGAAGGGTTCCATAGAGATTTCGCAAATAAATCATTTGAAGTCATACTACCAAAATATTCATGGGCTAACACACACACACAAAATTGAGAGAATTGCCTAATATCTGTAAATTGCCCCCTAAATACCCAAAATGGACTCTGAAAATGGTGAGACTATACGTACTGCTCCCCCAACTCTCTACGGAGGGTTCCGTAAAGGTTTTGCAAAGAAATCGTCCGGAAGTCATATCACCAAAATATTAATGGGCTAACACACACAAATAACTCAGAAAATCACCTAATTCTTTTAAATTGCCCCTTAAATGCCTAAAATGAACTCAAAAAATGGTTAGACTGTACATATTGCTCTCCCAACTTCTCACAGAGAGTTCCATAAATGTTTCACAAAGAAATCTTCCAGAAGGAATATCACCAAAATATTCACGAGCTAAAACACACGAAAAATTGAGAAAATCGCCTAATTTATGTAAATTGACCCCTTAATACCCAAAATAGACTCCAAAAATGGTGAGACAGTATGTACTGTTCCCCCAACTCACTACGGAAAGTTCCATAATGGTTTCACAAAAAAATCGCCTGAAAGAAATATCACCAAAATTTTCATGGGCTAACACACACGAAAATTTGAGAAAATCAACTAATTACTTAAACTGTACCCTAAATACCAAAAATGGACTCTGAAAATGGTGAGACTCTACGTACTGCTCCCCTAACTCCTTACGAAGGGTTCCGTAAAGGTTTCCCAAAGATATCGTCAAGAAGTCATATCACCAAAATATTCATGGGCTAACACACACAAAAACTGAGAAAATTACCTATTTTCTGTAAATTCCCCCTAAATGCCCAAAATGGACTCTGAAATTTGTGAGACTTTACATACCGTTACCCCAATTTCCTACGAAGGGTTCCGTAAAGATTTCACAAATAAATCATACCGAAGTCATATCACCAAAAATATTAATGGGTTAACATACACAAAAAACTAAGAAAATCGTTTAATTCTTGTAAATTGCCCCTAAATGTCCAAAATGGACTCTGAAAATGGTGAAACATAACATACTGTTCCCCCAACTTCCTACGGAGGGTTCCGTAAAGGTTTCACAAATAAATCGTCTCGAAGCCATATCACTAAAAATATTCATTGGCTAACACACACAAAAAACTGAGAAAATCACCTAATTATTGTAAATTGGCCCTAAATGCCCAAAATGGACTCCGAAAATGGTGAGACTACACGTACTACTCAACCAACTCCCTACGGAGGGTTCCATAAAGATTTCACAAAGTAATCATCCGGAAGCCATATCACCAAAATATTCAAAGGCTAACACACGAAAAATTAAGAAAATAACCAAATTCCTGTGAATTGCCACTAAATATCCAAAGTAGACTCCGATAATGGTGAGATTGTATATACTACTCCTCAAGCTCCCTACGGAGGGTATCTTAAAGGTTTCGAAAAAAAATCATCCGAAAGACATATCACCAAAATATTCATAGGCTAACATACACAAAAAACTGAGAAAATAACATAATTCTTGTAAATTGGCCCCTAAATACCAAAATGAACTCCAAAAATTGTGAGACTATGCGTACTGCTCCCCCAACTCCTTACGGAGAGTTCCGTAAATGTTTCGCAAAGAAATCGTCCATAAGTCATATCACAAAAATATTCGTGGGCTAACACACACAAAAAACTGAGAAAATCGTCTAATTCCTATAATTGACCCCTAAATGCCCAAAATGAACTTCGAAAATGGTGACACTGTATGTACTGCTCCCCCAACTCCCTACGGAGGGTTCCATAAAGGATTCGCAAAGAAATCGTTTGGAAGCCATATCACCAAAATATTCATGGGCTAACACACGAAATTTTTTAAAAATCACCTAATTCCTGTAAATTTCCCCTTAAATGCCCAAAATAGACTTTGAAAATGGTGAGACTGTATGTACTGCTCCCCCAACTTCCTACAAAGGTTCTGTAAAGGATTCGCAAAGAAATCGTCTAGAAGCCATATCACCAAAATATTCATATGCTAGTTAACACACAAAAAACTAAGAAAATCGTCTAATTCCTGTAAATTGCCCCATAAATACCCACAATGGACACTGAAAATTGTGAGACTATACGTACTGCTACCCCAACTCCCTATGGAGGGTTCCATAAAGATTTCACAAAGAAATCGTTCGAAAGCCTTATCACCAAAATATTTATGGCTAACACACACGAAAAATTGAAAAATTGCCTAATTACTGTAAATTACCCTCTAAATAACCAAAATGGACTCCGAAAATGGAAAGATTATACGTTTGGCTCCCCCGACTCCCTACGGAGGGTTCCATTAAGGTTTATCAAAGAAATCGTCCGAAAGCCATATCACCAAAATATTCATGGGCTAACACACAAAAAATGTAGAAAATCGCCTAATTCAAATGAATTGGCCCCTAAACGCCCAAAATGGACTCCGAATATGGTGAGATTGTATGTACTGCTACTCCAACTCCCTACGTATGGTTCCATAAAGATTTAGCAAAAAAAATTATCTGCGAACTATATCAGCAAAATATTCATGGGCTAACACTTAGAAAAAATTGAGAAAATCGCCTAACTACTATAAATTGCCCCCAAAATACCCAAAATGGACTCTAAAAATGGTGAGACTGTACGTACTGCTCTCCTAATTCCCTACGGAGGATTCCATAAACTGAGAAAATCACTTAATTCCTGCAAAATTGCCCTCTAAATGTCCAAAAAGGAGTTTGAAAATGGTGTGATTGTACGTACTGCTCCCACAACTACCTGCTGATGATTCCATAAATGTTTTACAAAGAAATCATCTGAAAGACATATCACCAAAATATTAATGGGCTAACACATACGAAAAATTGAGAAAATTGTCTAATTTCTATAAATTGCCCCTAAATGCTCAAAATAGACTCCAAAAATTGTGAGACTGTACATACAGGTCCGCCAACTCTGTACGGAGGGTTCCATAAAGGTTTAGCAAAGAAATCGTTCGAAAGTCATATTACCAAAATATTCATGGGCTAACACATACAAAAAATCGAGAAAATCACTTGATTCTTGTAAATTGCCCTCTAAATACCCAAAATGGACTCCAAAAATGGTGAGACTATACGTACTATTCCACCAACTCCCTATGGATGTTTCCATAAAGGTTTCACAAAGAAATCATCTGAAGTCATGTCACCTAAATATTCATGGGCTAAGACACACAAAAAAATGATAAAATCGCTTAATTCCTGTAAATTGGCCCATATATGCCCAAAATGGAATCCGAAAATGATGAGATTGTATGTACTACTCCCCCAACTCCCTACGGAGGGTTCCACAAAGGTTTCCCCAAGAAATCGTTCGGAAGCCATATCACCAAAATATTCATGGGCTAACACACACAAAAACTTGGAAAATCGCCTAATTCCTATAAATTGCCCCCTAAATGGGCAAAATGAACTCTAAAAATGGTGAGAATGTACGTACTGCTCCACCAACTCTCTACGGAGGGTTCCATAAAGGCTTCACAAAGAAATCGTCCGGAAGCCATAACACCAAAAAACTAAGAAAATCGCCTAATTCCTCTAATTACCCCCTAAATGTCCAAAATGGACTCTGAAAATCGTGAGATTATATGTACTGCTCCCCAAACTCCCTACAGAGGGTTGCATAAAGGTTTCAAAAAGAAATCGTCCGGAAGCCATATCACCAAAATATTCATGGGTTAACACACACGAAAAATTGAGAAAAATAGCATAATTCCTTTAAATTGCCCCCTAAATATCCAAAATGGACTCTGATAATGGTGAGACTATACGTACTACTCTCCCAGCTCCCTACGGAGGGTTCCACAAAGGTTTCGGAATGAAATCGTCCGAAATCCATATCACCAAAATATTCATAGGCTAACACTCACAAAAAACTAAGAAAATTGCCTAATTCTTGTAAATTGGCTCTAAATACCCAAAATGGACTCTGAAAATGGTGAGACTATACGTACTGCTCCTCCAACTCCTTACGGAGGGTTCCGTAAAGTTTTCGCAAAGAAATCGTCCGAAAGTCATATCACTAAAATATTCATGGGCGTTACACACAAAATATTGAGAAAATCGCTTAATTCCCGTAAGCTGCCCTCTAAATGCCCAAAATGGACTCTTAAAATTCTGAGATTGTACGTACTGCTCCCCCAACTTCCTGCGGAGGGTTTCATAAAGGTTTCGCAAAGAAATTGTCCGAAAGTCATATCACCAAAATATTAATGGGCTAACACACACGAAAAATTGAGAAAATAGCCTAATTCCTGTAAATTGCCCCCTAAATATCCAAAATGAACTACGAAAATGGTGAGACTGTACGTACTGCTCCCCCAACTCCCTACGGAAGGTTTCATAAAGGTTTTGCAAATAAATTGTTCATAAGCCATATCACCAAAATATTCATGAGCTAACACACACAAAAGATTGAGAAAATCGCCTAATTCATTGAAATAGTGTCACTGGAATATTATTAGTCAGTCTGCTACACTTAAAAAGAGTCTAAAATCTTATTATTGTCGGACAAATGGTGGCGGTAGAATTTTCACCAAGACAGTTCATTATCTATTATATGAAATCTTATCACTAATTAAGAGTTTTCTATCATATATTGAGGAATATACATCTTGATACATATGTGTTTACTACCAGATACACTAAAATAGGAGAGACGGGCGAGATTTGTTATGTATATCAGATACATGTGAATCCCACTAGATACATGTATATGTATGTATCTGGTGTGATTGGCATATATCCCAAATACATAAGAGAGTAGCGATCGAAATTAGAGGAAGGCAAGCAAGATTTGTTATGTATCCTAGATACATGCAAATTCACTTGGATAAAACGTATCTAGAACAAATTACACCTAAAGGATAATGATATTCCCGTACATAAAGGATAACCTTACATATCTAAGTTTCTTCAAATACTTGAATATGATCTTTGGAGGCAAGAACATCGAAAATTCAATATTGAACCTTAGAGGTAGATTTTCCTGAAAACCCTAGGTCTTGTAATGGGGAACTTCGTTAGAAATTCGTAATTCGAAGCCGTATTTGATAGAGATTTCATAGTAGTTTGTGGGAGGGAATTAGCTTAGTGTATTAGCCTTTTTCAAGTCCTAAGTGCTTGACCGTATTAGTCTTTTTAAAGGAAATTTTTTGAGGGACGAATGATGTAAAATTACGGTTGTATTGTATCATACTGTATTATTTTAATGAATACGATATTTGAATAGATTATATCATTTTTCCTTATTAAATATATAATGTTACATATTAACAATTTGAAAGATAAACCTACAAAAAAAAGTAGAGTAACAAGGTAGAGCTACAATAAAAAGGTAGGATAAAATAATAAGATTATCAAATAATAAGTAAAGAAATGAGAAGAAAAAAAGAAGTAATGATGCGATTACATTAAATTGGTCATTATACAAAACTTGATTTTCAATAGTTATTTAACGGTGAATTTAATGATTTGATACATTAAAATTTAAATTACAATTAACATAAATATTGTATTCAAACTAACAACTCAGCACATAACAATAGATAACAATCATTTAAACAAGTTGTCAAAAAACGTGTAAATGAGAAATACGACAAATATTTAAAAGCTGCTAAGAAACGTGTAACTGAGAAACACGACAAATATATGAAACAGAAGAAGCACCACCCCTCAATCTCTCTCCGCCCTAAGCACCTATAAAAGGACCCCCTTTTCTTCTATCAAAAATCACTATTACATTCTCATTTATTTCTATTTTTTTTCCTTTATTTCTATTAAAAATTCATCATTTTGATTTTAAAAATTTCCCCTTTACCCCATGAAAGTTACATTCATTTCTCTTTATTTGCATTGTCTTTTTTTAAATTAGAAGATTTTACTTACATTAAATACATTTATATTCATAAGGGGATTTATTTTTTAGTATATAAAGATACAATCTTTAGGGCATTTTCAATGGCACCAACCATGGATTTTGTAATTTCTGGCCTTTTTTGTGCTGAATATAACAAAAGTATGCTTGAAAATGTGTATGATGATATTCGTACATTGTTTCATGGGGATCATCAAAACAATCAAAAAACTTTAAGTATGGCTGCTGTGCCATTTGAGAGTGATGATTGTGTGGCTTTGATGATTAAGAAAGAATGTGAATATATGTCTTGTGATGATTATCTTGAAAAGTTGAAAAATGGGGAATTTGATTTGTGGGAAAGAGAGCAAATTCTTGATTGGATTTGCCAGGTTGGTTGGTTATAATTTAGATTCTTGATGTGTTTAGTGGAAATTTTCTTGATTAATATTTGTTAATCAATTTAATGTTATGTAGATTTCACTTTCAAGTTTAGATGGGTTACGATTAGTTCAAGGGGAATCTAAATTTTTAGTTTATGAGTTTTAAATCACAAATCACTTCTGTTTACTCAGTTTTATTGATTTTGATAACTTTTAGGCCGGCTCCGCATGTGTGAATAGTGAATCAACTTTTTCAATTATAGGGTACTTTCATTGATATATTCAGCGGCGGAACCTAAATTTTAACTTTATGAATTTTAAATCACAAATCACTTTTGTTTATTGAGTTTTGTCGAACTCGTTAACTTTTAGGCTGCGTGGAATATTGAATCAATTTTTCAATTACTAGGTACTTCCATTGATATAGTCAGAGGCGGAATCTAAACTTTTACTTTATGATTTTTAAATCACAAATCACTTTTGTTTGTTGAGTTTCGTCAAACTCGATAACTATTAGGCTGGCTCCGTCTATGTGAATAGTAAATCAACTTTTTCAATTAAAAATTACTTTCATGAATAGGCGGAGTCAGAATATATTTTGTCTACTAATACTGAATCACAATCATTTTTGTTTATTGGATTCTTATGAACTCATAACTTTAAGGCTAGCTCCGCCCCCGTGAATAGTAAATCAACTTTTCAAATTACATGGTACTTTCATTTCTTGTTTCAAAAAGGGATGTTGTGTATTGTTGTGTGTGTGGTGGGGGGCAAGGGGAAGGGGAGGGGTATATAATGATATAATTCTTGGATTTTACTTTATATTGGAACAATCCTTTTATATGAGTTGGTAGGATCTTTTTGTTTTTTATATAAACTTGGTACCTTTAATGTATTTTTATCTTTTTCCTACTTCATTAAATTCTTAGGCGTCTTTGACTGAGTTTTTTACGTTTATTCTTGTCTTGTTCTTCTTAGTTAGTAAAACATAGAGTTTCACAATCTAATTTGTAATTAATATTTAATTAAGTATTGATTAATGTTAATTGTGGTTTGATTATTTGTATGCAGGTTCATTCATATTTCAAATTTGGACCAATGTGTCTATATTTGTCTGTGAACTACCTTGATAGATTTCTTTCTGTCTTTGAGTTACCTGTAAGTTAATTGACCATCAAATTTTTTATTAATTATTATTTCATTTGATTATCAAAGTTTTATTAATTGTAGTTTGATTTTGATCATTCTATCTGGTGAAATTTCACTAGATATGTTGTTGTTATTGTTGGTTGATCAAGTTTTATTAATTTTAATATGATTTGCTTGTTTTGTAGGAGGAAAGAGCATGGACAATGCAATTGTTGGCTATAGCTTGTGTGTCTATTGCTGCTAAAATGGAAGAGATTGAAGTTCCTCTATCTGAAGATTTACAGGTGAATATATATCCTCTGTTTTAAATCTATATGTCTTAGTTTGACTAAACATGAAAGTTTAAGAAAAATGGACAAAAACTTTTATTTTTAAGATATTAAGTTAAAAATGTGTGTAACGTATCAAAATATTATTAAATCTTGTGGTTTTAGATATATCATGTGAGATGTTGGACTTAAAGAGTTACACCCTTTGTTTCAATATATATTATGGTCTAAAATAAGTCAGATATTGTGTGACTGTAAACTTTTATCAATGTGGAAATATGTCATTCTTTTTTGTACTGAATAAAAAGAAAAAAGAGTCACATTGTGGAGAATACTAAATATAGAAAGTGGCATTCTTTTTTTAAACAGACTAAAAGAAAAGTAATACACATAAATTGTCTATAGAGGGGTCATTTTATTTTGTTTTTGGGTACTCATCTAAAATTGTTGTTAATTTGTAATGATTATTGACAGATTGAGGGAACACAATTTGCATTTGAAGCAAGCACCATACAAAGAATGGAGCTTGTTGTGTTGAAAGCATTGAATTGGAGAATGCATGCAATTACACCATTCTCATTCATTGATTATTTCCTTAAGAAGATTAATGGTGATCAAATTGCTTCAACATCTACAATGCTTAAAGCTACTAATCTCATAATAGGAACATTGAAAGGTAAAATTTTCATCTTGCAAAATTTTGACTATAGAAAAATGAAATATGTAATTCAAACTTTATGATGGTGAAAATTGAATGTAGGAATTCACTTCTTGGAATTCAAGCCTTCTGAAATTGCAGCAGCTGTGGCAATCTATGTTGTGGTAAAAAATAAGACAAGTGGCATTGAGAAAGCAACAACTACCCTGATTCAACAAGTACAAAAGGTAAATAGCTAGTCAGATTAACTGTTTACTAGTCATTCGAATTAAATAGATGAAACTACTATAAATACACATATATTATATATCAATGATATACACATATTATACATCTGTTGGCTATTTTAATTTAAGTGATTGAGTGTGCTGCTATTTAGGTTAATTCTTAAATATATATATATAGAAGAACTTTTGATCATTTACTATTACTTTTCAATCCTATGTCTTTGATCTTGATTAACTTTACATTTAATCAAAATGGTAAAAGTTTTTTCTTTGCCTTTGTGACTATTTTGCAGGATAAAGTAAAGAAGTGTGTTGAATTGATTAAAGAATCATCTTTGCTAAGTGATTTTGGTGCCTCAACTCTTATGGTTCCTCCAAGTCCAACAGGTGTGTGGGATGTTGCAAGTTCAAGTAACATGAGTGATGATGATTCAGGTCCAAGTTCCCCAGATGATGTGTCATTTACTAAGAGGAGAAAGGTGGATGAAATAAATGAGTGAAAGCATATGCTTGGCGTCCAGAACAGCTTGCGCGCAGCGCAAGTCAAGTACGTCATGGGAGTACATTAGACTTCTTCATAGCTAGAAAAAACCCAAAAAAAAATAAATGAGGAAAAAAGACTCTAAATAAATTATTCTATGCTTTCAAGTTTTAGAAAGGTAAATTTTGTTTTATGCTGGGGACTATATAAAACAGTAAGGGCCAAAATAGGAAGGAAAAAGTTGAGTTGTGTGCTTCAATTTGAACTATTATCAATGAATTCATCATTTATTGTTTGTGAACTTATGTTTTCGTTTTTGCAAATACTAGTCGTGTTGTGCACAAGCTCAATATGTATTCATAACTCAAATTTTTTAAAATGGTATTAGTTAATGATTTTAAATTTTATAAGCTAAATTGAATTATATATTTGTGTGATAATAAATTATCTCATTAGAAGTAAAATGAATAATCAATAAATATTGGAAAAACTATCTAATTAGACAAGCAATCCTACCATATTTACTAATTCTCCCCATAGTTTGAAATATTTACATATTGTCTCACTAATTAATAATTTCATATCAAATTTTAAGTCAAATACACCTAGATACATGTATTTTTGCTACCAGATGCACTAAAATAGGGAGAGATGCAAGTGAGAGAAGAGGAGATGTGAGATATAAGAGGGAGACGAGTGAGATAATATATATGTATTCTAGATACATCTAAATCTCACCAGATACATGTATCTGGGATATTAGATGCAGGGAGAGAGTTGAGCGAAAGAGGAGGGTGATGAGTGAGAGAGAAGAGAAGAGAGGATTAACAATTTGTACATATTTTAAAAGAATTCATTAAAGATAAACACATGCTTTGAACCAAAGTTATTGAATCTTACCAAACCCACTTCCTACACTCTAGCTATGCTCTTGTGTGTGCTTTTAGGTTCGATATGGCAAAGGACACGGGTGAAGCTACGGTCCTCCTTCTTTCTCCTTTTCTTTTTGTTGCTTTCAGTTTTCCTTTCTTCTTCTTCCGTGATCAATCAGCCATTAAAGTTTCAAAGCTTGCTTGATTTAAAAATTTGATATACCACAAACGTGAATCATTCAAGAGAATTGTATATCAAAAGACTTGAAACATCGAGAGGATTTCATATCTAAAATTTGAGTCTGTTTAAAGGTAATTTTGAGTTGATCGACATTGAATAGTCAGTGTATACTTCATGTATAGCTAAGTTATATTCAGCTTTTTTGAGTGTATCATAATGTATAGGTAAGTTATATATTGTATAGTTAGTGTATACTTTCTATGACTTTTGGTCATTTTTTATGTAAATAAAAACATGACTATATTTATTATAAACTAATTACTTTAATGTATATATTAAAAACTATCCCTATAAAATACCTAGCATATTAGCATTGTTGATATATGCCATAGGGTAGGAAAATGAATGATGATAATTCATCATGGCCCATTCTAAAATTTTAGCCCATGTGATTGCAAAAGGTTCTTAGGCACAAGAAGCATATTGATAGTACTTATTCTACAGACCAGGGCAGTTGTTAAAACAAGGTTTGGGCCATAAATGTACGTATTGTTGGTCCAAAGAACATTTCCATATCTTTGATATATACATAGACATCTTTAATCAACAAGAATGGATGGCAAAAGGCTAAAAGGTGAAGAGTTAACCGCATAGAGTGGTTAAGTCACTCAACTAATGATGCCTCTCTTTCGATCAAAACATGAATGTGTAGCCCTAGCGTGCTCGCCCACTCTCTCTGTTGATGCCCGTTTTTTTCTATGGGAAAGTGACGAGGGAAATATGGTATTAGAAATTGAGTTTAATGGGTTAGATGGGTGGATATAATATTGTGTCGGGTATAATAGTTATATTGAGAGCAAATTTTATTGTGATAAAAATATATTCATGTAGGTGTCACGTAAGATAACTAGAGTGGAGACAGGTAACTAAAAGTTAAAGGCAAATATGAGCCTAAAGTTGGATAATAAAGGAAAATCCGAAAATATATCCAAAAAGTATGTCAAGAGATAGATATAACCATTTTTTTAGAGTACAGAAGTAAATATGACCTTTTTCGGAAAAAAATATGTATTAATCCAAGCATAAAATTGCCTTATCCCATTGAGAAACGAAACTAGAAATTCAGGTACGATTCGATAGAACTCAGTAATTTTCACTCAGATACAGTATTTGCATTAAGAAATTTGCAATCATTCTAATAAATATTAGAACCCATAAAGTTAAAATCTTGACTTCGACTTTGATTATTCCGACATCATTTTAGTGATGCTACAGTGATGAAAAGGGTTGACGTTGTAATTTGGTTCAAAAATCGAAGGGCATGCGAAAGAGATCTCTCTGTGTTTGAGATTTGCACACTTACTGCTACTAACTCACCTATTGCTATCTATCAGTGCAAAAAGTGAAGTACAAAGAATTGACCCTTAACCATGCGTCTTGCTTTAAACAAATAAAAAAAGATATTTCGTGTATTAATTTTTATATAAATTCGCATAACTAATAGATATATATATAAGTTAATATTGCTTAGATCAACTCTTTTTCTAGTGATTAAAGAGAGTATATTTATTCGTTTAATTTGATTAAACATAGAATATTTATAAAAATAAGAGGAAAAATTAAATTTTATGATCTAAATCAAATATATGTATAACATACCTTGTCTTAAATATATAAATTAGGTGGGTGCATATAAAAAAATATAAAATATAAAAAAGTAGTCTTAGGTGAGTGTATATATTATTAAAAAAGATAAGAAAAAGAGGGGTAAAATAAAGCACGCTCTCCGCCACTGACGGCGCAATCGAAGCTATTCTTCCGGAACAGCCGCTCTGTTGATTGACTGACTGACTCACTATTTTTAACTTTACAATGTTACTCTCTCCGTCTATTTTTACTTGTTCATAAATATTTTTATTCGCTATTTTATTTAGGTGATTCAAAATAATTATTATTATGTTAAAATTTTAAGATATAATCAATTACTCTCTATGTTCCAATTTATGTGGTAATTTTATTTTTTTGAGAGTCAAACAGTTTAAGTTTGATCGAGAATTTGCGCATGGACACTTCAAATTTTTTGAAATGAAATTTATATATTTGTAAATTACGTAAAAAGTACTATAATTCACAATAATTGATAATTTAAAATATTTAAAAAATCTATGAAAAACTTACGATCAAAGATAAACTTGTTTGAATATCGAAATCTGAAAAGTGTCACGTAAAATGAGATGAAGGAGTACATTCTTTTTGTTTTTCTTTACTAGTAATTATTCTTGAAATTAGTAAATATTGATTAATTAACATGAAAAATTTAAGTAATAAACGTATACACATATTGTAATTTGTTAGTATTTAATTATCTTTTTTATTTTATTGGAGAGAGATTAAGAAATGTGATATGTAAAAGTGCCCCAAAGGGAGTATTATTTGGCAAATGATAATTTTATTATAATAAATTATTTTTAAAATTTTAATATAATGAACAAATAAAAATAGACGGAGCAATGAAACCGAATATCCTAGCAGTCAGCCCAGCGTGTCTGTCGTATCCTCCTAAATATTTTCTCCTAGAGCATGCGTGCAATCCCCAAAAAGAAAGGGGCATTAAACAATGGTTTGACCTATTGTTTTTTACCTCATCACTTTCTAACTACATAAACACCAATTTAAGATATTAACTAGTCAAATATTACTCAATTTTATTTAAATATTTAAATTATGATCTACTTGAACACCTAAAGAAAAATACAGTTCGGTGCACTAAAGCTCACGCTATGCATAAGATTCGAGAAGGACCCGACTACAAGAGCCTATTGGACGCAATTTTATCCTGCATTTCTGTTAAGGTTGTTTTCAAGACTTGAACATGTGATCTCCTGGTCCGACTTCCGAGTTACTCCAAGGCTCTCTTTCTTAATTGAACACCTAAATACATAATAAAAGTTTTCAAAATTTGATTTTTAAGCTTTGGTTAAGTTGATGCACAATAATGATGATATTTATTGGCTTAATTGGTGGTTGAAGGTTGCCAATAATGAAGAATATAATCATAGAATATCATTAATGGTAGTTGCGGGAAGATTGAAAAAAATGATGAATATAGCTATGAGATTCTTGATGGTAAATTTAAATAACTCAAATGAGTATATTAAAATCGTCGTTGTAATTATTTAAGGCCCTTAACCAAAATATCACCTAGAATGAAAAATATGGAATTCATGAAAATTTATCCTAAAAGTTCAAATACTTAATTGATTAAATTGTCATTGTTATAAGTTGTTGACATATATTCTACATTTGATCACTTTAATGTGTATAGCACAACATAATGCTTCATTTATATTCTAAATTTGAGAACTTACAAAATAAATCACTCAAATGTGACATTGGAGTTTAGGGAGATCCTTAAACAGTATTATTTCTAAAATGTTAAAGTCTAAATATTAATCAACTTAGAGGTGGAAAGAGGGACGGTTGGAGGATAGTCCCAGTTTGACTTGAGACCAAAATTTCTTACAATTTGCATTAATAACAGCACTGAACGACTAAAGATTGATTGAAAAGACAGGTCCAACCAACCCTCAAAGGTGATAAAAAGATTCGATGAAAATCGAACATGTATGCAAATCTACATGGTAACCAAAACTTTATATCTTAGCCTACACATCCAAATTTAGAGTAAAGCTATCAATTACAATCAGAGGCGTATCCAGAATTTTGAGATGAGGTGCACTACTGTAAAAAGATGCACTATTGTAATATAATACTCCGAATATGGGTTCACACATCTATATTTCAATATTTAAAAAAAAATATAACACTATTATATATGATCTCGGGAGGGGAGCCTGGGTTCACGTGCACCCGGTGACCCCCCTAGATACGCCCTGATTGCAATTGCAATTGCATGCTAGCTAGGTCATGACACAAATTTCATGTTGTGTTATATGATTTTCTCAAAATGTGGAGAGGCAACTCAATCACTATATCTATTGACTTATAAGTGGAAACATACATATAGAACGACATTACTTCATCTTCCACCAAGGTATTATTGGGTTGTTATCGAACCCAATATTTTTCTGTTGGGTTGACATATGCAAAAAGAAACTATTTTGAATTTTTTTGCATTTTCCCTTTTTGCACCACATTAAGGGCCATGGATTTTTTTGTATTTTTATTTTTTACGAAATTGTTATAGTTTTCCGAAATTCAACTTCAAGTTGAAATCAGGAACTTTTTAAAATTTAAAAAGATTCCAGAAAGTTGTTTTCATAATTTTCACTTCTAAAGCACTCACATAAGTTCAGATTTGTGTCATCTAGTTTGTGGAATTTACTGATTCAACTAATTCATATTTGTGTCACATATACAAGGTAATTTTCTTCGGAATTGTTTCCTATCAATAATTCTTAATTCTTATGACTTAACTCGAGATCTCTGATTAACTATAAGGGAGTCTTATTCATTCCACCACACTCCTTGATCTCGATGGATTTTCCTAATTGTTACTTGCATTGCAACTCACTCTTAATTTTCCTACTCTTTATATTGAAGGAAAAATATAAGGAAGTCCCACAAACTTATATTATTTACACATATTCAAAACTTGAACATCACAATTACTAAGAGAACACATATGATGAGGAAGTTCATGTTTCCTTACCCTCCAAGGGAAACAAACATGCAAAAAAACTAGTTCCAAAAAATGATGTTCCATAACTCCTAAACTCATGAAATGTTCTCTTTCATCCAACATATATATGTGTGTAGATTGCATATATAATTAATTAATGTGGCATATTCATTAATTAATAAGTTCTTTAACAGTGTAAGATATGATGCATCCCATGACCTAAACCCATAAGACATCATAATTTTATTAATTTTTTTATTAGGTTAATTGGATAAATCAAAACTAGGTAATTAGCTAGGACCAAATAAGAAGGTTTACCACTTTGTATTAATAGGAATCCCCCACTCCACCCCACCCCCACATCTTTTATTGATAAAAAATACAAAATATGCCCCGTACTAGAAATAAAGATTTTTTTCACAGTAAATTAATATAAAATTTATTTATATAAAACATGATTTCTTTACTCAATTTCTACCGAAGTAGCTCATTAGGAAAATGCATAGCTGAAAGCATATTTTCACCGAAATCGTAGAAAACTTTCTAATTTTTCAGTATAAAAATATTACTACTATTTTTCTTTTTTCTCACGATTTAATCAAAATATCTGTGAAAATAGCCACTAAACGATTTTTTTTAGTGGTGGCCCTTTTCATGTTTAAAGTGTAATAAGAGATCTAGAGATAAAAAGTGTAAGAAGTGGGTTGAATTAGAATATAAAATATGTTATTAAGTGGTGGTGGAGTGAGTAATTAATATGAAGCATGCAAAGGGATTCCCTCCTTTATACTCTTCACTTTTTGTATTGGGTTTGTGGGTAATAATAGAAAAATATATTACTTAGTAAATACTATATTTTAAAGTTTGAAAAAAGAAATTTAGCTTTACAAGCGTGGAAATTTTCTGTTGGAAAATCCACAAACACAACAAAATGGGGTATCATGTCCCATCAATATTCTCACTATCCCTATTTTAAAAATAATATTTACATTAAATCATATAATTTAACATGATTAATTGAGTGATAAATTGATGTGTGAATGTATATACTAAAATACCAAATCATAATTTATGAAATTATTAATAACTAATGGAATACTTGTTACTGGTTGAATATAAATATCGAACATGAGCAACTGAGTAAAACTTTTCAGATTGTAAAATCAAAGTTGTAAATATTAGATTGTTAAAGGAAAAGACAATATTCAAATCAACAAGAAATTGTATTATATCATTCTCATATTTAAGAGATTGCTTTTAAAGTATAATTTGAGGTGAGTCTGAAATTTGAATCGTTATAATCTATTTTAAGTATGAAATATGAACTCACCAAAAGATATTTTTTTTTGACATAATGATCAATATTGATGAGATTTATTACTCAATTAATCATGAACCCCAAAGCAATAATTTTGCATAGGAAAAACTTGTGATCACATTTTATGAGTTACTGTATTTGAGTTGATAAAATTAACTATATGATCATGACATAAAGATTGGACATAAGTGCCCCCATGTGTGCCTCTTTTTTAAAAAATAAAAATAAAATGTACAGTGCAACTCTTTTTTCCCCCTTTTTTTTTCTTTTGCTTTAAAAGTATACTTTTATTTATAGTGCATCTTTTGAAAATGCTATAAAAAAATGTTTTAGTGGTTAGCCTGAAATAAAACCAATCAGATATATCATATAAAAGTTATTGAAAATCATTATAGATATTAATACACGTCATGTTTGTAATTATTATCATATATGAATTTAAAAATTAATGCAAGATTATGAGTTGATGATTTTGAATTTTAAGGGACATTACCGAGTTTAAACCCATTTATAAAATTCGAATTAAGAAAAATACAATATAGTTTTGTATGTTATATAATGATAAAAATAGTTGAATGACGTCGTAGCAAGAAAAATATATAATGATATAAAAGAAATCACTTTATTTGAAATTTTCAAAGTTGGAGTTGTATTTGATTATACTTTTAGTAATAAATATTTAGACTTTGAATGTATTTTAAAAAAATATATGAAAGATGATTTAAACATGAAATATAATTTAAATGTGTTCATTTTAATAAAACAAAAATCTAGGATAAATTTGAAAATAAAAAAAATATGAAAGTGATAACAGTGTTTTGAGTGTTTTTAAATTCCAAATACAACTTCAAGTTATATATAGAATTTTTATGACCAAACGCCGATAAATTTCAAATAAAGTCAAAAAAGAAATCCAAAAAAGTGAAAAATTCTCTAAGATAGAATTAGTATATTTTTGTATTTCTTTGTGGGTGGGTGTAGTACTACTGAAAACATCAAGGACCTCCAAAACAATTGTCTCACTTCCAATAAAGTGGTATAACTAATGTAGTTAATATCTATTAATCTTTAGTTTTTTTTTTTGGTATCCCAATTTGTGTCTGGAGTCCGCATTAGATCTCTAGCTAAATTTGGACCGTGTATTACAGAGCCCATTCCATGGTGACGCTTCAAACAGGAATATCTCCATACCCAGGGCTTGAACTCGATACCTCTGGTTATGGGAGGAGCAGTTCCACCACTGCACCACAGCTCATGTTGGTCTATTAATCTTTAGTTAATTACTCCCTGACACTTATCAAATGGAACAATAAATTTATACTTATTAAGAGTAAAATTAAATACAATATTTTTCAATACAGATGAAAGTATGGAGTAGAGTCTTGATTATTGTACGGAAAAGATAATTATAGCAAGTATGGAGGATGATTAAATTAGAGCTTAATTAATTAAGACGTGCCTTGAGGAATCCTTTGCTTTTTATATCTGCTATAATTATGTATTACCACATTTAATTAAAAAAATTAGTGTAGTGATGGAAGGTTTAAGTATTATATATTGCCACCAAAAGTGAAATAATCTTGATTTATATTGTTCCCCCCACTCCAAACAACATGGCATTTAATTTATCAAAGCATCTTCTATTATTATCCAAAGTTTAAATTTAATTATGGTTTATAAATTAATTATTGTCTGCCTTTGGATCTTCTTATCTGTGCAAAAGATTTTTTTTCAGGTGATCAAATGATGGTCTCTAGGGTTTATTTATATGTTTATAGTACATTCACTTTCATTTCTTTAATTAATTAATAACTAACTACTTATTGTTTATTTTATTTATATTTCTTTGTCTTCCTCTCTCTCTTTATATTTCCTTTTAAGTATCCGATATCCAAGGTTTACTGACTCGATTAATTTGAATTTGTATAAAGCTCACTAATAAATAAAGTGCTCCTAGTACCTAATGTCAAAATCAAAATTTTTGCTGAAAATGTTCAAAATTTTAATATACATATATATCAAGTAATTTTCAAATAAATTTCTGACTTCGCGATTGAATACAAAGTAATTGTAACCCTAGGTTAATTTAGAAAACACCGGTATATATATGTTTTTCATATTTACCTTTTTAATAACAACAACTCATAAGCTCTAATTAGATGGGGTATTCCATTATGTCACATATAACCTAACAAATATTTAATTTAGGTATTATTAGAGCAATAGTCAAAGAAGGGAACAGTTGAGAATTTGACTGTCGTTATCGAATATTCACCTGCTTTAATAATTTTTCTTAATAAAAGTATGATTAAATCAAGAAAATAAAAGCAGTATTGTTTATTTAATTATATATACACGAAAAGATATCCAATAGAAAGAATATATTAGCTTCACATGCATATTAAATAATAAAGAAAAAATGGGCAAATATACTCCTCAATTTTGTGATGGATAGTAAAAATACTCTTCATTAATAAAGTGGTACATAAGTACTCTCGTCGTTTAACAAATAATGCATGTTTACTATTTTTGTTAATATATCTATATTTAATGAATTTATATTTAAAAAAATAGTTTTTCGATTTCCAAAATGTTATGTGACCTTAAAAAATTATCCCACTCATTCTTTTTGTCCTCTAGACGCAATCCAAATGGAAAAAAAAAACACAATTCCTCTTCTACTAGATCATAAAATGAGATAGAATTGAATCTAAATAAAAGAAGAACTGATTTTTTTTTTGTTTGATCAGATTTGGAGGGATAAAGAAAACGAGTGAGGTAATTCTTTTAAAGCCATGTAACATAATATTTCTGAAATTTAAAAAAATCAGTTTTAGGATTATTAAATGGTAAATATACACCATTCGTTAAATGACGAGGGTATATGCGTCATTTGTAAAATGGCGAAGATATATATGCACCACTATTTTAATGATGAGTACATTCGCTCTAAATCACAAAGTTGAGGAGTATATTTATGCCTTCCCCCTTAAGTTAAACCACTAAGCAATTGACAAATTAATATATGTGTCAAAGCTAAGTCAATTATTGAGTTTATGAGTTTTAAATTCTAAAAAAGCATTTCATTGGATTCTAAGTAAATTATTTATACATATAAAATAAATATTTAAAATGTAAATACAAGATTTGTCTAAAAATTGCACTATGAAGTGGATGATGTTAATGCCAACTACCATGATTGTGAAATATCTTTTATCAATAATAAAATCTATATTTAGCAGGTCTAAGGTTTATAGTGAAAGTTAGTACACAGTAGTGTATGTATGGGCATGACTGGCTAAAGTGCAATAGTTAATATTTTGCATGCTATAATCATGTAGTATTTCACTACTATGTATTATTATTTATAGTAAAGCAAAAGAAAAAGTGATTCAATGTTGAAGAGTAAAGTAGTCATAGTAGTAATGTTTGATTAAACATTTCTTGCAAAGTGTGTTGGAATAAAGCTGTTCTTTTTCTTTTTTTTTTAATGATGAAAAAGTTTTATTGTACTACTGTTTGTTATTTCACCATTTTCTTTGTTCTTCTTGCCCCTTCTGCCCACCCACCCACGCCCCTCCCCTCACTCAACTTTTTTTTAAGTTTTAAAAAAATTAAATTATTGATATTCAAAATTTACTAGATCGGTTAATTTGAATTTGAATTGAGTAGGTCTACTAAAAGATGTAAAACTACTCTATTGAGAAGTTCTTCATCACAGTATTTTAATTTGAAATCTCTAATCAAAGAGTGAATGGACAATCATATTATCACTCTATTTATTTAGAATTTTCACCTAGTGGTCGATATTCGCTTTCGAACAGGGATAAATGCAACTTTCATGTAGTAAATTCATCTAAATCTAGTAGTTTTCATGATGTGAATATAAATTTATGCAATTTATTAAAATTGAAATAGATAGTGTACACTTTAATTCATAATTCTAAAAATATAAAAAGTTCAATGCTAAAGTTTCAAAGACGGAATACATAGAGCTACAAATTCAAAACCGCTATCATTTTAAAGTTTGATTAATTTAAATTCATGCTGCAAAGTCTCACTTTGAGGGATAAAACTCTCCTTACCAAATCAACTCCATTTCCAAAATTCATACCTAAAATCTGAATAACGAAATATTTACTACCCCGTCATAACTTTTGATGGTTCATCACACTCCTGTTCATAGTTGAATTAGTGGATTGAAATAATATTTAGATATAGTGAATCTTGATAATCAAGTAGCCATAGCTAGTTAGATGGGCCTACATTGTGCTTGTATCATTCATGGTTTGAATGGTCAAGTTTCAAATGATTGGGTGTTTTCCATCCACATTGGATACTTTCCCCTTTACATTGTTAATTCAACGGTAGAATTACCCCCAAAACAAGGGTTTATAGATAAAAGAGGGACATATAAATTCAATTTTGTAGTACTAAGAGGTGAAAAAATAGTAGTACTATATATATATATATATATATATATATCATTAAGGTTTCTGGTTAAGAAATTATTCATTAGTCAATGATACTATAAGAGTATATGTATATTGTTGTGGTATCATTAACTCATTAGTCAATGATACTTAAGAGTATATGTATATTGTTGTGTTATCACTAAAATTTCTTGTTCAGAAATTACTCATTAATCAATGATACTATAAGAGGATATATATATACTATAATGGTAGCACTAAGATTTCTTGTTCAGAAATTACTCATTAGTCAATGACACTATAAAAGTACATATAGATATACAAGTCATGAGAAGAAAGAAAAAGCAGTATAACAACAAAAAAGTGCTCTTCAAAGCGATATTTAATACTAAATTGAGATTTCGAGAGGAATATTCTTTCATTTTGTTATTTTGAAGAGACAAAACAAAAGCACTCATATGAATGACGCTAATTTTCATATTCTTTCTAGTATCGTTTTGTTTTGAGAGCATATAATGAGGAAAAGAATATAATGTGCGTAAATCTTATTTCTATTTCGTAAACAAAAGTACTTAAAAAATTGAAAGCTGGTAAGGAAAAGATTTTTCAACAATAACAACATCTTAGTCTAATCTCATTAGGTGAGGTCTGATGTACGTAGATCTCACACCTCCTTACTAGGACATCTACATATTTGCTTTTTACATGTTCGAACCATCTCAGTCTCACTTTTCCATCTTATCCACCACAATGTTCATTCTCACCTAGTCCCAAATATCTTTATTCCAAAACTTGTCTCTCCTATTATGTCAATACCATCACCTCAACATCTTCATTTCCGCAACTCACATCTTTTAACATGAGAGTTCTTAAACTGACCAATATTCAACCCTAATTAACTTGGAAATTCATTTTCAAAAATTAATAAAAACAAGTGGAATCCTTCTAAACCAAAAATATAAAAAAACAAAAAAGAAAAGGTGATATGATTGTACACTAATCCAAGCGTGCATTTCGCACGCATGAAAGCAATTAATTTCAGCAACCAAACTTTAAAATGTTTCTTTTCTTTTTCTTTTTTTTCATCATTTTTATAACTCTATATTAGTCCTCTCCATCCATATCTTTGACTATACTCTACTTCTCCTCTCTCTATAATTCACTCTGTTTTCAATCTCTAACCTTCAAAATCTTCAAAAAATCTTTCTGGGTTCTCAATTACAATCAATTTGGGTTTTGTTTCAGCAATTTTCATTCTCTGTAAGTTCCTAATTTCTGATTTTCCCCCTTTTTCTTGATAATGTACTGTTGTTATTTTTTTTTAAAGTTTATTTGCTATATTTCAGTTTTTTATTACATGGGGTTTGTGTTTTGATTGTTGGGTTTCTTAATTCTGGATTTTACAGATTTTTTCTTGCATTTTCTGATGTTTTTTTCACTAAGATCTATGAAAAATACTGCTGAATTGTGTTATGCTTGTTTTGAGAAATAATAGATCATTATGTGAAACAATTTTCAGCTGCAATTTCTTAATTTTGTAGTAAATCTATAGTTTAAAGTTTGATGGTTGAGTTTGTCCTATAGATTTTGACAAATATAAGAAAAACTAGTTCACACTGATGTTTCCAAGATCCAATTTTTAGACTACTTTAGTAGTGCCTTAATTTATGACTGGTAAATCTCTGAAACAAAGATTAAAGTAGCTAAAAGCAAAAAAGTACAAATCTTTGTTCTAATTAGTAATAATTCACCCCACCCCCTCAATTTTCTGAGTAATTAGGCATGCTATCACAAGATTCTTAACTTTTTTTTTTTTTCAATACATGCTTTTATATGTTCTTGACTTTTAAACTGATGTGTGGTATTGTTTACAGGAGGTTAGAGTTGGTGAAAAGCACAAAAAAACAATAGTCTTGAGGTTATTGTTTAACTTGAGGAACAGTATGCTGTGTTGCTGTCTATCTGTTGATGTATATCGGAAAGTCATCTCCTTGAACTTGTACTGTCATGTAATTCTGTAGAATTGAGAAAAAAACAGTTCATTCGTGAAATCTTGATTAGTTTTTCAGTTTTTGAACATTGGGAACTCGTATTCTTGTTAGTAATCTTCCATGGGATCCACACGTTTCATCGTCATACTGTGTTACGTTCTGAGGATTAGCTGAGAATCTATTCCTCTTCAGAATACTTAGTTTTATTGGTGTCTTTGTTGTTGAATTGGGGATATTAGTGTTTGCTGTAGCAAGTTAATTTTGGGTGTGGTTACCTTTGTCATTTTTTCTAGGAGATATAGGTTGAGTTTATTAGAAAGACTCGCGCTAAGTAGTATTGTTTTCCAAGCATTTTCTGGTGGGAGTTGTTTGAAATCACTGGTCTTTTTGATTGTTCTGGTGGAAGATTGTTGTGGAAGGGTTGGAACAAGTAGTTATGGTGTGCCAAGCAGCTGGCCAGACAAGATTTCGGGCATTACAACATGAAAATGGAATTGCGGGGTGTGCCACCATAATTGTTAGAGTCATAGCATGCTTTCAACCTCTTCAAGATTGCCAGGTTAGCGTTCGTTATGTTTCGTAATTTTGAATAAGATTTCAGCATTAGTGTATTGTAAATATTGTTGTATCCCTGATCTTGCCTTTCTTTGTACTTTGTTGTGGAAGAAAACTAATTTATGTTCTTGTTTATTTCAGGCTGAATATTTCCGACAGTTGTTGAAACCTGTCACGTAGTTTCGTCTTTCTTGTTGCTGCATCTTAGTTAAGCTGGAGATTTTTGTATTTTCTGTTGTTTCTCAAGTGTAGAAGGAATAATCTGCTATTTGTTACCTGAGCTATTTAGAGCTGGTAAGTTTTGCAATTTCTCTGTTCTTGGAAATTTGTATTGTTTTGAAGATTAAGTTTTTACATATGGATCATCTGGTTTATTGGATGTTATTTGGTTTGATCATTAGGTGGTTGTTGTGGTTGAATGGAAAGAGACTTTGTATCGTGGTTTCGTCACCAGTATCCATATCTGCAATCTGCCCATTCGAACTTTTCTAGTCGTGAACTCAATATTGGGCAGCAGAATTCTGTTCCTATTTACATGCCTCCGTGCACGAATGAGGTTCCAGTAAAAGGGGATTCCCCCTTCTCATTTTCCGGGCTGCTAGAATCGAAGGCAAGCCAACCAACTGAAGCTCACAATTGGTTCTATTGTTTACCACAGTTGCATCAGGGTTTTGCTCCTGTTTTGAGCACTATAGCGAAAGAGAAGTTTGCTCCTCAGTGGGTTGACAATTCTGGAGGTAACGAAGAAGCCAATGCAGGCCCTGGATCCGTGCTGAAAAGATTTCTTGTTTTTGATCAATCTGGTGATCAAACAACTTTACTTTACAGTTCTCCAAATGGTACTCCTGTGCAATGCCTGCCCTCTTTGCATTCAAAATCCCCTGCTCCTTGTAATCTGATTAAGCAAGGCCAACTGATTTTAGGGAGCGGTATTTGTCCATCTGGGCATTACTCTGGTGGTGAATATTATGAAGAAAATCATAGAGATGATGTAGAAAGTGAATTGCACGAGGATACTGAAGAATTGAATGCGCTACTCTACTCGGATGATGATGATAGTTATTCTGAAGACGGTGAAGAAATGAGCACAGGTCACTCGCCTAGTACTATGACAGCTCATGATCTACCATCGTGGCTGGACGAGATGGGTGAAGAAGTAGCTAGTTCAGAATGGCCAAGCAAAAGGCGTAAGCGGTTAGATGGTAGCTCTGATATACCATCACTTGTGGATACTGCTTCCTCTGCAAAACCCTTTACTTGTTCTGACTTAGAGGATGATGCAGAATCCAGTTGTGGCAACAGTCATAATCAAGTTTCAGAATTGGTTTCTTTATCCGGGAAAAAGAGGCCAAGAAAAGATCAAATTCTCGAGACGATAAGCATTTTGCAGAAAATAATCCCTGGAGGGAAAGGAAAAGACTCGATGGATGTCATTGACGAAGCAATCTGTTACTTGAGATCTTTGAAGGTGAAAGCCAAGTCTCTAGGACTTGATACTCTTTGAGCTTCTATGCTCCTGCTGATAGTAGTACGAGTACTCGTAGTATTGATACTCGTGACATAATTTTCTGACCCAAGTTTTTGTGAATAAATAAGCAGAAATAAGCTCAGACGTCGTGTGGTAAAGAGGACTTCCCTGAATCTCGTAAGCTAGAAAAGCAGACCGAAGACCCTTATGGCTTCTTAATTCCATCATCCTATTGAAGCAGTAGCTGTGCTTTCGAAGTCTTTAGTCATGTCTCGTTCATATCTCTCAGCTAACGAGCTGATGACATATACCTCAGTAGGATCCTCCAGAAGTGGTTATGCTTGCTGCACTCTCTTGCTCGTTTCCGCATGATCTTGTCAAGTTGCAACCATTTGCTGTTTTCCTTGTATCATGGCAGCAATTGTAGCAGCGATGCTGTCTTTCTTTTAGCTGTTGCATTAGGTAATTCGTTGCTCTGCTACTGCAACAGAACTAGCTAAGAATTTCTCCACCTTGTGTTCATGGTGTGAAATTTGTTGTCTAAAATGTTACTAGTTTCATTCCATGTATGTATCGTTTATTCGAAATGGCTAATGTAAACTGTATTTTGTGTTGATTTAATTTAGTTTTTTTAAGCTTGTCTTTTGATGCAAACATGAACACATTTTGTGTAATTGCTAGTGATAGTTATGTGATGAATTTAGTGTTGCACATCCTTGCATTGTCCACTCAAGGTGTGTTCGATATAGAGAAAAATATTTTTCCGTTTTTTCATGTTAAAATGAAATAACTTTCATAATGAAAGTAGGAAAACGAATGCTTGACTCCTCCCCCACCTCTACAACCACTCACCCCAACCCATAATATTTTCTAGTTGCATACCGAACACAAGAAAATAAGTGCCTATTTTCCGAAAACACACTTAAAGTTGGCCATTCCAGGGGCTCAATGGGTGTTTATGCAGGGCAAAAAACTAGAATAAGAAAACTTTTGAAAAATAATTATTAGTAGTAGTTATGTAATATTTGATAAGCATAGATAGCAACAGCCAACTGACATTGAACCACTGGTTATGATATTGAAATTTGTGGACATGTCTCATTCATGTCTTAGCTGTGTATATGGCCAAGTGCATATTTGGTGAGCAATTTGGGTCCCAACTATCACTTTCTTGCTCCTTTTTACTTGATCGTGTCATGTTACTTACAAATCATGTGTATTTTATTGGGGTCTAGCGAAGGTGATGTGCATATAATCTTAATTATTCTTACATTGTGAAGATAGAGAGGCTATTTCTGATAAATCGATCTTGACTCAAAGTAAAACATATCAGACAACAAATATGTTAAGTAAAAAAAAATGAGAACTTAGTTATATAAACCAATCATCATGTTAAAAAGGCTAGAGAATCTCATGTGTAAATTAATTACTATCCTTACATGTCTAGTTAATGATTTCATCTAGCTTGTAATCATGGTGTGATTTTTGTTATGTAAAACATTATTAGTTGCACCTAACGGAACGCACATGGTTAATGAAGTGGGTGAAAATAAATATAAGACCGAGGTCAAATCATTCGTGGAGACAAAAAATATTGAAGTGATTTCTTTTTTATTTGTTTACTAGGTCTCAGTGGACAGATTTATTCGATATTTGTGTTCAGAGGCGGAGTTATAATTTTGAGTTTGAGTTCTTGATTCTAGAAAATCTAATTTACTGAATTTTCAAGAAGTTATGTGAATTTTAAAGTGCAAATATAGGATGTGAGCCAAAAATTACTGAATTGTGTAGAACTCATAGCCGAAGCTATAACTTTGCCCCTACTAGTGTCGGTGGAAGGTAACATGAATTCAGTGGAATATTGAGTGTTGTTTTTGGTTTTCGATGAATGGTGATTGGTATCTGTATTGGGCAACAATTATTTCGGATTCATGATGCATACGACCCATTAAAAGAGAGAAAAAAAGCATTACTAGTTTGATTTCATGTTATGTCGTTTCTTTGTTTTGTGTTTGGTGTTGGTGGTTGTCTTTATCCTTGTGTATATACGTAGCATGCGTGATTTTTGACTAAGTGCAAAGATAGTGATGTGTTTTTATTGATTTGATTTATTTGTTAATAATACTTTACTAAAAGGGGACCGCATGTTATGTTTTTATTTTAATATAATGTTTTTAATGCATTATTTGGGTGATGAAATTTAACATTTTCATGTGAAAAACGATGGACATAAAACTTTAACGAGTAGAGACATCAAACTTTTATAGAATTTATATTTGGACTTTGCGAGTTCAGTTCAACTTCAAATTTTAAGTCGTAAGCTGGTTTCTTGGAGGTTATTTTATTCTATTCGTAGCTCACGAGTCACGACTATAAAAAAAAATACGTATTTTTTTTAAGAGACATCTCAAAATCCAATAAACTCCTGGAAGGAGTCCAAAACATTAAATATTATTTTTCGCTGCTTCTTGAATCTTCTAGTCCCGATTAGGTGTAAAATTTAATTTTCTTGTAATCCTGATAAGGTCTAAATTTTATTATTCTTTTCTTTTAAATTAAAACGCGATACTCGTGGTTTGGTAATTAATAGTCCTGGTCAATTAAACTTGGGAAAAGGGTCAAAAATGCCCTTAAACTATGTGAAAGGAACAAAAATGCCCTCAGTTTGTAATTTGGTCCAAAAAAGCCCTTGGTGTCAATACTTTGGTCTAAAAATGCCCTTATTGTTATTCTAATGGGTCATGCCCATTTTCTAAATAAATATATTATTTATTTTCTCTTTAACACATTCTTTTTCTAATAATATTTTTTTTAAATTAGCAAATATTTATCCTACTTCAATTCAAAAAAAATAAAAAATAAAAAATTTCTTATTTTATTATAATTACTTTTTATTGTTATATAAATAAAATTAATGATGAATATAGTATGATCTTATATATATGACATATATTATCGGTCGAAAGAATACATGAAGTTATTTTGTTTTATTTGATAAAGTGAGATTAAGAAGAAAAAAATTATTTCCTACATTTTTATTTGTTAAAGTGATTTTAAAAGAAGAAAAACAAGTATAGAATTTTTAAATAATATTTTAATTAGGAAGAAGATGTATTCAAAAAGAAAATAAATAATATATTTATTCGGAAAAGGGCATTTTTGACCCATTTAGTAACTATAGGGGCATTTCTCGACCAAAATATTGACTACAAGGGCATTTTTGAACCAAAGTATTGACACCAAGGGCATTTTTTAACCAAATTACAAACTGAGGGCATTTTTGACCCTTTTCCCATTAAACTATAATAAGTCGCAAAAATATGATAAAAAAACTATTTATTTAATGTGCAAATGTCAAACTAGAAATAAACAATTTTGAAAAAAAATAGTTGGGCCTCTATAACTACTTCCTCCTAGTTTTTTTAATTTTCTTCTCCTTTTTTTCTTTTCCAAAGATACCTTGTTATGTCACACAACTTGCAATTTTTTTTTTTTGGAGATAACTTGGTTTGTTTTATGTTTATAATACGCTCCACAAAGGTGTACCGAGAAAAATATTTTTCACGAAAAATGTTTCCTCCGTAACTAACATACCCTAAGATGTGAGACTATTCTTGAACATAATTCAAAGGAAAATTGTAGTAATTCAAGACTATTTGGCGTGAGATTATTGTGATGCAACTATATTTGAGTTATGATTTAATTCAGTTTCAAAATTACAATTCAAGGTGGAGAGTAAGTAAAAAAATTTAGTAGGGGTTTGGACATGTGATTTTATTTCGTGATTTAAAATTATGAGATGAAATTAACGTTTAGATATACGATTCAAACGTATACAAGTGTAAGTGTAACTATCAGATCCTTAATTCCAAGTATGAGTTGGATATAAATCACTTTCAGAATAAATTTGGGCAAAACCACATTAATCCATTTTAAATGTTTGGTTCAATTTAAGCTCACTTAGATAAGCCCAATTAACCTATCAGAAACTGTCAAACAATTGGTTAGTTGATTTGCACAAATTATAGGATATATTCGAGTGTCATTATTTAAATTTTGGCCTCGTTAAGAAAAAGGTGCAAACTAACCATTCGCTAGAATATAAAGCAAAATTTTGACGGGTTATCAAGATTTTTTATTTTCCGTGATAAAAATATTAACTATCGAGACAATACTCTCTATAAGAGAATAAAACATATTGAAATCGATTGTCACTTCATTTTAAAAAAAATATATTTGAGAGTCATTATATAAATTTTGGCCTCACTACATAACAACAACCAACTGACATTTTAACCAAAGGGTTCCTCAACTTCAACCATAGTCTAGTTAAAGTATATAAGGGCAATATAGTCTTTTCTCATCTCTTCTTGTAATTATTAGAAGTTGTTAAGTTAGTTATTAACACTAACTAATTTATTAAAGCTTAGATCATGTATATATAATGGCTAATCAACCTTTATCTCAATACACAATTTATTAATTTTCTTAACAATACACAATATTTCATCTCTCATATATAACTTTAGATCGATTCGATCGTCTCATCCACTGTACTAACATTCTTAATCATTTTCTTATTTTGTTTGGTCTCACCATAAAAGTAAGAAACAAATCCCCATAGAGAAAGAGCAAGTGAAAAACCTTTTTCACCTCCAAATTTTTCATGAAAAAAAATAACAGCAAACACTTCTGTAACAGAAAGTGAAGCAGCTATTAAAATTCCAGAGAGTAATGCTGTAGAATAACAAGTTACTCCAATAGCTCCCACAAAGAAAATTTGCCAAATAAAGGCATTGAATATTATAAGCACGTAATATTTCCCTTCACCTAGCTCAAATTGTTTTGCCTCCCTTGGAATTGCCTGCGATATCAAGTCATGATTTTAAATGTATTTTAGTCATAAATATAACGGAACTGTTAAAAATATGGGTAAATATGAGCCAAACGGGTATTTTTTGAGCTAAAAGGTTGGGCCGAAAGGCTGAAGGATAGTTTTGTACCAATTAAAATAGTTAAGGGACATTTTAGACGCTTCTTCATAAATATAATCAGTGAAACTAGTTACGTGTGAAATAAAGAAAGTAATTTTCTACAACATGTTACAACATACACATTTATGATAAGTTCTTTATACAGTCAGTTGATATAAGATAAATCTACCATAAAATAAAAAGTAAGCTTAGCTTGTCCAATAAAGAGGGAAAAAAAGGTGGTTGAAGATTATACTAATGGTGTATATATGTATATAATATAAAGAGTTTTTATTTTTTAACAACGAATTTTAATTTGTGATATTAGGTTAATTAGTTACACTTTTTATTAGGTTATAATTAATGTTTATCATTGAAATTTACGTGTAATTACCTTACAAGTAATATTCTGACATTGTCAGTGCATAAAACTTGGACACGTAAGAAAATAATGAAAACGTATAATCGATTTCGGTGCGTACCTGAAAATCCTTGTTAATAAGCATCCCCATGACACAAAAAGCAGTTGCAAAGAAACACATAATCATCTGAAACTCCAAAACCAATATGAAGGAAATTGTCTTCTTTGTTTTTCTAAAATTTACTTCATTGAATGCCAACACAAATCCATAAAGTAATGCAGCAAGAAGTATCATAATAAATCCTATAATATATGCCTTACTTGACTCCCCTTTTGGTCTATCACTACTTGCACCAAGTGCCAAAATTCCAGCTCCAATAGTTAATAAAACTATAGCATTAATAGAATATGATGTGAATTTTTGCTTGACAATAATAAACGCGAAAATCGCGATAAAAACTAGTTGAGTTGAAGTTATGAGAGAGGATGTTGATACGGGTACTTTAGCTGAACCAAAAGCGTAAAAGTAATTAGTCAAGCCAGTGACAGAGCCAGAAATTAAGCTAGTTATAAATAATTTACGTGTGATGAGCATGATCTTAGTATTATTGTTCGTTCCATCGGATTTTCGACGATGGAAATAGGCTATGATGAGGAGGAGGAGAGTAAAAGGGAAGCCTGAAGTTTGTAGAAAAGATGATAGCCATATTCTTGAGCCACCACGTATGAAATAGAGACGCATAGTTAAAGGGCCAGCACAATTGCTAGTAAAGAGAAAAATAGAGTTTGTTATGATGAGAAATTTTTTCATAGTTGGACTTGCAATTGCAATTTGAGATTCCATAATTAACAATATTTTTAGAGAGAAATATTAGAGCTTATGTTAATTTGGGAATGTAATATGTGTATATGTAGAGGTCTTTGAACAAATCATATGAAGGGGAATATATATTGAGTGTGACAATTCCATCATAATTCATGAGTATGTTAGGAATATAATGTCCCTAGGGTTAATATCAACCCCATGTTATTTTTGACATATTAGGGTATAGGGGTCACGAGCACTCGATAACTTTGAGAAAAATATGTATATATACATATATATATATATATATGATGTGTAGATATATCTTAAATAGTGTATATATTTTTGTATTGGCACTCCTTATACCAAAGGTAAACTATAGCTTTTTTGTTTAGTTTTCGAAGAGTTCCATCCCTAACTTCCAGTAATTGACATGTTTATGTTATTTTGGAGAAAAAAAATTAAGTGCTACCTCTGACATGTGTATGTATAGGTCTTTGAACAAATCATATGAAAGGGGAATATATATTTAGTGTGCTTACCTTAGTTTGGTTTGATTCACACTCAGCTAGCACTTTCCTAAATTTTAATTTTTTGACATATTAGTTGCTAGGAGGGATTTATTTTTTCTTCATTTAAGAGGGATTTTGTGAATCTTCTTGGAATATTTGATTGTCAAAAACAAATCTCGTTATATCTTGATCTCTTTATGAATATCTCAAGAGCTTATGTAATATTTGAGATGTCATGACTTCAAGGGAATAGATGTATTTCCCTTTATAAATGCATGAACTAAGATTTAGAATAAAATAATCTCTAAGAAAGTTAACTAACTAAAATTGAACTCGATCGCCTGGTATAGTCTCACAAAATTTCAATTTCTACTGTTCTTACTGAGTACAATAATTATTTGCTTTAGTATTATTCTGTGAGAAAGGGTCAGAAATTTTAACCACTATTATAATTTATCAACGTACTATGGAGATCCTATTCTGATGATAAAGGTAGCATTAGTGGAATGACCAAAAGTGGTTATGATGGGAAATCGCATTAATTAAAGGCCAGAATAGAAAAACACAACTTTTTGGACATAATTTTAATTTCTAAATAGTCATTTAAAAATGTATCGTCAAGAACACATATAGTAAGAGCTCTTGCTGGAATGTCTTCACCACCAGATATTGCATCAAAAGCTTCTATTGCATCAACTTTTATTGAACACTATACAATTTCGAAAAGAAGGAGCTTTGCCATCGAGAGAAAAAAAAGGCAATTACTTACTCCATATTCGGATGCAGATTAAGGGGGAAAGACTTTGATTGGGAAAGGGGCCTCCTCTGCCTACGGCCAGTTCGTTACTCACCTGGCTGACTATGGCACTGGGTTTTTTCTTGTATGAGGACTCTTTGTTCAGCAGATGAAAATGAGAATGCTCAAATGGATGGGTGGACATATTAGAAGGGATATGATTATAAACGAAGTAATATATAAACAAGGTGAGAGTGCTTTCTGTGACGGATAGAATGAGAAAAGTCATGAGATTGAAATGTTGTGAAGAGCAAGTGTATGAATACACTAGAGAGGAGGTGTGAGAAGTTGACTAACAGGTTTTAAGAGAGGTATAGGTAAGCCAAAAAAGAACTAGGAGAGGTGATTGGACAAAATATGATCTATCTTTAGCTTACGAAGGATATGATCCTAGATAAGAGGTATAAAGATCGAGGATTAGAGTAAAAGATAATAGGTAGCCGAGTATTGTCGTACTTTTATTCGGGAGATGTAGCGTGCCGCTAGTCTCCTCTACTCGTCTTCTCCTTATTTAGTAATATTATTTACTATTTGCGTAGTACCTTATTCTTCATTTTCTTACTATTACTATTACTTCATTTGCCTTGTATATCATGCTATTTTCTTATCGTTATCTACCTTAATCCTGCTTTGATTAATTCCTTTGAGCTGAGGATCTATCAAAATACTCTCTATTCAAAAGATAGAATTAAGATTTGTATATATACTATCCTTGCACTTCTGAAAAATGCCTCGACATATTATTGTTATTGTTATCGTCTTTTATAATGGGTTATTATTCCTAAATTTTGGGGTGGCAATTAGAATTTCATAATTTATTCGACAGATGGAAAATATTCGGCTTTATTAGGATAATAATTAATTAAGAGGGTGATATTTATTTGCTTTATTTAATTACTCCTATTGGGGTGAGAAGGGTCAGAAATTCAAACATTTGCATAATTTATTGACTTACTGATTCTGATGATAAAGGTAGCATATTAGTGAATTGACCAAAAAGTGGTCTATATCCCTCTTTTTATTGATATCGTTCGTGCTAACACAAGTCCAATATATGGTTTTTTTTTTTCCGAATAAAGTTTCATAACAAACAAATATGGAGAACAGCCTAGAAAAATAGTTTGTGTTCTTATTATAATATATAATAATTATCTTTTTGGTTATTCCTTCCTTAGTGTGGGTAACTATTTTAAAAGATATTCTATAGAAAGTTGAAGAAACAATTATTATTCTATTATGATGCTAATAAATATGATTCTTTTTTCCAAGTGCTGGTAATTGTTCAAGAAATAGAAAGATTGGAGTAGTCCACTTCTTGAATAAATATTGTAGAGGAAATGGAAAAACAAAATCTTGTGGAGGACAAGAAAGATACAGATAAAGTAATTAGTGGATTCATGGAATGTTGGCATGTAATAATAGGCATCATACTAATTGGGGTAAAATAAGTGGAGAATTATACTTGCATAAATGCACAATTTGAATTGAATGGATTCATGATTTTTGGAAGCTTAAATATCTGATTACACAAATATTTTTTCCATATTTATTAATTTTCGTTATATTATAAAATAATTACATTCAAGTCAGATATACCTAGATATTTTTTTCTACCAGATATACTGAAATAGGAAGAGAGACGAGCTAGAACAAGGAAACGAATGAGATTTGTCTATGTATCCTAGATACATGTGAATCACACTACATGTATTTGGTATGATTCACATGTATCTGCGATACCAAATACGCGAGCGAGATAAGAAGGAGGTGAGCGAGATTTGTCTATATATTCTAGATACATGTGAATCCACTTGGATGCAATATAACAAGGAAAAATTACACCTAATTTTTATTATCATGAGACATGTATCTGGATATGTTTGGACGCACTAAAATTTAGTAAAATTCATAATATTACAAACTAGTATGTATCTAAATAATTAGCTTGAGAAATCTGTAAGTTACCCTTTTTGGAATATTGGCATGATTTGACCTAAAGAACACAACTTGATTATAATGTAACGAAATAAATCACGGATTTAACTCAACCCTAAAAGGTTAGCTTATGAGAGAATAATTGCCTAAGTCATATTAAGAAAATCCCCCATCCATTTTACATTCGATGCGAGACTCTTTAACACCCTATAATTTCACGTCCAGGCTAAACACATCTGATGCGTGAACAATTTAATCTAAGACTATATATCATCAGCAAACAACAATTATGATAAGTCATGTTTTAATACCATATAAAAGTCAATGAATTTTAATATAACTAAACTCCAAAAACGAGCTAATAAAATTAATTATATTACATATGCCACATTAAAGAAACCACTCACTTTTTTTTTTGTTGTATTTGACGTAAAACTCTTCAACCACATTTATATATTACAGTTTACTGTAAAAGGTTAGGTATGGTGCAGAATTTAGTTGTCCATTGTCTATTTGTCTTTGACTTTGTTTAGAAGACCCAGTAACTTTTTAAAAAAATAAATAAATTACCGTAATCTTAATTTATATGATGATATTCAACTAAACACAAATTTTAAGAAAAAAAGAGAAATTTAAATTTTGATATAAAATAAATATATACTTTAAAGAATTAAAGTGTCCATATAAGGCAGGCATGGAATTTATTACTTTTTAACTGAAGAAAAGATCCATTCTAGCTTAGATAGACATTTTAATTTTCTAACTATACCATACTTTCTGTTAACTATTACGTCTCCATTATAATAAAAGGTGATTGGGACTGCAAAAATTCAATTCATCATATCAAGAAGTACTATTCACGTTACAAGAAATAAGATAATTAAATTGGGGTTATAATTTTTTTTTTCATCTTCTGAATTATGAATGCTATTATATTAGAAATAACGTGACTCGATTTTGTAGAAGTCCAAAACCGTTTACTCGAAAAAAAGAAAAGAATCAGTCAATTACAAAAGATTTATTTTTTACTTTATTTTAGTAAAAATATAGAAATTAGAAGTATCTTTGAAAAATCTTTTGATAAGAGATAATAGATGTGTTACAAGTGAGAGTCGATGGGCGAATATGGTAGAAGAAGAGGATGAGCATGTCACACCTCATAGAAAATTGAGCCCCGGAGCACCAGCCTTTGTGCTAGTAGCATTGCCCATGTTTCATCTCAGTTACATCCGGGGCAACAATTAATTTTAACTGGTTCTAATGTTCAAAAAAAATTTGTTAGTGACAAGGAGCTTATTGATGCATTGGGAAGTTCTAATGTCGAAAAGTTGATTTCTCTTACACCTATTAACACTAACAAACAATTACAAGTTGGTGGTAATAGTAATTTCTCCCCAAATCAGTTTGCTAACTTACAAGATGAGGAAGATTAGGAAGAGGATTGGTTGGATCACTGTTTTGCAAATGCAGCCAGGGATGCAGATATTTCTCCTAGGCAACAACGCAATAGCAAAAAGTTGCATGGAAGAAAGAATAGTTGGGATGGCAAGGTGACTGGGGAGTTTGTTCCAAGGCACCTACCGATGCGACTGGCAAAGCAGAATTATATGACAGTGTCAAAAAATTCAACAAGATCCAATAATTTCAAGAAGAAGTGATGAACTATCAAGTGTTATTGGACATATTTGAAGAAGAAGACAAAAGGAAAATACTTCAAGTTACTTTAGATGGGCAATCAGGTCTTCTTAATTCATGCATCTTTAAGAGGAAGTTTGCGGTCGATACCTCAACCTTCTTCTTGGTTGTTATTCTTTTGCACTATTTAAGCATCGTCATTTGTAATATCATCATAGAGTGTATTACAAACTCTGTGGTGATAACAAAATACCTAGTTCTCTCTAGCTCTTATTTTCTTCATGCTTGTTAGTTAGTAGAGGTTTGTTACCTCATTAGGATTGGTAAGGTAAGACCTAGCCCTCCTTACTTGTACTTATCCCTATTGAGATTTTTTATTTCTAATAAAAGTCCTCTAGACACTCTGTCTAGTGGTAAATTTGCCAAAAAAAAAGAAAAAAAGATGTGTCCATTAAAGTCTTTATTTAAATTATCTTATTCAATTATGGTGTCATGAATTAGTAAACGTTGAATTAAGTACATTATTGCAAACTTTCCACAATTAGTCACATAAAACGAGCATTTGCTGGAAAATGTAAATCTTTCAATCATATTATTGTAGATCCGAATACTCATTGTTACACGTCCTTTCATACGGATAGTACGATAATATTTTCTTTCTTTATGAATTCAATGATGGAATAGATTATGTCGTCTTTCCATTATTTCATAATGTTGCAAATCACCAATCTAAAAAATAAACTTATAATATTAAACAAATCTGTCCTTTAACTTGATCTCATCTGACATATATGCCCTTCAAATTTTGGTGTGCATAAGTAGACACATAAACTTGTATAAAGCCGAACAAGTAGACACACTTAGGTGGCATAATACACGTAAAACACCATATAGGATGTTGTGTAGGACGTGAATTGCCACGTAGGACGTCAAGTAAGACGCACATGTCTACTTGTTCAACTCTATACTAGTTTAAATGTTTACTTGTGCACACTTAAAATTGGAGGACATACATGTCAGATGCGATCTAATTGAAGAGCACATTTATATATTATACATGCCAAATAATTACTTAAAATTAAATAGTACCAAGTAATCCAACCCAAAATAAAGGGTGGAAATAAGGTAACATCATGACAACACCAAGCTGATCATTACATAAAATGACACTTTTCATCATTATATAACGACAAATTTAACAATACGATACAATAAAATAGGTAAACCCATGAATACTAAGTCAAACAGGTTCTATTTGTGTTGTTGTTGTCATCTCATTTTCTTGAATTTTCTTCTTCTCTATTTTCTTTGCTTGTTTAAACTCTCCATAGAAATATGACACAAAACCCCAAAGAGAAAGAAAAAGTGAAAGTCCCTTTTCACCTGAGAATTTTTCATCAAAGAAAATTACTCCTAATATCTCAGTAACTGGCAGTAAAACTGCAATCATAACGCCAGACATTAAAGAAGAAGATAGGTAAATAACTCCAACAGCACCAACAAAGAAACATTGCCAAATTATGGCACTCCATATTACAACTATATAATATCTACCTTCTCCAAGGTTAAAATGTTTTGCCTCCCTTGATATTGCCTGCAAAAATAATAAGTATAGACAATTAATAAATGGGACTTGACACGTTATATGAATTAAATGAAGAGAGTGTAGAGATTGCCATTAAGGTGGGGTACATCTATTAGGGGCGAAGCTAGCATGAAAAGTACGAGTTCATAGAACCTAGTTAACACCCTACAACAATAATATATTCAGTGAAATTTCATAGGTGGGGTATGAGGAGCATAGAGTGTACGCAGATCTTACACTACCTCATGAAGGTAGAGAGACTGTTTTCGAAAGACCCTCGACTCGAGTAGAACAATCAGAGTAATTATGAAAAGAAAAAAAGACATAGCAATTTCTATGGAAACAGTAACAATTTAATAACAAAATGTTGCAATAACCGAAACATCATAAAAATAGATAGTGGTAGAAAGTCAAAGCAAGACACTACAAGAACAAAGATACTACGCACTACGACAGATACCATTAAGCTTAAACCCTTCGAGAAGAAAGAGATCACACTCCACTACCTATTAACCTTCTACACTAATTTGCTATCTCCGATTCATACCCTCATATCTACCCTTCTCGAAACCCTACACATTTGTTTATAAGAAATCGACTGAATATGTACATATAACAACAAAATTTTAAATTCTGAATCGATCTCTAGTCTGAGACGAGTTAAAAAAAATACCTGAAAGTCTTTATTAGCAATCATTCCAATGGTACAAAAAGCAGTAGAAGAAAAACACATGACCATTTGAATCTCCAACACCAACGTTGCAGTAATAGCTTGTTTTGCTTTCAAATACAGCAACTCAATACAAGGCAAAATAAGTCCATACAAAGCTGCAGCCAAAAGTGTCAAAATAAAACCAATAACATAGTCTTTACTTGTAACACCCTCCGGTCGATCACCATTCGATCGAATACCCAATAAAACCGCGCCAACTGTCAATAAAACCACCGCGTTGATCGAATATGAAGTGAATTTTAGCTTCACTATGAAGTAAGCACCTATCGCCGTGAAGGCAAGTTGAGCTGCGATGAGAAGGGAAGACGTTGACACGGGGAGTTTTGACCCGCCCCACGAATAGAGGTAACTGTCAATTCCCGTGAAAATGCCAATAACAAATGATGCAATGAAAATTCGAGGTGTGATATAATAAAACTTGGTATCAGAACCCTCGATTTTTCGTCGATAGAAATATAAGATGGCTAGTGGTATAATTGTGAGTGGCCATCCACCGGTTTGTAACCAACTATTAAACCAAATTCTTAAACCACCTTCAACGAAATATAAACGCATCATTAGAGGGCCACCACAAACACCAACGGATAATAATAAAGAATTTATAATCAAGAGAAATCTCCTCATATTGATGCTTAAAATTGCTTCTTCTTCCATTTTTTTTTTTGTGTTTTTGCTTTATTAGTTGAAGTGAGAACTCTACTTTTATAATTGAGAAGAATGTGATTCTATTCATATAATTGGTTTGACAAATAGTGGAGTGGTCTCTTTCAAACACTACATTATTTGAAAGTGTATGGTTGAGCAATTTAATTTCTATTTACAACCTTGATCATGTAGTTATATATATAGATAAGTATGTAGGTATATGTTTTAATTGTATAAAATAAATTGGGATGGCTATGTACAATCATTATTAATTCCAATAGCAACATGTAACTAGACTTTTAAGAATTTGGGTAAAATAGGAAGGAAAAAAAAAGAAAAGTGAATTAGTACAGTGAAAATAAACCTCCAAATTAGATGAACAAAAGAAATTATTACATATACTTGGTGAATTTACAGCATATAGCTTGGACAAAAGATGGCTGCAGAGCGAGGCGTGAGCCCCGAGATATGGGCTCATTTGTTTTCATTAGGATTAAGATTAGAATTTTAAAAGGTGGGGGTGTGAGATGGGTCGTTTTACTTAGCATAGAGCGGGGCGTAAGCCCCATGGATTTTTAAAATTTTAGTTTACAATATAGTATAATAATATAATAGCACAAAATTATTTAAAAAAAAGTACATCAATAGTGTAAAATAATTACAAACATGATTGAGGAAACTCATAGAAAATAAAACTTTTAACATGATTGTACAAGTATAAATAATGTAATGATATAAAAATTATTATGAGATGCAAATCAACTCTATTGAAAAATGAAAAATGTGTGATGATTGATGATGTGTTGGCGGTAATTGACAGCGATGTTAGTTGTGAACTTGTAATTGTGGAGGTGCTTGGTAGTAAGAATTGGTCAGAGTGGTGATGGAGGTGGTGGCAGCAGTGGTGCTGATGGTAGTGACAATAGGTATTATTATAATGATGGAGATGATAAGTACCCTGTGCGCACCCAAATGGTAGCGACTGCGGATTTCTCTTGTCATCAAAAAAAATAAATGGTAGCGACTGACAATAGTAGTTGACTATGAGGGTAACTATTAGTGATGATTATGCAGATAGAGATGGTTAGTAATGATGATTGATAATTGTGGATAGAGTAGTGATGAAAATTACTCACACAAAAGTATTTCTTAATCATATTGGGTAAATGAAGTGCTAAATAAGCTCACGTGAGCAGCTTAGTAAAAACATAAATAAATAAAATACATTCTTAAATCATTTAGATGAAATAACACAACATTTAAGAGGTTTGGTGAGCTCAATACATTCTTAAATCATTTAGATGAAATAACACAACATTTACGAGGTTTGGTGAGCTCTAAAAGAAGTTTGTTAGCCATCATTTTCTTGCTTCTTATGATTGAGCCATTTGGCTCTTTTGGATTAATTGCTTGTGAGACATAAGATGGAATGAACAAAATAAATACAATATTAATATTAATAACTTTATATACTTCAAAATGGAAGGTCATAACAATTAGAAAAAGATTTTAAGTTGTATATACACACAAATAATATAATTTTTTTTTACTTTATCAGTATAATTTAACCGGTCATAATAAATTATCACTCTATTTTTTAAGTTATAACATGAAACTCCATGAAAAGAATTACCTTTTGATGTAAGTCAACTTCATAACAAATTTTGCATTTGATTTCCACTTGATCTTTAAACCATACTCAACTTGTGAAGAGAAAAATAGATTGAAAATAACAAGGATGGGCAAAATATTGTTTTAGTCAACTTTGTTTTCGATTGAAATAATTGAAATGGTCACTCATTTGGTGTCATAACAAGAACCTTGTAATGTAAAAGATCAAGTAAGAACAGCTGCTCATATTAATGAAGCTACTACTTAATATTTGTCACATCTATGTACCACCAATTGATAAAGAGTGCTCATTATGCTTTTTGCCAGACATGACTACTAAAAAAAATCAGTTAAAATCAATGTTACTCGGACTCTTCAAAAATGTCATCGGGCATGTATGGATTCTTCAAAAGTAGTGCATCTTGAAGGATCGGCACTAATATGACAACATTTTTGAATAGTCGAGTAACTTAGATTAAAATCAACCTACTCAGATCGATTATCAGAGAAAATTGATCTAAAATCATAGCTCGGTGGATACGTACATCTTTACCACTAGGCGGTCATTGATGCTTATTGGTTAAAAATTATTTTGTTTTTTATTTATACTTTTTAAATTTATATTTTCATGAATAAATCCGATCCTGGGTTGGAATTTTAATTTTACTTTTTTTGCTTCCAAACAAACATACAGTATATTATTTTTCATTAAATTCTCCATTATAAGAGGGACTTGACCTTAGCATCTAGGATATAACACTAGAATGATGATATTATCATTCGAAAAAAAAGAGACGATGGATTAATACACTACAACAAAATAACTTTTAACGGCAATTAATATACATATTAATAAAGAATGCTAAATTTTTTATCGTTTTTAGTTAATTATCATTAGATTCAATGTCGCTATAGACTTTAGGGACATCTACAAAGCATGCTAATTGCTGCTGAAAATACATATTTCATAACAATTAAACTATTGTCATTAATTAATATCGCTAAAAATTATTTATGGCGCAGCGGTAGAGTAACCATCCCAAGCTAAACATATATGACTAGCTAACAAAAAAAAGTTTGTCTATTATATCTACTAAACCTAACACTAGGCATTTGTCCAAAAGGAAAGAGCCTAGTATTAATTGGCAAGTCATGGAAAGAGTAAAAGTAGGCACCTTATTGGCTATCTCTAGCCATTTTAGCAAGATGATGTGCAACTTCATTGGCTCTCCAAATTAGCTGATCAATAGAACTACCTGCCTATTTCAATATCCTCAATGCTTTCTTTTTTATTACTCGATGTCTGGAACCCACATTACAGTCCGATTAAATTCAGATTCACGTCGAAAAGTCCCATATTAAGAGGTAAACTTGCCCCTAACAAAGGCGATTCCGTAACCATGAGATCTCGGGTTAATTAAGGATGAAGAAGTACTTACCACTCAACCACAACTCTGATTGATTCAATATCCTCAATGTTATGCACAAGGTAACTATGAAGAAGTTGTGATAATCCCAAACACCATTAGTGATTAACATATTAACCAGTGTTTTGGTGCTTTTAGAAGTCTATGGAAGAGCATCTACCAAGGGACCCTTGCTTGTCCAATTGTCCCATAAAAAAATTACTTCCTTCACCGTCGTCTCAATTTATGTGATACTTTTTGGACTTCAAGATTCATACTAGTATTTCTTTGATCGTAATTTTTTATATATATTTTAAATATTTTGAATTGTCAAGTATTGTAACTTATAGAACTTTTTACGTAGTATCCAAGTATGTAAATTTTGTTTCAAAAAATTTAAAAATGTCATATCCGAATTCATAATCAAAGTTAAACTGTTTGACTCTCGAAATTCAAATTGTACTTGACACTTAAAGTGGGAGAAAGGGAGTACTGTTTTCTGAATTATGCCATATAATGTGATTTTCAACAGTCTTTCTAGTTTAAAGCATGATTTTCCATTATCTTTATGCTAATATCACTTTCATCAGTAGGGTAGCAAAGTTATTGCAAGAAGATCTAATGGTATTTTTTAAAAATTATCATGACCAACAAGACCCCGAAAAGTTGTTAGCAAAGTGCTTCTCTAAAAGTTTAATGAAAAGACACTTTTGGGAGCATCACTTAAACAGAGAAAATCATGTTGGAAGCTGTTAGGATATATATTAATCATGCGTTTTGATATAGTATTATTTATTGAACATTTATTTATTTATTTATTCAATTCAATAAAGTGTTGCATTAAACAGATCAATTTGTCATATATGTGTCCTCAACTTATATAGTAGATGATTTGGTGTATAGAGTTTAAGCTTATACACAGAAGATTAAATCATCGGTTCTTATAAGTTAAAGATTATAGTTCACAATCGTAGATGGAAATTTGGAGAAACCATCAGAAAGATTGTAGCACGATATTAAATGTAATTTATCTTGATTATGAGAATGGTATAGTTCTAACTTCTCGTGCTAGTGCATTTTGTATGTATTGAACGGGACCGAGTAGAGATAGATGTTTTAGACTGACTAATAAAAACATATTCTCTAAACTGTTAAACGTACTTATATTCTTAATCTTGATATAACGATTATGATCTGTATATATTAATTATCGTTTTGATTTATTAAAAGGTGAGATTCTGAGATGGGTCAATATGCCTGGTAGATTGGATGATAATAATATATATTGGTGAAATAATTAGTTAGTTGATGGAATCCATGTCTCAATATAGAGATTGATGATACACCTTTTTATGAGAAACTTATAAGTTTTCATGTGTAAACCCGGCCTGTAGATTTATGAATCTGGCACATGAAATAAGTTAAGTATTGCTCTAAAGGAAGTTAATCATTGAATTAAATTCGTGAGTAATTTAATTTATTGATTAGTATCTGTAATCTTAACATGGGGAATACATAAGTATTTAATGGGGAATTTTGAAATATATATAGAGGAGTGCAATTACGAATTTTTAGTGGAATGATTTGTAATTTATTATGGTAAGAATAATTCAAATTATTTTTTGGAATTATTTCCATAATAGGAAGCATCAGTAATTAATTATGTGGTCCCTCATGTGCCCATATTTAACTAGAACTCACAGTCCTATTTTCTAGGGAAAAAGGATAAAAGGAGCGTGTCTATTTTTTGGAGAAGAAACGTGGGTTTTTTCTTTCAAGAAAGAAAAGGACTTGTTTTTCCTTCTCCTTTTTGGACTGGGAAGAAATCTCTATAAATAAGGATTCTTCTAACCTAGAAAGACAATTCAGTATTCTATTCGATACTTGCCCACCCAAGTATTGAGAGAGTTCAATTGTTAATTCGGGATTACTGTAGAAGACCGTAGAGCTGGAGTCGGATTTGCTTCAAGATATCTGCATACGCTTCAAGAGGTAATTCTTGAGTAAATTTTCAGCATACTTTGTATGTGATACGTATTTGTGATTGTTGTCTATATTCATGTAAGATGTATGATTCTAGAATGCTTCCGCTGCGTATGTTATTTTCTAACAGAAGTGTCACTCCCAAATGAGCTCTTCAGTACGCGATCCAAATTTAGTTGTGACTCCAATGTGGGCTTCGGACGCTAGGTGGGAATTTTAAAAAAAAGATAGGAAATGATGGAAACACATGTTTCGTATGTGATTTGATCATAAGGGTCACTCTGCCACTTTATTAATAGGACCTAGTTGGGATAGTAGCCACATTCTTAATCAGTTTCGAAAGAGTTTAGAGGGAGTGGGCTCCTATTTAGAAACGAACTCTACCTCAAGGATAAATGTAATGCAACTTGATATTTATATGACTTAATAAAATAAAATACAATATTTATAAAATGTGTTCATAATTTCAACTAAACATCAAATATTGCAAGTAATTTTGTTAGTACTTATTAAATTGCAGCGCTGACTTTCTACAACAGTTAGCACCAACTAATATATGGTCTGCGCTGTGTAAATATTCATATTCATAGGGACCATACTGTTGATCATTAGCGTTGAATTTTTTTTCCTTTCCTAGTTCGGTATCCGGTATCTGTTACTTTAGATTTTGGTTAATCTAAAAAATGATCTATGGGGATAAAGCTTTCCTATATATCAAATGTGATTTCTTTAAATTCAGGGCTCGAAATTTTCAATTACAAGTGGAAAAATATTTGTCACTCTATCACATTTTTTGGTGATTAGAATTTTGTATTTCTACTTGTTTTTTAAACTATATTATTCCACTTGTGAATAGAAAAAATAATTGAAATTAACGAGAGGATGGGATAAACGTGGGTTTTAGTCAACTTAGTTTTTTAATTAAATATAATTGAAACATTTTGATTAAAACAAAAAATTGAATAATTGAAAACTGTGATATATTGAAGGAAAATAGCTTATATATACACGTGGCAGAACTCAGAATGTACACGTACATAAGATCGGGAAAGAGTATCCATGATTATTTTGTTGATAGAGTGCTCGGATCGAAGACTAGCCGGTTAGCTTAGCTTGTTCTTGGCTCGTTATTGTGATTACAAGATGATCGCTTTCAGAGCAGAGACATGAACTCGTGATCTAAAGTCAGTAAATGACTCATGTCCCAAAGATAGACAAATTAAAATGACAAAAGAACGTACGAATTAATACGTTAAATATATCCGCACGAGATTCTGCAAATCACAAAATAATATTAGGTGACACATGTAATGGTATTTTGAGATAGAGCATTTCTATTGGACATAGTATTTTAGGGCTTGAATGAAACGATTCTATTGGTGAACATATATATTTCCTTTGTTGACTATACAAAGTAGTCTTAACATACTTATAAAGGGTTAGATTCTCAATACACTAATCAATGAGTAAATCAAAACGTGGCTCTCTGACCTTATAACAAATCTAATTGTACCATTTTTTTGGTCATCCATATGCTAAAAAGAACTTTCCAATTAAGATGGAACTGTTGGTGTAATATACCATAAATTACAAAAAATTACATTTGAAATAAAATGACAAAATAATCATTTAGGCTGCGGTGCGGATATCTCGCTCTTTTTAAGGAGATTCAAGCCTAGTGCGGCATAATCTATACCGATCCAGCAGTATAACTCTTGACTTGTCCCCTCCAGGATACAACATCCCAACAACGTTGTACAACTCAAGCAACTCCGGATTACTTGAAGAGTCCAAAGCTTCACAAAAGAACACATTCCTTCAACATATAAATACTCTCTTTTGTATAGTGAATATAGTTGAAGACTTAGAATATTTTTCTTTGTCTCAACTCTATCTTTCAATACACTAACTCAATATAAACACAATATAAACTTCTCATCTTTTTCGCTCTATATTTTCTTGTCTATCTCTTATTTTCAACCCAAAGTAAGACCACACTATTTATAGGTGAGGAATTCTTCCTTGCAATGAATAGAAAGATAATGGATAGTAAATTGAATAAATGAATGGCCTATAGGTTACATAGGTTATAAGAATAAAGAGGTAGAATAATTGGTGAAATGAAGAGTTGGTGGTTACAAGAGTTACAACAACTAATGACCACATTCTTCCACAATTGATGAGAGTAAAGAGGCACAAATGTAATGTCCATCAATTGACATAACATGATACATTATGTGACATATAATATATTTTTATTAATATTAAGATGTCACACCAACCGGAACAAATATTGAAAAAAAGTACTCTCTCCTCTATAATATATATAAATAAATTTCTCCATTTAAGAATAATGAATAGATAAGTATTCAAATTATTTAATCGAATAGTTTATTTTTATAGAAAACTAACAATTGACTTTATAGGAAGAAATAAAAGGAATTTCGATGTGAAATTTGGGAGTTAAGCTTTTTTGTTTTTAAATTAGGTCTTAATTAAAAGTAGATTTGTTTTTGGTTTAGTTAGTTTTGTCTTGATCATTCGTAACTAGTATACCCAAACTTCAGAAAAAAAATTAGAGATACCTTTTTTCAAAATCCAAATTATTGGAAATATATAGTTATTGGGTCGGATCCTCTCATAAGGTTGCGAATCATCCTGTTAGCCTATTAGCCTTGTCCTCCTCCTAATTATATAAAGAGAAAATTTTCTGCATTTTCCTAAGAGAGGATTTATGTTGCAAAAACAAAGAAATTCATTCGTCTTGTGAGGATTTTCGACGATCGTTTACCACCAAAAAAAAAGAAGCAGCAATATTGGTGATTTTTATGAGGATATTGCAGCGGTTTTAACTGCTGCTACCTACATTATTGGTAATTTGAATAAACAGTTGTTACTGTAATATGTATAAAACTGCGATTTAAGATTTTACGAGGGTTTATCACCGCCGCAATTGCATGTGTGAACATTGTTTTAAATGGTAGTTTTAAACCGCTACAATGTGAGTTTAATGCATCAATTGTTATTCTTTTTTTATATTCTTACCTTCATTTCATTTCTACACATGTTTAATGCTTAAAGCTTATTTGTTTGCTTTATAATAATATTAACACAAACATATATGAAAAATTAGTGAACCAAATCATTCATCATATATAGAAAACATAAGCATAAAATTATGTAATAAAATATTAAGGAGTAAAGTTTTACATTCCTTCGAAAAAAATTAACCATATCATATTCTAAAAGTAATATTCAATGAAGACTAGCATAATCTTCTTGGCTCTTAGGTGAATAAACGCCACCTACAATAAGTGCCATCCACTACGCTAAGCAAAAGCATCAGGAGCTCTAGCTATTAAACTTTTTGCGATAAAAATTGAATGAGGGACTGATTTCCTTGCAATATGTTCCTATTACATCGTAGTTGGCTGATATTTTTACTAAACCTTTGACACGAGTGCAATAAGAATTGGGTAAGTTACATGAATCACATAGTGTAAAGATGAAATTACTATATATCCCTACTTTTTTTCTAATTATAATAATTCCTTAAAATTAACCCAATCCGGATGCATTAATGAAAGCGCGGATACATTAATACGGATACATTATTAAAATAAAAATTAACTCAATCTGAATACATTAATGAAAGCACGGATACCTTAATACATTAATACGGATATATTAATACATTAATCCGGATACATTAATGAAAGCGCGGATATATTAATACAAGCACGGATACATTAATACATTAATACGGATACATTATTAAAATAAGAGATTTTAGTTATTTTTAAAAAATATAGGAACAAATGGAATATAATATACTTAAAGGTATGTATTTTAGTAATTTTTCCGTAAGAATTTTACTTTTCAAATTGGATTAGGCTCCAACTCAAGGGGAATGTTAGAGATGGGCCAATGCAGATTGGGTCAGCCCATGAATTTAAATCACCTGAGCTCTCCTTAGTTTTTTTTTTGTATAAGTTACATAAATCAAATAGTGTAAAGATGAAATTACTATATATTCCTTTTTTTTTTCTAATAACAATAATCCCTTAAAATTAACTCAATTCGGATACATTAATACAGATACATTATTAAAATAAGAGATTTTCCAATCCGGATACATTAGTGAAAGTGCGGATATATTAATACATTAATACAGCAATCCGAATACATTAGTGAAAGCGCGGATACATTAATACATTAATACAGATACATTATTAAAATAATGAATTTCCCAATCCCGATACATTAATACATTAATACGGATACATTATTAAAATAAGGGATTTTAGAGATTTTTAAAAGATATAAGGAAATATGGAAAATAGTTTACTTAAAGCTGTGTAACTTAGTGATTTTTCCTAATTTGTTACCCATTGTTATTCGGCTCAAATTCTTATTTAATATTGGTTAGTGTTATATTATATATTAATTTGATATAAATATTCGATACGTATAAATTTTTACCCCCACATGCTAGGGTTTAAAATGTGGAAAATAATTATTTTCTTCGTTCTAATTTCCTAAATAAGGACGTACACATCATTTTCTAAAAAGTGAAATATTATTTCATAACACTGATATTTTCAAATATTTTTTAAATATAGTAAATTAATAAATAAATAAAAATTTCGTACTTCTTTTTAAAATATTAGGTGGAATGTTAACTCCATTTTTTTTTATGAGATGAACAACTTTAATTAGTTATTGGCCCTTTATATAATTGTGAGTCTGATAATATTCTTTGGAAATAACAAGTGAATTAATCCTCCACTTGATTTCTATTTAAATTGTGGAGAAGATTCTGAGATTTTTAATCATGGGCCAAGTGACTACTTTCCATTTAACAATCACCTTAATTGGGTACTAGAATCAAATGGACATTGTTATCAATACTAATGGAGACGGAGTCAGATAATATCGAGGGGGTTAATTGAATCTCCTTAGGTGAAAAATTATATTATTTATACATTATTAAAATTATAGTTTATATATTTATAATAGATGTTGAACCCTCTTTGACTTCTTAATGTGTTATTTTTAACCCCTTAATAAAAATCTTGAATCCGCCAATTAAATACTAAAATCAGAAAGCAAGATAAATCAATTAAATAAATTCTAAGTTATATATTATATAGTAGATATAAAATATTTTTTGAATCACCCAAATACCAAATTATAATTTTCTTTGTTCCATCGCTTTCGTGCCTTATTTGTAAATTTTGATCATGCGCATCATCTACTATAAAATATTCAAGATATTTTAGTAACATAGATTTTGTTTTTAAATTTGAATTTCATTTTATTATTCTAAAATAAATACCTATCTCTGCATTTCGTCATCATTACATATATATTCTTTTATTTAATTTAGAGTAGTTGTATGATCTCAAATGTTTTATATTTTGAAAATATTTTTATCCTTTAGTACTCGATATGTAAAACATTTTATATCATACATTTTGTAACAAGTTCTTAAAAGATCATTTATTTATATTATAAATATAAGTATATATAACAATTACATATAATTTATGCATAATTTGTACATCTACATACATATTGTTCTATACGTATTATACATTGATTATACACAGAGGATACACTAGAGACGACTATAACGGCTAGGTGGGTGAAGCTTTTTTTTTTTTTTTAAACCAGCGAACTATAGTTCGTGAATAAATAAGGGGTTTTTAATGTAAACTAATCTAACTTGAAGTACTTGATCTTAAATAAGTAAAAGACTTTTTTTCTGTCTCATCCTTCTCCATCCGTCATAACAAACTTAACGGCCATTTAATTAATTGACTTAACGGCCTTCAACAGAAACGGTTTGAACCGCTCATTCTCCGGTTCTAACCCGTAGCCCTTAGTTGACAAAGCTACAATATTAGGTACAGATTCTGACCAACTAGACATTCGGAATCTATCTAATAGTTATAAATAAAAACATTATATTCATAAATCTTAAATCTTGATTTTTCTTCTGACAAAAGGTTAAGTCTATGACCAATCATTTACGTATATCATATGGTTACCGATTGTAAAGGGACCCAATTTTCATAGTGTCACTATTGTTGGAGCTAAAGACTCTCAGCGACACCTTCTACGCGCCTTGGCGTAAAGTAAAGCACAAGAGGAAACATAGGATATCCTTGTTGGTGTTGATTTTCTTATGCTTTATATTTTCTTTCCTCAAGAAGAAGAGAGAAAGATGTAAATGCAAAAGTTGTGTCAAGTGGAGGAAAAAGAATTTTTGAGAGAGATGCATATATATAAAGGGCAAGTAGTTCTATTATGAGGTTTTGTTTCTTTTGGAAAATGTTGGGAGTATATCCCTACACAAAAAAACAAAACAAAAAGTTTGCGACAAAGGCCGCCTGAACATACGATATGAAATTAGATTGATATGAAATTAGAATTTTATTTTGATATTTAATTTAGATTTCTTAAATTGCATTTTTTTCCCTTCATAACTATGAAAATCCAACAAATTATGAAAAAAATAAAAAATCTCCAATTCTTATACAGTCTTACAAATCATAAGTTGGAAAAGAATGATGAGTAATTGTAATAAAAATTAGAAAAGTTACCGACATAAGTTGTGGTACAATGGTGAGACTGCTCCATCTTTAACCAGATGTCTTGAGTTTAAGCCCTTGGTAAAGAGAAAATCATGTCGGGAGAACCACCCCGAATGAGCCATGCAGTGCACGATCTGAATTTAGTCTGAGCTCCAATGTAAGCTTCGGACACCGAGCGAAAAACCATAAAAATAATTAGAAATGGTGCCGTCCTTAATGTCAAAGGAGAGGATGAATCTAAGATAAAGATATATAGTTGGCCCTCTCTCTACATATTAATTCTTAGAAAGATGCTAGTGTCATAATGGTTCTGCCACTGAAACAAGTAGCCATATATTACAATAATTTATTAGAGCATATATACCGAGTGGATTAGAGATATAATTGATGAAATAAGAGCCTTTGGATCGGTTTTTGGTTTTTGATTTATAAGCTAAAAGTTATAAGTCAGAATTCTAATTTATAATTTTTGACTAATTTTTATCATTTCAACTTAAAATCGAATACTTATAATAAGTATTTTATCAATTTATCCAAATATTTTTAAAAATTCTTAAGATTCATTTTAACTCAAGAATATTTAAAATAAATCAATTCGGACATGCTCTAAATCCTTGAAGAAAATATCTAATCTAGGCGCCAAAAAAAAAAGGATTAGTGGTCGTACCACTTGACCTGAAGTGTAATTAGTTAACTAATTTATAAGTTGTAAAAGAATGGAAAAGTTATGTGACATAACAAATTAATGATCTATATTTATCCGAAATAGTGCATGATATTTTAAAAGAATCATAATATAACGATAGTTTAGTAGCATATACACGTTAATACACTTGGGCGAAGAAATTATATAGGTACGAATATACTTATTAAACATACAACTATGAGTAATATATTTCGCTTGTGCACATACAAATTATTGTTATGTTTCATAAATACAAAAATTGTAACTATATTTTGTAATTAAGACAATATTATAGCTATATACGAAAATTTCTCTAAAAGAATTCTAATTTTTCAAATTGATAATTACAAGAGAGTATTGGGCACACAATTTACATAGTGACACTTCAACTATGGAAGCATTTTGATTTTGTAGCTTTTTTTTAAAAAAAAAAAATCAATTTAATATTCTTTTTATAAGATATTTTTATTTTTATACATTAAAAAATCATTTTTTTACATACAAAAAATCTAAAAAAATTGTATCACCAAAGGATGTGGTGCAATGGATGGGGCTGCTCCTCTCTTAATCTGCAGTCTCAAGTACAAGCCCTGAATACAGAAAAATCCTTGTTAGGGAGCTCTTTCTCCCCGAATAAGGCCTTACACGGCGCAAATTCAAATTATTCGAGCTCCAATACGAATATCACCACTAAATAAAAAATCTGGAAAAAAATCATTTTCCTCTATTCATTTTTGTAATTCGCCATAATTTCCTATCAACTATCCAATCACTATATACAATATATTACTCTCTTTTTTTATGATAAAGAATCTTTTTGTAAAAGTAAAAAAGAAATGATGAAGATATGTAAAATTCTCTAACTTGAAGGATTAGATCTTAAATAAGTAAAAGATCTTTCTCCCGTTTCATCCTCCTTTTCCGTCACACATAACAAACTTAACGGCGACTTAACGGACTTCAACAGATTCTTCGGTTGTTTTTCACTTTTCTCCTCCTTTGACGAACCGGGTTTATTAGATACCAAATTCGGAGTCGATAAAAACTTGAACCGCCCATTTCCCGGTTCGAACCGGTACCCTTTAGATGAACTCCTCTTTAGAGATAAAGCTTCACCATTATAAGCTCTACTCAAACTTAACTCTACCAATCTTTTACGTGCATCATCCGGTAACTTTAGCGTAAACCTCTCGCAATTTTGACCTAGTTGAATCAACGAATGACCCGTTGAATGTGATCGATTAAACATCCTCAATATATTCATTCGTGTAGGTGTTGATGATTTTGGTGCGATGCTACAAATATCAGGCGTTTTCCTTTTTGCATTACTACAATTAGGAATATTATGAGTATGAATTGACTTCTGAGGCGATGCATTAGTTACCTCCGGTGGATCCACACTAGTCATGTGGATATCTATGACTGTGTCAGGATGTGATATAATTGAATTGACATCCTGAGCATCGGTTTTTTTAACTGGTTTGGTTTTGAGATTGGTTCGACAGACGGGGCAAGTGGTTCGGAAGGCGAGCCAAGCATCAATACATTCAGGATGAAAAACATGATAACAATTTGGAAGAAGACGGAGAGTTTCTTCGTCTTCGAATTCGTTTAAACAAACAGCGCATTCTAAGATGGATTTGCCCAAATTTAATGATTTGACATCTGAGTAGATGAAAACGGGAAAAGTTTTAATGATCTCAGGGTCGAGTCCTCGGGAAACAGGAGGTCGATGACCGAAGAAATGAAATCCCAATGAATGATCGAAGGAATCGGGGCTCATACGGCGCATATATATGAAGACGCCTGCCAATAGAATTAATACGAGGCAAGCGAGTATTACCGCTAATGTTGGACTGATTTGAACATTTGAGGGGTCTAACGGGTGCGTTAACGTTGTTGGAGGTAATGATGGCGTGCCTAAGACTGTACCAGATTCTGCTACTACGGAAATAAAGCATAAGACGAAATTAAATATATTCGTCTTATGCTTCATTTTTCTCGAAAAAGAAGAAGGAATAGAAGAAGAAGAAAAAAAGGAACTCAAGTGGAATTGCTTGAAGAAGAGAAAAAGTGAGGGGAAAGATTTTTGAATGCAGGACAAGAAAAGGGAAAATATATATTTACATATATACAAAGACAAAATGTCACAGGTGGTTTTACTTTACTTGCAAATTAAAATTGTTGAAAGGGAGAGGGATATGTGATAGGATAGTTGAAATTTCTGTAATGTTTAAATAATGGAAAAGGTTTTATTAGGAATGATGCCTCTAAAAATGGGCTATATAACACTTGAATTTAAATATAATTAAACACCAATATAAATACCGACTACGGTTTAAGAATAAAGAAAGGGGTTGTTTCTTTTTGATATTTCTAGAGCGTGGGGATGAAGAATCTATGACTTATTATAAATTTACAAGTAGCCGCCCATGAAAAAATAGATAAGGTTGACTTTGGAGACTAGACAGGTTTTACATGAGTTAGGCAAGTATTAGAAAGAAGTATTTTGAAAAACATTTTTGAACTTGGTGGATATTATTAATTTTATTTTTGAATTATTGATAACTTTAAAAATATTTTTTATTTGACTAACTAAATTTAGATACACCACTAATCTGCCACATAACATATCAAGTGGTCTCAAAGTCTTGTCGGAGCATGAGACTCTTAATAAAAAATCGAGAGAAGTGTTGAAAATATTCCTAAACTTGGCGATATTTTGGGGTATATTTCACTCATGTTGCAAGAGTATTTAAATTTAGTTAGTCAAGTAAAAGGGTATTCTAAAGGCTGTCAATTGTTCGGAGATGAAACTAATAATTTACGCGGAGTTTAGGGGTATTTTCAATAATTCTCTCCAAGTATTAAATCTTCCATAAGTAATAAGTACCATGTTTAGTAGTTGATTAGGAGAAAAGTTATTCATGTATAAAATTAATATGATGTTTAATTTGTAATTTAAAATTCCAAATAACTCATATAAGGGAATCTATGTAGTACTTTATATTTTATGTAAGATAGAAAGTGGAACAATTAATACATGAATAATTAAACTTTCTATAACCAATTATTACATAAAATAATGCATAAATTCTCTCACAACAAATTTTTTTATACTTAAACAGCGTCACGTAAATTAAAATAACTATATTATACTTAATTAGTCTTTGCATATTTAATTCTTGCATTTTTGATACCTATATAATTCTAATCAACAATCAAACGATCTCTAAGGATATCAGAAATTTAAAGTTAATTATTTTGGATATTATTTTTCGGATAGTATATGATTTGAGGTTAGCAAATTGATCTTTTTGTTGACATTATATTAATGGGTTGGGTAAACCTATAATCACTAGTTTGAAGTTTTTGTAGGACCTAAAAGTCAACATATACATTTTAGGACTAATTTAATGGTCCTCAATGTAGTGTCACCTTATTTTATATAATAAATTGCTGTTCTGGATAAATTATGTGTCTCAATTTACACAACATTATGTTTTGATCTTTTCAAAAACAATAATTACTTTTTTATAATTAAAAAAAAATTAAAATTATTATCTTATTCTTAATAAAATGATTTATAACTACATAAATATTTAGAATTTATATTAAATCACAAATTTCTAAAGTCTTTTTATCAAACAATGTCATATAAATTAGACGGAAGGAGTAACAGTTACATAAATAGGAAAATAAAGTTCCAATATTGAATTTGATTGGCCAATAACTCATGGGTATTTATCTTAAACAGGTAGGAGAAGGACAAATAATTTGACAGATCATTATTATTAAAATGTGGCCTTGCCTTTGATTTTAAGCCAACCACATCTAGTAGTGCTGCTGTCAATTCCACATATATTTATTTATCTAAAACAAAGTGGGAATAAGGGATTGCTCTTATAGAAATATTCAAGATTGACGTTCATCAGAAGAAGTTAAGTGTTTGACAAATACATCAACTATATAATTTGTCTCCTGATAAATATGCTTAATTTTCGTATTGTGTAGTATTGTTATTAAGAATCTACGATCAGAAATATGATATGAGTAAAAACTAGTATTTATATGTGTGATATGGATTACCAATAGAAGAGTTGCAAATTCACATTCGAACGCAGTTGAGCAAAGAAAATGGTTAATGGAAAAATATATATTCATCATTTTTCTTAATAAGGGTATATCTATTCTACAAAGCGAGGGTATATCTATCCCTTTTCCCAAAAAATAATTATGTCCGCATGAATTTCGAAATATTTCTATTTCAAAATGACTAATGACTAAAACTTGGCTCGTTTAACTCGTATACGCTACAAGTCTCACACGCTAGCTTAATTTATGTTGGATTTTTATTCCGAAAATTTAAATTTTATGAATTTTTACTGTAACTTTAAATAATTAATAAACAATTAACTATTTATAAATATTTAGTTAATTTCTTAATATATGATACGAATAAAAGTAAGTGAGTTTCATTGGACGTGAAATTAGTTCAACGCAAATAGAAGTCATACTCCAATTTGATTAATGAATAAACGTCACGTCCCCTAAAAAAAAATAGGTCACGTCTCTAAATCCAATAAATATAATGGATATTATATGTAAAAATTCATGAGATATTAGTCGTTCCAATTTTTTAATTTATTATGAATGAAATTTTAATACATTAATTAAGTTTAAGAATTATGTAACTATCTGTCAACTACTCTGTCATCTATCACTAATGACATGTTTACAGGAAATTTATTGCTTAATTATTTTTGAGATGATGCGACTTTTTATGTTTTTATATTTAATTTTGTTTGAAACTTTGCGTCTTATCATCCTATGTCGCTACATCCAAAATGATTTTAAGCAGCAATTAATTAATTTATAAATGACAATAGCTTAATTGTCACTAAATATATTTTTTAGAGACAATTAATACTCTTGATAAATGTTCCTAAAGGCTATAACGATATTGGATTCAATAACAATTAACTAATGCTGGTAAAAACTTTAATATTATTTATTAATGTACATATTTATTGCCGTTAAAAGTTATTTTTGTTACGGTGTGTTTAATCGGTTTGAGTTGGAAATCTTGTGTCCATATATCTAATTTGAGGCACTTTTTGTTTGTGTGTTGTTGCAATTGCAACTTGTATGGTAGATAAATAATATTCGTGAGAATTGAGATTATGTAAAATCACACTCATTAGAAGATCAAATATCCTATCTTATGTCGAAACTCATGAACAACCCCAATCCCAATCTATCGTTTTTGTGCTTAAAATTGGACATATGAAGCGTGAAAATATAAGATAAGGATAAACCAATAAATTGAAATGAACGCTATTTTTGTATCATGTTTGAACAAACTATCAATAAGTTGATACCTAAAATGGAGTGTGATGATCATTGGTGAAGCTAGCCACTTGCAAGGAGGTTCAATTCTTCGTCACAAAATTATACCGCATAAATAGGGTTAAATATGGGAAAATCTTAGTTTAGTCGCAAAAGGGTTCAAAAAGTTCTTTAAAATATTGATTTAAATTCTCTATATGACATTTTAGTAGTTTTTTTTATTTTTGAATATGAATTTCTGGCTCCGCCTCTGATGATGATTGGTGAGGATTAACATACCATTCAACATAAACCTTAGACTCTTCTTACTTGATTATAATACTATAATGAACTGTGCTTTTTAATTATTTTTTTTATCTACCAAAAGATCAATGAATTTTCCAAAATTTATAATCCAATCTCTATGATTCAATAAAAGGTCAAACAATTCAGTGAATATTTCGTTTGATACTGCTAATTATTTTAATGATAATTAGCTAATCGTTATTCCATATAGTAATCAATTGAGTTTGAAGAGATATTCTATCACAATCACATTGACCCTTAAATGAATAAACAAAGTTGAGAATGGGACTAAAGTAAAATATTGGGTCGATTTAATACTGTATAGTTAAAAAGTTCAATAATTACAAAAAAAAAAAAAAAACAGTAATTAGAGTCGTTTTTAGAAAGAACACATGCCGTCTTTGATGAAAGAAGCCACAAGCTTAAGTAGAAAGAACAATCAATGTCTCAGAGAAATGACTTCTATAGTCAAGCTTGCTCGGGGTTTGAGTGTTTGCGATTGAGTTGCTCAGCTAACAAGGACTAGTATTGAGTTAAAAGTTTTAAACCTCGATCCATACCGTCCTAGGTCTGGTGTACTCATTATATCACAAGATTTGTATTTCAATTAGAAGATCAACTAGTTGATTTTTGTTTCTTGAGAAAATGACATCGATCGTATCATATAAAAAGAGTATTTCTTTATAAATTACCATATTATTAATGTCTCCATCTCTAGTTTTCTTCTAACATTTTGATCTTCAACAATGTTTTTGTTGAGATATATATAACACAACTAAAAGTAGTGGGATTGTGTTAGTCACTAATTCACTATAACGTGAACAAAGACACGTTGTGCAGGTCAATAGGGCCAAGTGAAGGAAATCATGACATTTTCTTTTGTGGAACAATATATGTATACTTTTATCTACTATTACACAGTATATATACACCTTAAAACACGTTTGTACGTATATATACGTATGGGTGATGTATATGTTATGAATAACCATGTATAAACAATGTATACGTATTGTCATACACATAATCAAAGGTGAGCGAGGTCGTCTTCTTCATCAATTTATCAATTTGTCATATCAGGTCAAACCAGTTCTAATCATCGACAGTCTATTTTCTAAAGTAGATTTTTAGATCTAGGATGACCCAAAGTTTCGAAACCCCTAAAATGAAGATCTTCATATATATGAATTTTTATCCTCACTCAATAATCACCAAAACCAAAATTATTAGATACTCCATGAGTAACTCTATTCATGGTCTAGAAGTTGGTTTTACGTCCATTTTTTTTGGGCAAAGAAGTGTTGATAATTCATTAGAATATGAACTTCCAATATTCAACTTAATATATATATCCTTGATGTTTTATCCGACAAAAGTTTTGAGAACTAAGAAGCATAACTTTATAGGTTTTGAAATTGTAAGGCATAATTTGTGCCTTATGAATTTTTCTTTGCAATTTTTCTTTTGTCTTGTAAGTTGTAAGACTGAAGACATAACTTGAGAGTTATGAATTTCTTAAGACATAACGTTCTGAAACTAAACTTATGTCTTGCAAAAAAAAAAAATGATTGTCCTGCAATCATGGCATAACTTGTGCCTTGCAATTTTTTTGGTTTTCCCGATGTCAAGATATTTTCGAGACAAAAGTTATAGACCACCCCAAAATAAGGGCATTCGTGCGAATGACCCCTCATAAATTCCTATTTTAGATGGCCAATTGGCTCAATAAATGCTTTTCTTTCTGCTCTTGTAATGCTTTTTGGGCTTATGTACACCAGGCCTAGCCAAGGCCCAATGCTCTTGTACTGCCAAGAAAGCAATAATGACAACTAATTGAATTGAATAATCGAAGAATCGAATTAGTTCTGTTCGATTTGATTTTTTAATATTTATGCTTCATTTCTATTCGATAGTTTTGGTATTTAGAAACTAAATGATTAGTCATTTTTTGATTTTCAAGCTGGACAAGTAAAGTGAATATCTATTTCTAGTATTATAGACACGTAAACATAAACGAAGGGAGTCCTTGCCAATTTTTACATAACTAGATTATTTTTTTTATTCATGTTTTACCCTCAACACTTATTACTTATTCTCTAAATTATTTTCATGCCAGTCAGTATTTCTTAAAAGACGTGAAAAATCGATATAATATCGATCACTAAATAGTAGTAGTAGTATCAAATAAGAATTCTAGTCAAATTCCCATAATCTTAAAGAAATAAATACAGTACATCTTCTTGGCAGCTGAATTGACAATTTTCTGCCTCTAACCATGTTTTGCGCTAATAAAACATGCTATTAGTATTTAATTAAATTGCCTAATATAGGGCTAATTTTGGTGCTTTATTAGATGATGAGTTGTAATTACAAGGACATGTACAATATAATACTAATCAAGATTTAACTGACAAAGACAGAATGAGAATAGGGTTTAGTGTTCCCACCTCTAATGACAAAACCTAAGTTTTATATTAATTGCTACATCTGATTAGAACAAATATTTTTAATAAGGAAAAAAGGGTTGTTTAGATGTTAACCCTTTGGACCTTACTGAGTTTCCAAGAGCCATTTTTGTTTCTCATTTTTCATTAATAACCATGGATGGTGGTGTCTAGGCCAGTTTGCACAGATCTTGATTAATTTCATAGGATATTTGCTATTACCAACATTAGCCAGTTCAAATATCATCTACCAAAGTTTTGATAGGTGAAAAAAAATATCTTAGTATTTTAGTCTCTATTGAGAATTAAACGTGAGACCTTATAATTGTCAATCAACTTCACTGATTATTAAGATACATCCTTTAATGCCATTTTTCTTTCTCTATTGAGATTTAAACGTGAGACCTTATGATTGTCAGTCAACTTCACTGATTGTTACGACACATTCTTTCATGCCATTTTTCTTTCTCTAAGAAAATAATGTAAAAAAATATAGAATAAGGAAAGAATATATCAAAACTTAAAAAAATAAATCAAAAAATTGACGGCTGTGGGATTTGAACCCACGCCCTTTCGGACCAGAGCCTAAATCTGGCGCCTTAGACCACTCGGCCAAACCGTCTCATATATTTTAACAAGTCGATAGTTTATATCTTATAAATTATTTGAGTTTGTTGAGAACATATAGACCTCTTTGACCAAAACTTTTACATATAAAATCAAGAAAAGAAGAAAACCTTTGATTAATCAATTTAAGAGTTATTTAGGTGAAGAATGAAAAACGTCCACTAAAGCCCACGGGATAAGGTTTGCAGATGCGATCATGAATCGAATCAGGTCGAAATATTCAACTGTCGACGGACAACGCCAGAACGTCGACCGCAAACGAAGGATGGTCAGGCATTGCAGGCATTATTCCCACCTTCTATCCTGAATAAAATAATACATAAATTTCTTCATAACTTATACATGTATTGGTTATGCGTCTTTCTAAATTATCAATCAAACACAAGACCTCTAATTAAGGATAAAAGAATACTTATCACTCCACCATAATTTGTTGGTGAGTTTTGTCAAGTGTTTACATGTAGCTTAATTTATCTTAGAAAATCTAAAAGGAATCCTACCTATCGCATAAAAATATTAACAAGCGTTAATTAAGTTGCATTATCCTCTATTTATCGTCTTCTTAATAAAGTATTCAACTTAAATAGGTCTCTCTCGAATATATTAAACTGATATTTTAATGATACATTCAAAGTATATATATGCCTATTGGAATATATAATATTTTGGATTTTTCTTATTATTATTATTATGTCATTTATTTTGGAAGAGAAAATTAATTTACATAGCTCAAGAAGAACAAAAGCCAAGTAATAAATGTTCCATTGGAAAAGGTTTAGAAGAAGAAATCTCGCCTTATAAGACTGTCAATAATTCGGGGATGAAATTATTAATCCGCACTAAGTTTATTAATATCTTCAATATTTCTCTCTGTTTTAATTTATGTAATCCTTATTCTTTTTAGTCCATAATTAATTGGAAAAAATGGCAAATTTAAAATTTGAAAAACAATTCATTTTACATTGTTCATTTTATAACCCTTAACTAGACGCTTTCAATAATCTTATCAATGCTTTAGCATGTTTAAGGCGATAATTAAGTCTATTGAAAACAACGCCTCTATTTCGTGCATGATAAGGGTAAGACTTGCGTACCTCACTCAGCTCTCCAAACCTCACACTAGATGTGTTATTATTGTTATTATAAAGCGATAAGTCTCAAGTTTTATAGCAACAAATATATATCATGTCATGTCTAAAATCACAAGTTTTGAAATTATTTATTCCTTTTTAAATTGAAATAATCAAGTATATAATATTAGATATAGTACGTAGGAATTAGTAATGCAGGTCCAAAAAATTGAGTACGGATTACTCAATAATTATATGGGAAGACGACAAGCAACACTACAAAAAAAAAAAAAATACTGTTCCATTATTTTAAAATAATAAACAGACAAAGAGACTTTATTCAAGGGTTTACGTGTAGCTTGGCCTAAGAAATCTGAACAGAATCATACTGATTCCATTAAAATAATAAACTTAAGTCAAGTTGCATAATTATATATTGTACTCTAATCATTTTTTAATCAGGTACTATACACTCCAATAAAAATAGTTTTTAGCGTCAATAAATATATTCATTAATAAAGAGTGTTAAAGTACTCTGTACCGGTATTAGTTAGTGGTCATTGGATTTAATGTCGCTATAGGCTTTAAGAACATTTACAAAGAGTATTAATTGTAGTTAAAAATACATATTTAGAACAATTAAGCTATTGTCGTCAAAGATCATTTTTAAAAGAGAAAAGACATAAAAAATCTCCTGAACTTGGTCGGACAACTTACTTTAGCACTTAAACTACACGGGCATTTAAACACCCGTCATAACAACTTTGAAATGAATTAAATACCACCCTGAGATTATAATACCACTATCACCTGCCACATCATAGCCATGTAAGCGCCACATCATAGCCATGTCAGCCCCACGTCATTAATTTTATTTATTTCTTTTTGTTTATTACTTTTTAATATTAATTTACACTAATAAATTAATTAAACATACATTTTCTAAAATCAAAATTGGACCCATTTTTGTTTCTCCTCCCCCGCCCCCCGCATTGCCCCCCACTACACTCCTTTTTTCTTCCTTCAAGATCACCATTTTCAGCCCTTCACTGCTCAATGTTTTCCTCTTCACCATTCAAATTTAAAAAGGAAGAAGTGATTTTACGACTCTGTTTCGCATGCACCAGTGATTTTACGATCATGACGCAGTCACCTCTCCTTTGTCGATCTCTTTACAGATCTGAGTCTCACATTAGGAAAAAAGAAGAAAAAGATTTCATTGATTTTCTGGTAAACTAAGAAAATGGCGTAAAGGGTTTTTTTCCAAATGGGTCTTAGAATCGTTTTTTAAAAAATTATTTAACCTTTCAATGTACCAAAAATTGCAGAGTTAATTTGTGATGTGGTAAAGAAATGAAATTTTCTTCAAATCACCAACTATGAAATTTCAATTGAAATTTATTTTCTTTGCAAATTGTCAATCCATATCATCAATAAACGATTCAGTTATGAAGCACTATGATTTATGGGTGGTCTGTGTGTTGCAAATCTAATAACTTAGAAAACTCTTGCCATGAAAGTGTAGCTTGAGCTCCCATGAATATATATTAGGGAAGACAGCAAAATAAAGAGAGAGAAAAAAAAAAGATTAAAAGTTTTTGTGGGCCAATAAGAAAATTCACATATTTTAAAAGAATTAACATATCAAGAAAATAATATTTAAAATATTAATTATATATTGACCTATAAAAACAGGTCATATGTATCATTTTATGAATTAATTTTTTTTAAAAAAAATTTCACGTGTTTTTAGGCGAGTGAGTGCACTCACTTTGCCACATCACCTCTTAAGGTGGTATTTAATTCATTTCAAAGTTGTTAAGGAGGGTGTTTAAACGTCCGTGTAGTTTAAGTGCTAAAGTTATCCGACCAAGTTCAGGGGTTTTTTTATGTATTTTCTCTTTTTAAAATAGTGGTACAACTTTAATCAATAATCGAATCTGTTGATCTTGCATTTTAATAATGTGCTAATTTATTAAGTGTATGTTAGTTAAGCATCAATAGTTGTGAAGGTTTGAAAGAAAAAAATAAATTAACATAGCTCAAGATGAACAAAGCCAAGAAAATATAATATCGAAAAGGGTAATCGAGGAATTCGAAAGAGTAAAAGAATTGACACTCTAGAAAATGTCTTGTATAAATGAGAATTTTCATTGAAATAATGAGATTGATTATTTTTTTTTACTTCAAATACCTTAAAGGTTGTTTATTGAGAAAAGAGTTATCATAAATTTCTTCTGTCTTAATTTATATATTTTACTTTTCATGTTAGTCCTATTTTTTTTAATAGAATAATCTTATTATATTTAGTAAGTTTCTAATTTTGACATTCTCAGTTCACTATCTTATAAAATTTACATGGCATATAATATCTCAAGATTCAAAGGACGATATATTTTGTATATTATACACGCTCTTTGAACGGAGGAAGGAAAAATGTCCAAATCTGTCTTTTACCTTGTGAAATGGTCCACACTTGCCTTTTATTAAAGGTTGGACAATATATTATTATCATTACGAGATTGGTATTCCATGCTCTTATTTTATTTTTATTGAGGATTTATTAGAGATAACTTTTCAATCTTTATAAGAAAGGAGAAAAAGATTGTGCACACACTATTTTATTCAAAAATCATCTATGCAAGATTACACCAAGTATATATTGTTATTTTTCCTAAAATAAAAAGGGGGAAAGTACTAAATAATAAAGTAATTTCATGGAACATTAAGGAGAGGTCATGAGGACAAGATTCTTGGTAAAACAAGAAAGGAACAAAGACATCATTGTAGAATATAGAAGAGTACTTTAATTTCTCTCTTTCTCTTTGTGTAGACACATGGTTAACCCCCAAAAAAAACACAAGTTCTTTTTCTTGTTTAGCAAGAGTCGTTTCGTTTGAATACAAGTTATGATGAGATAAATTGTGTTGAAATTATTTTTATTGAGTGTTTGGTTTGTTATACTCAAAATAATGTGTTGCATAAATTTTAAGAACAAGTTATAATTTGTTTACAAAAATACCATTCGTGATGTATGAAAAGAGTTTAAAGGGATATTTTTGTCATTTACCTATTTTATCTCGGGATAAGTTATTTCGAGATTACTATACCACCTAAGGAGAGGGATAACTTATCTTGGTACTAATTATTAATTTCGAGATAAGTTATCCTAGAATTGCCAATCAAACAACAAATTAAATGACACTATAATTTAATCTCATAACTAATTGGTGTTATCCTTCACACCAAACGACCCTGTACCTGCAATATTATTACTCCCACTTGGTGTTAACTGGTTTCAAGTATGTGATGAGATGTCAAATCCTCTTTTATTTCCTTTTGATATTTGTACAAAAATGATTATTAGTACTTTAGTGTCCTGGCAACTATGATAACAAAGAGGTCATTCCTAACCGGGGTACATATCAATAACGGATAAACCGATAACTGATAAGTTAATATTTTAATGGTTCTTAATTATTTAGCATGCAACCTAATAACCGACAAATCGAATCGGTAAACTTCAAAATCGAACTGAATCGATCGATATACGTGCTCATTTTGATATCAATAAAATTATTCTTCATATTTAATTTGTACAAATTTCTTTCATTTATAAAGTTGTCATACTTGTAAAGTTAATTAATTAATAATCTAAATGGAAAAATTAATTAATCGCAGTAATTGTTAATCTATTTTGTTTAAATTGTTCAGCTCATGTGTGTACTTGATTAATTCAGGATTACCCGGTGATCCTGTCTGAAATTCTATTTTCAATAATTAATTAATTGTGTCATTTGTTTTTTGCTCGTTTGTGTTAGTCACTTAGTCTACCTTAGGCCCCATAACAAATTGTTGTAAAGAATTTTTAATATCTACCTAAACTTTTATTCTACATGCCGCATTTATAACTTATTAGTATTAGCTAGTTTCCCTTATTAGTATTATTATTATTACTCACATATTATCTTGTTTTTTTATTTTATTTTGAATTGTTGTTTCCTTGCATTCATGGTTATCGTATTATTTGTTGTTTTTACTTTTGTCTTCTTCATTATGTTTAGTATGACTACTTACTTCACTATCGTATTGACCCCCCTTTTCATGCTTGATTTTATTATGTTTTAATTACTTGAGTTGAGTTTCTATTGAAAACAGTCTCTCCACCTTCGCAAGATAGCAATAAAACTGTGTACATATCACCTTTTCAGATTTTACGTGTTTAATTACGTTGGATATGTTGTTGTTATTGTCGTATATAAATTGTGTAAACAATTTTCATAATCTCAAATCTTATTGTTTTGTTTTGACCTCATATACTATTACAAAAACCACAGAGTTTAGATGTGCAAATTCAAGAGCTGTCTTCCCTTCTCTCTCTTCTTTGATCTTCTTTCTCACCTCTTTGGTCATTTTGAAAAGAAAAAAAAAACATTAAATCCAATTATTTTCTCTCTCACTTTCTTGGCCTTTAATTTCTTACATATGTGAGGGAGAAAAAGGTAAATAAAAAAAAGAATCATGGCATTAGAGACAGTAGTTTACCCTCAAGAACAATATAATGGCTATGTTTGTAAAGAATTTTATGGCTATGGAGAGCAAGAAAGTTCCATTCTTGACAACAATTGGGAGTACACTTCATCTTGTAATTATTCAACGATGCAAAATCAAGTGAAAGGAGATTGCAATATTGTTGAGGATCATAATAATAATGAAATGTTATTGGAGGGTTCTTCAGCAAATTTAAATTCTTTAGGGTGTTGCGCGAAGAAAAGGAAACGAACATGTAATAATAAAGACCAGAGAATGATACATATAGCTGTGGAGCGAAATCGGCGAAAACAAATGAATGAATATCTTACTCTTCTTCGATCTTTGATGCCATCTTCATACGTTCAAAGGGTTCGTTTTCTTGTTCTCTCTTTTTTCGCTAGAAAGTTATTTTAATCAAAAAATCATCTTTTGGATCCTGAAAAAATGAATTTAAACTTTAAAATCTTCAAATGGTCATTTTACTACGATTTTTTTTATAAAGTATTCCTTAGTTTCTTAAATAAAATTACATCGATTTTCAAGTTGACTAAAGTAATTACTAGGAGTATCAATTACATTGGCCATCAAATTTGAAGTACTAGTGAAACAAAAATATTGCTTAGAGTTGGATTTGAAGTGAAACAATTTTTTAAATTTATAAATATATATTTATTTTTTAAAATAAAATCCATGTCTAAATACAACTTAATTTCAATCTAAAATAACTTTATTTCTAATCAACTTCAACCAAAATACTATCCCATCCTTTAAAAATATTTCTGTTTCTAGAAATTTATCATGTTGTATAGTTTAATTAGTTATGTGAAATTAATTAAAGGGAATTATTCTTTATGAATTTCAGGCGGACCAAGCATCAATAATTGGAGGAGCAATAAATTTTGTAAAAGAGCTAGAGCATAATCTTCAAACTTTAGAAATCCAAAAGATATTAATTTCTCAGCTCGAAAAAAGTGATATATCATCAACACCACTTTTTGTTGATTTCTTCTCCTTCCCACGATACTTAAATTGTTTATGTGAGTCATCAGGGGTTGAGAAATCTCGACCGCGAGCAATGACTCATGATATACAAGTGAACTTAGTAGAGAGTCATGTCAACCTCAAAATACTCTCAAAGGGAAGACCAAAACAACTCATGAAGATAGTAGTTGGCCTTCAATGCTTGTGGCTAACTATTCTTCACCTTAATGTCACTACTATTCATGACCAATTGGTTCTTTACTCCATCAGTGCTAAGGTTTGTCATTAATTTTTTGCATCTCTCATATATTACTTAGTACTAATATTTACCCGCATTCTGTGTTTACACCTTATATTAATATAAAATGTCATCATAAAAGTTATTATTAAATTAGAATAAGATATATGAGCCTAACTTCTTTAGGTCAATAATCTCACTTTTTATGGACAAATATTTTTTGTATATTTTCTGAATTCAACTCTAACTCTCAAAGAATTTTAACACTATTAGATTATTACTTTTACTTGTTAAAGTAGATAACTTATCTTATTTTTAAAAGGGATGACAAATACTCTTTTTATGGAGAGTTATCTAAATATATCTTTTGTGTGAACTTATAGTATAAAAATGTATCTATGCTATTAGCACAGAGAAGTTAAAATCTCTTGTAAGTGACATAATAATGTGAAAAGTCCATGAATACCCAAATTTGACGTCGCTATTTAACTTGTGTCCTTTTTTTTATCTTTTACATGTGTATCTACTTCAGGACAATTTCAAATATATGATGTCTGAAGTTAGTCTTGATAAAGTCTAACTTCAAACACAGTGTCTAAATGAAAAGGTTTAAGTACATATGATTGAATTCAATTAATTTTGCCTAATTTAAGTCAAAAATTCATGCACATATTGTTGAAGTCGTGCTAGGTTTATATTAAAAAGATACATGATTTTACATTTATTAATATGGTACAAAAACATCAAGGTTAAAAAAAGTTCCCCCCTCTTATTTTCCTTTCCTTTCCATTCTTTGGCTTTCATTTACAAATCAAATGTTTCATATATTTCTAATTCATATATATATTATGTGCAATATGGATGAAAATTTGGAACAGCTAGAGGAAGGGTGCCAATTGACAACAGTAGAAGAAATTTCTCATGCTGTTGACCAATTATTGGGTAGAATTCAAGAAGAGGAAGCTCCTTCAACTTCAAACTAATAATATTTTTCTCAAAAATATAATTAATAGCTCTTGTATATTTAATTTCTATTTTAGTCATCTTTTCTTCTTTTAATCAATTATTATTAGTTTACTAGAATGCTTGAATTTTCTTGACATAAAAAATAATTCTAGTGTCTATGGCAAATGAGTTGAAATTCTTGATAGATTTAGTCCAAACCCTCCCAGGTAGGGGTGGGCATAAATATCGACAAATTCAAATCGAACTGAAGTAGTTTCGTACTTCAGTTTTATATTTCGATTCGGGTTTGATACGATTTTTCTAATAATATGATATTTTGATCCTCAATATATATATCTAATTCTTCGATAGTACCGAAGTTTAATAATCATTATTCAAATTTCATACTTGAACCCAAGTCTCAAGCCTACCATTCCCAAAAAAAAAATTAAAAATCGAACTAAATAAACCGAACTTTTCAAAAACCAAACCGAATTGAATTAATTTGGTATGATATTCGATACACACTATTGACAAATCAAAAATTGAAATTCCAAATCAAAGTTTAAAAGAATCGAACTGAAGAACCGAACACCCACTTGTCATGGAAGGTGCATAAATCGTCATCTTAATGAAACCTAGCTAGCCTAGAATATATATTTACAAATTACACACATTTAATTGTCTTTATGAAGTCTAGCTAGTCTAGTCATTTTTAGGAGAACACGTCTAGAATTGTCAAGTCTACTATAATCAAATTGACAAATTACATAATTCGATGTATTAGTTATTCCGTATAAAATAATATATAAATTTTCTCATAATTTATCAATATATTAGTTATGCGAGTTTTTAAATCATCAACCATACATCGTATCAATTTTATACATGAATAATTTATTTCTTATCTACCTACCAAACATTGTATAAGTTATACGAAAATTAATACAGCTACCAAATAACCCCTTCGTTGGGTAGAGTGTATTAACAAAAATAATGCATGTGTTAGCTTTGTGTATTAGGAATCCCTTGTTTGGTACACTTTTTCATCCTATCTATAACCATTAGTTATACACTCTATTGTGTATTAAGGAATGTATTACTAATACCATGAATTTCTAGATATTAGTAATGCAAAAGAATTTAATGCATACATTAAATGGTTAAAGACTCAATTACTCCTCTAAAGCACTTTTACATCTTTTCCACCATAATTGTGGAGGATACTTTTATAAATAAATATTCTTACACGATGCATACTATTTTTAATACACCAAACCAAACAATGCATTAAGATAATCTATGCATAACTAATGCAAGCATAACTAATACAAGCATTACTAATGCAAGTATTACTAATACACTCTATTGAGCATTATTTTTATATACACTCTACCAGACGACCTCTGAAGTGACTGAGTTGGGTTAAAAAATACGTCTATTGTATATGTTATATCAGCTTACTATACTACTTTTAATGAACTTAATAAAATAATGTTAATGAATATGACTTTAATTTTTCGTATATAGTGAAAAACAAAATTCAAGATATTTTCCAAAACAAAGATTAATTACGTAGATATTAATGTGCATGTTGCAATGCGCTATTAGAATTTAATTTCCAATTAATTAATAGGGTGCCTTGCTGGAATCTGTTGTGCCACCCAAATACTTTAGGCCTAGGGGTGGGTAAAATTTAGACAATGTTTAGGATTTTTTTTCCAAAATTCAGTCTGATAACGAAAAAGTAAATACACTATTTGTTAATAAAGGTATATTATATACACTATTTGTTTAGACAATAAAGGTATATTATATACACTATTTGTTAGATGACAAAGATATATATGCACCACTTTTATCACCATATGTATACAGTGGGGGAGCCAGGATTTTCAATAAAGAGGTTCAAAATCTGAAAAATAGACACACGATTTCGATTTACAATGGAAGTACTGAATTATGATTTCGATTACCTTTCGAAAAAAATGACCTTCCACCATAAGAAATTGATCTCTTCATTGAAGAAGCACTGTCAATAACCCTTTGTATTCTTGAATTTGAACTTGTTTCCTCATTTCTTTTTGTCTCAACACATCTTTTTTCACTTTGTAGTCCTATATTTGTAGCAATTGAAGAACCCATTGAGACTGATCTTCGTATTTGTTGTAATATATCAACATCCTTTTTCGATGTTTCTGGACGTTCATTCTTTTGAAGTTCATCATGATCACCCCTCGCGTTTTCTTGAAATTCCCCTTCTCTAGCCTCATTGTTATTGTTCATTTCAACAGTAACATCTCTTTGTGAACCAATCTCATCATTAGGACTCGTATTAGTATTTGATATGGGAACGATTGATGATCCCGCGGGTACAGCTACAGTGTTGGAGATGACAGGAGCACGACACAAGGGGCAATTCACGTGTGATCTAAGCCACGTATCGATACAATAGATGTGAAAAGCATGATTACATTTAGGCAACAACCTAAGTGAATCATCATCTTGAAATTCATTCAAACAAACAGAGCACTCTGTTCCATCAATTAAACCATCCCCTGTTTTGTACTTGAAACTTGTGATCAAATTGATTAAAGAAGCCTCAAGTCCCATAGTATTGATGTACCAAATTGGATGATCAATAATCGGACCTCGATTTTCATCCATGAACTCCTCGTTAGCACCTCTTGAGTCTCTTCTACGATTCCAATTCGAGCAATTCCTTACGATGATTATGTAGTAGGTAAGGAGGAGGAACACACTAACAAGCAAGGCGATGGATATAACAATATAAGGTAAAATGTTTTGAACAACTTTATTGCTCGATTCGATTGGTGATGGTTGTGGTGGTGGGATGTAGTAGTCCATATTAGGGTATGGATAGCATCCATAAGGACATGTTGAGTCACAAACATTATGGCAATTTGTTGTTTGGTTTGAAGTTGGAAATAGCATTCTTGGCCTCATGGTTATTGACAAAATCAAAAGAAGAAAAAAAAAAGTGTGAATATTATTGAAAAGAGGGTATTTGGTAAGAGTGATTCTTGATCATGAATAAAAAAAATATAATAATGGAGTTAGGTTAAGTTGTGGGTAGAAAATGATGATAATTTAGTTGAGGAGTCATTGTGAGCCATGTATCTAAAATTTCTCTCAATAATGCAATAATGTGTAGTTGTCAACTTGGGAGCCTTAGAGATAGTTTGATAGAAAACTCCTACTACTCCCCATTTATATAGCACGTTTGATTTTACACACACACAAAAAAAAAAAAGACTTATAAAATTAGTGATATGAAACAATACTTGGAGGTCGTTTGGTTGGAAAGAGGTTATCTCGGGATTAATTATTTCTGGTTAGGTTATTTCATCATGTATATGAGATAATTTATTCATCACTAAGGTATAAATTATGGAATAAATAATCTCAGGACTGCATAATACCTCCATTTAAATCTTTTTAATTACTTCTTCAGTCCATTCCAAAATGAATGTTATTTTTCTATAATTAAAACGAATTTAACTTTAATTGTTTTTTTATTGAAATGATTTATAGCCACATAAATACTTAATGTTTGCTTAGACCACAAATTTAAAAAATAATCAATGTGTTCGTTTCTTTTTTATGCTTCGCATCAAATCAAATGATACTTCCCTCCTTTCATTTTGTTCGTCTTGTTTTCCTTTTAAGTCCGTTAAAAAAGGAGTGTATCTTTCCCTTTTTGATAACTCTTTAATTTCATCTTCTTACGTGTCATGTTTAAGATCACAAATTAAATATACTAACTTTTTTATATATTTTATATATCTTTCGCTTAAAATCACATCTTTTTTTTTTAATTTTGTGTTAAATTAAAATCAGACAAATAATTTGAATGTGATGAAATAATGGTTTCTTAAAAGACTTGAAAATGTCAAATATGACAGTAGGACTGAGAGAGTACAATAAATTTGGTCAATTGGATAAAGATAAAAAGGTGTTTGTACAATTTATCAAGGGCCACACAATTTATTTTGCAAAAGAGTACCCTATAAAAGTCAAATATTTAAAGGTCAAGCTAAACTAAATTTTGTGTCAGAGAGTCGAGCTAAAGATGCACATAGTGTCAACAAGTTGGAGCGGAAGGAAATACAAAATAATTTGAATATAATTTAGGGTTAGTTTCAAATATATATAATAAAGTAATTAGTTTATAATAAATATAATTATATTTTAATTACATAAAAATTAGTTAAAAGTCATATGAAATATACACTAATTATACAATATAATTTGTCAAAAGTAATAAAAAGTAAGATAAACTACTTTATTAGACATACATCACTACGATATATACTAATTTTACCTCTACTTTCAAACAATTACATATATTACCACTTTTAATAATTTATACCATAGATTATTGAAGATACAATCAGATACCCACATTCCTTAAAACAAGGATTGATTAATGATCTTTACATTTAAACTTCAAAATTAACATTTTAATTAAAAACAAATTTCTTTGGACTATGAGTTAGGGTAAAACTCTAACTCTTCCTCTTCCCTTGATCAGTCGAAATTCACTGAGAAGAAACACTCCATTAAAATAGATGTTCTACAGCTTGTCAACACACACAACAAACTCTTAGCCTTTGATTTTCTCACTCTCAAACCAATCCCCCACGAACCCACCATTTTTTCTCGCAGGGAGAGACGCTTCTCGCGCGCAGAGACAATGGGTATTGTTGTAAGCAAAGATTTCAAGCCCAAGAGATTTATCAAATTCGACATGATGATGGTATAGGTTGCATACCTTGTATCCTATGGATCAATCATGAAACTTCGAGTCACTTCTCCCGTCGGATCTAGGCGCATCAAGCAATATCGATGAATCAAAAGGTGAAGCAAACACTACTGTGGTGAGATGCCTTGACCAGCCACGAACGTAATCGAAAAGTATCAATAAGCGGAGATTTACACATGTATGTGACACATTATTGATGTATCTAATACATTATTGAAATATGATTATATGTATCTAGTTTTTATCAGTGTATCTGATTAAGCGCGTATTGTATCTAATAAATATATTGGAGATTTACACATGTATTTGACTCAATTTGTCTGTCATGTATCCGAGTCTTGTCATATGTATCCGGTCTTCTATCATGTATCTAATTATCATATATATTTGACAATGTATCTAACTATTTTTGTATTTATCTGAGATACGTGTTTTTGAATATAATATATGAAATTGATTTGATATTTATTTAAGTCATTGAAAAAACAGAGCGGCATAATAGTTTCATTTGATGAACTTTTGACGAATAATTATTATAAGTCTTTTTTTTTCAACTATCTATTTTCATATATTTTACAAAATGAATTGTCTGATTCATTTTGCAACAAGCACGAATCATAATGGCATAATAATTAGTGACGTAATAGAGGAATATAATTAAGGATAAATTACCTTATTGATTAATTTAAATTTCTAGAGTCCATGTATTTTGAAAATCCTCAATTACTACTCTAATTAAGGAAATCAGTTACAATTAATTAATTTAAACAAAAAAATATGTATCTCGATTTTAAAATTCACAGATACATGTATCTCGTGGATTCAGACTCATGTATCCTAAGCACAAAATATGGTAAAAGAAGTAATATTTGAAACTATCGGAAATCTTAGTAATTAGGACCTAAACTAGTGGGATTTATGTAGTTTGCCCCTCAAAAAATTGAATATAGCTTAACTATATATGAAATATATATTGACAAATCCAATCTCGATCAACTCAAAATCACCTATAAACAATCTCAAATTTTAGATATGAAATCCTCTCAAATGTTTTTGAGTCTTCTGATATATAATTTGCTCTGAACGATTCACGTTTTCAATACATAAACCGAAGAAGCTGAAGAAGAAGAAGAAGAATGACGAAGCAGAACAACAAGTAAAAGAATGAAGACGAAGAAGCAACAACAACCATTAATAACAAAATTAAAAGAAAGAAGAACATATTTAACCGATTTTGATAATTTTAAAAATTGAGCCAATTTTTTGGTAAAGTAAAAGGCCGAGAGGCCACTTGGCATAATTTTCCCTATAATTTAATCAATGGAGTAGCAAAAAATTTTTGAAGGCAATTTTGATATATTTATAATAAATAAATAAATTATTATAATGATATCATATTTTTTTTAAAAAACAATTCTAATCATACAAATACAATATAATACAACTATACAAGTACATTATTATACCACATCTTGACAAATTTTACCTTTTCAAATTTATTTATGACAACCCTTTATTTATTTAAATAATTCGTACCCCAAAAAATAGCACTGACTTGGTAGTTTATGTGATTCTTGCTTCCGACAAAAGTACCAATTTGAAATGAAATTAGATTTGGGATTCTAGTATAAAGGAAAATATTAAAACATATAAATTTTACTAATTTTGTTGCGTTTGATATATAAGTACAATATTTTTATTTTTTTAAAATTGTATATAATTAATTTAAACAAATATTATGAAAAAGGGAACTATTAAGAGCAGGGTTGTGGTAATGGAGGTGTGGGCTACAAGGGTGGGAGTAAAGACGAGGTGTGTTGAAGGGTAAGAATGACACAATCAATGTGAAATGTCACTTCTTTACTTCTATTTTGTTATGAGAAAAGTCATTTTTTCTGAAATTTGTTTTTAAAAAAAAGTTTAAATCACTCTTTTTTTTTTTCATTCGATATGAAACTTTTTAATATTCACCAACTTCATATCAAATAAGCACAAGCTTAAAATCTTTAGTTAAAAATAAAAAATTACTTTATCACTCCATCACGATCTGATTGGTTAATTACTATATTTTCTTCTAATGGGTTTGACTATGATGATTAGGAAATTTATTGGAATAATTTATTCTTCTTTTTTTCCTTTTTGGTCTCTAAGTCGTTGTAATATTGAGTAGTACATATATAGCTGATATTTCGAAATTTAGGTAATAAATCAACATCAAAGGGTATTTAAAACAAAATTTGGTACGTTAGGTCATTAACAGCCTGCTTGCCTAACCATAATTCATTACTTCTCACACCTAAGTTACATACCATGTGGTCATATTTCAGATTTTGGCCCATATTTGGCTGACCAATAATTTTGGTATAACAAATTGTAAGTTCGTCTGTTAGCTTAGTCTATATTTATAACTGATGAAAATCCAATTTGCACGAGTGTCCCTTTGGAATCCCTACGACTTTTGAACTTTGTAAGAATAGTTTCAGCGGTGGAACCGTCAAAGAGAGATAATATCTTCTAGTGCGTATAAGCATTGATGGAGCCACATTGAAGCAAGGGTTTTCAGATGATACCCTTGCTCAAAATATATACTTATTATACATATATATTATAAGTCAAAAATAATAAAATTCATAATAAATACGAGAACTGGATCCTCTTCACTTTAAACACAAATTAAACTTGATATGTTCGGTATAGAGGAAAACAGGAAAAACAAGTTCTATACAAGCGATATTCCATATTTGTATTGTCCTCACCTACCATCCCCTACCCCCACATCCCGTAGCCCTCATAGTATTTGCCTAAAATATTATATATAACTATTCTTAAGATAAAATTTTTACTTACATATTAAAAACATATAATTCTACTTTATTTTTAATGAAATGTTATTGCATGGATTTCCCCACTATTTTTATTCGTAGGTAATTGGGTGGATTCTCATTGTCTCATTTATGCTTTCTTTCCTCCAATAATGCAATAGGACCACTAAAAAATTTAAAGTAAAATAAAGTAAAAACCATACATACATTGACTTATTGATGAGCTATAAGTCTAGTTAATTTAAAAGGACATTATATTGTTGGTAGATGATATTAAATTTTTTCTCGTTAGTGATATATATGATCAGAGTGAAGCATTTTTTTTTAATATTATACTTAAATTGTTTAAAAATTCAACATGTTATTTTATTTTATTTTAAAAATAACTTATGAAAAAATTTAGCACATGGGACCCTCTTTGAAAAAAGTAATTTGGTACTAAAAAGTAAAATTGTTGAAGTTTTTCAATTTGGTCAAGCTTTTGATTTGACTTAATTCATTGAATAAGGATCAGTTTGGCCATAAAAAATAGTACTCCCATAGTCTTATTTTATGTGACACTGTTTAATTTGACGCGGTATTTAAATAAAAATTAAAAACTTTTGAAACTTGTGGTTTAAAATAATCTTTATTAAATATTTGTGTAGCTATAAATTATTTCATTAAGAGTAAAAATGAAATTTTAAAATTAAATTATTTCTAGATATAGTAAGATGACATTCTTTTTTAGACTGACTAAAAAGAAAAGGAAGCCACATAAAATGAAACGGATAGAGTATTTATTTTTTCCGGTATGTGATAATGAAATTTTCAAATTCAACTTGAATTTGCATTTTAAATTTGAAAAACAACTTATAACTTATTTTCCAACTCATTTTAATTTCTGTTTCTGAGGTTATATATAAGTATGAATATTATTTCGATTGTGAATTTATCGTCCATCGTTTGTTTCTTCTTTATCCCATTCAGGATTTTCCTTTTCTAAAAATGTATTTTTTTTAAACCACAAATAATACACAAAACATTGCCATTAAAAGTTCAAGCCTTTTTTTTAATACAAAAGAGGGAAAAAAAATTGTTTGCAAAAGATCTAAATATATCTTTCATGTATTTCTTTTGGTAAAATTAACCTGTGAGTGATATGCTTGACTAATTTATATCCTTTGACTAATGGCCAAAATTGAATTTTAAGAAAATTTATTTAAAATTTACTTGATATTTTTGTATGGTCCCAATATTAAATTGTGACCCCAATTGAATAACTTCACTTACCCAATTTTTTGAATTATCCAATCAAAACTCTTACAAGACTTTATTTTTTATTTATTTATGCTAATTAAATTTATTTTTTGCGGAAAAAATTGACCTCCAAAAGTCGAAAGAAATCGTGAAAAAACCCTACCTCGAAAGGTAGGTTTCATGAAGAATATTTTTTAAAATTATTTTTAAAATAATCGACCTCTCAAGGTAGGTTTCATGAAGAATATTTTTCAAACGTCGATTTTAGTGTTTTAATAATTAATTTACCGGTCAGAGTTTAAATTGGACTAATAATAAAATGTCACATGAATTTCAAATAATTTTTAAAAAATTCTATGTTGATCATTGTTAGTCAAAGGACATGAATGAGCAGAAAATGTAGTTAAAAGAGATACTTTTAGCAAAATATGTGAATGGAGGATATATTTATTGACCAAACAGTCAAAGGGCACTAGTGAGCTAAAACATAGTCATAGGAGGCAACAAGGCCAAGAATGAGAAACAAGAACATCAGTTTTGTAGCAAAATTTGCCATTTTCATGTTGAGGGATGCATGTTTGTGACTATATTGTATACTTGTTAAAGATTAAAAAAAAAATAGGATTAAGCAAAAGTTGAGGAAATGTGGCTAGTGAATGGTGATTGTTTTGAATAAGGAGCAAGAGGCTTTATAGAGATGTGGAATGAGCTCTTGTTGAATTAATTAGTCTTAAGTGACTTTTGTGAGCCATAGAATTAGTCCTTACTCAATTCCAAAAATCAGCTCGAAAGGTGAAGATTGTTCAAGACATATTAAAAAGATTAATATCATAGTACTCGTCTTTTAAAAGGTCCGACGCAGGACTCTTCACCCCTCACTCTCCACGCCTAGCTAGGACTAGTTCATTTGATACGTGGACAGTATTTTGATATGGAATCCTAACATTGAAAATGAAAATTGAGATGGGATTTAAATGCTCGATCTCTATATTATGCATGTTATGAATCTTGAGCCTAACTAATTAACCCGAAAAGTTTGATCAAGAAAGGTGAAGATTGTCCAAGTCATATTAAAAGCTTGAAGGGCGATGTGTGACTCTAGCTTCCCAATGGCAAGGAAAATTAACACAAGTTCTCTCTTCTAATAATGTCCTTTACGTGAAGAATTATATTGTCGTTTGCCAAGAGACCAAATACATCAAGTAATAAATATGGATACACAAATTCTCTAAAGGTGATGGTTCTGAATTGTTTATTATAAAAACAACAAGAGAGGCCAATGTCTTAGCCTTCAACAATGAATGCTAATTTAAGTGTGTCAAGTTGCTCAACTGGTAACTAACACAATTAAAGCCAAGTGGCTTGACCAAGATTATACACTGTATTGTCATGGACTTAAAGCTTTAACTAAGCATATAGTACGATATTTGACAACTCGCTCATGAATCTTTCATGATCTTGAAAGTTTAAATAGACTTTTTTGACACTAGATCGCTAAGGGGATGAAGAAAGACATAAGAGAACTGCTTAATTAGAAGTGTTTTGTATTACTCAAATCTGGAAAATTTGCTTGATTTTTACTTGATGATTTTACAAATGGATGTTCCTCTATCTATACTACTTACTTAGAGGCTAATATGTAAATAATAATTGTTAAATAAATTCCTACATATTTACAAATAAGACCCTTCTCTAAAATACTCTACATAACTAGATATTCTAAAGATCTTCCCTAAAAGTATGAAATTCTAAGGTTTTTCAAGGGAATTCTCCATATATCTCTAAAACCTTCTATTATGAACAAGTATTCTGGCTGACTATACTAAATGAATTTCCGTTGTCCATCCCCAATCTTGCGTGTAAGCCCTCCACATGGGCAAATAGAAAAGGATTGTTCAAGCTAGCTCCGATAGAACACTTGAGTGTTGAGGTGTAAACATTGAGAAAAATGCCATCCTCACTAACAATATATAGTGGTTCAAGCTAGTATAGGAAAAGATTAATTTAGCCAACAAGTTATTCAAAATGGGAAAAATTATATCCTTCCTTAATAAGTTAGTCAATCATCTTAAAGATTTGAGATTTTTTTAAACGCTAGGATAATTCGTAGTCGTTACAATCTCTGTAACAACTTCTGCTCTTCGGGTGAATACTCTGTGATAATCACTTTGTGTGTACTGATAACCTTCCCCTATGTAATAGCCTGCAAATCACACATTCTTCATAATTTTCTTTCATTTACTTTGTAATTGAATAATGAATACTGAACTCGTACTAAAATTTTGTTCTGGATCACAAATCTTCATAAATTAATTTAATAGTGGATGTTAACGAGTTCATATCTTAAAATATCATTGAATTATAGTAATTTATCTAGCAAAATTATTATTAAGATTTTATTTTATTAATTTTTTATATTAAATCATAGTTTAATTTTAATTTTTTATTTAAAACTTAATGAGATAATTCATAACCACATAAATATTTATACTTCATTTTAAACCATAAATTTTAAAAATATTTCTTTGATTCCTAAACTCAAACACATTCACATAAGGACAAATAAATTCAATCTAAAAATAATTTGGAAGCAGGTAATTCAATTATCTACGTTTTTTTTTTCTCATCTCTTTGGACCAAATTCCATCCAATAAGCTGAAATTCAGAGAAGTAGAGTATCTTTTTTTCTGCAGTAGTCCCAATTTCCAGTACAAAACTGACGTCAGCCCATCACATACTTACCCTTTAATTTTGTGAACGGATTTATCCATTTTAGGTGATGTTTAATTTTTATATTACACTCCCGTTTTCATAATATGAGTGAAATATATTTTTTAGTTATGATTTATTTTTGCAAGATATAAGTTTAGAATATTTTTATTTACTTTATTTAATTATGTAGTATCTAATATACAAAATATATATTTTAAAAAAAATTATCTTGTGCAACATATATTTAAAAGTAAAACTTTTAAGACATAACTTGTGAATTTTGAACTGAATTGACATAAATTATATAAAAATTAAACGACTTAACTTAAATTATATATCAATACAAATATATAAAGCATTTTTTTTGAGAAGCTATATAATTAGACATACTTTACTGCTATATATATATTATTATTATTATTATTATCTATATTTTCAAAATATTACGTATCTTATCACTAATTAAGAATTTCCTATCATATATGGATTAAGATATGCCTAGATACATGTTTTTTGCTATCAGATACACTAAAATAGGAAGAGAGACGAGCGAGATCGGAAGGAAGGTAAGTGAGATTTGTTATGTATTCCGTATACATGTAAATCACATTAGATACATGTATCTGACGTGATTCACTTATATTTAGGATGCCAAATATATAGGAATAGGAGAGTAAGGAGCAAGATTTGTTATGTATCATAGATACATGCAAATCCACTTAAATACCGTGTATTTAGAACAATTTACACATAATTTTAACCCATAAATCTTATTTGAAAGACCAGATTTATAATATTATATATAAACTAAAGCGTAATCCAAACTATTGGAATTTATATAAGTTTTCCAATTATTTTTTTTCATGTCAGAGCTATTTCTCACTATTTCCCTCATAGCCCAGTGTTTGGTCTCTTCATTTTTTGCCACGTATTGAGCTTAACTAGTCATTTTGCAGGTCTGGCCTGAGTTGCTTTGCACCAAATTCTTAGTAGTAAATAAAACTCGTAATGACTGATATAAGTAAAAACAGAGAGCAGGAGGAAAAGATGGACGACAAAAAGGGACGGGACCCAAGAATTTTTTAATGGGAGTGAAGAGAGTAAAACAACAAAAATGGTAACTGTAATTACACACAAACGAAAAAAAGAGCCTCTATGATACAAGAGACTCGTACACATCTGTAATTTGTCGATTTAGGGCTTTTCTTCGGCTGCAAATGGGGCGAAGAAAGGTAGAAATTAAGCGAATCCAAGACAAAAACTGTATGCAAGTTGCTTTTTGTAAGCGGAGGAAAGGTTTATTGAAGAAAGCAAAAGAAATTTCCATTCTCTGCGATGTCGATGTTGCGGTTGTTATCATCTCCAATCGTGGCAAGCTTCATGAATTCTCCAGCAATAACAGGTTTTTATTTATTATAATCGGAGATTCGTATCAATTTTTCTTAGATTATCCTGGATCTTCGATTTTGATATACGTATTGACATGTTAGGAAGATGAATAGTTTGTAGATTGGCACGTTTATTAACTATGTGTGCTTTCTAGTGGTGCAGTTTTTGGTGTTGATTTTACTGATATGCATAAGAGAGTTTGCATTTTTTGCATGTGATATGCAGGATGTCAACATAATACTATTGGGAAAACAATTGAATGAATTTTAGTCTCACTTAAATAAAGGAGAGTGTGACTAACTCACCTAAATTTAAGGAACTAACCTAATCTAATCTTATAGATTATTAAAGTTTAAATAAAAAATCAAAAAATCAAACTAAATCTAATCCTAATAAGAATTGTTAAAGGAACGGATCTTGGGTTGCCGAATTCAATCCCAAAAATTAGCTCAAAAGATGAGGATTGTACAAACTATTTAAGGGCTAGCTGGTGTGGAACTCCACATCCTCTCACGTTCAAGGCTGAATATGTGGTGCATGGACAATTTAATATGGAGGGACAACATCAAAAATGAGAATTGAGATACGTTTTGCTCTGATATCATGTTAAAAGGCTGAATATGTGGTGCATGGACAATTTAATATGGAAGGACAACATCAAAAATGAGAATTGAGATGCGTCTAGCTCTGATATCATGCTAAAGAAATGAATTTTAGGCTTAATTCAACCCCAAAATTTAGTTCAAGAGGTGAGAATTCTCTAAGTGACATTAAAGTGGAGTTTCTATCAATTGGATCGCGCACGCAGTCAACATTGACATACATATACAAGTTCATGTCAAAATGACAAAAGTATTTGTAGTCAAGAGGCTGCTGACGATTTGAGTTTTGAACAACCCTTTTTACTACCTTTCAATGTTATAGGCTCGAGACATGCATGAACTGAGATAGTTGGTTTAGTGCAAATGAAATATCAAGATGTGTTGAAAGATATGTATTGCAACATATCAAGTGTGCACCGATATAACATTGCATCCGTACGGGGTGAATCATCAATTGCTTTCGATGTTGAACTTGAACATATGGGTCTGGTGATCCCTTTGTGCTCATTCATATCCAGTTCTAATAGTATCTCAAGGATGTTCCTGACTACGATAAAACAATCATGTTGGGAACATCTTAACTTCAATCTCCAAAAAGTAGTTGAGTTTGCCACAATTGACTTGAGACTTTGTTTAAGGTAAAGTAGTTTGATGGTATAACATAGAATCCGAGCTAATCAACTAATAAAAATAGAAGAGTTAATGATCGAAAAACACACCTGAATTATTGGCTTTGCGTGACTTTCACACCTCAACTCAGTTGTTTCTTTTATCTATTTGAACTATTATCATTATGCATTAAAACACACTTTAACTATCAATTTTTTCCTTTTCCTATCTAAACTGTCACTATCGTTCAAGTAGGAAAAGGGAACAACAGATAGTTGAGGTGTGTTTTAAGACATAGATGGTGATAGTTCAAGTAAGAACAAGGAACAACCGATAGTTGGGGTGTGAAGCTCGACAAAAAGTGATACTTCAGATTTGTTTCTAACCATTATCTCAAAACAATGAGATAGAATTCCAATGGATAATATCGAAGATAAAGATCTTTACCTCAATTGAATGTCTATGGTAATAAAAAAGTAATTGATAGATAGGCTTAGCCTAAAGAATTTGAGAATATAAGCAAAAGTTGTATGAATTTTATTCAATGATATCTTTCACCTAAATCAAGAGAGTGCAACCAACTCTCCTAAACTTAAGGAACTAACAAGACCTAATCTTTATAAGATGAGATTAAACAAATAATTCAAATAATGAAACAATCTTAAATCTAATCATAACATTTGAGTAACAAACTGAGAAACACGAGTTTATCCTAATTAAGCGAGCCGTCCAAGAGAATCATAATAGAACACCAAATATATATAGACATAAGATGAAAGGAATCACCATCATAAAAGTACGCACTTAAGTTCAATTCGAGCGATAAAGATTTTCTTACCTCAGGAAAGGGTTTCTCAATCGTCAAAATCTAATAATCTCCTCCCAAAGACTAGTCTCTCTCGCTCGCTCGCACGCAAACACACACACACACACACACACACACATATATATATAAAGCCTAAATTATTCTAAGAAAAGATGAAATTTTCCAAACTAAATTTCTCCTCTCTTTGCTAGACTAGCACACCCCTTGCTCGATAAACTTTTCCCAATGCATTTGGGCTGAATTGATAATTTTAGGAAGCTTCAATTTATGTGGCTCAATGCATGCATTAGTTCAAGCCACTCGCAACGCTTTGCCAGCATGCCACCACGTCGCACTTGCTCAATAAATTTCCTCAGCGCATCAAGTTAGTTCGTTAAATTCTGTTCGAGTTTTGTGCCTCATATTCCTACTAATTGATTTTTCAATTAGTAGCTCTTTGGTGCTTCAGGAACATTGCAAAGGGGCACAACCAAAGCTAGTGCAATGTACTAGACTTGCCATGGAGCCCCCACCCCCACCCCCAAACCCAATATTCAGTTGGGTCGTAGAGATCGCAAAATTATTCCATATGGCTCTTTAAGCATATCTTTTAACCATATCTTGAAGTTTCTTCAACATGCAAGAATCCATGAATACTTTTAATTTTAGCATGGGTCAACATTCTTCTCGACTATTCTCGACCTTATAAAGTCATATCATTCTTTTTTCTCATGAAAAGGATTTTCGTCCTCGAGCTCAACATATCTACATTAAAAAAAAAATATTAGGCAAACCATAATGATGGCCGCACCAGATTCCCTTGGTTAAAATAATATGAAATAATACCAGTGTTATCAGAGGCAAAGAACGCAAAAAACTCTCAGGTCCATTGAGGTTTTAAGCGCAAAAAAACTCTAAGGTCCATTGAGGCTTTAAGCGCAACGTGCAAATAAAGCGTGGGCTTTAATGAAAAATGTCTCAAAGGGAGAAAAAAATACAAATATATATGTTTTAGTCCAATGCTAATAATTATAAACATGAATGACAAATATATGAACAAAGAAATTGAAATATTTTTGTGATAAAGTGAAATATCAATTGTTTAGTGTCACCTCTTTAGCAAAGGCTCATTGGCAAGGAAAAGTATGCCTTAGAACTTGATGGCGACATTAAAGCGCACATAAAGTGAGGCGAAGCGCTCAACACGTTTTGAGCCTCGCTTCAAGGCTTAAGCGCGCCTTTGACAACACTGAATAATACTTGTAAACCTCTTTTTACACTTGAATTTAGATAACTACCATCAATAGAGATATAATCATTAACTAAGATAATAAAGTCATCAACATACGACATAAGTACATTACTTCTACAAATACCTTAATTGCAGTGTTATCATAGGCGCGCTTAAGTCCTGAAGCGAGGCTTAAAACGTGTTGAGCACTTCGCCTCGCTTAATGTGTGATTCAGTGCGTCACCAAGGTTCTAAGACATACTTTTCCTTTACTATGACACTACTCTGAAGAGGCAACACTTATGAAATTTCACTTTATAAAATGTAATCCAAGTGCTCGTAAATTCTTTGCTTGGTTACGAATTAATTGCATGATATGCCCCCATGATTATTTCCTTGTACTTACCCACCAACAAGCATATCTGATAATATTTTTCCAGTCTGACAGGGATACTTCAACGATATAAAAGCCATGTCGAAGCAGAAAAAGAGACCTCTGCAGAAATCCAGGTCGCAGAGGTATTTGATTAGTTGACTGCTATCAACTTATATTGTAATGAATTAGAATCCTCTCTTGATACATGAAGTAAGTGCACTGTATGTCCATATATTTAAGTTCTCAATTAATTTGGTTACTCTTTGCCTCCGTCTAATGTTAAGTAACTTTGAGCTTGCATCCTTGAGAAAAAGGGGGAGCAGACGTGAACTGATCAATACCTAGACGGAACTATTTCCCGATGAAATTTGAAATACATGTAATTTCCTGCATTTTTAATAGGTCCGAAATTGCTACGAGTCTGTTTGGATGGATTTATATCTTATGATTTATAAACATAAGTCATAAGTTAGGAATCTTGACTTGTGATTTTTGCTATTTTTAAATAAAAACTATTTTGGCTTAAAAGCACTTAATATAAGTCCATCCGAACATGCTCTAAGCTAGTGTTCAGCCATAGATTTAATTGAAACTTGAAAAAAAAAAGAAGAGTTTTTGAAGTTTGTTGAAAAATAGTTTTTGGAATTTGAAGTTGTGTTTGGACATGTATTTTACATGATAAAAATTTGAAGATGCATATATTCTAAAAAAAATTGAAGTTTTGTGAGTGGAAGTGAAATTCCATCCAAAAACTGCTCAAGACCAATTTCTGGAACTTGAAAATTTTTTTGAAGACAAATTCGAAAATTGACCAAATTTCATGAACAAGCAATGATTTCAATTTTTTTTAAAAAAAAATCTACCCCCAAAATCTATGGCCAAACGGAATCTTTATACATACACATTATCTTTGGTGTGCCACCTCCCGGGAAAGGCCAAATTATAATAATGCTTACTTTTCATCACTGTGCATCAAAGTTCGTGTTGTTGTTCTACTAAAATGTACCTGTCAATAAATATCTCATTGTTGCTCGACTAAAATGAGTTATGCTAGACATGCATAGTATTCCATCAAATCCTGGAAGCATGCTCTGACTAGCTGTTCATTCATGTTAAGCTAATACGGTTGGTTAGTAACTTATCATCGATTCATTGTGTATTTTGCAATGTATTCACAATAATCATTTGGGTGTCATTCAATATTATCTTGGACAATATACTTACATTGTTTGCGCTGAAAATTTTCTAATTACTCGGAGGTGTACATAGCACTCTAAATTCTCGAGGTTCATGACAACGGGAGAACTGCTTCAAGAAACAGAAAGGTACTGATCTTATACTTCACTTTTATTTATTAAAGCTTGAACCACTGATGCACTGTCTCAATTCAACAGGCAACTCGAGGAAACTAATGCTGATGGTCTTACTGTGACTGACCTCATCCATTTGGAAAATGAACTTCAAACTGCTCTAATACAAATCAGATCTAGAAAGGTCTTTCAACTTTTCTCTGTACCTCGCCTCTATAGGAATTGCATCAATTGGAACTCTGGAATTCTTAGCTCCGCCACTGCCTATACCTCTTATTTTTGTTTACTTTTGCTTTGTCTTTTATAAGAATTTGCATTTATTTTTTAAATGATGTTCGATTTCAGTATTATAATCCGGTTCTCAGTTATTACTTCAGAATGAAGCAACTCTAAGTAGTTTTGTTTTGTGCAGACACATTTGATGCTTGAATCTGCTAAGGATCTTCATGAGAAGGTACGTTTTCATTTCCACTGCTAGTTTCTCCTGAAGTCATGAGTTTGGTTTATCCGTCTCTGTCTTGTGAGCTCTCTACGCAGCAGGGCATCGATTCCCTGAACTTTGACTCTCAGATCAAGGTGTATTGGATTTAGGTTTATCTTATTCAAACCTTCATATATCAGAAAAAATAGCTTCTTTTCATCATATGTTGCTCGAACTCTTCAAAGATAGTCCTTCAAAAGCTATGCATTTTCAAGGATCCGACAAGATTTGAACGATCCGAGCAACATGTACAATTCTGTTGTTGAACATTTCCTCTTTTACGTGGTTATAGGACACACCGTCCTTGGTTTCAACTGAGGACTAGTCAGTAGTGCTTGCATGCTATGTTAATGTCATAAATCGCGTAATCTTAATATTAGACTATTAGTCAATTAGCTCATTGTGGAAAAGGAGTATAACGAGGCACAAAACATCCACTTGTCTTCGTCCGTTTCTTTAGAGGCTGGTCTAAATGTATGTTAAAGACTTAATTGACTACCGGATTTATAAACTAGTCTTCTCTTTTGTTCAAATCTCATAGAATTGTTTTTGCTCCTTGAAGTCGACGGAGTTAATAGGCTTCCATGCTTTCTACATCTCTATGTAGCTTTGTAATCAACAGTCGTTCTCATCATATATCTTTGACTGTTTTAAGGATGAATTAATTATTGCAGGAAAAACTGCTGCAAGAGGAAAAGAAACATCTGGAGGACAATGTAAATATTACCTTACAAAATTTGCTCTTTTGCCATCACAAATTAGACGTCTTTCGTGTTTTTCTAATTAACAATATGCATTATGCCCATACAGATAGCTAGTATCAAGAAAAACACAAAAGTGAATGAGATGTCTGACCTTCCAGCACCCCACATAATTTGTGGACAACAGAGGGTTGCCCTGAATTTCCTCTGGTGATTATCGCTGTATTCGTCAAAAACCTTGCTTGTGCCCCAGGTGAACCTGCAAAATTAGTTTCAATAAAACTAATTATTCATCCTTATTCTTGTTTCCATTGGATGATGATTAATTTATTTCTCTACTTAAGACATACTAGAGGGTGAATTGTACTTGTATGCCTATTTTTCCCTCAAGTTGTATGATGTACTTGAAATTCATTCTTGACAGCTACCCTACACATTATTTGTGCAAATACCCTCTTTTATTTCTTTGGAGATTGTTATGATGTAGGTCTGCACAATCACTTTGTTGGGAACATTTATATTTCTTCCAAGTGATGCTACTCTTGAACTTGCACTAGGCAAGTCTGGTTTGACGAGCTCGATCCAAAAGGGCAAACCCCTTACTTTCGCTGGCAATGAATTTCAAACTTGAGACCTCCAACATAGAAGTCCTAAGTCCAAACTATTGAGCTACCCCGAAGGGTTGCTACTGTTAAACTTCAAACAAAAATATCAGAAATTTGGCTCTGACAAGTCAAACTTCAGGCAAAAATATCGGAAGTTTTACTTGCCGGACTTTTTTGGTGAAGATGAATTGTTGAAGAGCAAACAATGACCATGGGAAGAGGAAGAACTTTGAAGAGTAGGGAACTATTATGAAGAGGATGAATACTTTTTGTTTTCTCAGGCTCTAAACTAAAGATTCTTATTTAAATTGAAGAGCAACACTGCTGCAAAAGCACGTACATGTGTCATTTAAGATGGGTTTTTATGCCTTCTAACTTTAAACGTGTATAAATAGGTATTTAAATTTGTATAAAATTGAAGAAGTAGATACACATTTTATATGTTCAAGGATATCTCACTCGAATTGTTACGTAGAATACGTATATTTATAACTTGTTTAATTTTATACAAACTAAATTGTCTATTTATGTATATCAAAAGTAAAAGAATATAAATATCAACGGGAATCTAATTAAGAGGTACGCTTAGATATTATGTCTGCTGCAATATATTATAGTGATATGTGGCTAGTAGTAATACGTGAACTTGTACTATTGAACTTTATTTGTACCAAAAGTGATACGTGGCTAGTTTAAAGTGTACAAGTACTAGTACTAAAATCATATATCAATAAGCTTTAAATTTTAAATTTGCTTCTATTCCGAAGTTCGGTCATCCAAAACAACCAAATCAAACTTTAGAAAAAGAGAGAGGGGATTGGTGGTTTACTACTCGATATTCGATATTTATATTAAAGTTCAACTATTTCAAAGTTATGTCTTTGGGCCTTATTTGGAAGAAAGCGTCCGACGTCTGATTAAGAAAGAACCAACATGCTATAACTTACAAATTATTCATGAAGAAATCTAATACAACTTTTCTTCTAAAATGATTTTCCCCACTAAGACTTTCCTTTCACTATAGGTTTCCATACAATTGGAGAAACCATAATACACTTCTTCATATACCACTCAAACAAACTATATATAGGTAAAAATTTAGGTGTTTACATTTAATTAATTTAATAAAGTAAAAAAAATACCAATTAATTATGATTAAATATAATTATATATGTTTTAACACTTGTCATGTATTTATTAATTTGACGTAATTATTATCAAATATATTTGGCATTTAAGTCAAACTAATCTATTATTCTCTCTTCCAATCTATTTGATACTTTTGTCAATTCTACTAATTGATAATAATTTAAAACTTAACTTTTATTATTTTAAAAATATTATAAATTACCATTTTAATCATGCAAAAATATATTTTCAAATATTAACTAAATTTTATAGAATATATATCTTAAAAAGTAAAAAGTGTCACGTAAATTAGGAATAAGTTTATTTGATTTATAAGTGAGACCCCAAATATATAAGCGTGCACCATTGGCTAAAAAAAGAAACAAAAAGAGAAGAAAACGTCGACGATGATCAATCCCCTATAAAGCAGCTACGTACATCGAGGAAATTTATTTTTTTAAAATAATAATTTGGTATTCGTTATTCGTTTGAAGTCTGATTAATTTAAATTTATATATGGCTCGAACCTGAGTTTTCTGTTTAAAAAATGGAAAATACTTACCACTCGATAGGGGTTGTTTCGATTTGATTATTTAGTTTTTGATTTTGGAAAAGTGTGCACCAAATACCGAATCGAATTAATTCTATTCGGTTCAATTTTTTTAACTTCGATTTGATTTGGTTGGATATTTTAAAAGTGGTTTTTCGATGCGTATGAAAAATAAAATGAGGACTGAATCAAAGTATAAGACACTTAAAAATACCATGAAACACTTATTGTACTTAAAAGACCATATTTATCTTTGTGAAGAACATTGTGCCTCCAACTAATATTCGAGGAAAACAAGTACATCAACGAAAATATATTTTGGTTCTTCTTGAAAATTAATATTTGAAGTTAACTATTTGAATTGTAAATCTGTTACTACTTTGATTTGTTCATAAATGATTCAATTGATGGTTCAATTTTTTGGCGCACCAAAATTTTGAAAGCTTACCCAAAATATCAAATCGAAGAATCGAACTTTACGATCCAAAAAATTGAAGAACCAAAATTGAGGAACCGAATCAATTCAATTCAATTTGATTTTTAAATTTTTTGATGTTTATGTCCATCCCTACAACGCGATAATAGCTTTAACGATTCAAGTAATTTACCACTATAGTATCAGCCACCTAACGACTGCGTCGCCGAATTAGTTGGACCGACTTACACTGCGCTGGCTCCAACGTCAAACGATAGAACAAATTTCTATTTATTTTTATTTTAAAAAAAAAACAATTTAATAAATTTAAAATTAGTGTTTGACCATGATTTCTCTCGCAAATACTGAAATTATTATTTACAAATGAAAGCTTGATTAATAAGTTTTATTTACAAATAAAATACTACTAAACTTAATTATTTGACCGGAAAAAAGATAATTAATATTTTTTTAAATAAGGGATGAATAAACATGTGCCTCTGTCTATTTTAGCTCATATAAATATAAATATAAATAAAATATCTTCCCATTTGTTCAATGGATGAACAAAATTATCTGGTACCTGTTATTGCTTGCAGATAGGAGGTATCCCGTAAAATTAGAAGAGGTGCGTGAAAGTTGATTCAGACCTTTCATCCAATCATATATTAGCATCGGGTGCAATAAAAATGAGATGTAGAAGGAGGTCCCAACCGGTTGAGCCGCAAACCAAGATCAAGAATGAGGAACAAGAACAACAATTTAGTTGCAAAATTTGCCATTTTCGTGTTGAAGGATGCATGTTTTTGAGTAAATTGTATATTAAAGATCAATATGATTAAGCAAAGGTTGAGGAAATGTGGCTAGTGAGTGATGATTGTTTTGAAGAAGCAGGAGGCTTCATAGAGATGTGGAAGGAGCTTTTGTTGAATTAATAGTCTTAAGTGACTTCATGAGCAATTCATAGAAGGCCTAACTCAATTTCAAAAATTAATTCGAAAGGTGAGGATTATTCAAGTCATATCAAAATATCAATACCACAGTACTTATCTTTTAGAAGCTCAAAATATGGGACTCTTCACTCCTCCCTTACCTTCTTCCACATCTAGAACTGGTACATCTGATATGTGGATCTAACATCAAAAATAAGAAATGAGATGGATCTTGCTTTCTCTATATCATGCATGTTAGTTGAAGCTAGAACAAGAGACCTAGTGAAGGAATAAGAAACCTAACAACAAAAAAGTTGTTGCCTTTTATAAGTCCTGGTGAATGGAACAAAACAAGGTGTCCATAGATCATGTGGAGCCTAAAAACAAAAAAGTTATTGCCTTTCATAAGTCATGGTGAATGGAACAAAAGGAGGTTTCCATAGATCACGGGGAGGATATGAAATAATGAGCTTAAATGATGTAAAAATTCATATATATATATATATATATAATATCAGTTAAGCGAAATTATCAGTTAATGATACCAATACAGTATGTGATACTAATTTAGTATCAGTTAAGTGAAAATTATCAGCCTTAATGAATGGGAGTATGGACTGTAATTTTTTTGAGAGAATGGTATTTCTTGAATTACTTTGAATTGGAGTATGAACACGTAATTATTTTGAGTTTTATGACCCATTTATGTAGTTTTTCCATATATTTTCGATCATTTATTTATGAGTAAATTTTAAGTTTAGCAAACATAAAAATCATATTAGTGTTTCATAACTACAGTTTTGCTATTAGTTTGCTATGGAGCATCAGATTTATATAAAATCGCAGTAACTGTATAAATCGCAGCAATTGTATATGTATATCGGTTAAATAATTGTATATATGTAACTACTATGTATATATATCAATGATTGTGCTTGGATATCTACATAAAATTTGAATTTGTATACAGTTGAATCGAGTTAAAACATTTTTATTTGTATATCAAATTTCTCTCGCGCTTTATACAATACAAATTATGCATTGTATTTTGTATAATTGTGTTTGTATAGAACGAGAGAGAGAGAAAGACAAAAGAGATCTGTGCAAGGGACGATTTGTATTTGTATAATTATTAGTATGTAGGACGGATGGATATGTATTGTATTTGTATATACATCTCTCTCTCGCTTTATACAAACACAAACACAATTTACACATTTGAGTTTGTATAAAGTGAGAGAGACTAGGAAGAGTAACGAGCAAGATTCTAGGAGAGTGGTGAGAGAGAGGTGAATGGTAAATATTTGCTATAAATTAAAATTAAATAAAATTATAGCTATAACATTTATTTTGAATTAATGATTTGTTATTTTATATAATTTTCCATGGTTTGAGAGGCGGCCTCGTACTCATAGCCCAGTGTTGCTCTCTCTATTTATTGCCACGTATTTAGCTAAGTTTGTCAACTTGTCTTATTTAACACCTTAGTTGGATGGCTGTTACATTGTATTGTACGGTAAGTTTAAATACAATATTTATTTTAATTATTATTTAAATTATACTCTTTTCATTTCAAATTAATTAAATTGTTAAAATATTTTTTATTTTTTAAATTAACTTAATTATTCAATCTTCAAGACTACTTTTAGAATACTCTTTCAATTTATCCTCCATTAATTATTATTGAAATTAGTTATATAATTAATATTTAGTTATTTTAATCATTAATTTGACAATAGTTAATAAGGATAAAAATGGAAAGTTATGCCTAATTAATGTCTTAATCTTCTTTTCTTAAAGGGTGTGAAACACCTCAATAATTCAATTAATTTGAAATGAAGGGAGTATTATATTATATCGTATGTTTAAATTCATTGTTAGATAATAATGTAAAGTCATAATTTATTTAACGATTAATTTGATGTGATTATGTCGTTATTTAAAAAAAAAAATTCTCATTTTATCTTCACTTATTATTCAATAATTTTATTTTATTTTTTATGATATTTTTTCAAAGTAATTATAGCTCGTATTATTGATACGACATAATAATATAAAAAAATATAATTTATCTAAACATTATATTCATTAAAATAATACGCCCGCCCTACAATACAAACACGAGGTAATTTCCCCTCGTGCCCTGCACCAAATTATTGTAACTGGATGCCAAGTGAAAAAACAGAGAGCAGGAAAAAGATGGACGAAGAAAAGGGACCCAAGGGATTTAATTGGAGTAAAGTGAGTAAAACAACAATAATGGTGACTCTGTAACAACGCACACAAAAAAGAGCTGGTTAGGCATAACGGTGATGATACTAGAGACTTCTAGACCTCTGAAATTAGTCGATTAGGGCTTTTTCTTCGGCTGAAAAATGGGGCGAAGGAAGGTAGAAATTAAGCGAATCCAAGACAAAAATTGTAGGCAAGTTGCTTTTTGTAAGCGGAGGAAAGGTTTATTGAAGAAAGCTAAAGAAATTTCCGTTCTCTGTGATGTCGATGTTGCTGTTGTTATCATCTCCAATCGTGGCAGGCTCCATGAATTCTCCAGCAATAACAGGTTCTTTTTTCCCTAAATTATCGTGGATCTTTATTTTGATTCGTGTTGTGCTGTTAGGAAGATGAATAGTTTGTAGGTTGACACGTATATTAACTATGGTGGTTTCTAGCGGTGCAGTTTTTGGTGTTGATCTTATTGATATGCATAACAGAGTTTACCTTTTTGCATGTGATATGCAGGATGTCAACATTATAAAATTGGGAAAATAATGAGATACCTCAAAGAATATATGCAACTCTTTTAGGAGTAATAAGTAATTGATAGAGCCTAAAAGAGCTTGAGAGTATAAGCAAAACTTGAATGAATTTTATTCAATGATAACAACAACAACAATAACAATATGCCCAGTGAAATCCCACAAGTGAGGTTTGGGGAGGATAGAGTGTACGCGGACCTTACCAATACCTCATGGAGGAAGATAAGATGTTTCTGAGAGACCCTCGCCTCAAGTGCAATAAAACTCAGGATAATGAAGGAGACAAAGAAGAGAATACCAAATAAATGAGAGTGATAACAATTATTAAAGAAATGGATCTTGGGTTGCCTAACTCAAACTCCAAAATCTAGCTCAAGAGATGAGGATTGTCCAAATCATAGTAAAGAAACAACCCATCTCGTGAAGGGTTGATGTGGAACTCTACTCTTCACACCCTCTCATGCCCAGGGTTGAATATTTGGTGCATGAACAATTTAATATGGGGGATTGTCATCAAAAATGAGAATTGAGATGCGTCTTGCTTTGATATCATGTTAAAAAAATGAATCTTGTGCCTAACTCAACCTCATAAGCTAACTCAAGAAGTGAGGATTGCCTGAGCCACATTAAAGTGGAGATTCTATCATCTGGATCGCCAGCAATCAACATTGACATACATATATAAGTTCATGTCAAAATGACAAAGAACTAGTAGGCAAGAGGTTACTAACTATTTGAGATATCGAATAACCTTTTTAATCGCCTTTCGATGCTGTAGGCTTGGGACATGCATGAATTGGGATAGTTTGTTAGTGCAAATGAAATATCATGATGTGTTGAAAGATATGTATTGCAACGTACCAAGTGTGTACCGATATTGCATTGCATCGGCAGGGGTTGAACCATCAATCGCTTTCGATGGTGAACATGAACATGTGTGTGTGGTGATCCCTTTGCGCTCAATGATAACTAGTTCTAATAGTATCTCAAGGATGTATCCTGACTATGATAAGACAATCTCACTTGGAACATGCTTAATTTCAATCTCCAAAAAGCAGTTAAGGTTGCCACAATTGACGCGAGACTTTAGTTGAGGTAGCGTTATTTGATTGTATAATATAGAATCCGAGCTAATCAATTAACAAAAATAAAATAGTTAATGATTAAAAATACACCTAAACTATAGGCATTTCGCGGCTTTTAGGCTTCAACTATTAATTGTTCCATTTTTCTACCTGGATTATTACCCTTATGCGTTAAAACATACCTCAATTATCAGTTGTTCCCTTTTCTATCTAAATTATCACCATCATTCATGTAGGAAAAGGAAACAACTGATAGTTGACCTGTGTTTAATTACATAGATTGTGACAGTCTAAGTAGGAACATGGAATAACTGAGAGTTGGGGTGTGAAACTCGAGAAAAAGTGATAGTTTAAATTTTTTTTGACCATTATTTCTAAATAATGTGATATAGTTCCAATCGAAATTACTGAACATTACCTCAATTGAATGGCTATGGTAATATGAGTAATTGATAGATAGACTTAGCCTAAAGAATTGAGAATATAAGCAAAATTTGAATGAATTTTATTCAATAATATCTGCCACCTAACTATCAAGAGAGTGCAACTAACTCTCCTAAACTTAAGGAACTAACATAACCTAATCTTTAAAGATAAGATTAGATAAATAATTCAAATAATGAAACAAACCAAATCCAATCATAACAATTGAGGAATATTGATAAACACGAGTTTATCCTTATAAAGCCAACCATCCAAGAGAATCATAAGAAAACACCAAATATATAAAGATGTAAAATGAAAGGAATCATCATCAAAAAAGTACATTCTAAGTTCAATTCGAGCGATATATATTTTCTTACCTCATGAAAGGGCTTCTCAATTGTCAAAATCTTATTATCTCATCCCAAAGACGAGTCTCCCCCCCACCCCCAAATATTTAAAGCCCTAATTATTCTAAGAAAAGATGAAAATTTCCAAACTAATATTCTCCTCTTCGCGAGACTAGCGCACCACGCTTACTCGATAAAATTTTCTCTATCCATAGGACTGAATTGTTAACTTTAGTAAGCTTCAATTTATGTGGCTTAATGTCTGCATTAGTTCGAGTTACTCACAGTGTTTTGCCAACATTCTAGCACGACACACTTGCTCAATAAATCTCCCTAGCGCGTCAAGTTGGATTAATAATTCTAGTCAACTTTGAGTTTGTGTCTCAAATTCCTACATTGGGTTTTTAAGCAGCTCTTCGGTGCTTCACCAACATTGTAAAAGGGAACATCAAAGCCAGTGTAATGTACTAGACTTGTTTTTACCCAAAGTCCAGACAATTGCATACCCCTCCCACAACCCAATCTCCAGCTGGGTCGTTGAGATCGCAACATTATTCAATATGGCTTTCTAAGCATCTTTTAACCATATCTTGAAGTCGCTTCAACATGCAACAGTCCGTGAGTACTTTTGATTTTAGCATGAGTCAACATTCTTCTAGACTGTTCTTGACCTTACGAAATTGTATCATTCTTTTTCTCATGAAAAGGATTCGTCCTCGAGCTCAACATATCTACATCACAAGTAAAAACACTAAAATATTAGGCAAATCATAATGAAGGCCACACCAGATTCCCTTGGTTGAAATAATACACCTAAGCCTCTTTTTACACTTGAATTTAAATTGTTACCATCAATAAATATTGAGATACAATCATTATCTAAGATAATAAAGTCATCAACATTCGACATAAGAATATAGTACATTACTTCTACAAATACCTTAGATGCAAAGTTATTAAAGGCGTGCTTAAGCCCAAAGCAAGGCTCAAAACTTGTTGAGCGCTTTGCCTCGCTTAATGTGCGCTTCAGTGTCGTCATCAAGATTGTAAGACATACTTTTCTCTTCCAATGACCCTCTTCTGAAGAGGTGACACTACACAATTGATATTTCACTTTATTGTAAAAATAATTCAATTTCTTTGTTCATATAATTTGTCATTCATGCTTATAATTATTAGTTTTAGATTAAACTAATATATTTGTATTTTTTTCTACCTTTGCGCCTTTCTTCATTAAAGCCCACATTTTATTTGCGCTGAAAGCCTAACAAACCTTAGAGCTTTTTGTACTTTTTTCTTTTTATTGCTTAGATGTTTAAGGAATCTAAAGCATTATAATCAACCAATTACATTTACATTATAATCCAAGGCTTTCCTAAATCAGATCCAAGCTCCATTTCTCGATCGTGCTACCATTACAACAAGTGTGTAGCATGAGATGAACTCCTCCAAAGGTTCTTCATTGAATGATTCACACTTCATAAAAAGTAATCGAAGTGCTTGTAACTTCTTTGCTTAGCTATGAGTGATTTTTTGATACCTACATATTTGGTTTGATACCCTGCTACTAATTCTTCTTTAGCTTCTAGTAAAACAAAAGGTAATCTTTCATACTTCTCGAGAGAAGAAATTAGAAAACGATAAACCTGATGGGTTACTTAAATTCCACTCCCCAAAACCATATTTTGACACTGCTTCCACTATATTAACTATAATTGAGCGGTTGGACAATCATAGTCGATGATAACATCATTGTGCCCATCTCTATTACAAAACCATATGTGAGATTTTCACCTCATACGGCTCCTCAAAGGTCACAAATAAATCTAAGGGCCATTTCCTATTCTTTCTCTTGATATGTTTGTCAGGTAGAGTCAAAATCTCTCCTAAGTTCCCAAATTAGACCATGGAATTATGTCTGCTATATTTAAAACTAATAAATAAGTGTTTTGGAATCATCTCAACTTTTAAGAATTTTAATTTTGCCTTGTGTTGTAGGTGTAGCAATGTAGGTTTGGGTTATAATCCTCCCCTTCTTAGAATAAATTCTTCACTTTTACAACAAAATGAGGAAGTCATGCATCTGAGAAAGGCACATTTCAAGCCTTGTGTTGAAGTTCATCTTTTTCGGGGGTACGGTTATTAACAAAACAGGTGCAACCAAACACACGTAAAGGAAGGGGAAATAAATTTTGGTCTGGATAGAGGATCGAGTGTGGACTCTTGTACTTCAAAACAAATGAAGGCATATGATTGATTAAATAACAAGCAGTAATTACAGTGTCACCCTAAAAACACAAAAGAATATGATTGTGAATGAACAATGTCTGAGCTGTTTCAATTTGTTTCGATTAGATGTGTGTTCATTCGCTCAACAACTCCATCTTGTTGAGGAGTATGTGCACAAGAAGACAAGTGATATATGCCCTAGGATAAAAGAGAGAGAAGTATCCTTGGGCATTATCATTGATTAACTTCCTAATGAAATACCAAATTAATTGTGAATTTTAGCACAAACTTTCTAAAAGATAGATTTTAACGGTATGGAAGGAAGATGGTGAGATATACTTATCCCTTTTTTCTTTCACTATAGTCTTTGTCCATTAGCCAAAGTAAAAATAGAGAAAATTAAAGGGGGGTACTAAGAGTAGAAAGAGTATTTTTGTTACTAGACATATGATCAGGAGAACCAGAATCAAGAATCCATTGTTCATGAGAAGAAGAATTGTGCGATATAAGCAAATGAGTTACCAGGTTGTACTATGCGAGCAACTGATGAGGTTGATGATGTTGCCTTGATGCTTGGTACTTGGTACTGAAGGTAGTCATTATAGTTTTCTCCAATTAAAATGATAGATTGAGATGATCCATCCCTGACATCAGGTGTAGGCAGAATACCATATCCATTATAAGCCACATTTGTTGTTTGTCGAGGACGATCATTATTGCATGAAGGCTTACTATGAAGAAGCTCGCTTTCCTCTCTTACGTGGCCTCCTTTATTATAATGAGTGCAATGTAAGAGGACAAGCCGACAATCCTCTCTTACATGTCCTCCCTTATTACAATAGGTGCAATGTTTATTGTTCCTCCACTTTTCTTTTCTGCATCCACCTTGAAAATTGTTAGTTTAGATAACCATGATAGATGCATTATAGGAATTTACCTATGGTGGTGAAAATTTGATGCGTAGAAATCTAGCAAATACTTCTTCTAAGGTCGGAACATATGGGCTAGGAAGGATTTGGTCACGAATTGAGATTAGGTCTGCTCACAACCCAATCAAACAAGTCTCTTTGTGTCTCCGGATCATCCAATTTGTGATTAGAAGGCATAAGAGAATCAAATTTATCCTTTAAGGATTCTACCTGACCCAAATAACTTGCCATCTCTTGTTGATTCTATTGTAGATGAACAATATCTGACACAACTTTATAGATGAGTTGTATATCAATTATGTATAAAGTTTTGGCTTTGTTCCACAGTTAGTAACAAGTCTTAAAAGATTGAAACAAATTTAACAACTTAAAATCAAGTGAATTCCACATAAGACTACACAATTGTGCATTTATTTCAACCCAAGCAGGTTTATCAGATGGTCCAATATTATTACTATTTTTTAGTAAGTGATCTTCAAATCCTTGACCTATAAACCACAATTCTATATTGGCTTCCCAAGAGGTGTAATTAACACTACCATCTAACTTTATAGTAGTAATTACAAGAGATAGTGTAGATGAAACAAATGACTTGACATTTTCAGTAGTCTATGTCTATGACCCATTTTTTTCCACAAAAAAAAGTACGGAGGAAATAAAGAAGTTAAAAGTCTTTAGCAAATATGAGAAATTGACATTTGAGAAGCAAAGAAGTAGAACCAGATGTAAGAATGTTTCTTTTTTCTTTGGACGGATATTCAGAAAAAACAAAGAGAACCAATTATACCAGAATAAGAGGAGAGAAGGAAATAAAGGAATTTGGATAAAATTTAAAGGACACGGAGATAGAGAGAGGTGAGACTTGACGGTGTTTTGATATGGTTGTTTTAGCAACAAGTTGATCGATCCCTCCTTTTCTTTACTTTCAACTTCTTTTACCAAAAAAGAAATGAACATTCAGAGAGAGGGCTAAACCAGTGCTCTGATACCATGAGAAATTAGAAGAAGAAGAGGGGATATTGAGAATTGAATTAATTGATTATTCTCTCAAGTTAATAGGATTAAATAGTTGTTACAAATAATGTAAATAAAGAAAGAAACTAATAAATATTACACAATCTCCTAACTGTCTAATTATAGAGATTAGAGAATATTCTCATATCTACACTATCTAATTATATCATATTTGAATATTCTCATATTCGCATTATCTAATTATACCATATTTAACAAAATCTAATATCAACATCAGTTTCCGCTATCCGAAAAATGTAGACTGAAGTAAAAGATCACAAAATGCAACACAAACAACGGCGAACCAAGTACTACTTGCTCAAAGGGAGAAACTAATCAAATCCAATTTGAGACACGTAGGGAAAGTGAAAGAGAGATTTTCGACCCTACAAGCAACAAGATGGAATGGATTTTTGGCCGTTGTGCTAACTTGTAGTTTAGCGATATAGTAGGGTTGCCATTTCTCAAACTTATCAATAATATATAGGGTATACTTTTAGAAAACCTAGTTTTGGATCCTCCCCCTTCCAACCTATACCTTATTAATTAGAAGATGACTTCACTTTTGTTATCCATGCAGAAGGTATTTTCGATGGTTTAGTGCCTAATGCCCAAAGAGATTGAACACCATTAAATATGTTCGGTTTCTGGTGCACTCTTAGGTTTAAACCTATACAAATTGATCTGCTCCCCATGATATTTTCCTTAAACTTACCCACCAACAATTATATCTGATAATATCTTTTCCAGTCTGACAGAAATACTTCAACGATATGAAAGCCACGTCGAAGCAGAAAAAGAGAACTCTGCAGAAATCCAGGTGCCAGAGGTATTTGATTAGTTGACTGCTATCAACTTATATTCTAGTGAATTACAATCCTCTCTTGATACATGAAATAAGTGCACTGTGTGTCAATTAATTTGGTTACTCTTTGCCTCCGTCTGATGTTAACTAACTTTGAACTTGCATCCTTAAGAAGGGAGCAGCCTTGAACTGATCAATATCTAGACGGAACTATTCCGGATGAGCTTTCAGATAAATGTAATTCCTGCTTTTTGAATAGGTCTGAAGATACCAAGAGTCTGTTTGGATGGACTTATAACTTATGGCTCATAAGCATAAGCCATAAGTTAGGAATCTTAACTTATGATTGTTATTTATTTTGACTTAAAAACAAGTTCTTAAAAGCTATTAAAATAAGCCAATCCAAACAAGCTCTAAGCTTGTGTTTGTCCATAGATTTAATTGAAACTTGAAAAAATAATGAGTTTTAAAAGTTTGTTGAAAAATAGTTTTGGAATTTGAAGTTGTATATGGACTTAGAAGGATTTGAAGATGCATTTTTTTTGGAAAAAATTGAAGTTCTGTGAGTGGAAATGAAATTTCACCCAAGAACTGCTAAAGACCAGTTTTTGGAACTTGAATGAAGACAGATTTTCTAAAACTGACCAAATTTCAGGAACAAAAAATGTTTCAATTTTTTTTTTTTTGGAAAATCTACTCCAAAGTCTATGGACATATGGAAGCTATTTATACATGTTAGCTTTGATGTGCCACCTCCTGGACTGGAAGGTCCAAATTATAATAATGCTTACTCTTCATCAAAGTCATGCTGCTTTTCGACTGAAATGTACCTGCCAATAACACTCATAGTATTTCTTCAAATCGTGGAAGCATGCTCTGACTAGTTGGTCATCCATGTTGCTAATACGGTTGATTAGTAATTTATCATCAATTCATTGCATGCTGAAAGTTTTCCAATCATTTTGAGGTGGAAATAGCACTCTAAATACTCGGAGTTCACGACAATGGGAGAACTGCTACAAACAACAGAAAGGTACTGATCTTATTCTTCACTTTTGTTTCTTAAAGCTTATACCATTGATTCTCTGTCTCAATTTGACAGGCAACTCAAGGAAACTAATGATGATGGTCTCACTGTGACTGACCTTATCCATTTGGAGAACGAACTTCAAACTGCTCTAATACAAGTCAGATCTAGAAAGGTCTTTCTACTTTCCTCTGTACCTCACCCGGTCGCCCCTATTGGAATTGCATGATTTGGAACTCTGGAAAGCTGTCACAACGTCATGTGTTCTAATGCTTTGTTTCATGATTTATTTTCTAATCCAAATAGTATGAAACCATAGTTGTTTGTGAATTCCTCTGGCTATATCCAGGGGCGGAGACAGCTTGGGCCTATGGGGTTCATCCAAACCCCCTCAGGCAGAAAATTAAACTATTTATGAAAATCTAAGTTACTCGGACTCTACACTTTTGGTGCCGCACCCGTGTCGACACGACATGGGTATGGGTGTGGGTGTGGGATCCGTGTCCGATTTGGTCAACCGATTTTGGGTACTTTGACCAAAATCGATGGGAAAAGTCTGGACAGTTTTAATGATTTATGTAATCAGTACAAAAGCTAAGATGAAATTGAAGAAAATGGAATACCTTTTATATAGAAATATCTATGTCACTCCTTTTCTTTTAATCTCCATCCAAGATTCTCCTCAAGTTCTCCACATAATATCTCATAATTTAGGTTTTATAACTCTATTTTTAGATATTTTAATTATTTTTAGGCTAATCCCCGCACCCGTATCCATACATGGATCCATATCCCTGAATCTTAAAAATTAGATCATGAAGGATCCGACCTCTAGATCCGCACCCGAATCCGAGCTACTTAGGTTAAAATTATTTTCTATGTATATATAGTAGATGTGAACCCCCTTTGGCTAGCTCGTGTGTTTACTTCTTCATATTCTAGTACTAATCTTGGCTCTGCCACTGGCTATACCTCTTGTTTTTGCTTACTTTTGTTTCGTCTTTTATAAGCATTTGCATTTATTTTTTAAACAATTTTCGACTTCAGTATTATAATCTGGTTCTCAGTTAGTACCTCAGAATGAAGCAATTCTTAATAGTTTTGTTTTGTGCAGACACATTTGTTGCTTGAAGCTGCTAAGGGTCTTCATGAGAAGGTACGTTTTCATTTCCACTGGCACATCCCACTGCATCTTCAGGGCAGCAGTGATTCCCTGAACTTCGACTCACAGATCAAGGTGCATTGGATTTAGGTTTAGCTTATTCAAACCTTCATATCTCAGAAAAAATAGCATCTTTTCATCCTATGTTGCTCAAACTCTTCAAAAATAGTCCATCAAAAACTATGCATTTCCGAGGATCCGATAAGAGTGCGGCAGAAATTTTTGGAGGGTCCGAACAACATAGTTTTCATTTACTAAACTGTACAATTCTGGTGTTGAACATTTCCTCTTTTCCGGGTTATAGGACACACCATACTTCGTTCCAACTGAGGACTAGTCACTAGTGTCACAAAACATCCACTTGTCCTTGTCAGTTTCTTGATAGGCTGGTCTAAAGTATGTTAAAGACTTAATTGACTACTGGACTTATAAACTTGGCTTCTCTTTTTGATCAAATCTCATAAAATTGTCTCCGCTCTTTCAAGTGGACGGAGTTAATAGGCATCCCTGCTTTCGACTTTCTACAGTTCTATTTGTAATCAACAGTTGTCATCAGATATCTTTAATTGTTTTAAGGATGAGTTAATGTCATGTTAAATTTTCAATAGGCTGCACATGATACCCCTTATTATTGCAGGAAAAACTGCTGCAAGAGGAAAAGAAACAACTGAAGGACAATGTAAATGTTACCTCACAAAATTTGCTCCTTTGCTATCACAAATTAGACGTCTGTCGTCTTTCATGTTTTTTTAACTACCAATATGCATTATGCCCCCATACAGATAGCTAGTATCAAGGAAAACAGAGAAGTGAACGAGATGTCTATGGATTTCGCTGACCCTCCAGTACCCCACATAATTTGTGGACAACAGAGAATGACCTTGAATTTCCTCTAGTGATGATCATTGTACTTGTCAAATAACCCCTTTGTAGAAGCCCCAGGGGAATAACCTGCGAAATTCGCGAAAGTCAAGATGTATCTGGAGATAACTAATATTGTGCAGCTTCATAAAACTAATTATTGTTTCTGTTGGATGATGATTGATTTCTGTACTGATAGGGCTTATGCCTTCTTTTTCTTCAGTTGTGTAAAGTACTTGAAGCCTTTTTGTTGGAAACATTTAGATTTCCTCGAAGTGATGCTAGTCTTAAACTTCAAAATTCTCAGGTTATAATACTAAAGATTTTTTTTAAAAAAAAATTGAAGAGTAATACTGCAAAATGAATTCAAAATTTCAAACCCTTCATATATTTATAGTGATATTTGGCTAGTATCAAGTGTACTAGTACTATTTGACTTTACTCATTACTGTACCAAAAGTTACTGGAGGAAATGTCCTCTATCGAGAGTACGTAGGATATAATATGTAATCTAGCAAATCACCACATGCGAGTAGAAGGGTAGGGAGTAGGGGTTCAGGGGTGGGATAGTCTCCAAGTTTAACTCAGATGTAGCTCCCTTCTTTTTTTTGGGGGTGTGAAGCAGTGTTAAACCAAAATACCCAACAAGCATTAGCTCTCCCTGAAAAGGAGGTGATCCAGCTGCACCTTCCAAAGGGTTGCAGAGGAGACAATACTTTAGGACGTCGTTTGTGAAATTTATTTTTTCTTACTTTCATTATTAGAGAAGTCTTTTTAATATTATTATTATTATTATTATTATTATTATTTTTATGAAATATGTTTCTCTAGAAAATAGTTTTCAAAATAGTCTGATAAACCAAATATCAGAAAATTTTAAAATATCGTTCAAAAATTGAAAACCATTTTCCGAAAAATGTTTCTATATATCTTAAAATTAACAAATTGGAAACAGTGAGCAATATATACAAACTGGAATGGAGACTTTGATGGACTGCCTCATAATTCGAGGTAATGGTTCGTGTTCGATCAAAATCAATAATTTTAATCGAACTTTATATTTCATATATATAAATTATTAATTTAAGATTCAATAACCTTAAATGATAAAATCTTAAACCGATAAACATCAAATCCTAACTCTGCTTCGATCATTCCGAACAAAAAAATTAAAACTTTATAAAAAAGAGACAGTGAGGATTGGAAATTAGCATTTTTCAAGAGTAAAATGAGTTAGTCGAACTTACAGATAATTCATGAAGATATGTAACGCAGCTTTCTTCTCAAATGATTTTCCACCCACCCACCCACTAAGACTTTCCTCTCACTGCAGGTTTTATGGAGAAACCATAATACACTTGTTATATGCCACATATATATAGGTAAAAGTGTAGGTTTTTTTACATTAAAATTATACAGTTTATTATAGTTAATTAATTTAATAAAGTTAAAAAAATATATACTAATTAATCATGATCAAATGTAATTTGTTTTGGTGTAAATTTGAGTGTAAATATTTATCAAATATACTCATTCTATTCACTTTTCCTTATCACTTTTAACATATAAAAAAAACATTTTTTTCCATATTTTATCTTCGCATTAATTTCTTATTTATCAAAAAATAACATCAATTAATAAAGATAGTGTGGTAAATAATGATATCGATCATTGTTTTCTTAATGAATGTATCAAGTTCAAATGTGATAAGTAAAAATGAACGAATAAAATATTTGATACTTAAGTGAAATTAATCTATTATTCTCTCCTTAATTTATGTGATACTTTTGTTAATTCTACTAATTGTCAATAATTTAAAATTTAAATATTTTAAAATAATATTATAATAAATAATTCTTATCGTATAAAAATACATCTTTAAATGTTGATCAGAATTTAAGAACATTAATTTATTTGATTTAAGAGATATACTCTAGACAACATTAATTTATTTGATTTAAGAGATATACTCTAGATAGTTTGTAAATGACAATAAATGATTGATGAGGGAGAAAATAAATTAGAAACAAACAAGTGTTTGGCCTTGGGCGTGCACCTTTAGCCAAAAAAGAAACAACACAAAAAGACCACGTCGCAACTACGTACATCGAGGAAAACTATTTTTTTTTTCGTTCGTTATTGGTATTGAAGTTCAATTAATTAAAATTTACGTAAAAAAAAATTCTATTTCAAAAATAAAATAATCCTTATGAAATACTAATTTCATATTAGGAAATTAAGTTTGAGATTTTTTACTTTAAAATAAATAATATTTATCACTCGATAACAATCTTTAGTGGTTCGAGACTTCGACTACGTAACAACTACGTAGACAAATTAATGGATCGACTTAACACTGCGCTGATTTCAACCTTAAACGCTGGAAATTGTCAATGTGGGTTTGTCTATATCTGACATAGTAGTTTCCTATTTATTAATTTTTAAAAAAATTGACAAATTAATAAATATTAAAATTAGTGTTTGATCATGATTTCATTCGCAAAATATTGAAACTATTTTCGGGTGTTTTTCAACACTTCTCGTTAAGTTTAGCGGTGTTTTCAACACCTCTCAACTTAACTATAATTTCTCGCCAAGTTTAGGGGTGTTTTCAACACCTCTCAACTTAACTATAATTTCTCGCCAAGTTTAGGGGTGTTTTCAACACCTCTCGACTTAAACCTAATCTCTCGCCAAGTTTATGGGTGTTTTCAATACTTCTTTTAGTTTTTTTATTAAGAGTCTCATGCTCTTATAAAAGTTTGAGACCACTTGTTATGTGGTGTGACAGATTGGGGGTATATCTAAATTTAATTAGTCAAGTATAAGGGTGTTTTTGGTTGCTACATAATATATATATATATATATATATATATATATATATATATAGAACCAACAATTTTAGCTCATATTTATAAAAATATAGTCTATTTAATTAGCATTTATTAACATTTTAAAGTTAAATGACTTATATTTCAGTTGAGTAAATCATGCTTCAGTCTAATCGCTATATGTTAATATTTAATATTGACACTATTTATGAAAAAATTATGTATGTCATTGTGTGTGACACGTGTTATGTTTCTCAATCACTTTACCTTTGTGCACAAACAAAACTTAATAATCATGAAATACACTTCGTTATCCACTTAATTTTTATCAAAGTGGAAAGCTATACTTAATTACTTATAAAAATATTTCATTAGTTTTGACCAATAATTTTTATGTATTCAATTTTGTCTCTCTCTGAATATATATATATATATATATATAAAGGCACCAGGTATAGTGAGAATGTGCATAAGTATGCACTTAATTTTGTATAAAATTAAATAAATAGACACATTCGTCCTATGAGACAATTTTATGTCATATGTGACGTTCTACGTGTATTATACCGCGTAGGACATGTATGTCTAATTATTCAATTTTATAGTATAAGTTTAAGTGTCTAATCATGCACACAAAAAATTAAAAGATAAACATATTAACTGAACTCAAGTTAAATGAGATATTTATATATTATAGCAAAAAAATATTAGTAATTGAGATGTGAAAGTTGTAAATAATGATAGTTCATGTCTTTTTATCAAAAGAAGCACACTGAACACTATCGTCTTGTTCCGTATTCCGAATTTAGGAAAATACTACTCCCTCTATTTTATATTAAGTGAATTTTTGCGCTTTTTTCATTGTTTAAATTAATTGAATTGTTTAAAGTTCATGATGGATGTTTGAAATTTTTTCATATTTGCTTCTTTTAATGAAGTTTGATGTTTTTTAGGAGATAAATTACGCTATATACAAAGTTATATTTATGACCTTATAAAAGACAATAACGGAATTATAGTTTAAATTATGTTGTTAATTTGCTTTTTTAATAAGTATGAATTACCTCACAAATTCAATTAATATGAAAATAGCGGGAGTGCGTCTTGTACAGTCTTCCGAATTTCCAGCCACTCAACCAAACTGTGTGAGTAACAACACTAGCGTCGGCCCATCAGCTCTCTCTATCTTTTTGGCACGTATTAAGCCAACTTGTGTCCATTGGATTTTTGGGCCAAAATTAAAAACGGAGAGCAGAATTTGAAAAACCAAAAAAATAAACAAACAGAGAAAGCATGAAAAGATGGATGAAGGGACCCAGGGAGATTTTTGAGTGTGGAGAACATTCGAGTAAAGCTACAAAAATGGAAAAGAAAGAAGAACTGTGGGTGAAGAAAAAAAAGGAAATTTTTGGGAAATGTACCGTATCTGAAAATTGTGGATTAGGGCTTTTTTTGGGCTAAAAAATGGGGCGAAGGAAGGTGGAAATAAAGCTAATCGAAGACAAACACTGCAGGCAAGTGGCTTTTTGTAAGCGGAGGAAAGGTGTATTGAAGAAAGCAAAAGAACTTTCCATTCTCTGTGATGTCGATGCTGCTGTTGTTATCATCTCCAATCGTGGCAGGCTCCATGAATTCTCCAGCAATAACAGGTTTTTATTTATTATAATCACATATTCCTATCAATTTTCCTAGATTATCTGGATTTTCCATTTTGATACGTGTTGATCTGTTGGGAAGACGAATAGTTTCTAGGTTGACACGTTCATTAACTTTGTGATTTCTAGTGGTGCAGTTTTTGGTGTTCATCTTACTGATATGCACAAGAGAGTTTACCTTTTTGCGTGAGATATGCACGATTAATGGCGGATCCAGGATTTCAATTAAGGGGTTCGAAAAACCTCTAATTTTACATTTAGGAGGCTCAAAATCAATATATAAACATAAAAATTCTTTAAAATACCTTAAATATACAACATAATTTTTTGCCGAGGGGGTTCAACCTCTAGGTTCGCCCCTGTGCAGGATGTCAACATAATACAATTGTGGGAATACATACGTCCAAATAATTCCACTGCTAGTCAATTACTCCCTTCTCTATCAATTTGTTTGGCCTACTTTCCTTTTTAGTCCATTTCAAAAAGAGTGACTTCAACTTTCCACATGACATTTGTGGGGAAACTAGGAATTTTGCTAATAATGTTTAAAACTTTAGTATATATCTCTAAAAAGTTATTTTTGACCTATATACATAGTATCATTTTCTATCTGAACAATATAATTTTTCGACGAGGATGTTCGAGTGGCTGCTCTTGAGTCAATGTAACTACGCCCTTAAATGACTTGTTTAAGACCACAAAATTAATGGGCATATAATACATTTGACATATCTTTAGCTTAAGACCACAAAATTCAAAAGATTTTAAAAAAAAATTCCGTATCAAGTCAAAATAAGCCAAACAATTTAAACGAAAAGAGTATCTATTAATAAAAATAATTAGATAGAATTCCAACCGATTTTATACCTCAATTGAATGTCTAAGGTAACAAGAGTAATTGATAGATAGGCTTGGCCTAAAAGAGTTTGGGAATATAAGCAAAACTTGAATGAATTTTATTTTATGACAAAAGGGGTTGTTGAGGTGATAATACTCCACCTCTAACCTTAAAGGTTTGTGGATTTGAGTCACCAAAAGAAACAAAAAACATCTCCAATTTTGAGGTTGTAGGTACGAGTCATCAAAAGAGCAAAAATAGGTGGGAGTTCAAGGTTGTAAGTTTGAGTCACCAAAGGAGCAAATATAGGTGGGAGTTCTTAGAGAGGGGTTAAAAAAATTATTACTATCTGTGTATGCCAATTTGCCCTTTATACCACCTTCCGATGTACAGGTCTGGGCATGCATAACTTATGATAGTTTGTTTCGTGCAAATGAATTATCAAGACGTGTTGAAAGATATATATTGCATCATACCAAGTGTGCACCAATATAGCATTGCATCGGCAGGGGGTGAACCATCAATTGCTTGTGGTGATCCCTTTGCACACAGTCATATCCAGTTCTAATAGTATCTCAAGGATGTATCTTGACTATGATAAGACAACTCCGTTGGGAACAAACTTAACTTCAATCTCCAAAAAGTAGTTAAGTTTGCCACAATTGACGAGAGACTTTGGTTGAGGTAAAGTTGGTTGATGATAGTACAGAATCCAGGCTAATCAACTAACAAAAATAATGAGATAGAATTCCAACCGATATTGATGAACAAAAAGATCTTATACCTCCATTGAATGTCTATGATAATATGAGTAACTGATAGATAGGCTTAGCCTAAAGAATTTGAGAATTTAAGCAAAATTTGAATGAATTTTATCCGATGATGAGTGTAAGTAACTCTCTTAGTCTCTTAAACTTAAGGAACTAACATAATTTAATCTTCAAAGATAAGATTAGATAAATAATTCAAATAATGAAACAAACTAAATCTCATCATAACATATGAGTAACAACCTGATAACATGTAACACCCCACAACTTTCCTTTTTAGAATCCGAATCTTTCGTCGTAAGTATCTAAACTTGAACCGGGTGGTGTCCTACTTGTGTTTATGTGTTAAGGTTCATTACTATGAGTGGGAAGTGTATTGGAAGTTGTGTAGGGTCATAAGAGACCTCTAGCACTAAGTTGAGTTCAAAACCTTTCTACCGGTTAAGTTTTTTGCATTAATTCATGCAAGGGTCAACTTCAAACGACCATATCTCCTAGAATATAAGGAATTAGGTGACCCATAACCTGTAAAATTAAAGGTCTTTGAGTCCTCTTTCCAACGCCACCAAGTTTGCATCAATCCGAGTTCGGAGTTGAAAGTTATGGCTATTTTATTGAAGCATGTATGGACTGGGCAACTCGGCAAGCTGGGGTTCAATTCGGCAACTCGCCAAATGGGTTCGGTGCATCGCCGATTGAGCTTGCCGAATGAACTCGAAAACCTCCAGAAACTGTTATTTTAGGCGATCTGAAGGTTCCATTCGGCGGTCCGCCGAATAGGTCGGCGATGGGATCCCCAGGTCGCCGATTTGGCCGACGGGACTCATTAAATGGTCGTTTTTTCAATTTTTATGATTTTCTTACGTTTCCAGAAGGGTATTCTTGACCTTTTACCCTCAATTAACTTCCCTAAGCCTATCTTATAGTCTAATAACCTCCCCATTCATGCCCAACCCTCAGACAAATCGCATTCGCACGTTCTGAGTTCTCTCAAGGAAGAAGCTAAGGTTCTTCACCTTCAAGCCTCAGTCCAAGGTTTCAAGCCAGTGTTTCACTTTCACGTATGTAAGGCTACCTATAACGTTAGATTGAGTTCGTCCACGTGCCTTACATCTTCATTGAGTCGAGTTGAGTTTGAGTTTCGAGTTTCCATGAATTGAGTTCTTGAATTATCTATAAATTCTATTGAGTTCTTGTGTATAATTACATAGGTATTGATGATGTTTATGAGTTGAGTATTTGAGGTATACATTCATGTCTCCATTCACGTGAACCCTAATTGAGTTTTTGGCATTGGTTATTTTATGCATTGATGGAGTTTTTAAAGCATGATTTGTGAATGTTTTTGAATGAGAATGAGTTGAGTCTGAAAGGTTCTTAAACTTCTATAGTATTTTGAATATAAATAATTGATTGAGATAGAGTCTTGATAAGATATGAATGAGTTTGAAAGCATGTTTTAAATGAAAGAATTGACGATTGAGATGAGATTGAGTTTGATGAGAGTCCAATGAGACTAGATGAAATGATTCGAAGAAATTGATATGATTGACCATATGAGCACGTTGAGTCTTTTGGGAGTAGTATTGAGCACCGATTTGGATAAGAGTAAATAGCAACTCAAAACCCATAAACTACGTGGCCAGCGTAGGATAGATGATATGCTTCTCTAGTCCCAAAAAGAGGATTTTGATTGATTGTGGATCTAATGAGGTTGATCGTCCCTTACTCTGGCAAGGTATTGGACGGTTGCGGCAACGGCAGTGCAAAGCGTTGTCATCACTAACTCAAAAGTGATGGTTGTCAGTTAGAAAAACTCCTTAAAAAAATGAATGGTTTGAGTTGGTTGAGGTACATATCATTGAGTCTGTTTTCAAAGCATTGGTTATTTTTAAACTCGCATGCTTATTGAGTTGAGTCGATTTTAGAGTTGAGTCCCTTGAGTCGAGTTGCATGATGTTGAGTATTATTGATCGTATTGCCTTTCAGCTATTTTACATGTCGTACATTCCATGTACTGACGCCATTCGACGCTGCATCCTTTTTATGATGCAGATATAGGTGTTAGAGATCCTCAACAGGCGCTTCGTTGAAGATCACTCCGTTCCAGCTTTTGGCGAGACCTCCTCACTTTCGGAGGGGCCTTTTTATTCTAGTTGATATCCTTTATTAGAGTAGTTCTTTGGAGGTAGCCGTGGGCCTGTCTCGGTACCTTCTTATGATGAGTTTAGAGGCTTCATAGACAGTGACGGGGTAGAGCTGATGTTCCCATTTTGAACTTCTCTTGAAAAAAAACTTTTCTTATGATGTTGAGTTGATTCGAACTGAGTATTTAAACTATCCTTTTATTGAGTTGTTGCTTGTTAGCCCACTTGAGTGTCTTCTTTGATTCATTTAAGTCTTCCGTTGAGTGATTGAATGAGTGATCAGACCAAGTGGTTGGCTTGGGACCAGCAATGGTCTCCGAGTGCCGGCCACGCCTAGGGTACTTTCTCGGGGCGTGACATAACAATTGATAAAGATGAGTTTATCCTAATAAAATCAACCACCCAAGAGAATCGTAAGAGAACACCAAATATATAAAGATGTAAAATGAAAGGCGTCACCATTTTAAAAAGTACACTTAAGTTCAATTCAAGCGATAAATTTCTTACCTCGGGAAAGAGTTTCTCAATCGTCAAAATCTAACTATCTTGATCCTCCAAAAGACTAGTCTCTCTCTCATACAATACACACATATAAAGCCTAATTATTCTAAGAAAAGATGAAATTTTCCAAACTAAAATTCTTCTCTCTTTGCTAGACCAGCATGTCGCGCTGGCTCGATAAATTTTTTCCAATGCATCGGGTTGGATTATTAATTTTAGGAAGCTTCAATTTATGTGCCTTTATGACTACATTAGTTCAAGCTACTCCGTATTGTTTTGCCAGCATTCTAGAGCATTTGCACTTTCTCAATAAATTTCCCTGGCGCATAAGTTGGATTGTTAATTCTAGTCAGCTTCGAGTTTGTGTCTCATACTCTTGTGTTTTGGTTTTTCAATCAGCTCCTTAGTGCTTCATCAACAAGGGGACACACTACCCAAAGGTCAAGCAATTGCATGGACCCCTCCATCTCCAACTAGGTCCTTGAGATCGCAAATTATTTAAGATAGTTCTCCAAGCATCTTTTAACAACAATAACATACCCAATGAAATCTTTCATGACGGTGGAGTGTACACAAACCTTACTCCTACCTTGTGGAAGTAAAGAGGTTGTTTTTTAAAGACCTTCGACTCAAGTAGCGCATATTAAAACAGTATGAAAAGAGAATACAAAAGTAAAGAAGACATATCAAATAGTAGGGAAAGCCTTACGTGACATTTAATAACATCAAAAATGGAATATAACAAATAACAAAATAATGCGATAACTGAAGTACTAGAAACAACAAGTTGTAGTAGAAATGGGAGGTTAAGAAACCACGAGAATAATGCAAATACTAATGGTATGAAAGGTGAAACAGGTACGGTGCGCCGCCAAATTACCACCAAGCCTATCTCGCAGGAAAGCGAGACGATACTCAACTACCTACTAACCTACTAACCTTCTATCCTAATCCGCAATCTCTATAACCTCTTATCTAATGTCATGTCCTCGGTAATCTGAAGATGCGTCAGGTCCTGTCTAATTACCTCTCCCAAATATTTCTTCTGCCAACCTTTACCTCTTCTTAAGCCCACCATTGCCAACTTCTCAACCTCCTCATTGGGGTGCATCTCTTTTTCACATGTCCGAATCATCTCAGCCTCGCTGCCCTCAACTTATCTGCCATTGAGGCCACTGCCACCTTGCTTTGAATATCTTCATTTCTAATCTTATCCACCTCAACATCCTCATTTATGCAAATCTCATCTTATGAACATAAGCATTCTTAATTGGTCAATGCTTCGCCCTATACGACATTGTCAGTCTAACCACCACTCTGCAAAACTTATCTTTAATTTTTGATGGTACATTCTTATCACACAAAATTCCGGAGGCGAGCCTGCATTTCGTCCACCTTGCACCAATACGATGTGTGATATCTTTTAACCATATCTTGAAGTCTCTTCATCATGCAATCCGTGAATACTTTTGATTTTAGCATGGGTGAACGTTCTTCTTGACTAATCTTGACCTTGTGAAATTGTATCATTCTTTTTCCCATGGAAAGGATTCGTTCTCGAGCATAGCATATCTACATCAAAAGAAAAACCAAATATTAGGCAAGTCGCAATGATGGCCACATCAGATTCTCTTGGTTGAAATAACACAAAAATAATACACAAACCTTTTTTACACTTGAATTTAGATAGTTAGCATCACTAAACATTGAGATATAATCATTATCCAAGATAATAAAGTCATTAACATATGCCATAAGAATATAGTTCATCTTCTAGAAATACTTTAGATGTTCTAGGAATCTCAAGCATTATAATGAACCAATTACACATATCACATTATAATCTAAGGCTTCCGAAATCAGCTCCAAGCTTCGTTTCCCGAACTTACTACCATTCAACCAGTGGGTAGCAACTACAACAACATACCTAGTGTAATCCCACAAGTGGTGTATGAGAAAAATGGTGTGTACGCAACCTTATCCTCTCGTTCTATTCCAAAATAAGCAAGACGGATCACTAAGGATGTGCGTGGACTTTGGGGCTTTGAACGAGGTAACTATGAAGAATAAAGATCTAGTTCCGTCGGTGCAAGATCTTATGGACAAGCTTAGCAAAGTATGTTGGTTTTACTAATTAGATCTTAGGTTTGGTTATTGGAAAGTTAGGATAGCAGAAAATGATGAGCCTAAAACTAATTGTGTAACTTGGTACAAGTCATATGAATTTCTTGTAATGACTTTTGGGCTGACTTATTCCCCGACAACTTTATGTAGTTTAATGAATGATGTTTTGTTTGAGTATCTTGATGACTTTGTAGTAGTGAACTTAGATGACATCATGATTTACCGCCATTCTCTTGAGAACACCTAAAACATTTAAGCAAAGTATTGTCTAGTTTGCGAGGGTATAAGTTGCAAGTGATGATGGAAAAGTGTGAGATTGCCCAGAAGGAAATCAAATTCTTTGAATATTTCGTCAGTCATAACGAAGTGTGGACGACATAAGGAAAGTGCAAGCCATTGTTGACTGGCAGACACCAAATGACATCAAATATTTGAGGTCATTTTTTGGGTTGGCAAATTACTATCGCAAGTTTATTGCTGGTTATTTGAAGGAGGAGGCTTCGTTGACAACTTTGTTGAAGAAAAATATTCAATGGGTTTGGTCTGAGAAGTGTGATGGTGCGTTCCGGTCATTGAAGGAGGCCATTGCAGCAGAACCAATTATGAAGCTGCCATATTTTGAAATGTCGTTTGAAGTGCATACAGATGCTTCCAATAAAGTTGTAGGGGGTGTTCTAGTGCAAGATGGTCATTAAATGATGCAGAGCAGAGGTACTCTACTCACGAAAAAGAGATGGTGGTTGTTGTGCATTGCTTGCAAGTTTGAAGGGTATATGATCTGTCGGGTACACGTTTTGTAGTGCGGATGGATAATGTAGCCAATACATTTTTCAAGATGCAATGCACACCAAGTCCAAAGTAGGCACATTGACAAGAGTTTGTGGCAGAATATGATTTCGTGTGGAAGCATAAATCGAGGATGCACAACCAAGTTGCGGATGCTTTGAGTAGAAACTAGGTATTTGCTACTATGTATTCAATTTCCAAACTTGAAATTGATTTCCTTGATAAATTCAGACATATGTGTTGCAAATGATTATTATATATGTTAAATTAATGAGTCAAAGTGAAAGATGGGATTGTGAGGAGATATTGGATCGAGGACGATTTGCTCCCTTGAAGGGGAGAGGATCGTTCTAACTCAAGGTAGAGGATTGTGTAGAGAACTATTGAAAGAGGCGCATGATACTACTTGGGCTGGTCATCCGGGTGTAGAACGGATGTTAGCCTTGCTGTCCCGTATTTATTTCTGGCCAAAGATGGAAAAAGGCCAAAGATAGAAGACGACATTGAAGCTTATGTGAAGACTTTTCTTGTTTGTCAATTGGACAAAAGACTGAACGTAAAACGAAAGTGGGTTTGCTACAACCTCTTCCTATTCCAGAATGGCTATGAATGTCTGTTTCAATGGACTTTATTAGTGGTATGCATCTGAGTGTTCATTAATATTTGGACGTCTCTTGCCCTTATATGATAGACCCTATCTAAATGAACCTTCGATGTTAGGATTTCCCAATCATGGTTAAGATCAATGTGAAAATAAGAATGTCAGTCACATTCTTCAGAAACCCCAATGTTGGCGACATGAGATAACTTTCTTCAGTTATTCTTGGGATGGGAGGGAATTCAGTTCGACAGAAGAAATCCGAGAAAACAAATAGGTTGACAATGTGGACAACTTATAATGATATTTGTCTCACATATAACTAGGAAGATCAGGATCTTACTTGAGAAGAATTTGGGCACCAATATCGATAGAGAAATTCGAGGCATATATAATAATTTCTGAAAGAAAAACGAAAAGGGTGAAATCATAATTTAGGCATATGTTTTCTTATTTTTAAAAGATATTTATATTAAAAAATTCGCAACCAAAGGTGTTCTTAAAAATATTTACTAGTAACATCACTATTTAATGTGCAATGAACTCAAGAAGTTTATCATGGCCTCTATATCATTTGCAATGGCCATGTTACGCAAAAAAAGCAATAAGGAGATGCATATGTGCTTGATAACTAGACTTTCTCCCAAACATTCGTGCATCCATTTTCTTCTAATTAGTCCACCATCATTTCGAAATATTTTTAATTCTAATTTTAGATATTAGAATTATTTTTAGTCAAATCCCCACACATGTATTCATGCCTCCAAATCTTAAAATTTAGCATGACATATTCAACCTCTAGATCCGCACCTGTATCAAACACCCACGTTCTTATAAAAAATATTGTAACAAGTTTTTCATAGGTGAATTTGAGCTACATATCAACCCAAATTTGGATGCGCTCAATTGGGCGGGTCAAAATGGCTAAGTTAACAAATTGGATGTGAGGTTTCATGAGTTAAATTTGTCACTCCTTATTGTCACAACACTTGGAGAAAACTGACTAACAAGAAGTGAGATGTTTGGTGGTGTGATCGTGAAATAATTGAACTTTTCAACAGACCTTAAAGAACTACCAGGGTACTCCAAAGGCTCCCATTGTTGGGAAAAAACTCAACATTTGAGCTCATATGAGAATCAACGAATTTGCTATTCAACATACCAGTTTTTTTCATGCTCCATTCAAGGCTGGCTCAACATGATTGGGAGCCTAAAACCAAACTTTATAGAGGTCTTAATTTTTTTTCTAGTTGACATATATAAATTTAATAACAATAATGACAATAGCATATCTAGTGTAATCCTACAAGTAGGGTTTGGGGAGGGTAGGATATATGCAAACCTTATGAAGTAAAAATATAAACAAGACCTATTTTCAATGAAAAATTATAATATAAAGTTAGAATAACAAAACCTTGCTCGAGAATTGGAGAAGTTGATATAATAATATCAAAATAGTGTTGCGTTGAATTTTATAAGTTGATATAGTGATGTTGAAATAGTGTTGCGTTGCTTCAATATAATGATAACTTATTGCAATCTTGAAATTTTGAAGAAAACACCATAAAACAAATTTGATCTTTTTGTAAATAGGCAACAATAGGTTTTATAGAATGCATAAGGTTTGACCGTTTGAGAGACTTCAGAATATTCAATAATAAGAGAATAAAAATAGTGAAAGGGGGAATGAAAGAGGTAAATATAGAATAATAATGTGGATTCATGTTAGTTGTCACGATATAAATAAGGCAACAAAATAGGTAACCACATAAAAAAGAATTACTACAATTACCTTAAAACTATTTCATTTCTCAATTATTAACGATCCCACATTATATATATAGAGAGAGAGAGAGAGAGAGAGTGGGGGCTCAAAAAAAAAATTGGGACCCCAAGCCATTACTTTGCTTTAGTTGCCTTATAGTCGAGCTGGCCGGACTCGATTGCGGAAAATGGCAATTCTACTGCTAGATTGTGTCTCCTCATTGCTTAGAAGTGTATTTTTTCACAGATCTCTGATTTAAAAGCGACTGACTGACGATACTACTCAAGTTGAGTAATGCTTTCATCATCAGCACTTGTTATGAAAGAATATGCGTTTGTCATTATAAATACAAATTGATCAACATAGTGTTCATTTTCTGATGCACTCTAATTTTAAATCTTTACAAAACTGATCTGCTCCCCCATAGTATTTTCCTTATACTTATCCACCAACAAATATATCTGATAATATATCTTCCAGTCTGGCAGGGATACTTCAACGATACGAAAGCCATGTTGAAGCAGAAAAAGAGCTCTCTGCAGAAATCCAGGCTGCAGAGGTATTTGATTAGGTGACTGCTATCAAGTTATAATCTAATGAATTAGAATCCCTTTCTGGATACTTGAAATAAGTGCACTGTGTGCATATATATATTTAAGTTATCAATTAATTTGAAAGTCCGAAGATATTAACTACACATGCTAGCTTGGTGAGCCACCTCCGAGGCTGGAAGGTCCAAATTATTAATAATGCTTACTCTTCATCATAGTGTATAAAAGTCATGCAGCTATTCAACTAAAATGTACCTAGCAAAAAAAAATATCTTCTTGTTGCTAGACTAAAATGAGTTATGAGGTATACATAGTATTTCATCAAATCCTGGAAGCATGCTCTTACTAGTTGTTCATTCATGTAGCTAATAAGGTTGATTAGTAACATATGATTGATTCATTGCGTATTTTGCAATGTATCCATAGTACTACAACAAAAACAGCTTTTAGCGGCAATAAATATACAATTCACAAAGAGTGCTAAAGTCTTTACCGGCATTAGTTAAATGCCATTGGATCCAATGTTGCTATAGGCTTTAGGGACATTTACAAAGAATGCTAATTGCCGCTAAAAATACATATTTAGCAGCGAAGAAGCTATTGCCGTTAATTAATTGCCGCTAAAGATCATTTTTGGTGTAGAGGATCATTTCGGTGTTATTCAATGTTATCTTGAATAATCATACTTATAATTTTGTGCTGAAAGTTTTCTAATCATTTTGAGGTGGATATAGCACTCTAAATACTCGAGGTTTATGACAACGGGAGAACTGCTACAAGCAACAGAAAGGTGCTGATCTTTTTCTTCACTTTTGTTTTTTTAAAGCTTATACCACTGACAATCTGTCTCAATTTGATAGGCAACTCGAGGAAACTAATGCTGATGATCTCACTGTGACTGACCTTATCCATATGGAGAACGAACTTCAAACTGCTCTAATACATACCAGATCTAGAAAGGTCTTTCTACATTCTTCTTTACCTTGCCTTATTGGAATTGCATCATTTGGAACTCTGGTGTTAAAATATAAATAAAAAGTACCAGCTTCCCTTCTTAGTGCCTCTACCTTTACGAATACTAGAAGCTGTCATAACGACAATGTGTTTTTCAGACTTGACAATCCTTAGCTAGAGTACCTCAACGTTGTTTTCATTCACCTCTCTTGTAACTGTATAAGTTTCAATGCTTTGTTTCATGATTTATTTTATAATCCAAATAGCGAGAAACCATAATTATTAATGAATTCCTCCAGCTATACCTTTTATTTTTGTTTACTTCCGCTTTCGTCTTTTTATAAGCATTTGCATTTGTTTTATTGAATAATGTTAATGTTTGATTTCAGTATTTTAATCTGGTTCCGCTTGAGTCAGTACCTCAGAATGAAGCAAACCTAAATAATTTTGTATTGCAGACACATTTGCTGCTTGAATCTGTTAAGGATCTTCATGAGAAGGTACGTTTTCATTTCCGTTGGCACATCATTGCTTATTTTCTGGTAAGCCATCCCATTGCATCTTCAGGAACATCTTGAATTACACAATGTCCTGCAGTGATGAGTTTTGTTTATCTGTCTCTGTCTTGTGAATCCAACAGGGCTTTGATTCCCTGAACTTTGACTCTCAGATCAAGGTGCACTGGATTTAGGTTTATCTTATTCAAACCTTCCTATATCAGAAAAACTATCATCTTTTCATTCTATGTTGGTCGAACTCTTCAAAAATACCACCATATGCATTTTTGGAGGATCCGACAAGAGTGCGGCAGTATAGTTTCCGTTTACTATACTGTACAATTCTGGTGTTGAATTCTTCCTCTTTTCCAGAGTTATGGAACACACCATCCTTGGTTTCAACTGAGAACCAGTCAATTAGCGTATTGTGGAAAAGGCACGATACATCCACTTGTTCTCGTTGGTCTAAAGTATGTTAAGACTTAATTGACTATTGGACCTAATACTCTAGGCATCTCTTTTCATCAAATCTCATACAATTGTCTTTTTGCTCCTTCAAGTCGACGGAGTTAATAGCCATCCCTGCTTTCTACAGCTCTATGTACGTATCTTTGTAATCAACAGTTCTCATCACGTATCGTTAATTGTTTTAGGATGAATTAATATCATGTTAGATTTTCCATTAGACTGCACATGATATCCCTTTTTGCAGGAAAAACTGCTGGGAGAGGAAAAGAAGCATTTGGAGGACAATGTAAATATTACCTCACAAAATTTACTCTTCAATTCTGATCACAAATTAGACCTCTTTCATGTCTTTTCCTAACCAATTAATATGCATTATGATTTATGTCTATACAGATGGCTAGTATCAAGAAAGTGAATGAGATGTCAATGGATTTCACTGACCTTTCACCACCCCACATAATTTGTGGACAACAGAGAGCGACCCTGAAGTTCCTCTAGTGATTATCATTGTATTTGTCAAATAGCCTCAGGGGAATAACCTGCAAAATTATCACAAAGTCAAGGTGTCTCCAGTAATAGTGCAGTTTCAATAAAACAAATTATTCATACGTGAGCTATCGCTCTCCAGCTTGTGTTTTCGTTGCATGTCAGGACCTTATTCTTGTTTATATTGGATGGTAATTAATTTATTTATGTACTTGACATGTACTTATATGGGGTTATGCCTTCATTTTCCCTGAAGTTGTATAATGTAATTGAAGTTTCTTTATGAATTATAAACTCATTCTTGAGAAATACTATTTGGAGATTGTTGTGACATAGGATGTTTGAAGAGTAGAGAACAATTATGAAGAGGATGAATGGGGCCTTTTGTTTTTCTCAAAGGTTATAAATTAAATAAATCGAAGCCAAACTTTGAGTACTAAATATGACCTTAAGATAACAAGAAGGCAAGGTCTACTAGTGAAACGAGGGGAGAATAGCTTCATCATCGAGAAGGAAATAGCCAACTAAGGCTTCTGAGATAATCTCGTCCACTGAGATCAGAAAATTACACTGTGTAGCTAGATAATTTTTTTTTTTTTTATGTATATATATATATTGCATATTGATATTCCTTTACTTTTATGTGATTTTACTTCTTTATTTTTTGACATTTCTTTGTTAAAATTCTGACTCTGCCATTAAGAGGGGAGTACACAGAATTCAATGAGTGCGCAACACAATTTAGTACCCATATATACTAAATTGAAGTTGAGCAACCTTTACAAGAAAATCACATTGCACATGTAGGAAATGATATTGCATATATAATTCAAAATATTTTTTCTACATACTTAATTAAGGAAAAAATATTTAATACACTAATATTTCTATCATATTAATAAATTTTCTCTATAGTTTGAAATATTACATATTGTCAGGTTAATTAATAATTTCGTATCAGATTTTAAGTCAGATATACTTAAATATATGTATTTTTGCTACCAGATGCACTCTGAATTCTGAAATACATATACATAGGAAGATAGGCGAGCGAGTGAGAGAGACAGTGTATTCCAGATACATACAAATCATACTAGATACATTATGAAATATAAATACATAGAGAAAAAGGCGAGCGAGATAGGAGAAAGGCAAGCTAGATAGTAAGTATATGCAGATACATGTGAATCTACTTGGATACAGTGTATCTGAAATAAATTACACTTAATTTATCTAGATGCACCAGATACAAGTATTTGGGGACGGAAATTTGACACGAATGCTAATTTCGAAAACTCATAGGAAAACACGTAATTATGCCCTGAATAGTAAAATTTGTGTTGTACCTTTATTTAATCTTGAATACTTTTAGCAAAATTTCTAACTTCGTCATTGCAACAAAAAGTAAAAATAAGTCTAAGTCGGAAGAACAGGAAACGTGTATATATGTATACTTAATAAAGCGAAATTTTTACATAAATAGCCGACATGATTTACTATTTTCTTTTTCTGATATGCATAAATCATACACTAATTAAACATAATTATACACATAAGAATATTATATACTACAGGCTATTTTTAATTTTTTAAATAATTGACTCAATGACTATTTAGGTTAATTCTTCTGAAAAAGCAGTAACATTATATATTCACATCAATTACTAGAATATATTGAAAGCATGCATTACGCAATCCGAAGTTCAGTTATTCAGAACAACAACATTCAAACTATCTAAAAAGATGAATTTTTTTTTTATTAGGTGTTTGGTATCCATATTGGAGTCTGACTAAATCTGAATTCGCATCGAGAAGTTCCATATTGGGAGTAAAACACTTCCTAACAAAGGTGACTCTGTAGCCGGGGAACTCGAACCCGAGGCCTCTGGTTAAGGACGAATTAAACAGAGGAAATTTGCATTTTCAAAAAATGTAGAATCAATCAAATAGGAAATAGTTAGTAAAACTTACAGATTCATGAAGAAATGTAATAGGATGTTGATCCACTTCACTTCAATAATCTGAAATATCTAATAAATTAAACCCCCCCCCCCTCCCCCTCCCCCTCACTGTGGATTTCCATATAAGTTATGGTTCTACAGAGAAAGTATAAAAGCAGCTCTTCATATGCCACGCAAAGAAACTATGTATATATAGGTTAAAAAAAATAAATTAAGACGGAGAATGTAATTTTTTTTTCCAGATTGAATCATATGCCTACTTCCTGTTTTAAAAAAAGAATAGTCTAGTTTGACTTGATACGGAATTTAAAAAAATAAAAAAGACTTTTCAATTTAAAATTATGTCAAATGTATCAAAATATCTTTGAATCTTATGGCGTTAAACATGTCACGTGAAAAATTAAAATTATAATATTATCAAAAAAGGAAAAGGGTTATTTTTTAAAAAAAATTTATTTTGAAACGGAGGAGTATAACTTATATCTCGAAAAATGAAAATGTCTGATAAGTTGTCACGATTATATTTTTTAATTAGAAACGAACAAGTTTCCCGCGGGCATTGGCCTAAATTGAAACAACAGAAAAGACCACGTCGACAATGATCAAACATCTATAAAGCTGCTACGTACATCGAGGAATTTTATTTTTAGTTTTTCGATGTTTGTTTTAATGCTTGATTAATTTGAATTTGTTAAGACTTCTGATAAAAAATATTATTAAAAAAAAGTGAAAATTTCATAAATAACTAAGTGATGAAACATAAGTAGATGAAACATAATTAGCTTTCTTAGTTACAGTTTGTCTAATTACGTTCCATAGCTATAGTTTTAGTTGCTATGCCAATTTTCGTTTGTATATCTTGCTGCATATTAATAATTGAGAGATTGTATATACAAATACAAATTTGCTTTAGAGATTTGTATATGAGCCCCTAAATTCGCTTTGTATATGAGCCCTCAAATTTGCTAAACATACATGAACTCCCAAATTAGAGAGAGCTTTTCAAAATTAGAGATTTGTATATGAGCCCTAATTTATACAAATACAAAAGAAATATATTTAGTTATTTAATCTAAACCTTAGCTGCAAACAATAATTATTTTAAACATTAACTATGACTGATAATTATAATTTGATATTTTCTACGTAATTTTTCCTAAAAAGTATTTACAACTTGGATCATAAGCTGAGTAATTAATTTTATTGGACCAACTTGCGCTATTCTAGTTCCAACGTCAAACGGTGGAAATTAATTTTATTGGTTCACAATTGTGGGCTTCTCCATCTAACATAGAACTCTCAAAATACTGAACTTAATTATTTGCAAATTAAATTAAAGCTTAATTACTGAATACTAAACTTGTTTATTTGAACAGAAAAGAGTTAATTCTAGAGATAGTTATCAATACATACGGTTCGTCTATCTAATTTATCAACATAATCGAAATACATATAATATATACATGGAATAGTTATTACTATATATATTCGGCTATCATTTATTATATATATAAAGTATACTACCTATACGTTTTATATATATATATATATATATATATATTTTGAAAATTAAATGATCCAATGGTTTCAAATCCATAATTATCCCTTAATTAATTAAGTGAAAATTAAAGGTCATAATTTAGGGTTGTGTATCGGTCGATTTGGTTCAGTTTTGAAGTTTATCGACTTAACTTATTGGTTATCGGTTTGTAGACATGCTAAACCGTTATATAACCATTAAGATATTGACTTATCGATTATTGGTTTATCGGTTATTGATCATTATCGGTTTAATCGTTAAGATTTTACACCAAAAAAATCATTGAAATTAAACCACTTAGAAACAAGGTGACAAACCAAATGAATCATGCACATGAGTTCACATATTGCATCTTCTTCTAAAGCAAATACTTTCACATTGTACAATAATCAAGAATTTGAGACAAGCCAGAAATAAAAGTAGGAATCTAAACTTTAAGTCAAAAACTTTATACACAAAATGGTATAACTATATTTATTTAATTTATTATGGGATTATCAGTTAACCCATTAAGAAAAAACCTCAAACTGTTAAGAACTGATAACTCAATAATAAAAAAAAATCAAAACCGCTAAATTAATAACCCATTACTAATAAATTAATAATTTTTTTATTTGAATTATCAGTTTCGATTCGATTTTTTACGGATCTCGGCCACATCCATTCAGCTATCTAAGTCATCACTTTTAACTCAATCATTCACTTCTTAGTTACACTCTTCCATTATAAGATAACAATATTTAGTTTTTGGTGATGAGTTGTATTGACCCACAGTTTACATTTTCTGGAACATTGTATTACTATTCCATTTCAATATGCCCTAGCCTCTTATACCTAAGTTGAAGATATTGAGTTACACTGCTAATACATAAAGAGTGGCCAAATTTCATAAATTAGTTTTTATTGGATCTTAATTATCTACTTTACAAATTTTAACCTAAATATCTATTTTACAAAATTTTAACCTAAATACTAATTATACAAAACATACTTTTTTAAATCGATAATCTGAGTCGAATTGAGAAAAAAATTCGATTAGTGATTTGCTTTGAATTGGTTTGATATGGGATTAAAAATCATATCATTATTGATTTGGTTTGATTTTGACTAAAAAAATCAAATCAATCGATATTACATGTATACAATTTTAAAAATATTTTATACATAAAGATATTTACTATGATTATATAATGTTCCCCCAATTCATTACGAAGGTCTTCATAAAAAAATTTCTGTAAAAAAATTTGGAGTGCCACAATTCGCCAAATCTATGGGCTAATACACATGAAAAATCAAGAAAATCACGTAATTCCTAAAAGCTGGCCCGTAAATACAAAAATATGTCTTAAAAATGGGGAATTATACATAATGCTCCCCCAACTCATTGCGGAGATCCTCATACAGTTTTTTCAGAAAATAATTTCGGGTGCCACAATTAACCAAATCTATGGAATAATACACACGAAAAATAAAAAAAGTCACGTAATTCCTAAAATTTGGCCTGTAAATGCAAAAATATGCCTTAAAATGGTGGGACTATACATAATGCTCTCCCAACTCATTACGGAGGTCCTCATAAATTTTTTTCAAATTTGGCCTGTAAATGCAAAAATATGCCTTAAAATGGTGGGACTATACATAATGCTCTCCCAACTCATTACGGAGGTCCTCATAAAGTTTTTTCAGAAAAAAATTTTGGGTGCCACAATTCACTAAATCCATGGGCTAATACACACGGAAAATCAAGAAAGTCGCGTAACTCTTAAAAGTTGGCTCATAAATGCAAAAATATGCCTTTAAAATGATGGGACTATACATAGTGCTCCCCCAACTCATTACGGAGGTCCTCATAAAGTTTTTTCAGAAAATATTTTCCGTGTGCCACAATTCGCCAAATCTATGGGATAATACACACGAAAAATCAAGAAAGTCGCGTAATTCCAAAAAGTTGTCTTGTAAATGCAAAAAATGCCTCAAAAAAAATGTTTGAATTATATATAATGCTCCCCCAACTTCTTACGGAGGTCCTCATAAAGTTTTTTCAGAAAATGTTTCTATATGCCACAATTCGCCAAATCCATGGGCTAATACACACGAAAAATCAAGAAAGTTGCGTAATTCCTAAAAGTAGGCCTGCAAATGCAAAAATATGCCTTAAAATGGTGGGACTAAACATAATGCTCCCCCAATTTATTACAGAGGTCCTCATAAAGTTTTTTCAGAAAAAATTTCCGGGTGCCACAATTCGTCAAATCCATGGGCTAACACACGAAAAATCAAGAAAGTCGCAATATTCCTAAAAGTTGGCCCGTAAATGCAAAAATATTCCTTAAAAATGGTGGGACTATACACAATGTTTACCCAACTCAGTACGGAGGTCCTCATAAAATTTTCACAGAATAAATTTCCGGTTGCCACAAATCGCCAAATTTATGGGCTAATACACACGAAAAATTCAGATGGTCGCGTAGCTTTCTAGTTGAATAAGTTTGGGTGTATGTATCTGGTAGTAAAAGATAACGAAATTTGTAAGAGTTGTGTATCAAATACATAACTATGAACATGATACATACTAATTTGTGTTTCAATAAATTAAGGTTATGTATCAAAACTAATATTTGGATACGATATATTGTGCATGATAAAATTGTAATGTATCATAATATTGAAACGGAGGCATTATACATTAATTTAAGAAACAAAAACAACTAGATACATTAAAAATCTGAACCCATATGTATCAGAAAAAGATGAACAACAAAAAATAAAAAAAAATGATGAAGAAATCGTTCTACACTTTCTCCTTTTCTCTATATCAATTCCCGTAGCTTTTTTTCACTTTCAACAATAGCGTCACTCACGGATCTCGACCCAAAGTCCTTACCGGAACCACCAACAACTCGACCTTTTTCTCTCTTTTTTGGGCGTTTTTTCCACAGTCGATTTTGAAGTCAAAGATGCATCCTTCTTTGACTAATTGGGTAATCACAATACCAAAAGATGAAGCATTATCCATATGTATCAGAAATTTGTAGATGAAAAAGCTAAAAAAAATTTAAAAAATCGATAACTAATAAAGTAGAAAGAAAAAAAAGGATGAAGAAGAATTACCTCTTCAATAACTTGCAAGAAAGAGAAAAGATTTGAAATTCAAAAATGGAGTGATGAAGGTAATTTGGTGATACCATAGAGAGATTCTAGGCGTGAAAAAAGGAAAAAAAATCATGGGAATGATTGTTTAGAGTGATGTATCTGGAAAAGTGAGAGAAATTGAAGAAAGGAGGGATTTTTGTCATTTTTCGAGATGGTAGAGAATAATAGAAAATAGAGTAAAAAGGGATGTATAGTTATATAATTTTTACATACATTTTAGAAAATTATGAATAGATTGGATTGTGATTTTTTTCATTTCAACTCACTCAATTCTTCACTAAGTTATTTGTAATTTTGTATATAAAAAAGATTGAGATGTGTGCATATTTTGCATATAACTTCTGCATACATTATTTTATCTAAATTTATGATCAGACTTTAAAGTTTAAATTCAAAATTTTAATTGCTACATAAGTTAAGACACAAACAGAAAATTAAATGTAGGTACAGAGTGTTCAAAATTGGAACTAGTAAAAGCTATCGCTAACATATGAATAGGGGTGGTAAGGTATTGAAAATTTCGTTCGTTTTGATAATCACAATATATATTATAATTATATTAAATTAATTTGGTATAGTTAAGTGTTTTTAAGTTTGATTTTGATATTTGCAGAAATGATAATCAGTACATGTTTCTTCCTTACCTATGTAAAAATATTCAAAAGAAAGTATAAACAATTCTTTCAATACTAACACCTTATATATGTATAAATATTCAAAAGAAAGTATAAATAGTTCTTTTTCGTCAATCACTTGCATAAAAATACACTTCAATCAAAATAAAATATCAAAGTTTCAATGTCTAAATATAATTATATTTGTACTAATACTATATATGTGTAATTATATACTTCAATATTACAATTATTCAATATTTCAACATTTAAAAAAAATAAAATCAAATGTCATTCCAAATATTAAAAATTAAAATATATACCTAATATCTCCCCCTGTTTCAATGTTTCAATTTATTTATTTTTTTATTTATCACAGAGTTCAAGAAAATAAAGAATATTGTTAAATTTAGTGGGTTTAAAGTAAAGATATATAAAATACATTAAAATATTATTTAATCTTGTAATATTAAATATACAATTGAAAAGTTATAATTAAAGAATTATCAAAAGAATATTTTTTTTAAAAACGGACTAAAAAAATAAAAATAATAAATTAAAACGAAGAAAATACCAAAACTATAATAGGAGTATCAAAAACCCATTTTCAACGTGATAATTGATATCTCTCATATAAAATATCGTTTCGCTTGCTGTACGTTGAAGTAATTTCACTTTTTTAAATTATGGATTGTGGTATAATGGTGTAGGGTTGTGCAAAAATTGAATCGATTGATAAATCGAATTGAAAAAAACGTTATTGATTTATTGCTACTGGGTTATTGGGTTAATGATTTTGTAATGGTTTTATAAAAAAAATTATCGAGTTATCGATTTGATATTGATTTTTAATATTGGGTTATTGGGTAAACCGATAATCCATTAAAACGGTAGTAATTTACTACTTTACCTATACATAAATATTAAATATTAATCTCAATACCTTACTAATTATGTCTTTGCACTTTAGCCTTCAATTCACACTTCATAGTGACTTTGAGTTCACTACTTCACATTATATAAAACGTTAAAACCTAAAGTAAGAACCTTATTCCTCTTAATTTCTCTTTGTGTTACACTTGTACAGTTCTTTTCATGTTAGTTATTACTTGTTTTTATTTTATGAGCATTTGTAAAGCTACATTATTGTTTTATCGCGTCAAAGTTATTAGAAAAGTCATATATTTGTCTTATAAGCTTAAATCGAAAATCGAACCGTTAAGGACCAAAATCGATAAATCAAAAATCGATAAAAATATCTTATTGGTTTAGCATATTTAAAAATTGAAAATCGATAATACATAAAATCGAACTGATGTACACCCCTAGTGAGACTGTTTTATCTTTAGTTAGAAATTTTAGCTTCGCGTTTTGAAGAAAATCCTGTTCAAACCACCACCTTCAAACAAGCTTTATAATGCATGATTTTGCGGACTTCAATGCAAGCTCCGAACACCAGATGGAAAACAAAAAAAATCAATTTTTTTAACCAAAAAAAAGAAGAAGAAGTTGTTATATATATATTATATTATTTATATTCAAATTCAAATATAAGCGGTGCAGTCTTTTGGTATTGATCTGTTTACTGAAGCGGTTATTGCCACGTATTCATGATCCGACTTGTCATCTAATAGTCTCCTTGTCGACACGTATTCCATCCAACTTGTCATCTAATTTTCCTTTTTTTTCCAGTTTAGTTTTTATCCATTGGATTTGTACCAAATTATACTACTCATAAGTAAAATCAGAGAATCAGAATCTGCAAACCAAAAGCAGAGAGAAAGCATGAAAAGGCGTTGGAGGAAGGGACCCCTGGAGATTCGAGCGGGACGAGCAAAACAACAAAAATGGCAACATGCTCACAGCAATGGTGATGAAAATTTCTCGAAAATTATTCGATTAGGGCTTCAAAAAAATAGAATGGGTCGAAGGAAGTTGGAAATTAGGCGAATCGAAGAGAAGAGTAATAGGCAAGTGGCGTTCTGTAAACGCAGCAAAGGACTAATAAAGAAAGCAAAAGACCTCTCCATTCTCTGCGAGGTTGATGTTGCTGTTGTTATAATCTCAAATCGTGGCAGGCTCCATGAATTCTCCAGCACTAACAGGTTTTTTTTTAAAAATAATTTTAAGTTGGACGGGATAAGATGAGATATCTGAGGGTTTGGTTTAGTATGGTATAATTTTCTGTAGATTTATTCTGATACGTGTCGACATGTTAATTAACTCAAAAAATGTTTTCTAGCGGTGCAGTTTTTTGGGATTTATCTCTGATGAGTTCATATTTCTAAGAGTTTTTTTATTTTTTACCATGTGGTTGAGAATATGTCTCACGATATTGCAGAAATAAAACAATTTTAAAATTATGTTTTTAGAGTTCTACGTGAATTCAATTTAGGAGTTAGTTCTTTTTATGTGTTATTTGAATTTTACTGATAAGTTAGTAACCATATTTTTCTAATTTTAGTTAGGAATTATATCTATAAATGTAAGTCTCTGGATTGTTAGTTCTTTTTATGTGTTATTTGAATTTTACTGATAAGTTAGTAACCATATTTTTCTATTTTTAATTAGGAATTATATCTATAATTGTAAGTCTCTGGATTATTAATAAAATAATTCCCAACAATACTGTATTATTTTTTTTCTCAAAAGTTTTTCTCTGTTATTTTCTTAATTCCATTTATTAGAAAACCAACACATGTGATATGCAAGGATGTCTTGTATAATACGGTTGGGAATGGGGGAATCCAAATAATTTGAAACATAAAACAATTTTCAACTGTGGTGATAACGAACAATGATGGAATTGAAATATTTAATCTTAAAAAGCTAGATACAATGTTTGGAAAAACCAGTAGTAATAACTCAAATTAGTTATCCTCTAATCACTCCTAATATAATCAAACTCAAATTAAAGGCAATTCAAATCTCATAAACTCAATCTCCAAATTCATAACAAGTTAATAAAAATAAAGTTAGGGTTTATGATATCTATATATTAAGCTAGATATATTAATTCCAACCGTTGTAGCATAAGATAGATCCTCCAAAGGATAATCGAACGCTTTCCACTTCATAAAGAGCAATCCAAGTGTTTGTAGCTTCTTTGCTAGGGTAAGTAACCATAGCTTAGAAAGCCTTCTTTGTTCACCAACCTTTACTATTTATCTTTCTTTTTCTTTAATGTTATCATAATTAAGGTAACTACCACCAAGCCTAGCTACTTACATTCTCATATGCCTTAACTTGCTCACATTTGGTATAGTGTTCTCCAAAATTAACATAATTAGGATAAAGTTCCTTCGAACTCTCAAATCCCACCAACCTTGAAGTCAAAACATTAATCAAAGCATATCTCCTAGAACATTGAAAACTACATTCTCCTTACTTAGCATGCCTATGTTCTAAAAATTCAACCACTTGGCATGCCTTGGTCCAACTTAGCTTGGCTTCTAAACTTCAACGTATCATGAATGCTTTTTACAATAAACTTCCTATGCCAAAGATAATGTTTTCAATTATCTATAACCCGCACCAAAGAGAATTATTTCCTATCATCGTTGGTAATTTCAAATTTGCCCCTTAAATTTCTCACTAAAGTAAGCTAAAGGGGTTCCTCCTTTGCATTAATACGACTTCTATGCCACCTATGTACTTAGGTGTAGTCTAATCCCTAATGGCTTCAATCATGACTCATCCATTTCATCCCTTCTAGTAATGACAAAGTTGGGAAATATTACTTTATCCACACAAAAGGTACACTTTTTCAAATTAGCATAAAGCTTCTCATGTTTAAATAACATAAAAATTGTGCCTAAGGTGCTCAACATGTCCTCCAATTAATAATCATAACACACCAAAATATCATCAAAGTGCACAATAACAAACTTGACAATAAAAGGTTTCATCACAAGGTTCATAAGGTGCATGAAAGTTCTAGGTGCATTAGAAAATCCCAATGGAATTACAAACCATTCATACGAACCAAATAACTTGGTTTGAACACAATTTTCCACTCATAACTAGGTTTCGTCCCTTCTTTGGTGGTATCCACTTCCTAAGTCAATTTTTGAAAGGATATTAGAACCACTCAACTTAGCAAGTCAGTCATCAAGCCTAGGTTCAAGGTGACAACACTTCACCGTGATTTTGTTGATAGCTCTAGAATAAACATATATTCACCAACTTTCATCCTTTCTTGACACTAGATCATGGTTGTGACGCAAGGACTCAAGCTTTCTCTCACTAGCCCAATGTCAAGAAGGTTGTCTACTTACTTTTGCAACTATTTTGTAGTCTTTCCAATATGCCTTGCTTCTCTATCATATTGTCAGTGATGGCCTAGAAGCAAATGAAAGCTTGCACTGGCACTACACCACACTAATTTTGTCCATTACTATCTTGGAAAATTCAAGTTCCTACAATCATGCAACCATTGGAGTCTATATGGTGTAAGATGTTTCTTTGTAGGCAAGTTCAGTTACTTACCAAATTTGCACTTGCCGGAGTTGCACAAGTTTTACTATCAATGATCATGCAGCAAACATCTCCTATAATCTTGCATCTAGCATTTAAAAGATTGTCTTTGACCTTGATCTTGTACTTCCCTGGCTAAATCTCCCATTAAGTCTCTTTATTACCAAATAAAGGTTTGGACATCTTCTTCTTTCTATGCATGTTCACCGTCACTTTCTTCTCCAACATCTCACCATCACTATCTCATGTTTGATAACCCCCATCATCCGTGACAATGATATTTCTACGATTTGGGAAATACCTCATGTAGTGTCCTAACCCATGACATTTATGGCACCTAAGAATGGTTGGAAACTTGTATCGAGTACCGTTTCCTCCACTTTAGGTTTGCATGTCTACTTGATTCTTGTATTTTTTTACTAGCCTTTTAAGTTTCTCCCAATCGCTTGATGGACTTCTAAGCCTCTTTTCCCTAGTTTCATGTTGAAGTCTTGTTCTTGGATTTGTGCTTTTCTCACCCTTAGACCTTGGTCCCCATTTTAACTCTCAAGGTTGCTTGATAGACATTTTCCAAATATTCATACATGTACAATCTCAAAGGAGAAGAAATTTCTTTGTTTAGTCTCGTAAGGAACCTTGGAACAATGAGGCTCTATATATTATCAAAGTTGGCTCTCAATCTTGACCCCTCAAACTCTTCAAAGAATATATTTTTATCTCATAGCCTTATAGTGTAGAACTTGGAAAGTATGTCTTCTTGATAGTAATCCGGCACAACTCTTCTTTTCATGACACCATTCATTTCATTCCAATTAGTAATAAGATCAAACATCGTTGGTTTATTAACTTGTCTATTGTAAGATTACCACCACATAGAGGAAAACCTTTCAATTAGTTGAGTGATGACAAGTTTGACCTTCATGATATTTGACATATTGTCAACTTGAAAGATGCTTTCACTCTTGATTACCCAAACTAAGTATTCTTTCGGGTCACTACTTCTTTTGAAAGGTGAGAGTGAGATGGTGTTCAAAACTCTTTTATGTTGTGTACCTACGTTTTCCATAACCTTGTCAAACTTGCTATATCTCATTTCATTTTGAGAACTCTCTTGTACTTCTTCAAAGTTGATTAGTTCTTCTTGTAGTGGTTGAGGTTCTTGATGAACAAACCTCATTTGCTTGTCTTAAAGGTAGTTGTCTTGGTACTTGATATGGTTGTCCGTAATGGTGTTGGTATTGTGGTTGTTCATAAGGTTATTATTGGTGTGTTTGTGGTCATGGATAATGTGATGATGGTAGAGGAAGGCTTAGGGTAGCCTTGGGGTTCATCTTTTTTAACATTGATGGTTTGACCTTGTTGCAACACTCGAAGTAGTTGGTTGGGTAGTAGTGGGGTGGAAAAAATAGTCTATAGGTCAATATGCTTGTTCCAACTCCTTTCTTTTGTTGAAGATCAATGGTACTAACCAAAAGAGTAACTTCTCTTTCCTCCCGATTGTTCACCCTCTGATTCATGTTGTCAAACTTGCCTTTCAATTTTATAAGAGCTTTCATAACATCACTTGGGGATGGTTCACCTCTAAATGTTGAGGTTTGTTCTCCACCTTTAATCACTTCCTTAGTGCATATACATCAATTTGATTCAAATCAATCACTTGTCTATCACTATGTGTTGGTTTTTGTTTCACTCTTTGGATCTTCAGTCAAGCCTTCCTTGGGGCATATACACCAATTCGATTCCAATCAATCACTCGTCTATAACTCTTGAAGTGTTGGCTTTTGTTCACTCTTTGGATCATCAATCAAGCCTTTTCTGCTCAAAATTGCCTCCAAATTCAAGCCCTAGGCTTCACATCAAGTTGGTCAAAATTGAATTTTCGTCGTCACAGTGGTTGAATGTACCCAAATAAGATGTTTTTCACAACGAAATTTTTTGTAGCAATTTTTAGACCAACGTTGAACTTTGGCCTTTGAATTTGCAGTGTTGAATGTTGCGATCTCGAAAGTTTATCAAGGTTTCAACTTCAGGTCATCTATGTAGCTGCATCATCTTCCGATTGCTTAACCCAAATTTGATTCAAATGGACTCCAATCAACTCCAAACATTGAATACAAGTTCTTACAAATGTTCCCAACCAATTTTTACAACAACCACTCAAATCCACACACTAAATCTCGAATGCAAATCGAACCAACTTTGAAGCTTTCAATAATAGTGGTCTTGGCAATTTTTTAGCTCAAATTCAAATCAATCACTTCATAATTAAGTGCACTATCAATATAAACCACAAGCAAATCTCCTAAAACCTTTTTGAAACTCTCATTCAAATTTGAAAAACTGAAGAATGAATTTTTTTGGTTTTTTTTTTTGTGATTTCATGTAATGAGTAATCAAATCCTAGATATACACTAGTTCAAGATAATACCAAAATAATAACAAACAAGATTGGAATTGAAAGATTTAATCTAAGAAAGCAAGTAAAAGATAGTTATAAATCTTAATCACTTCTAATACAATCAAACAAGCACCTTAAACTACTAGAATCCTTAAGAGCAAGCCAACCTATTGCAAATCCTTTGGAAAATTCAAAGTCAACTCGAAGATCACCATTAAACATCACAAGTAGAATCTCCAAATTCATCATAAGTTCATCGAAATAAGCTATCAAATCCTAGACAGGGTATGTAAACACAGACACTAGTCCAAGTTGATACCAAAATGATGACAAACAAGATTGGAATTGAAAGATTTAATCTAAGAAAGCAAGTAAAAGATAGCTAGACACAATATTTGACAAAATAGTAGTGAGGATTTTTATCATAAATCCTAATCACTTCTAACACAATCAAACAAACACTTAAAACTACCAGAATCTTTAATAGCAAGCTAACTTCTTGCAAATCCTTTGGAAAATTCAAAGCCAACTCCAAGATCACCTTTAAATGTCACAAGTTGAATCTCCAAATTCATAACAAGCTTATCAAAATAAGCTAGGGTTTAGAGTATTTATCCCAAGGCTAAATTATTACATTAAGTGCTTAAAGTAACCCTATTATAGGCCCCCAAAGTGTCGTTGGATACTTTTGGAAAGTTTAGTTGCTGCCCAATATGGGTTCCCATTATCATCATTCTTGTAGATTAAAGCCTTAAAAAAGAATTGATCCGTTGTAGAAATTGTAAGTCGGGAATTGAGGTAAGTAAGGCTAAACCCTCTCTTCCACCATTATGACATGACCTCTTTATTTGATGTTTTCCCTTCTTCTATAAGCCTATGTAATCCATGTTCCAAGAAATGCTATGAGTTCTCTATGAGATGTATCCTTCATGACAATGTATTTTTTAGTTGTTGCTTCCATTGCTTTGTGCTTATCATGACTCCAGGTCAAGTTCATACATCTCTTATGGAAGTGTCTAACGTCATGATGTTAAGAATGGCAATTGAGGTAAGTTCTTCTTCCTAACTTAGTGCATGAGCTTATATTAAGCATTCAAAGCTTATTTTGAGGTCGGAACTCGTGGGATGGTGATTGGAAGTCATGAGTCCACATTGACCATTGCATGTGAGGCGTGGGAACTGTTTTGAGCATTGTGGTGTTTGGGAGTTACTTGGTTGGCCTTGTAGGAGGTTTGTGCGTAGCTTAAGATGGAGTCCTCTACAGGATCATTGAACACTTTCCACTTCACAAAAAGTAGTCCAAGTACTTGTAGCCCTTTTGCTTGGCCATGCATGAACGACCTTGAAGGTGTAGGTGTGGGTCCGAGGTCATCACATGGCAAACAGCTGAATGCCCCATAAACCTTCACGTGTAATAACTATCGGTTATAGAGATCAAATCCTAGTGGATGTTCAACAATGGCTTACATATTGGATTTTGTATTCTATTACTTCACCTTTTAAGTTTGTTTGCTAAGCTTATCGAATGGATTCCTTTCTTATTGTCACGACCCAAATCTGGCCCCTAGACTGTAAAAAGGTACCCGACGAGCTACTACTCATCAGGGGAACCCTCTAAGCTAAAACGATGAGATAATTAAATAATAAAGAGGAATAAAGTCTTACATATATATAGTGTGGAAGTGAAAGTTAATCATAAGTCTGCCCAACAACCCCAAGTGTACAGGGTCATGGAGCTACTAAAATCTAGAAACAAGATACGAGACACAACTAGATAATAATGAAGTGCTAAGTCTACTAAGAGGAAGGGGCCTCCATGATCTAACGGAGGCTCACCTCAATTGGAATGACTGATCAATATTGGATTCGCTGATTGGCTACCTGATCACCATCTGCTCACCCTGCACACACACCCAAACAGCAACGAACGTTAGTCTAAAGATCCAGCAAGATCATTGAATTCCCTCTAAGCTTACTCATGTGGCAAGTCTTTAGAAATCATTGGTAATTCATAAAGGCATAAACAAACCAATACAAGTATAATAACGATATACAAGTAAAGCAACTGAATGAAATAACTTATACAGACTGCTATTGAGCACAGGTGAATGACTGGTCCGTCCCACACAAGGCATCAACCTCGTATCTTACCCATCTTCGGAGTGTAAGTGCCTAACCTATCTATCTCTATCAGTGCAGCAACCATCCCGTCTTACCTGGTATCCTCCGCACAAACTAACTGGCCTCTAACCCAGCATTATCAATGCATACTTAGTCAAGTGATAGTAAATGCTAAGCATCTAATCAACTATGACAACATGCTCATATCAATAAAACAATGTAAAAACACAAAGCGACCCTCGTGGTCTAGCAATGTACTTCCAAATATATCTGACCTAGTTCATGCTTGGCCACTCACAAGAATCAGCAGATGGTTTAAATGCACATAAGAATCACATATAACATTCTATTTGAGAAAAACAAGCAAACTAGGAAGACAAGACTTCACTTTTCACCCTCCCCACTTCCTCTCATTATGGGGTCCTACTTTCTCAAAAAAGTTCTCTTTGTTGTCCTCCTAGATTGAGCTTTGCCAATGTTAACTGTGGGTTCCCTCATTTTGTCATCAGATCTTCCTTAGCCATCAGTTCTGAGTTAGTTAGCCATCACTTCTGAGTTAGAAGTGGTCCTTCATCTGAATGGGACCACTGTTGGAGTTTGTTGTGGCAGCTGGGTCCTCAGCACTTATTCTTGTCTCAACTTTTTGATCTTATTTTGGGGAGTTTTGAGTATTGTTTTCTTTTGTGCCACATGCTGATTCTTAGTAATATTCCTACTCTTCTTCTTTCCTTTCCCTTTTCCTCCAGTTGTCCAGCCTTCCTCCTCCTTTGTCTTCTCTATTTCCATTGAAGAAGCAATTTTTTTTGGATATTGCCCAAGTGGTTGCCCACCTGCATTTCCTTGTTATCCTTAATTTTTTTCCACTCTTTTTGGTCTCCTGGATGGTCTGCATGTTACAAAATTCAGGTAATGTTTCATATATTCCACTTCGTAAGTTACTTTCTCCATTTCACCAGCTTCATTTTGGATATCAATAATGACCTCATAGATAGTGGCTTGGTGATATTTTAGCTGTAGTAGGTCTTGTTTTTACTAGTCTTGCTTTATCAATTGTATTGGGTATACCTATTGAAGCAACAAATTCGGCACAACGCATCCCACTCAAAAAAATGCCATCTCAGGTTCCATTAAGGTGGATTCCACATTCAGTTTGACTAGTTATAATTAAAAGGGGCTTCCCTTTTGGTATCCATGCAGAGACTATTTTCGATTGTTTAGTGCCTAATGCCCAAAGAGAGATTGAACACCATAAAATATGTTCAGAATTTTCTGAAGCACTCTTAAGTTTAAACCTACACAAATTGATGTGCTCATAATATTTTCCTTATAATTATCCACCAACAATCATATCTGACATTAGATAGTCCAGTCTTACAGGGATCCTTCAACTATACGAAACCCATGTGGAAGCAGGAAAAGAGACCTCTCCAGAAATCCAGGTCACAGAGGTATTTGATTAGTTGACTGCTATCATGTTATATTCTAGTGAATTAGATTCCTCTCTGGATACTTGAAATAAGTGCACTATCTTGCATAAAGTTTAAGGTCACGATAAATTTGGTTACTCTCTGCCTTGCTCTGATAAGTGTTTTAAGTAACTCTGAACTTGTATCCTACCCAAAATAAAAAGAAAAAAAGATGTACCCCTGAACTGGTCAGAGATCAATATCTAGCCGGAACTATTTCCAGATGAGCTGTGAAATACATGTAAGTTCCTGCATTTTTAATAGGTGATTCTTCCCATTTGTCCTAGCTTTGGTGAACTGAGTTACCAGGTACATGTTACTGGTGGGAGGTGGCAGGTATCCCGTGGAATTAGTCGAGGTGCGCGAAAGCGGGCCCGGACACCATGGTCATAAAAAAAAAAGAAGTTTAGTATTTCATTAAATCCTGGAAGTATGCTCTGACTAGTTGTTCATTCATGTAGCTCATATGGTTGATTAGTTACTTACATCGATGCATTGCGTATTATGCAATGCTCTGACTATTCAATGCTGTCTTGAATAATCAAATTCTTACATTTTTGGTGAAAGTATTCTAATCATTCTGAGGTGAACACAGCACACTAACTACTCAAGCATGACAACGGGAAAACTGCTCCAAGAAACAGAAAGGTATTGATCTTATACTTCACTATTATTTCTTAAAAGCTTATATCACTGATGCTCCGTCTCAAATTGAAATTTGATAGGCAACTCGAGGAAACTAATGCTGATGGTCTCATTGTGACTGACCTTATCCATTTGGAAAACGAACTTCAAACTGCCCTAATGCAAATCAGATCTAGAAAGGTCTTTCTATACTCCTCTGTACCTTGCATCATTTGGAACTCTGGTGTCAAAATATACATAAAAAGTACCAGCTTCCCTTCTTAGTGCCTCTACCTTTACTAATACTACAAGCTGCCACAGCGTTGAAATGTTTTCAGGCATGACAACCCTTAGTTAGAGTACCTCAATGTTTTTGGGGTAATTAAAGGATTATATTACCAAGTGAAAAATATGTAATTTTGGTACTGAAATGGACAAGTTCCAAATTCAGGCCAGCTGCATAAGTCTGGCTAGTGTGGGACATAAGCATTTGCATCTGGTCTAAGTTGCGGGACTTCACTTTCGATGCTGCACCCGTGTCGGATTCTCCAAAAAATACACTACTTTTGGAGAATCCGACATGCACCCATCCATATTTTTGAAGAATCTGAGCAACATAGCATCTAGTTCCGTTTGAGTTTATTAGTACCTCAGAATGAAGCAACTCTAAACAGTTTTGTTTTGTGCAGACACAGGTGATGCTTGAATCTGTTAAGGCTCTTCATGAGAAGGTATGTTTTCATTTCCATCGGGGCATAACTAGTTTTTCCTCGAGTCATGATTTAGGTTTAACTTATTCAAACATTCATATATCTGAAAAACTAGCATCTTTTCATCTACCAGAACTACACAATTCTGGTGTTGAACTCTTCCTCTTTTCCTGAAAACTAGCGGTTGCATGCTATGTTAACGTCAAAGAAATGCATGAACTTAGTCAAGTCAATCAAATCTAAAGACTTAACCAACGCACTTATTACTCTAGGCTTCTCATTTGATCAAACATCATACAATTGTCTTTGCTCCTTCAAGTCGTCAACGGAGTTAACTTTCCATTAGACCGCACATGATACCCCTTTAATTATTGCAGGAAAAACTGCTGCGAGAGGAAAAGAAACTTCTGGAGAAAAATGTAAATCTTACCTCACAAAATCTGCTCTTCTGCTATAACAAAAATTAGTCTTTCATTTTTTTCTAACAAACTAATTAATACGCATACAGAGAGCTCAGATGAAGAAAAACAGAAAAGTGAATGAGGTGACTGACCTTCCACCACAGAGGGAGACCTTCAATTTTCTCTAGTATTTATCAAATAAGCCTTTCCAGTGGCTCCAGGGGAATAACCTGCAAAGGACATGGAATAAGTATTATTTTCATACCTAAAATAAGCAGTGACTTCAGAAATAACTAGCAATATTGTGTGTTTTCAGTAAAAACTAATTATTCATAGCCGCGAGAGCGGTACCAAATCGATTCAAACTCTGAATACTAGATACGACCTTAAAATTGAAAAAGTGATCCTCTGGTTTGTGTTTTTTTTATATACAATTTCTTCGTTACATGTCATGGCCTTATTTTTGTTTCTCTGAAGTTGTATAATGTTCAGCAAGCTAGGTTAAGCAAAATTCAATGAAGTTTTGAATATAAATAGCTTTAAATACACAAAACTGTAAGCAGTGAACAATACATATATACTGGCATGGAGACTCTTGTTGTTGGACTTTATATGTAAAAAATTTTAAAAAAAAATAGTGAAGTCTACTAAATTAATTCAGTCATCCTGAACAACAAAATTCAAACTGTTAGCTTCAAAACAGGGGAAAATTGGATTTTAAAAAGAGCAGAATCGATCAAATTGAATTTGAATTTGAATTTGATCAACTGAGAAACCAGAATCGAGAAAAGACAAATCCAAAATCAGTTTATCGAACTTACTGTTTTCCATGAAGAAATGTGATTTTGCTGAAATGAACAAAGGATACTTCACTTCTGAAATATTTGTAGCGATCTCTCCCCCTTCTACCTCCCTTCCTTTTCAACTAGCCAGAAATTTTACTAAGGATATTCACGAATTGCACAAATACTTTTTTTTTTTTTTTTGGATGAATGAGCGTACTAAAGCCTTGGTCCTTTCAAGGCATTTAAAATCGCTCCGTTATAACATTCATTGTGTTATGTGTGTTCAGAATATGTTATTTAATCAATTCATGTATTATTTTACTTCTATATACAAATTACAATGTTATTTTTCAATGGTGTTCAACACCATGTAGCTCCGCTACTGCTTTCGAACAACCAAACAAGAATTGATACATATTATTTTTATTTGTTTGATTTTAACTTTGAAGTTATAGGCGGATTTAGAGTATTGAGTGTGGGTTTTTTTAGAACTCAATAACTTTTATTATATTGAGAAATTTTTTTAAACATATAGAAAAAATATTTATCATAAATTAGTAGCAAAGCTGTCACTTGGTTCTAGTGGGATTTGATTTCTTTTAACACATATAAACTTATTTTGTCAATTGAAAATTCATAATTTTAATCCATTTTAAAAAAAATGCATTTTATGATTTTACATATAAAAATTAAAATCTAAGAAATTTTTTTTAAAAAATAAATTAAAACGGAAGAAATAATGTGGGCCCCACCACCAGTACATATGGAAGACGTAAGAAATCTAGATATTACTATTTGTGAACAATATATTGAATGACCGATAAAGCTGCGACAAATTTTTACTCATTTTGTCTGCAGATATTTATAGTACTACTTATACTTATCTATTTCACCACTAACTCCAAATACTCAATAGCAATAAGAATTTCATGGATAAGTATTCGATATTTAATATTTTTTCGTTTCAATATTAATTCAATTGGACATAAAATTTTGTGAATATAATTTTGAAATTATCTTTAAAATAAATAATTTTTTAAACAGAAGAATTCGGGGCCATACAAATATTTTATGTCCAAATTTGATTCGACATAAAATATGGTGAATATATATATACTTTCCCTTTTCTAGTATATATAATGTTTGACATATATAATAATTAATATGATATATTTCTCCGTCCCATTTTAACCATTGTTTGAGCTCAAAAAAATTATTCCAAAATAATTTTCACGATTAAATCTAAAATTGATAGTTATTTTTGAATATTCGAAATAGAAAAATTTCATCCCCAGTTTCATTTTTGACCTAAATTTTGCTAATGATATTCAACAAGTAGCATACTTTTTTCCCTCCTTGTAAACGGAGCTTCAAGTCAGATTAACCTTTTAAAAACAAAGGAAAAATAATAAAGGAAATTTCATAAACAAATTTAAAATTGTCACTAATGGAATTCAAAAGAATAAAAATATGGTGCATGCATGGAGTTTGAACTTGGAAGGATAAAGGTGAATTTGGTACCCTCTAAACTTCTAGAATAACCTCCAATCTTGTAATCAGATGATTCATATATATATATATATCGGGGGAGATTCAGATAAACATCCTAGCAATTCCTTAGATATGCCTCTAATCAGTAGTTATTATTTGTTTATTTGTCATTTGTAACTACTATTTTGGTTTAGTAGTTGTATATATTCTCTAATAGTATGTATATGTTAATACAATATGATTGTATCCAAATACAGTCACAATTGTAATCAATTTGTATTAATTGTATTTATTCGCTTTGATTGTATCATTAATGCATACAATCTTGATGAATATAGTCACAATAGGTTACGCATTCACTTAATTTCATTATATCAACATATATATATAATCATGATAGACTGTATTCTCTCTCTCTCATACAATGAAATCTCTAATGATTGTATCAATGCATACAGTCTTAATGGATACAATCACGATAGATTATATGTGTTCACTTAATTCTCTATATCATTACACACAATAGGTTGTATGCGATTGCTCAACAGGCTGTCTTCTCTCTCCTACAACGAAATAGAGTGAATTCATTTACTCTAATGATTGTATCGACCCATATAGTCTTGGTGGATACAATCACAATTGGTTGTATGTATTCACTTAATTTCGTTATATCAATGCATGTAGTCACAATAGGTTATATGCGCTCGCTCAACAGATTGAATTCTCTCTCATGTAACAAAATATAGTGAAGATACAACGCTTTATAATTAGAATTTTAATATTAAATAAATATGTGAAAAGTATTATTTTATGTGTTCATGTGACACTTTTTACATTACGAAAGTCAAATGAACTTTTCTTTTATTTGTGATTTCTTATATGTTTTTTAAATATTTTAAATTATTAATTATTGTAACTTGTAATAATTTTTTACTGAATTTTTAGTTATATAACTTTTAATTTCAAAAAAATTAACAATTTATATTTGAAATCAGGATCAAAATCTAAAATGTATTAAAATACAAATTGAGATACGGAAAGATACTGTATTAATATGAAGATATAACATTTGCATCCTTTATATTATCGCGACTGTTGATATAGAGTTAGTCGATGTTTATTCCCTAGATATCGTCATGGTCTCTTCTTCAGAAAATGAAGTTCACGATCCGTGGGTCTTCTACCTCCACGTAAAAAAAAAAACTTTTAAAACTTAAAATTTAAAATAAGTCATATATATTTGTGTGACCTGTTTGACCATAGATATTGCCAAAAATATTTGAAGAAAAATACTATTTATCCATACAACTTTATCATTATTTGGCAAATACTTTTTGCCCATACATAAAGCAAAAGCTCTCTATCAAACACAATTTTAATTTTTCTATCCAGGGGCACATCCAGAATCTCTCCTTGTGACCACATACTCCAGACGACTACGTCGACAAATTAATTGGATCGACTTACACTGTCCTCTTCATTCTATTGGTTCAAAATTGTGGGCTTCGTCATCTAACATGTTAATTTTGTCACATTATTATTTGGTCATTTGGTCATGCTTTAACAGTCAAATATGATTTTTAGTAATTTTTATCTTTAAAAAAAATTAAAAATTTCATAATCAAAATTTGAAAAATAACTAGTATATAAATGGAAAATTTATATAAATCTCACTAGTTTAAGAGTTAATTACTTAGATATACTAGTTTAAGACTTTATTATAATAATTAACATAAAATTCAAAGTTTTTACAAAGGATTAAAATCAATACTATAACTCAACCATATGATTAATAGTATATCCCAACAATCTCCCACTTAGACTTATAATCATGTGTGTATAATTTTAACACCCATTTCTTCCACATGCTTATCAAAAGACTTATGAGGTAAGCCTTTCGTAAATGGATCTGCCAAATTGTTCTTCAATAAGCATGAGCGTGAAATCTAAAATGATAACAACTAAATAGGAACGGAGGGAGTATTTAAAGCGGTGCAGTTTTCTCTTCACTGCAACGGTTGTTGCCAGTTGCCACGTATTCATGCGCCAACTTGTCATCTAATTGTCACCTTGCCATGCCACGTGTCGAAGCGAGCTTGTCATCGTTTTTGTGTCATTGGATTTGTACCAAATTAGTGATAAGTACAAACAAAGAATCAGAATCTGGCAAAAATTAAAGAAGCAGATAGATATTGAAAGAAGCTAAGGGGACCAATGGAGATTCGACTAAAACAACAAAAATTGAAATTGTACAGAAGATTTGGCCGGAGTAATGCTTATGAAAACTTGTGGAAATTTTTTGGATTAGGGCTCCGAAGAAAAATGGGTCGAAGGAAATTGGAAATAAAGCGAATCGAAGAGAAGAGTTGTAGGGAAGTGGCGTTCTGTAAACGCAGAAAAGGTTTAATTAAGAAAGCAAAAGACTTTTCCATTCTCTGCGATATCGATGTTGCTGCTATTATAATCTCAAATCGAGGCAGGCTCCATGAATTCTCCAGCACTAACAGGTTTTCTTTTCTTTCCGATAAAATAATTTCAAGTTGGATACAATAAAGTGCTCAAAATTAAGTTTGAGATTAGATTTATACGCTGTATGTCAACCAAATATAGTTTCTTCTTCGTGCTGAGTCGATAGGAAGACACGTTAGTTCACTATATGATATTATCTCTGATGAATTGATAAGTCTGAGAGTTTTTTTTTTTTTTGCATGTGATATGCAAGGATTCTTGCACAATACGATTGCATCCAACTATTTGAAACTTAAATAATTTTTTATCATATACTTACTTTTTTTAATACTATGGTGATAATAAACGAACAAGATTGGAATTGAAATATTAATCTTTAGAAACTAAGTAAAATATAGAAAGATACAATGTTTATGTAATAACTTGAATTAGAAATCCTACTCAGCCCCAAGAGAAGGCTGAATTTTTGCAAATCCTAAGTCAAATTCATAAGCTAATTAAAATGAAGTTGGGGTTTATAATATTCAATTATTTATATTAAGGCTAAAATAAAGTTAGTGTCATTACCCACTTTTTGGAAGTTCAATTGCTGCTCAGTCATCATGGATATCGTGGTTAAATGTATCAGGGTCGTGATATGGTGCTGGAAGGGTTTTCTCTGCGTTCCCACTCAGTGTTATTCCGTATTCTAAATGCTTTTGTATTGGGGAGTCCTTCTCCGCTTTCGAGTTTGTAACGCCGTGATCTCAATCTCCATCCCGTGATCATAGTAATCTACTTGAGGCACAAAATGTGCAACTGGAGCTTGTAGTCCAAGGCTTCCCAAATTAGCTCCAAGCTTTGTTTCCCAATCTTCCTACCATTCTAATAGTTGTGCGTAAGGTGCTCAACCTGTCCTTCAATTAATCTAGAACACACCAAAATATCATCAAAGTACACCAACAAACTTGACAATGAAAGATTTCATCACAATATGGCTCATAAGGTGCATTGGAATATCCCAATGGAATTGCGAACCATTCATACAAACCAAATAACATGGTTTGGAGACGATTTTCCACCCATCACCAAGTTTTGTCCCTAATTTGGTGGTATCCACTTCCCAAGTCAACTTTTGAAAAGATATTAGAACCACTCAACTCAACAAGTAAATCATCAAGTGTAGGTACATGGTGACAACACTCCTCGTGATTTTGTTGGTAGCTCTAGAATAAACACATATTTTAAAACTTACATCCTCCTTTGGCACTAGGATCACAGGCATGACACAAGGACTCGAGCTTTCTCTCACTAGACCAATCTCAAGGAGGTCATCTACTTGATTTTGCAACTACTTTGTAGGCTCTATGTTGCTCCTATATGCCGCTTGATGTGGAAGTTGAGAGCCCATATATAACAAAGTCAAATTGATGGTCCGGACCCTCAAATGTGGTATCTCCCTTGACAACTTGTTAGGGAAAACATCTTCATTATGTTGAAAAATAATTGAAACAATACTAGGCAAAGAGAGGGTAGTAACAACAATTTTTATATATAAGAAGTATAAAAGAAGGATTATGCGTAGGCTCTTTCAAAGAACTTTGATGACAAACTGACAATCACTTTTTCTCTAAATTCATCATGAAGGTGGAAATATTCCCTAATTTTCTTTCATATTCTCACTATTTCCTCTCTTGACGTGCCACTTTTCTCATTTCTCTCTCTCTCTCTCACACTTTATGCCTTTTAGCTCGGCCCCTACATTTTCTTGTAATCCTGACCAACTTCTAATAGAGTCAAAGGTAAAAGAGTGAATTTACAACCATATTTAACATGAGAATACTTTTTAGTCTTTCCATTATGCCTTGCTTCTTATCATATTGTCAATATCGGTCTAGAAGCAAATGAAAGCTTGCATTGGCGCTACATCACACCAATTTTGTCTTTGTTCATTACTATCTTGAAAACTTCGAGTTCCCACAATCGTTCAACCATTGGACACTATATGGTGTAAGATATTTGTTTGTAGGTAAGTTTAATTTTTCATCCAAAGTTGCACTTGTCGCAGTTGCACAATTTTCACTATCAATGATCATTAAGCAAACATCTCTTATAATCTTGCGTCTAGCATGAAAAAGATTGTGTCTTTGATCTTGATCTTGTACTTCCTTAGCTAAAGCTCCCATAAGTCTCCATATTACCAAATAACACTTTGGGCCATATTTTTCCCTATGTCCATATTCACCTTCACTTTCTTCTCCAACTTCTTCAACATCACTATCTCCTATTTGAGAATCATCATCATCCATGACAATGGTATCTCTCTGGCTTGAGCAATACCTCATGTAGTGTCCTAAGCCAAGTCACCTAATGTTGGTAAAAGACTTGTATTGAGCACTATTTCCTTATCTTCAGGTTTGCCTTAGTCTACGTACTTGATTCTTGAATTATTGATTAGCCTTTTAAGTTTCTCCCAATTGCTTAAAGGACTTCCAAGCCTCTTTTCCTTTGTTTCATTATGAAGTATAGTTCTTGAATTTGTGCTTTTCTCATCCTTAGTCCCCATTTCAACTCTTAAGGTTGCTTGATAGGCATCATCCTAATATTCATACTTGTGCAATCTCAAAGGAAAAGAAATTTCTTTGTTCATCTTGCAAAGATCCTTGGAACAATGAGGCTCTATTTATTATCAAAGTTGGCTCTCAATCTCATCCTCTCAAACTCTTTAAAGAATTCATCAACATTTCTACCCCCTTGCCTCGTAGTGTAGAACTTGGGAAGTATGTCTTCTTGATAGTAATCTGGTACAAATCTTCTTTTCATGATACCCTTCCTTTCATTCCAATTAGTAACAAGATCAAGCTTCACCGGTTTCTTAATTTTTCTCTTGTACTATTCCCACCAAATAGAGGCAAACCTTTCAAATCGAGCGATGACATGTTTGACCTTCATGACATTTGACATTTTTGACTTAAAAAATGCTTTCAATCTTGATTACCCAACCCAAGTATTCTTTCGAGTCACTGCTACTTTTGAAAGGTGGAAGAGTAACTTTGATGGTGTTCAACCCTCTTTTATGTTCATCACTACTTGCTATCTCATTTAATTTTGAGGTTCTTGATGAACAAACTTAATTTCTTGCCTTCAAGGTCGTTGTCTTGGTACTTTATACTTGCTATGGTTGTTGGTAGGGTTGTCTGTAATGGTGTTGGTATTGTGGTTCTTCATAAGTTTATTGTTAGTGGTTACGGATAGTGTGACGATGGTAAGAGGAAAGGCTTGGGTAGCATTGGAAGGTTTAATCTTCTTAAACATAGGTGGTCTGACCTTGTTGCAACATTTGATGTAGTTTTGGTTGGTTGGTAGTGGTGTGGAAAAAATAGTCGGGGTCATGCTTGTGCCAACTCCTAACTCCTTCATTTTGTTGAAGAATATTGGTACTAATCGAAGAAGTAACTTCTCTTTTCTCCAAATTGTTCATCCTTCGATTCATTTTGTCAAACTTGCTCTTTAATTTTATAAGAGCGCTCATAACATCACTTAGGGGTATGCATACATATATATTCTAGTCCAAGCTTATACCAAAATGATAACAAACAAGATTGGAATTGAAAGATCTAATCTAAGAAAGCAAGTAAAAGATAGCTAGACACAATATTTGATAAAATAGTGCTAATGATTTGAATTGTATATCCTAATCACTTCTAATACAATCAAACAATCACATAAAACTACTATCATCCTTCAGAGCAAGCTAACCTCTTGTAAATCCCTGGGAAAATTCAAAATCAACTCCAAGATCACCTCTAAATTGACAAGTTGAATATCCAAATTCATAACAAGCTTATCAAAATAAGCTAGGGCTTAGAGTATTTATACTAAGGCTAAATTATTATATGAAGTGCCTAAAATAACCCTAATATAGGCCTAAAGTGTCATTAGACACTTTTGGAAAGTTTAGTTGCATCCCAATATGGGTTCCCATTATCATCATTGTTGTAGATTAGTTCTTTAAAGAAGAATTGATCCGTTGTATAATTGTAATTTGTGAATATAGGTATGTAGGGGTAAACCTTATCTTTCCCCATTATGACATGACCTCCCATTTGATGTTTTCCCCTCTTCTACGAACCTATGTAATCTAGCTAGGTTCCATGAAATGCCATAAATTCTCTATGAGATGTATCCTTTATGAATGAATTTCTTAGTTGTTACTTCCATTGCTATGTGCTTATCATGCCTCCGTGTCAAGTTCATACATATCTCTTATGGAAGTGTCTAACGTCATGATGTTAAAAACGGCAATTGAGGTAAGCACTTCTTCCTATAACTTTGTGCATGAGCTTATATTAAACATCCAAAGCTTATTTTGAGGTTGGGACTCATGGGACGATGGTGATCGGAAGCCATGAGTTCACATTGCTACCATTGCATGTGAGGCGCAGGGAAGTTTTGAGCATTGTGGTGTTTGGGAGTTACTTGGTTGGCCTCGTAGGAGTTTTGTGTATTATTGTTGGCTAGGGGAAAGGATGGGTATGGCGAAACACCATCGTTTGGGGATTTTGAAGCTTTATGCTCAACGAATTTTTCGGTAGATTGCCCATATGACTCAGAGCTCGACATTTAGGTTCTATCATAGTGGTCAAATGTATCGCAATCACGATATGGTGCTAGAAGGTCCTTTTATGCGTTGGTGCTTGGTGTTTTGTGCTTGTGATGCTTTTGTGCTGGAAAGTCAATTCAAAGTCCTTCTCCGCACTTGCGTCTATAACGCCGTGATTGTGATGCACTACAAGCTCCCAGTTTATCATGACCAGTGGTCTGTGTCTCGCAATCGCGGTAATCTACCAGGAACACAAAATATACAACTGATGACTATTGTCCAAGGTTTCCCAAATCAGCTCCAAGCTCCATTTCACAATCTTCCTTCCATTTTAATAGTGTGTAGCATAAGTTGGAATCCTCTAAAGGATCATTGAACACTTTCCACTTCATAAAAAGTAGTCCAAGTATTTGTAGCCCTTTTGCTTGGCCATGCGTGAATGACCTTGAAGGTGTAAAACCAAGGTCATCACATGGCAAACAACTAAATGCCGCATAAACTTTCACTTGTAAAATCTATCCTATCTTGTATCTCAATAAGGGGTTATAGAGATCAAATCCTAGTGGATGATTAACAATGGCTTACATATAGGATTTTGTACAATGATTTCACTTTTTAGTTGATTTTTGCTAAAGCTTAATGGCTTCCTTTCTTGTTATCACAATCCAAATCTGGCACCTAGGCTGTAACAAGGCACCCCAACAAGCTACTACTCATAAGGTGAACTTTCTAAGCTAAAGCATGAGGTTATTAAGTAATAAAGAGGAATAAAGTCTCAAACCAGTTTTTTTTTTAAGTGCGAAAGTCAAAGTTAATCATTGTCTGCCCAACAACCCCAAGTGTACAGGTCATGGAGCTACTAATATCTAGAATACAAGATACGAGACGCATTACTAGTCCAGATATTAGTAAAGTTCCAAGATACAAGATACAAGATACAAGATTCCAAGTCATGTACAAGTTGATATCAACGTGGGAGTCACTGATCGGCTACCTGATTACCACCTACTCCCCCTGCACACACAAACAACAACAAATGTTAGTCTAGAGATCCAGCAAGATCATTGACACGCCCTCTATGTTTATTCCTGGGGAAAGTCTTTAGAAATCGTTTGTAATTCATAATGGCATAAACAAACCAATACAAGTATAATAATGATATACAAGTAAGGCAATTGAACTGTAATCACTGATACAGACTGCAATTGAGCATAGGTGCATGACTGGTCCGTCCCACATGAGGCATCAACCTCATATCTTACCCATCTTTGGAGCGTAAGTGCCTAACTTATCTATCTATAGCAGTGCAGCAACCATCTCTTCTTACCTGGTATCCTCCGCATCAACTAACTAGCCTCATACCCTGCATCATCAGTGCATACTCAAATCAAGTGATAATAAATGCTAAACATGTAATCAACTATCACAACATGCTCATATCAATAAAACAATGCAAAAACACGCAAAGCGACCCCCGTGGTCTAATTAATACTTCCGAATCTATCCAACCCAGCTCATGCTTGGATACTCACACAAACCAGATGGTTTAAATGCACATAAGAATCACATATAACATGCTACATGTGGAAAACAAGCAAACTAAGAGTCAAAACTTCACTTGTCACCCTGCGCTTTGAAAGTAGCTGAAGATGTACCTCTTTTCACCCTCCCCCTTCCTCACATTAGGGGGTCCTGTATTTCCTAGTTATCCTTATTTTTCATTTTTTGGGGTCATCTGGATTGTCTGTATGCCTATGTCTCAACTCATGGTGAATTTTGCAGTGTTACAAAAGTCAAAACTCGGGTATTGTTTCACATACTCCACTTTTATTTTAGCTGTACCAGGTATTGTTTTTGCGAGTCTTTCTCTATCGATTATAATGGGTATACCTATTGATTAAAAGGGGCTTCCCTTTTGGTATCCATGCAGAGGGTATTTTTAATGGTTTAGTGCCTAATGCCCAAAAGAGTGATCGAACACTCTAGTTTAAACCTACATAAATTGATGTGCTCATAATATTTTCCTTATAATTACCCACCAACAATCATATCTGACATTATATATTCCAGTCTTACAGGGATCCTTCAACAATACGAAACCCACGTCGATGCAGAAAAAGAGAACTCTCCAGAAATCCAGGTCACAGAGGTATTTATTAGTTGACTACTATCAAGTTATATTCTAGTGAATTAGATTCCTCTCTGGATACTTGAAATAAGGGCACTATCTTGCATCAACTTAAAGGTCTCGATAAATTTGGTTACTCTTCCCCTCATACTCCGTGCTACTTTCCTATAAGTTTTCATGTTTTTCTTCACTCCCTTTTTTTCCTTTCCATTACTACTTTGAGTTGCTTCACTTGAGACAAGTGTCTTACAGGTAAGGTATGCGTACACTCTACCCTCCCCAAACCCCACTTTGTGGGATTCCACTGGTATGTTTTTGTAGTACTCTTTGCCTCATACTCTGATGAGTATTAAGTAACTCCGAACTCGTATCCTACCCCCCCGAAAAAAAAGATGTAATTCCCCTGAAGTGGTCAGAGATCAATATCTAGCCGGAACTATTTCCAGATGAACTGAGGACTGGAAGGTCCAAATTTTAATTGATGCTTACTCTTCATCATACTGCATCGTGGATTATGGTGCTGTTCGACTAAATGTTATCTATCAAAAAAGAAAAAATCTTCTTGTTGCTAAACTAGAATGACTTATGCTAGAAATGTATAGTATTTCGTCAAATCCTGGAAGTATGGTCTGACTAGTTGTTCATTCATGTAGCTAATACGGTTGCTTAGTAACTTATCATCGATTCATTGCGTATTTTACAATGCTCTGACTATTCAAAGTTTTCTAATCATTCTGAGGTGAACACAGCACACTAAATACTCAAGCATGGCAATGGTAGAACTGCTACAAGAAACAGAAAGGTACTGATCTTATACTTCACTTTTATTTCTTAAAGCTTACACCACTGATGCTCCATCTCAATTCGACAGGCAACTTGAGGAAATTAATGCTGATGGTCTCACTGTGACTGACCTTATCCATTTGGAAAACGAACTTCAAACTGCTCTCAATCTAGAAAGGTCTTTGTATATACCCCTCTGTTCCTTTCCCCCTATTGGAATTGCATCATTTGGAACTTTGGTGTCAAAATATACATGAAAAGTATCAGCTTCCCTTCTTACTGCCTCCATCATTTGGGCACTGAAATGGACAAATCCCGAATTCAGGACAGTCCCTGTAATCTTCTATAGCGTGTCTATACAAAAATGTCTAGCCTAACAAACTATGGTTAAAAGTTAAGCTGCAGCATAATTCTGGGGTATAATTAGCCTTTTCACTTCCTCAGCTATACCTTCAATTTTTGTTACCTCTGTTTTGCGTTTGTTTTTTAAAATAATGTTCGATTTCCGTATTAAAATCTGGTTGTGTTCGAGTTTGTACCTCAGAATGAAGCAACTCTAAATAGTTTTGTTTTGTGCAGTCACATTTGATGCTTGAATCTGTTAAGGCGCTTCATGAGAAGGTACGTTTTCATTTCCACCAGAACATCCCGAAAACTAGTTTTTCATTACACCACACATGATACCCCTTAATTATTGCAGGAAAAGCTGCTGCAAAAGGAAAACAAATTTCTGGAGAAAAATGTAAATCTTACCTCACAAAATCTGTTTTTCTTCTATTATTTCACGTTTTTCTAACAAACTAATTAATACGAATACAGATAGCTCGGATGAAGAAAAACAGAAAAGTGAATGAGATGACTGACCTTCCTTCACATAGGGTGACCCTGAATTTTCTCTAGTATTTGTCAAATAGCCTTTGCAGTGGCTCCAGGCGAATAATCTGCACCGGATTTGTAGTCCCTGAATTTTGTATCATTTTATACCTGAAATAAAGCAGTGAGGACAGAAATAACTAGCAATATTCTGTGGTTTCAGTAGTAGTTATTGTTCATGGCTGCGAAAGCGGTACAAAATGGAGGCAAACTCTGTATTGTATACTACCTTAAAATTGAAAATGCTAAGATGATCTTCGCCCCTCCAGTTTGTTTTATATATTTAGTGTTACGGTTGCAAGCCGCACTCATTTTTTCGTTCTTTGTAGTTGTATTATGATGTTCAGAAAGCAAGGCTACAAAACTGGAAGCAGGGAGCAATATACATACAAACTGTCTGGCATGGAAACTTGAGGACGACTTTATAAAATGGTGAAATCTACAAGATTAATTCAGTCATCAGAATAACAAAATTATATAAAAAAAAGAAGAAGATCAAACTGATGAAATTTGCATTTTAAGCGATCAAAACAACTGAGAAACCAAAATCGAGAAAAGGAGGAAGAAATTCGGAAACCAAAATCAGTAAATGAAACTTACAAATTCATGAAGATATGTGATTTTGCTGCTCTTCTCAAATAAACAAAGGACACTAAACTTCCTTTTTTAAATATAAAATATTCGTAGTGATCTCTCCCGACGTAACGTACGACAAATTTGTACTGATTTTTTTTCACTTCGTCATCTAGTTCGTCCCGTTTCTCAAATTAGTGAAAATATTTGAGAATTTAATACATATATCAGTAATAAAAAAAATTAGTTATAAGAAAATTTATCCATTATTTTTTATAAAATATATTTATTTATTTTATCTTCTATCATACATATAATAATACCTACCTCGAGGGCTAAATTCGACGGATAGAGTTATGATAGGGTCAAATTTTCAAAAATATACCTAAAAAATCTTAATACTTGGAATCAAACTTAAGTATTTTCTATGATTTTGAATAATTAGGCTATGTCCTCTGCTTTATGTTTTTATTGGAAATTGCTGCACAAAGCACACCCACGCACCCACGCAAATACACGTTTCTTTCTAATTAAGCATTCTCTCCTTATCTATAATCTTTACATACATTTGTTGGCACGAGTATATAAGTCATATTATACAGTTGAATGACAAGTCTTTCATTTCCTATTTTGATTTGTAGAAAACTCATGTACTTGGAAGTCCCCGATAATTGAATAAATCAAAATTTTTATCATGTTTGCAAGTTTAGAGAGACGCGAAAGTGAGAGCCTATGAGGTTAAGGCCTTTTTCGAAGAAGAAAATTCATTTGAAATTTGATCTATAATCTTGATTAGAAAAGAATCAAGAGAAAAAGAAAGAATCAGAACTAACCGATAAACTTCTCGAAACAAACGAAAGATGAAATATAAATATTGGATCAATTAAGCCTTCTCGGAGACTTTCTAAAGAGGATGTAAATACCATGGAATAAGATTAGATTATATTTATCTATCTCATTTTATACGATTCACCTTTTTTTTTAGTCAATATAATACAATTTTACTTTTAAATCGTAGCTTCACTAATTTACTCTTTACGAAACTTTTTTAGAATTTTACAAACTTGTTTATTTTCAAAAATAATTAATCATAAAGATAAAATAATTTTTTTAATTAATTGTATTGTATGGTTTTGCTTATTCAAAAAACACAAAGTTAAACGGAAATTAGAAAGAGGAAATCGGAATCATAATGCTCTCCATAAATAAACAAAGAATCCCGTAATAAAATAATATTAAACCATAAAAATATAGTACAAATGAATCAATCAATCAATAGCGGCAGTGAATCTAATCTAAACCATACATAAATAAAAGCCTAAACTCATCAATTCCGGCGAATGAAAAATGCAAAATATCTCATAGATGAGAGATTTAGAGCAACAATGCAGCAGCAAAGACAGCTGCAATAGCAGATCCGGCGACGGCGACTCTGTTCAAAGAAGCAGAGTTAGGAGATTCAGTAGGAGAACCGCCAGGAGTGGCGGCGATAGATGGAGGAGAAGCAGACGAAGCCGGAGTTTCGGCAGTTGGTGGAGCTGGTAGAGATGCCAATGGAGAATCGGATGGAGAAGATGCGGTAGTAGGAGAATTTGCAGGGGCAACAACAGGTGGTGTTGATGTAGTAGGAGGAGGAGTCGCCATCGGTGGTGATGCTACTGGTGCCGGAGAACTCCTCGGAGATGCTCCCGGTGCTTGTGCGAAAGCAGATCCGGCGACAAACGCCAACATTAGAGCAATAATCACCTTTGAATATGCCATTTTAGCCTTCAAGAGAAAAGTAGAAGAAGCACAAATAGAGAAGAGGAAATGGAAATATGTGTTGTGAATACTTTTAATTTTGAATTGAAGAAAAAGAGAGGAGAAGAGTGTATTTATAGGTGGGAAAAATGAAGGTTTAGATTAGTAGTAAGTAGGTTTAGAATTGAAAATAGTACTCGTAATTAGTAGTTGACAACTCAACGAAAGAAGATGTGACCGAGTCCAAGCTGGTTACATTTTTGTTTGCGTGTGAAGAGATAAATTATTCTAAGAAAAAATTGTTTGAATATTTCTTTGTACAACTACTTTTCAAATTTGATTTCTTATCAAATTTTGAATTTAAATTATTATCAAAAAAATTTGGTTTCCGCTATGATTGGTTTTCTTTTCTTCAAAATTTCACCAATTTGATAAAAAAATTTCACCATCGTGAAAGAGGAATAGGACTGCATACATACTATTTTCTTCAAATTTTACTTATAAATTATAGAGTTAAAAGTCAAAAATACACTAAAACTATGTATAGTTTTTAGTTTCACACCTACACTGTTTGGAGTGTGAGAAACACGCATAAACTGTCACTCCTAATTAGTTAATGCAATTTATTCAAGAAGAGTTAACGAGATGTACGTTATTAGTGGACGACATAGCACTTATTGGTGAGATACGGGACAGAGTTTATAATAGGTTGGAGGTTTGGAAACAAACTTTGGAGTCCAAAGCATTCAAGTTGAGCATGACCAAAATGAAATAATTGGAGTACAAATTCAGTGTTGTACTATTGGATGAAACAGGTAGAAGTAAGGTTTGCCACACAAACTATTCCTAAGAGAGGAAGTTTTAAGTATCTTGAATCCGTAATTCAGAAAAATGGGGACATCGACAATGATATCACACAACACATTGGATGACATGAATGAAATGGAGGCTTGCTTTTAGAGTATTGTTGTGATAATAAGGTACCATCTAAACTTAAAAGTTAATTATGTAAAGTGATGGTTAAACTTTCCTTGTCACATAGGGTGGAGTGCTTGCCGGTCAAAATTCTCATAGTTAGAAAAATGCATGTTGCGAAGATGATAATGTTGAGATAAATGTGTAGACATACTAAAAGCAACAAGATTAGAAATGATATTAGAGAAAGTGGGAATGACTTCCGCGACGACAAGATGCGAGAAACGAAACTAAGATGATTTGGACATATAAAAAGAAGGTGAGTAGACACTTGATAAAGAGACGCGGAGGCTGATTGTAGAAGACATGCGGAGGGATAGAAGTAGAACCAAAACATATTGAAAAAAAGGTGATTAAAGAGGAATGAGAAAATTGTAATCATAATGCTCTCATAAATAAATAAAGAATTCCGTAATAAGAATACATTACAAATAAATCAACTATTCTAACTCCATCAATTCCGGCGAATGAGAAAATGCAAAATATCTCACAGATCAGAGATCTAGAACATCAAAGCAAAAACAAAGACAGCTACAACAACAGATCCGGCAACGGCGACTCTGTTCAAGGAAGCAGAGTTAGGAGATTCAGTAGGAGAACCTCCGGGAGCGGCAGCAATGGATGGAGGAGAAGCAGCACCGGAAGGAGACGAGGTCGGAGTCTCGGCAGTTGGTGGAGCTGGTGGAGATGCCAATGGAGAATTGGATGGAGAAGATGCAGTAGTAGGAGAATTTGCAGGGGCAACGATAGGTGGTGTTGATGTAGTAGGAGGAGTCGCCACCGGTGGTGATGCTACCGGTGTTGGAGAACTCCTCGGAGAAGCTGCCGGAGATGCACCGGGTGCTTGTGCGAAAGCAGATCCAGCGACAAATGCCAACATTAGAGCAATGATCACCTTTGAGTATCCCATTTTGAAGGGAGAATTTTTAGTAAGAAAAGTGGGAGAGGTATTAAGAAGAGGAAATGGAAATATGTGTTTATTTTGAAAAATTGGAAAGGAAAAGAGTCTATGTTAGAGCCCGTTTGAATGAGATTTTAAATTGATCAAACTAACTTTTAAATCAATTTTTGACTTATTAAAGTGTTTGACAATTATAAGAGTAACTTAAAATAAGTCAAAAGTAACTTAAAATAAATTTAAAGTTAAAAGTAGGATGCCCCTACTTATTTTTTTTAACTTATAAATCATTCTACTTTAACCAAGTATATTACTTTTTTACTCTTAATTCTTTTATAATGTTAATAATTTTAAGGGTATTTCAGACATTTTGATAAAAGAAGTGACTTTCAACACTTTTTTGTCAAACACATCAATAAACACATAACTATTCATTTTTAAAATGACTTTAAAGTAACTTTTTAAAAGTTACTTATTTTAAGCCAGTCCAAACGGGCTCTTAATAATAAGTAGTGTGAACTAACCACCAAACGCATGTAGTGCGATGGATGAGACTGTTCCTCTTGAGTTCAAGTTGGGTATGAAATTTTTTTTGATAGGAAGTACTTCCCTTCGATGGAGCCCTAAGCAGTATGATTCCAAAATAATCGAATTTCAATGTGTGTTTGAAATATCGGGTGAGAAAAAAAAGCATAAACTAATAATTAGTTGACAACTCAACGACGAGGAAGAAAACAGGAGATATGACTGAGTTCCTAGCTGGTTATATATATATATATTTTTATTATTATTAGCGTGTGAAGAGATAATTTTTTCTAGAAAAAACTTGTTTGAATGTTTCTTTTGCAAGTATTACTTTTTATTATTTGAAATTTATTTATCTTTATAAACTCTTCTAAAATGCCTTTTGAATATTTTTTCTGAAAAAGAATCTAAAGGACAGAATTTTAATTATTGGCAAACATTATGTTTACAGTTATGATTGGCAAGTTCTAGTCTTTGCTAGCGGCGATTCGTTTTTGTGTTGGCCACCTAAAAAGGAGGGGCGGGGGATGGTCTCGTAAAATATACTTTAATTTAAATTACGAAGAACAGATATATTCTATAAATATTAGTAATATTTAGTTTATTCTTTTTACCTTTTAAAGTATGAATCATACAAACAAAGGAATATTAATTTATCAATGATAAAAAAGTAGATAATTTTTGAAAATATCGGTCAATGCGCATAATGCGCTCATGGTTAGGAATTATCCAGATAGACAGATTTAAAATTTAAATTTTATGAATTTAAAATTTTAAGACTTTTAGTATGGAATTCATTATATTATTAAAATTATAGGTTTATACTTATTATTTATGAAAATTTAATAATTTTTTACGCATAAATTTATGCTATATACTGAAAATTATGAGTTCAACTAAACTCATAGATCAAATGGTTCATCCACTCCTGATTGTCCATGGTTCTTCAAAACTTGTTTGAATCGATTGAACTGAGATATATCAAACATATTATTAGATTTTTAAAATAAAACTATAGGTTTTTTAATAAATTTATAATCATTTTAAATAATTAGATTGCTTTTAAATTTTATAAAATAATAGAAAAAATATTTAATTATTTTGAATAAATTGTGTTAAATATATAATAACAACAATAATAACATATATATTCACTATATTACAATAAGTGAGGTGTGGAGAAGTAGAGTGTACGTATATTTTATATCTACTTTGAAAGGTGTGAAAGGCTATTTTCAATAGATTACGACTCAAAAATAAATATATCAAAGTAGAAGAAATTTTTTTAAAACTAAAAAATGAAGGAATAATGTCAAAATACTATACAAAACATTCTAAAAAATAACTACACCAAAAATACGATAATCAAAATATAAGAAATAGTAAACAATAACAAAAATCGAACGAGAAGAAATTACAGGACTTTCCAATAATATTTTGAAAATACAAAAAACATTAAACTTTTTACATTGATGAAAATAACCATGTCATTAGACAATAGGTATCAACAAATAAACGTCTCAATTCCCAAACCTATGGCTACTCTTTACTGAAATTACATCAATTTTAACATTTGAAGTAGCAAGTCAAAAAGTACTGAAAAATATTTTTCATATATGATTTAAATCTTCATTATTTTAGTAGACACAATTTTTGAGTTTCATATTCAAGATAAGAAAAATATATGATTTAAGAATGCAATGTTTAGGCTTTAGTTCATTGTACGAAGAATTAGGAGATAGTTAATCAGAGTTTGACTAAGCTATGAATGTGTAAAGACAAAGTCACTAGTGATTAATGAAATCATGTTAGTTACCAAAATTAATCAATTCTTATTATTCTTTTATTTAGATTTTTTTTCTCAAGGTCTTACGCAAGTTTGAATAGTATTGTATTTTAACTACGGAAGTTTTTCACCTGACGTTTTAAGAAGAATAGCAAATCATAGTTATACAAAATAAAATAACTAAATTTTTATTATGATATAAATTTATTTATATATCACTCGGCTTGCTTAATTGAATAATTTCAACAAAATATCTTAACAGAAAAATAGAAAGAGGAAATCGGAATATGAGAACTCTCCATAAATAAACAAAGAATCCCGTAATAGTAATATTAAACAATAAAAATATAGTACAAATAAATCAACAGCGAAACTCAAAACTCAAAAAGAATTGGTAACAAAAACACAGTGGAAAACAAACCCTAACTAATCAATTCCGGCCAATGAGAAAATGCAAAATATCTCACAGATCAGAGATTTAGAGCATCAAAGCAGCAGCAAAGATAGCTGCAACTGCAGATCCGGCGACTGCGACTCTGTTCAAGGAAGCAGAGTTAGGAGATTCAGTAGGAGAACCTCCGGGAGCGGCCGCGATTGATGGAGGAGAAGCAGCACCGGAAGGAGACGACGCTGGAGTCTCGGAAGGTGGTGGAGCTGGTGGAGATGCTAATGGAGAAACGGTGGGAGGAGATGCAATAGTAGGAGGATTTGCAGGGGCAACGATAGGTGGTGTTGATGTAGTAGGAGGAGGAGTCGCCACCGGTGGTGATGCTACCGGAGCTGGAGAACTCTTTGGAGAAGCTGCCGGAGATGATCCCGGTGCTTGTGCAAAGGCAGATCCGGCGATAAACGCCAACATCAGGGCAATGATCACCTTTGAGTATGCCATTCTAGCCTTTAGGAGAAAGGAAAGTGGAAGAAGCACAACTATAAGAGGAGGAAATGGAAATATGAGTTGAATAAAAAGGGAAGGAAAGGAGTGTATTTATAGGAGCCAAATGTGGGGAAAATTAATTTTTTAATTTTAGTAAGTCGGTTTAGAGACCCACAAGGGATGTGGTGAATTAATAAATACTCATTCATTCTTAACGAGAGGTTTTACGTTCGAATTCTCTTGAATACATAATCATCTTTATTATGGAACTCTTTACTCTTCAATGTAGAACTTTTCGAAGCGAATCCAAATTTAGTTAGCCTCCAATATGAATGGAAAAATACCAATTAAGTAAATAAAAATTAATATTAATTTTTATTAAGAGTGTGGACTAATAATTAGTTGGCAACTCAACGACTGAATAAGAAAAGAGGGGATGCGACTTTCCCAGCTGGTTGGTTACATTTTTCTTTGGTGTGGAGAGATGAAAACCTGTTTGAATGTTTCTTGGTACTACTTTTTAATAATTACATCCTTTAATTTATGTAATCTAGTTAATTTAATCTAATGTCAAAAAGAGATTATAAATTTTTTATAATTTATAATTTAAAATAAATATATGTAGAAAAAAATTGTGGAAACAAAATGAGGACAGAATTTTAATTATTGGCAAACACTATGTTTACCGTTATGATTGGCACGTTCCTCTAATCAATGATGACTACCAACGGGAAACTACAGAACATTGATTTATGTGCCGTATAAATTAGTGTTGTTTATTAAACCTAATTATTATGGTAACCTATTTAAAAAATATATAATTTTATAATAATTGTTGTGGGGTTGTTCTAGCTTTGCTTTTCCAAATTCAAGTGGCATGTTAAGACTTTTCAATTGTTGAACAGCTAAAATAGGTTGTAATTTTGATTGCCAGCCTTTGAAAAATTAACGTTTCTTTATCATAAAATACACGAGATATGTTTTCCTTAAATACGAAGGATCGATTAGGAACTCAATGTTTACTAAGTATTTGGTGGGATGAGATTCTATTGAATTAACGCGATCCTGTAAACGATACTCTAGATATATTTATGCTTGAAAGCAGGGACGAATTTAGTTTCTAAATTATGGTTCACATGAATTTATGTTTTTTTTTCACTCAACTAGATAATTTATGTTCATTTATATGTTGACACTATTGCTATAAAAAGGCAAGATGGTGCATTTAGTTTAATGTTGAGTTCAATGGCAGAGCCTGAATTTTTACTAAGGGACTCAAAATATGAGAAGAAATAAACGCATGAAGAAGTCAAAGGAAATTCAACATCTATTATATATATATAAAATATGTCTAACCATGTAGACAATATAATTTTTTCATTGAACGAAGTTCAAATGAACTCCCTCGATATCCTATCTGGCGCTACCACTGATTGAGTTAGCATATATCCAAAGAAATTAAACAAGAATCAATTTTCACTTAATATTTTCTTTTCTCACCGTTCAAGTAATAAATGAAGATTAGAGTATATACTAAAATGCTAATTAATTATCATTATGATTTGTTCTAAACATTTGGCATGAACGAGTGTTTTCGTAGATTACAACACAAGAGTCAGATCTTAGATGGTAAGAAAACTCGAAAACAAATAATCAATTTCATCCATACTTCAAATTACACTCCTCATCACATGGCCAGAGAAGAATATATATTGGGATAGATTATTATTATTTTTGCCTAATTTTTTCACTTTTCTTTTGTCTTCCTCTTTTTAAAAAGAGTGAAATAGTGTAAGACATCGTTTGGTGGGAGGTATTAGAGAAAATAATAGTGTGATAATTAGCTTTGTTATTATTGCTTTTGTTTGGTAGTGTTATATACCCTATTCAATATCCTTTTCGTTACAATTTATGTGATGTCATTTGACTAGATTTGAAGTTTAAGAAAAAATGAAAGATTTTTTAAAAATTTATGATCTAAAATAAGTCATAATAATTTTATGTGATTATAAATTATCTCAATTATAAACATTTTAATGGAACACTTGTGGATTAATGTTGCAAAGTACCTACCATATTGTCTTTACTTCTCTTATTTAAGGTCCCATGCATTTACATGTGTGCAGTGTGATTATCAAAGTTGTATACAAAGTCTATGTTTCCGTTGGTACAAATATTATTTCTTTAATTCACTATGATGTTGTTTAACGCTTGAACAAATTAAAAATTTTTAATTCGTGAATTTAAAGTAAAGATATATAGAACATATGAAAATATTGTTTAATCTTATGATTTTAAATATGTTATGTAGAAAGTTAAAAGTGAAAATAGTTGCTCCTCCAAAAAAATAAGATATATTCTTTAAAATTAACTGAAAAGGAATAAAATAAACAAATTGAAGCATAAATATTATGATTATGTTTTATAAGTTCGATAAGTGTTGTCAGTCTTATAACGTTCTGAAAATCGAATGAATAAGATAAGTCACCCAACATCTGAACAGTACTCTCGAAACCTACAAAATTATGTCTTTCTTGAAAAGAGCCTCTCAGATTTTTTATTTTATTTTATTCCCTATTCGAAATTAAGTGGACCAATTGATTTAAATTTATATTGCATATGAGTAATTAAAGAAGAAATTAACATTCGTTATTAAAAGTCTAATTTTTCTATTTCTATCATATGAATTAGGGTTCGCCTAATACGTATCATAAATATAAAAAAATAAGTGAATTTCTTACTTATTTTTTTATGTTTGCGGTAGGTAAGACAAATTATTATTTTAAAAATATTTGTATATAATTTAAACAAATATTATGGGAGGTGGGATTGGAATGTGGACACAGGTAATATGGAATGAAATTAATGAAACTTGTTTTTCTTACTTTTATCTAATAAGTTATTTTCTTTATTCTAAAGAACTTATTTTTTAGAGAAAAATATTTTCTAAAATATTTAACCAAGAATATAGACAAATAATATTGGACGGAAGGAATAATAATCAATGTTTATGCCTCTCCATTTAAATATATTTTCATTTAATATTTTAAAATTGTATAGCTAGAATATCAAAATGTATAGACGTGCTTCCATGAGTTTTAAGAAAACGCGGATTTAGACAAATTCAACGTCCAAAAATTCAATATTGAATGTTGAATTAGCAACCTTTGAAGTGTTAATTCACACATAACTAAGTTTGGTTAACAAACGTCTTACGTGGCGTGGGATCCCACTTGTGTTATTTACATTGTTTTCTCCTTTTATGGTATAGAATCTTAGTAGCTCGGTTGTCTATATAAATTTTTACTTTGTTGGTGAAGATTCAATTCTCGATATTATAATCTGTTGCCCATAACCCATAATCCTACCCTAGTTCGTTTTCTATTATGGTTGCGTATCAATAGGTTCGGTTCGATTTTGAAGTTTATCGGTTATCGATTTATAGACATGCCAAACCGTTATAAAACCTTTAAGATATTGGCTTATCGGTTAATAGACGTTTAACGGTTATCAATTGTTATCAGTTTGATTATCGGTTTAACCATTAAAATTTGACACAAAAAAATAATCATTGAAATTCACTTTGAAACAAAGGTAACAAACAAATGAACCATGCACATGAGTTGACAAATGACATCTTGCTCAAAAACAAACACTGTCACATTGTAGAAAAACCGAGAGTTTGAGACAACCAGAAATAAAAGTATGAAACTAAACTCTAAGTCAAGGATTTTATATATCAAATTGTACGAATTTATAATTATTTAGTTTACTATTGGGTTATTGGTTAACCCGTTAAGAAAAACATCAAACCGTTAACAGCCGATAATCCGATAATAAAAATATCAAAACTGTTACCAAAACCGCTAAACCAATAACCTATTATCGATAAACCAGTAACTTTTTTTGATCGAGTTATCAATTTTGGTTCGATTTTAAATAACGCTATTTTCTATCACTGAACAAACAATAAACTCTATGGATGGGTTTCTAAATCCTTTTTCTTATATATTTATAGAGTTTCTCATTACAAATATAAAATACGTGCAAAAATTACTGAAATTTATGTGAATCAACATTATATATGCGGGATCCGCCCTTGCTCCCTCCTAATGTTAAGAAGGAAAAAAAAACACTCATTGCTTTCAAGAAACTTGTTTTCTACTACTTCAAGTTTGAATATTTCCCATTTCTCACACGAAAGTCGAAACACAGCTAAGTAAGCTTCACCCAATTTTTTTGGCCTTTTCCTTCACTTGTAAGGTTTCCTAAAGTCTGAGAACTTACGCCGGATTCAAGAGTTTAAGTTTATGAATTTTGGATCATATTCTTTTACTTGATTATGGTAATATAACATGAATTTCGGGTCAAGAAATATTAGGGGTGTGCATCGGTCGGTTCGGTTTGGTTTTATGTATTATCAGTTTGGTTTATCGATTTTTAATTTTTAAATACGTTAAACCAATAACCAAACCAATAAGATATTTTTTATTGGTTTTCGATTTATCGGTTTTGGTCTAACCAATAAGAAATGCCTATAAAACAAATATATGACTTCTCTAATAAATTTGACGCGACAAGACAGTAATGTAATTTTATAAATGCTCATAAAATAGAAACAATAGTAACAAACATGAAAAAAGCTATACAAGTGTAACACAAAGAGAAATTGAGAGGAATAGAATTCTTACTCAAGGTTTGGACATTTTGTATAATGTGAAGTTATAAACTCAAAGTCACAATGAAGTGTGAGTTGAAGGCTAAGGACAAAGACAGTAACTAGTAAGGTATTGAGATTAATATTTAATATTTATGTATACGTAAAAGTAGTAAATTCCTAGTCTTAATGGGTTGTCGGTTTACCCAATAACCCAATATAAAAAATCAATAACGAACCAATAACCTGATAATTATTTTTTATAAAACCATTAAAAAATCATTAACCCAATAACTCAAAAGCAATAAACCAATAACACTTTTTTCAGTTCGATTTATCGGTCGATTCGATTTTTGCACACCCCTAAGAAATATATATCCAAACTCTATTTTTGCTTATTCTTCACACACATGTATAACTTCGAGTTGAAAATCATTTACATTAGGGCGTAGCTAAGGGAAATTTGACAAGGGAGTTCATTTCTTCAATCGGAAAATTACACCATAATATAGAAGACTATTTTTTTTCAATGTAAATATGCACTACAACAAAAATAGTTGCAATAAATATGCACATTAACAAAGAATGTTTAAACCTTTACCAGTATTACTTAGTTGTCATTAGATCCAATGTCGCTATAGATTTTAAGGACATTTACAAAGAGTGCTAATTGGAAGGGGTGTGCAAAAATCGAACCGACCGATAAACCGAACAAAAAAAATGTTATTGGTTTATTGTTATTGGGTTATTAGGTTATTAGGTTAACGGATTCTTAATGGTTTTGTAAGAAAAAATTATCGAGTTATCGGTTCGATATTGATTTTTAATATTGGATTATTGGGTAAACCGATAACCCATTAAGACGGTAGTAATTTACTACTTTATCCATACATAAATATTAAATAGGAAAAATTACCTATATATACACCTTTATTTATCATATTTTCTATTATTCCCTACCATTTCAAAATATTACTAAAATCCCTTATTTTCCCCAAAATCCCAACTCGTCCGGATATATTACTCTAACATTATAAACCCATGTTTCCCCACTCCTATTCACGCCTTCAATCTCTCCCTTATTTCACTCCTATAATCTAATCAATTACATCCTTCATCCCAATTTGAATTTCAAAAGGTTTCTCTCTCCGGTCTATCAATTTCAAATCACTGAATAAGTAGTTTTCATCTTATCCATTCTACTGTTCTTCGATTTTTTTTCTCATCAATTTCCTGATACATATGGATGATGCTCCTTTGTTTAGTATGGGGATTACCCAATTAAACTCATCTAACACTGATCGTATTTATGATTCTAACGATCCTAAATGGGCTGAAAATATATCTAAACGTTTGCATGATCCATTAGCAATGGCGAATCAAAGTTCTGAGAAGGAAAAGTCGAAAAAGGATGTACCTTCATCTTCCAATGCGAATGTGGAAAAAACATCCAAGAAAAGGGGTAGAAAAGTTGCATCTGCAATTTCTTGACATACTCTACCCCGGGTATATATTTTCTAACTGACACATTTTTTTTTATGTTTGATATCCTCTGTTGTTAGTTGCTTAAAAACCTGATACATTGTTGTTAAAGTGATTTTCTCATATTGCTATGTATCTTGATTCAAACGTTTTATGTTGATACATAAAACCTTAATTTGTGTTCTCTATTTGATTAGTCGGTATGAATGTATCAAGTTATAAATTTCAAATTGTAAAATTTGTTGTAATATGGAAAATATTGTATCATATACTAACATCGTTTGTACCTGATACAAAAATATTACATAATGAGTATATGATTTTATAATTAGTATCCATATATATTTTTGGCAGATTTTTTAGTTCATCAAGTTGTAATGAGTATCAGATACACTTTGTGTCATCCATTTTGGACATTTAGGGGGCAATTTACAAGAATTAGGTGATTTTCTCAATTTTTGTGTGTGTATGCCTATGAATAATTTGGTGACGTGGCTTACAGACGATTTCTTTGTGAAACCTTTATGGAACCCTTCTCAAGAAGTTGGAGGAGCAGTACGTAAAGTCTCACAATTTTCGGAGTCCATTTTGAGTATTTAGGGGCCAATTTACAAAAAATAGGTGATTTTCTCAAATTTTTGTGCATGTTAGCCCATGAATATTTTGGTGATATGGCTTTCGGATGATTTCTTTGGAAAAACTCTATTGAACCCTCCATAGGGAGTTGGGGGAGCTGTACGTACAGTCTCACAATTTTCGGAGTCTATTTTGAGTATTTAGGGGCAATTTACAGGAAGTAAGCAATTTTCTTAATTTTTCATGTGTGTTAGCCCATGAATATTTTGGTGATATGACTTCCGGTTAATTTTTTTCCAAAACCTTTTGGGGACCCTCCGTAAGTACCCGGAGGAGCAGCAGGTGAAGCATCGAAAATTTTCACGGTGTTTTTGGACATTTATGAGGCATTTAATAGGAATAAGACGATTTTTATCATTTTTCGTGTGTGTTAGCCCATGAATATTTTAGTAATATAGCTTCTGGTCAATTTTTTCTTCGAAACCTTTTGGGGACCCTCCGTAAGTACCCGGGGGAGCAGCAGGAGATGCCTCGAGAATTTTCAAGACATTTTTGGAGATTTACGAGGTATTTAATAGAATATTTTGGTGATATGGCTTCCGGAAGATTTCTTTGTGAAACTTATATGGAACCCTCCGTAGGGAGTTTGGGGAGCAGTACGTACGGTCTCACCATTTTCAGAGTCTATTTTGGACATTTAGGTGTCAATTTACAGGAATTAGGTGATTTTCTCAATCTTTTGTGTGTGTTAGCCCGTGAATATTTTGGTGATATGGATTTTGAATAATTTCTTTGCGAAACCTTTACGAAATCCTCCATAGAAAGTTGGGGGAGAAGTATGTATAGTATCACTATTTTAAAAGTCTATTTTGGGTATTTAGGGACCAATTTACACTAATTAGGAGATTTTCTCAATTTTCGTGTGTGTTAGCCTATGGATATTTTGATGATACGGCTTCCAGACGATTTCTTTGTGAAATCTTTATGGAACTCTCCGTTGGGAGTTGGGGAGCAGTACATACAGTCTCACCTATTTCAGAGTCTATTTTTGGCAATTAGGGGCCAATTTACAGGAATTAGGTGATTTTCATGGGTTTTTTGTGTGTGTTAGCCCATGAATATTTTGGTGATATGGCTTTCAAAAGATTTTTTGTGAAACCTTTATGGAACCCTCCATAGGGAGTTGGGGGAGCATTACGTACTGTCTTACCATTTTCAGTGTCTATTTTGGGCATTTAGGGGGCAATTTTCAAGAATTAGGTGATTTTCTCAAATTTTTATGTATGTTAGCCCTTAAATATTTTGGTGATATGGCTTCCACACGATTTCTTTGTGAAACCTTTACGGAACCCTCCGTAGGGAGTTGGGGGAGAAGTACGTACAGTAGCACCATTCTTAGAGTCCATTTTGGATATTTAGGGGCCAATTTACAGAAATTAGGTAATTTTCTCAATTTTTCGTGTGTGCTAGCCTATGAATATTTTGGTGATACGGCTTCCAGATGATTTCTTTGTGAAACCTTTATGGAACCCTTCGTAGGGAGTTGAGGGAGTTGTACGTACAGTCTCACCATTTTCAGAGTCCATTTTGCACATTTAGGGGCCAATTTACACGAATGAGGCGATTTTCTCAATTTTTTGTGTGTTAGCTCATGAATATTTTGGTGATATGGATTCAAGATGATTTCTTTGTGAAACCTTTACGGAACCCTCTATAGGGAGTTGGGGGAGCAGTACGTACAGTCTCACCATTTTCAGAGTATATTTTGGACATTTAGGGGCAATTTTCAAGAATTAAGCAATTTTCTCAATTTTTTGTATATGTTAGCTCATGAATATTTTTGTGATATGGCATCCATATGATTTCTTTCTGAAACCTTCATGAAACCCTCCGTAGGAAGTTGGGGGAGCAGTCCGTATAGTCTCACCATTTTCAGAGTCCATTTTAGGCATTTAAGGGGCAATTTATAGGAATTTCTGATTTTCTTTATTTTTTATGTGTGTTAGCCCATGAATATTTTGGTGATAAGTCTTTCGGACGATTTCTTTGCGAAACCTGTACGGAATCTTTTGTAGGGAGTTGGGGGGAGCAGTACGTATAGGCTCACCATTTTTAAAGTTCATTTTGGGCATTTAGGGGGAAATTTACAGGAATTAGACAATTTTCTCAATTTTTGGTGTGCTAGCCATGAATATTTTTGTGATATGGCTTCCAGACGATTTATTTGGAAAATGTCTATGGAACCCTGCGTAGTTAATTGGGGGAGCAGTATGTATAGTCTCACCATTTTAGGAGTCTATTTTGGGTATTTAGGGAGTAATTTACAGGAATAAGGCGATTTTTATATTTTTTCTTGTGTGTTGGCCCGTGAATATTTTTTTGCTATGGCTTCCGGATGATTTCCTGTGAAAACTTTATAGAACCCTCCATAGGGAGTTGGGAGATTAGTACGTACAGTCTCACAATTTTCAGAGTCTATTTTGGACATTTAGGGGGCAATTTATAGGAATTAGGTGGTTTTTTTTGTGTGTGTTAGCCTATGAATATTTTGGTGATATAGCATCCAGATTATTTTTTTGTGAAACTTTTATGGAACCCTCCGTAGGGAGTTAATGGAGAAGAACATACAGTATCACCATTTTTACAGTCCATTTTGGGTATTTAGGGGCCAATTTACATAAATTAGGCAATTTTCTCAATATTTCATGAGTGTTAGCCTATGAATATTTTGGTGATACGACTTTCAGACGATTTCTTTGTGAAACCTTTATGGAACCATCCGTAGGGAGTTGGGGGAGCAGGACGTACAGTCTCACCATTTTATAGTCTATTTTGGGCATTTAGGGGGCAATTTACAAGAATTAAGCGATTTTCTCAATTTTTGGTGTGTGCTAGGCCACAAATATTTTGGTGATATGACGTCAGGACAATTTCTTTGTGAAAGCTTTATAGAACCCTCCACAGGGAGTTGGGGGAGCAGTACGTACATTCTCACTATTTTTAGAGTCCATTTTGAGCATTTAGGGGGCAATTTACTAGAATGAGGCGATTTTCTATGTTTTTTGTGTGTTAGCCTATGAATATTTTGGTGATATGACTTTCGGAAGATTTCTGTACAAAAAATTTACGGAACCCTTTTTAGGGAGTTGGGGGAGCAATACGTGGAGTATCACAATTTTCAGAGTCCATTTTGGACAGTTAAGGGGCAATTTATAGGAATTAGGTGATTTTCTCAATTTTTTCTGTGTGTTAGTCCATAAATATTTTGGTGATATGATTTCTAGATTACTTCTTTGCGAAACCTTTATGGAACCCTCCGTAGGGAGTTAGGAGAGCAGTACGTACAATCTCACCATTTTCGGAGTCCACTTTGGGTATTTAGGGGCCAATTTATAGGAATTAGGTAATTTTCTTAGTTTTTTGTGTGTGTTAGCCCATCAATATTTTGGTTCTTTGTGAAACCTTAATGGAACCCTCCGTAGAAAGTTGGGGGAGCAATATGTATAGTCTCACTATTTTCGGAGTTTATTTTTTGTATTACGGGGGCAATTTAAAGGAATTAGGTGATTTTATCAACTTTTCGTGTATGTTAACCCATGAATATTTTGGTGAAGACCTTGCGTAAGTACCCGGGGGAGCAGCAAGTGAAGCCTCAGATTTTAACGCCATTTATAGGCATTTATGAGTTATTTTATAGGAATTAGGCTATATTTCTCATTTTTCGTGTGTGTTAGCCCATGAATATTTTTGTGATATGACTTCTAGTCAGTTTTTTTCAAAAACTTTTGGGGTCCCTCTGTAAGTACTCGGGGGAGAAGCACGGGAAGCCTCAGGAATTTTCATGGTGTTTTTGGGCATTTACGAGCAATTTAATAGGAATTAAGCGATTTTTCTCATTTTTGGTGTGTGTTAGCCCATGTATATTTTGGTGATATGGCATCCCGTCAATTTTTTTTCGAAATTTTTTTAGGACCTTCCATAAGTAACCGAGGGAGTAGTAGGTGAAGTCTCGAAAATTTTCACAGCGTTTTTGGGCATTTACGAGGAATTTCGTAGGAATTAGACGATTTTTGTTATTGTTCGTCGGTGGTTAGCCAATGAATATTTTGGTGATATAACTTCCGGTCAATTTTTTTTTGAAATATTTTTGGGACCCTCGGTAAATACTTGGGGGAGCAGCAGGAGAAGCCTCTGGAATTTTCACTGCATTTTTGGGCATTTACAAGACATTTAATAGGAATTAAACGATTTTTTCTCATTTTTCGTGTGTGTTAGCCTATGAATATTTTGGTGATATGGCTTCCGGTCAATTTTTTCCAAAACCTTTTAGGGGTCCTCCGTAAGTACTCGGGGGAGCAGCAGATGAAGTCTCGTGAGTTTTCACGGTATTTTTTGGTATTTACGAGGCATTAGATAGGAATTAGGTGATTTTTTTCTCATTTTTTGTGTGTGTTAGCCCATGAATATTTTGGTGATATGGCTTCTGATCAATTTTTTTCCGAAACCTTTTGGGGACCCTCCGTAAGTACTCGGGGGAGCAACAGGTGATGCCTTGGAAATTTTCACGGTGTTTTTGGTCAGTTACGAGGCATTTAATAGAAATTAAGTGATTTTTCTCATTTTTCGTGTCTATTAGCCCATGAATATTTTGGTGATATGGATTCTGGTCAATTTTTTTCTGAAATCTTTCGGGAACACTCCGTAAGTACCCGGGGGAGTAGCAAGTGAAGCATCGGGAATTTTCACAGCAATTTTGGGCATTTAGGAAGAACTTTATAAGATTAGACGATTTTTCTCATTTTTCGTGTGTGTTTGCCATTGAATATTTTTTTGATATGGCTTCCGATCAATGTTTTTCAGAAACCTTTTGGAGACTCTCTGTAAGTACTCGGGGGAGTAGTAGGTGTAGCCTCAAAAAATTTCACGGTGCATTTCGAAGGAATTAGTTGATTTTTGTCATTTTTCGTGTATGTTAGCGCATGAATATTTTGGTGATATTGCTTCCGGTCAATTTTTTCTGAAACCTTTTGGGGACCCTTCGTATGTACCCGGGGGAGCAGCAGGTGATGCCTGAGGAATTTTCGCAGCGTTTTTGGGCATGTACGAGTTATTTAATAGGAATTAGGCGATTTTTCTCATTTTTTTGTCTGTGTTAGCCTATGAATATTTTGGTGATACGGCTTCTGGACGATTTCTTTGTGAAACCTTTATGAAATTTTCCGTAGGGAGTTGGGGAAGGACTACGTACAGTCTCACCATTTTTTGAGTCCATTTTGGACATTTAGGGCGCAATTTACAGGAATTTAGCGATTTTCTCAATTTCTCGTGTGAACGCCCATGAATAATTTGGTGATATGGCTTCCGAAAGATTTTCTTTTTAAACCTTGATGGAACGCTCCGTATGGAGTTAGGGGAGCAATACATACAGTCTCACCATTTTTAGAGTACATTTTGGAAATTTAAGGGGCAATTTACAGGAATTAGACGATTTTCTTAGTTTTTGGTGTGTACTAGCCCATGAATATTTTGGTGATATAACTTCTGGATGATTTCTTTGTGAAACCTTTACGGAACCCTTCTTAGGGAGTTGGGAGAGCAGTACGTATAATCTCACCATTTTCAGAGTCTATTTTGGGCAATTAGGGGGAAATTTATAGGAATTAGGTGATTTTTTCAAGTTTTTTGTGTGTGTTAACCCATGAATATTTTGGCGATATGAATTAAGAACGATTTCTTTGTGAAACCTTCATGGAACCATCCGTAGGGAGTTGGGGGACAAGTATGTGCAGTCTCACCATTTTCAGAGTCCATTTTGGGCATTTAGGGGGGCAATTTACAAGAATTAGGTGATTTTCTAAGTTTTTTGTTTGTGTTAGCCCATGAATATTTTGGCGATATGACTTTCGGATGATTTCTTTTGAAAATTCTCTGTAGGAAGTTGTGGGAGAAGTACGTACAATATCACAATTTTCAGAGTCCATTTTGGTTATTTAGGGGCCAATTTATAGGAATTAAACAATTTTCTCAATTTTTCGTATTTGTTAGCCTATGAATATTTTGGTGATAAAGCTACTGGACGGTTTCTTTGTGAAAACTTTTTGAACCCCTCCATAGGGAGTTGGGAGAGAAATACGTACAGTATCAACATTTTCAGAGTCCATTTTGGAGATTTAGCGGCCAATTTACAGGAATTAGGTGATTTTCTCTATTTTTTGTGTGTGTTAGCTCAAGAATATTTAGGTGATATGGCTACTGGATGATTTTTTTTGTGAAACCTTTATGGAACCCTCTGTAGGGAGTTAGGGGAGTAGTACGTAGAGTCTCATTATTTTTAGAGTCCAATTTGGGCATTTAGGGGGCAATTTAGAAGAATTAGTCGATTTTCTCAATTTTTCATGTTGTTAGACTATAAATATTTTGGAGATATAAATTTCGGACGATTTCTTTATGAAACCTTTCGTAGGGAGTTGGGGGAGCAGTACGTACAATCTCACCATTTTCAGAGTCTATTTTGAGCATTTAGAAGGTAATTTACAGGAATTAATCGATTTCTCAATTTTGTGTGTGTGTGTTAGCCCATGAATATTTTAATGATATGGCTTCCAGATGATTTCTTTGCGAAACCTTTACGGAACCATCTGTAGGAAGTTGGAAAAGAAGTAGTATCACCATTTTTATAGTCCATTTTGGGTATTTAGGGGTCAATTTAATGGAATTAGGTAATTTTCTCATTTTTTTTGTAAATGCTAGCCTACGAATACTTTGGTGATAAGGCTTTCCGATGATTTTTTTGTGAAACCTTAATGGAACCCTCCGTAGGGTGTTGGGATAGCACTACATACAATCTCACCATTTTCAGAGTCCATTTTAGGTATTTAGGGGGCAATTTATAAAAACTAGTCGATTTTCTTAGTTTTTTTGTAGGTATTAGCCCATAAATATTTTGGTGATAGAGCTGACAGATGATTTATTTGTGAAACCTTTAAGGAACCCTCCGTAGGGAGTTGGGGAAAAAGTACGTGCAATATCACCATTTTTAGAGTACATTTTGGGTATTTAGGAGCAAATTTACAGGAATTAGGCAATTTTCTCAATTTTTTGTGTGAACGCCTATAAATATTTTAGTGATACGGCTTCCGGATGATTTCTTTGTGAAATCTTTATGGAACCCTCCGTACGGAGTTGGGGGAGCAGTACATATAGTCTCACCATTTTTAGAGTCCATTTTTGGTATTTAGGGGTTAATTTAGAGGAATTAGGCAATTTTTTCAGTTTTCTGTGTATAGCCCATGAGTATTTTGATAATATGGCTTCCGGATAATTTCTTTGTGAAACCTTTATGGAATCCTCCGTAGGGAATTGTGGGAGCATTATGTACAGTCTCACCATTTTCGGAGTTCATTTTTGGTATTTAGGGGCCAATTTACTTGAATTAGGTGATTTTCTCAGTTTTTTATGTGTTAGCTCATGAATATTTTGGTGATATAGCTTCTGGACTATTTCTTTGTAAAACCTTTACGGAACCCTCCGTAGGAGTTGGGGGAATAGTACATATAGTCTCACTATTTTCAGAGTACATTTTAGGTATTTAGGGGAAAATCTATATGAATTAGGCGATTTTGTCATTTTTTCATGTCTGTTATCCTATGAATATTTCGGTGATACAACTTCTAGATGAATTCTTTGTGAACCCTTTATGGAACCCTCCGTAGGGAGTTGGGAGAGAAGTACTTTCAGTCTCACCATTTTTTGGAATCTATTTTGGGCTTTTAGGGGCCAGTTAACATGAATTAAACGATTTTCTCAATTTTTCGTGTGTTAGATCATGAATATTATGGTGATATGACTTACAGACGATTTCTTTGTGAAACATTTATGGAACCCTCCGTAGGGAGTTGGTGGAGAAGTAAGTACAGTCTCACCATTTTCAAAATCCATTTTGGGCATTTAGGGGGCAATTTATAGGAATTAGGCGATTTTCTCAGTTTTTTGTGTGTGTTAGCCCATGAATATTTTGGTAATGTGGCTTTCAGATGATTTCTTTGTGAAACCTTTACGGAACCCTCTGTAGGGATATGGGGGAGAACTACATGTAGTATCACCATTTTCAGAGTTCATTTTGGGTATTTAGGGGCCTTTCTATAGGAATTAGGTAATTTTCTCTGTTTTTCGTGTGTATTAGCCTATGAATATTTTGGTGATATGACTTTTGGATGATTTCTTTGTGAAATATTTATGGAACCCTCCATAGGTAGTTTGGGGAGCATTAAATATAGTATCACTAGTTTCCAAGTTTATTTTCGGCATTTAAGGGGCAATTTACATGAATTATGTGATATTCTCAGTTTTTTGTGTATGTAGCCCATTAATATTTTGGTGATATGACTTCTAGATTATTTCTTTGTGAAACCTTTATGGAAACCTCTGTAGGGATTTGGGGGAGCAATACGTATAGTCTCACCATTTTCGATGTCCATTTTGGGTATTTAGGGGCCAATTTACAAGAATTTGATAATTTTCTCAGCTTTTTGTGTGTTAGTCAATGAATATTTTGGTGATATGACTTCCTAACGATTTCTTTACGAAACCTTTATGGAACCCTCCGTAGAAAGTTGGGGGAGCAATATGTATAGTCTCACAATTTTCGGAGACCATTTTTGGTATTTAGGAGAAATTTACAGAAATTAGGCGATTTTCTCAATTTTTTCGTATGTGTTAGTCTATGAATATTTTGGTGATACGGCTTCTGGATGATTTCTTTGTAAAACATTTATGAAACCCTCCGTAGGGAGTTGGGGGAGCAATACGTTCAGTCTCACCATTTTCAGAGTCCATTTTGGGCATTTAGGGGGCAATTTACAGGAATTATGTGATTTTCTCAATTTTTCGTGTGTGTTAGCGCATTAATATTTTGGTGATATGGTTTCCAGACGATTTCTTTGTTAAACCTTTATGGAACCCTCCGTAGGGAATTGAGGGAGTAGTATGTACAATCTCACCATTTTCAGAGTTCATTTTGGGTATTTAGGTGGCAATTTACAAGAATTACGCGGTTTTCTCAGTTTTTTGTGTGTTAACCCATGAATGTTTTGGTGATATGACTTTCGGATGATTTCTTTGTGAAATCTTTACGAAATCATCCGTAGGGAGTTGGGGAGAAGTACGTACAATATCACCATTTTTAGAGTCTATTTTTTATATTTAGGGGCCAATTTATAAGAATTAGGCAATTTTCTTAATTTTGTGTGTGTGTTAGCCTATGAATATTTTAATGATACGGCTTTTGGACGATTTTTTTGTGAAATCTTTATGGAACCCTCCTTAGAGAGTCGGGGGAACAATACATACAATCTCACCATCTTCAGAGTTCATTTTTGACATTTAAGGGGCAATTTACAGGAAATAGGTGATTTTTCAATTTTTTGTATGTTGTCTATGGATATTTTGATGATATGGCTTGTGGACGATTTCTTTACCAAACTTTTACGGATTCCTCTGTAGGGTGTTGGGGGAGCAGTACGTAAAACCTTACCATTTTCAAAGTCCATTTTGGACATTTAGGGGGCAACTTACAGGAATTAGACAATTTTATCAGTTTTTTGTATGTGTTAACCCATGAATATTTGGTGATATGACTTCTAGATGATTTCTTTGTGAAACCTTTATGAAACCCTCCGTATGGATTTAGGGGAGCAGTTCGTACTATCTCACCATTTTTTGAGACCATTTTGTGTATTTAGGGGATAATTTACAGGAATTAGGCGATTTTCTCAATTTTTTGTGTATGTTAGCCCATGAATATTTTGGTGATATGACTTCCGGACGATTTCATTGTGTAACCTTTATGGAACCCTCCGTAGGAAGTTGAGAGAGCAGTACGTACAGTCTCACCATTTTTGGAGTCCATTTAGGGTATTTAGGGGCAATTTACAAGAATTATGCAATTTTCTCATTTTTTTCATTGTGAAATATTTATGGAGGCCTCCGTAGGGAGTTGGGAGAGCAGCACGTACAATCTCACCATTTTCAGAGTCCATTTTAGGCATTCAGGGGGCAATTTATAGAAATTAGGTGATTTTCTTAGTTTTTTGTGTGTATTAGCCCATGAATATTTTGGTGATATGGATTCCGGACGATTTATTTTCCAAACCTTTACGGAACCCTTCGTAGGGAGTTGGGGGAGAAGAACGTACAATATCACCATTTTTAGAGTCCATTTTGGATATTTAGGAGCCAAATTACAGGAATTAGGTAATTTTCTCAATTTTTCGTGTGTGTTAGCCCATGAATATTTTGGTGATATGACTTCCAGACGATTCATTGTGAAACCTTTATGGAACCCTTTGTAGGGAGTTGGGGGAGAAGTACGTACAGTCTCACCATTTTCAGAGTCTATCTTGGGAATTTAGGGGGCAATTTTCAGGAATTAGGTTATTTTCTCAATTTTTCGTATGTGTTAGCCCATGAATATTTTGGTAATATAGCTTCTGGACGATTTCTTTGTGAAATCTTTATGGAACCCTTTAGGTGGTAACACAGTTTCATCTAATACATTGTCTGGAACTGACCAATCCTTTCTATCTGGCATTGGAACCATTGAAACTTCTTATGTCTTTGCTAATGCATTAGGCTTGTAGTAATCAGAGCTGTAGGGATGCATATCTGTAACATTCTTACACTTTAAAACAGAAATTGCATGTGCACAAGGTACCTCATCTAGTTGAAATCTACTACAATTACATATGTTCACTATTGAAGTACCTCACTTTGAATATATCCGAATTTTTCTTAACAGATGCCTTCAATCTCCAAGAACAGTCATCTGATTAACACACTAATACATAGCTGCAATTGTACCAGATACATTAGAAAAGCTATTGTTTCATGTATCATTCATAAAAAAGAAGACAAGTTTAATATACATTTTTATCAATTATCATAATGATCCATCAATAACATAAGTACCAAATACCTATTATTGCATACTCATTATTAAATGTATCAGAGATACATCAACAACATGATAAATTTAATATCTATTAGTCATAATTACACATTCTTCCATACTGATATATTAAAAAAAAAGAAATTCACATATATCTAATACTTTATATCAACAACACACTGACTCACAGCTCTAAAAACTCATTAAATATACGTCAAATTAGTAATGTATCAAGTTGTAACCAGCAATGTATCATGACTTATATTTTCATATACAAATTAAAAAAATAAACAATACTGATTAAAGCAAAAAGAAAAAAGAAAAAAAAATTCACATGTATCTGATTCAACCAAGTTATGAGCATGTGTCCTTTTCAGCACCTTCAACACAGATAATTGCACTAGTTGATACATCAAAAATTTGTATCTCGCCAACATTCTTATCTGTTGTATCAATACAGAGGAGATACATAGCAAATCCAACCTCACGTTTCTTCACCTCAACGTACAGTTTTACTCCCGTATCATTCCTAATAATCAGTGGAGATGAATACCTTTTACAATGTATCAGATCTTGATTTTTTCCCTCAATTCATCAATATTCAACTCAGCTGCAATGGCTGAAATTAGATTCACGAATGAAATATTTCCCCCAACCGCTATCGCATCACTCATGTATTGTTCATATCTAATCTCACTTTTTCATATTCCTGAATGCCTCAACAAAATCGAAATATTCATTATATGTCTTATCAAATTTCGACAATTTTTTTTAATCTTAGTCGAAAGCTTCTTCAACGAAATAGGGAGAACGATGAATAGGGATTTTTAATTTTGAATTTTAAATTGGTTTGTTATGTTAGAATCTACGTTTCAGTGATTGACAGTAAGGGAGGAACTGAATAGCGTAAATTATGGGATTGTAATTAGATTTTCCGTTTTGTTACCCTTTTTAAGCGCAACAGTCGCACATATAATGTATCAAAATTAATGTATCCGGATAATCAGTTATGTATCCGAAATGTGTAAAATTTATGGGATTAATGTAATTACAAAAAGAGTAGGGATAGGATGTGATTTCATCATTACACTACGGGATTCTTAAAAAAATTACTATTAAATATTAATCTCAGTACCTTACTGGTTACTGTATTTGCTCATTAGCGTTTAATTCATACTTTACACTGACTTTGAGTTCACAACTTCACGTTATACAAAACGTCAAAACTTAAAGTACAAATCATACTTTTTTAATTTCTCTTTGTGTTGTACTTATATAGTTCTTTTCATGTTAGTTATTATTGTTTTTTTTTAATGAGCAATTTGTAAAATTACATTATTATCTTGTCGTGGAGAAGTCATATATTCATTTTATAAATATTTCCTTATTGGGTAAATCGAAAATCGAACCGTTAAGGATCAAAATCGATAAACCAAAAACAGATAAAAATGTCTTATTGGTTTGGTTAATGGTTTAGCATATTTAAAATTGAAAATCGATAAACCGAACCGATAATACATAAAACCAAATTGAACCGACCGATACACACCCGTACTAATTGTCTCTAAAAGACATATTTAGCGACAATTAAGCTATTGTCATTAATTAATTACCGCTAAAAATAATTTTTGGTATAGTGATAGTAGATGTTGGATCCTCTTAACTTTTACGTATATTCACCTTTTCTTGTTATTTGAATACCCTTAGTGAAATTCTGGCTCCGCCATTGTCAATATGAGCACTTTGCACATTGAAACGTGAGTAATATCCTATTGTTTGATGCACTTAAAAGGGACGGAGTGCGAAAAATCTCTTTTGTTTACCTCAAAATCTTCCCAAGTTGTTATCAAGACAACAAAAGGACTCGAACCAGCAACAATTAGCATGCTTGAAAAAAAAAAAAACTTTCCAATTCCATAAAATATCCCTATTTAACTGAAAAAAATGCAGATGCTGCAGAGGCCTCGGCGATTAAATAAACAGGTTGACGAGCTTGCAGGCAAGCACCTATCTCGAAAGGACGCAGCTCAGATCCATCATAGAGAAGATTTGCACCAGGGTGAATCAACTCTTTACTGTCAGTATCACCTTGATCAACTTTAGTAGTTTTTGAAGGCGATTCCTCAGCCTCATAAATAGAAGGCAGGGCATATGATCTGCAAGTTCATTTTTAGAAAGCATGATATAAATTAAGCTAGAAAACAGAAACTATAGTATACAGAATTTCAATCAATGAACAATGTAGTATATTTATCGATCCTTAAATTATTGCAGCTCTGTCACATTATCCAATCGCGTTGGTAGCTCTGGTGTAATCAGTCATCATATTACTTACTGAGCATCATCAAAGACAATTTCAAATAGAGTTCTCCATCAAACAGCAAAAGCAAAGAGTTCAGTAAGAATTTCTAGTTCCAATTAACAGCAAGAAACAAACACTTGTATGTGAATTAGCGGTCATATTACCAAAGGACTATCACTAGCAATCTTCAGCAAATTTATCCATATGATATTGTTAAAGGACACGCTAATTAATGCAGTGCGAGTTGATTTCTCAGATGATCACTCAACTAATAGTTATTATCTCAGAAAGTCACCTTTCTTCTTGATTCCGATTTTTCTCAACAATGAAAGTGACTTTCTGAGATAATAACTGTATTAGCTTAGTGATCACTTGAGAAATCAAACTCTTGAAAGCCAAAAATAGACTATACAACAGTCAAGTCGGGCTATTCTTTTGGGAGACAAATGTGTTCTTATTTTCGCTTGGCACTATTTATTAGTGTTATTGAACCTTTAGATTATTCTTTTTCGCTTTTCTGGTGACAACTGATAAGTAATTTGAAGATAGTTCATCTTCCAAACTTATTACTTCATGTACATTCAAAGTTGGAGTGCTTACTTGCCAGTTAAGGCCAAGTTTGAGTGTCTGTTTATGTATTATGCAGATAATATGTTGGAAGTTCCAAAGATAAAGATATATTAAGCAAAGAATCATTAATCTGTGAAAATGTGAAAGAGTTTGATCAAGACACACCTCAGAATGTTGCCATCAAAACTCAGAATTTCTGTACGACATCGTTGTCGATTAGCAAGTTTCAGCCTCTGGCTTTTGCTAGTGGGACAAGAAATGGGAGAAGAAGGATTAGCGAGGGGGTTCCACCTTCTACTCGCATAGGTCATAAGCTGCCGGGATGCTGCATCTTTAGACTGTTCTTTCTGGTAAAGGAGTTTCGCGGTTGGACCATTGGCTTGATACTCAACACAAACGTCTCGTAGTCTCCTTCTTAAGTCTTGCATTTCGTTATGATGCTCCGTGAATAAGTCTGTTTGGAGTAGCTGAGACGAGACTACTCTCTTACATATATTATTGCACAATTTTGGACTAAACAGTGGGATACCGAATTCTACGCTTAGTGGAACCCATTCATACATCTCATGATCATTAGGTGCAAGGTTTTCCAAGAGTCTACCTTTGTGAAGTCTTAATAGACGAATATAACCAACGGTCCAAAAGCTCATTTTGTTTCCTAAACCAGATAATAATAAGTTCAAATTCAACATCTCTTTGGAGGACAATCCTAATTCCTCACCTATCTGAGGCGTTGAACCGTCGGAGTTTTTCAAGGGCAAGGGGACATCCAAAGTAAGAACTCTTCCAGCCTCATCAAGATCATATCTGCTGAGTGGCTGTACAAGAACAGCTGAATGATTGAGAAGTGAATTTACACAATGTAAAAGTATACTTCCTTTCACTAAGTTCCCTTCCGACTTCTTCCCCGAACCTCCAATAGAAGATCCATCCCATGACCATACAAGTGCTTTCTCGCAACCAGCTAATGGTGCAGGAAGCATTCTTAAACATTGGCCTTTCATTAGAACAACAGATAGAGGTCCACTAGCCATAGCAGAATATAGCACCAACTTCATCCAAGGTGTCATAGACAAGGGTGAGGGCGGTCCAAAATGAGCAGGGCCTTTTGCTCCTGGCAAAACTGAAGGAGGAATGGGAACCATGGATACGACAATATCATAGTCACGCTGAAATAGACGATCTAAAGTAGCCTCTGATAGAGCAGCCAAGCTTTCAACGCGGAGAATATCCACACGGTAATTCTTCTGTTTTTTTAAGCCTTTTGCGAGGCCTAAATCTTCAGTACGTACCAGCTTCTCATCAGTCTTAGAATATATATTATCACTGGAAGAATTATCAGATAGATGTTTTCTCTCATCAGTGCATTCTTTGGGTGTTCCAGATTGTACTGAATTCTCATCATTTATCTCAAACTCATTTGTAGCAGAATCACCCGTGTTTTCAGTAACAGAAATGTCCATCAAGGAAGTATAACCATCACTTTTACCAGAAACAATAGTGGTCTTTTCGACTTCTTCAGATGGAACCCCTCCTGATGTTAGACATTCCAGGACATGACGAAGGCTAAATGCATGATTGGCAAACTCCTGCAGTTCGCCTTCAAATATTGCCCCCTCTAGTGTGCTCAAATCATTACAAAGATCTGTAATACTAGCATGACCTAGTTTTCCAGCTTCATATAATGTCACCGCGTGAAATTTCAGACCTGAAGAAGAAAGGGGATGCTTCAAACCACTATTGGACAAGGATCACATAATATCCTAACAGCTGAAGGGGATATACGGTATACCATATAACGTTCGAACATATTACAATGAATTGAGCTACATCAGAAAGATATTCTCTGAATCTCAAATTACATAAGTGAACTTTTTAAGATTCTTCTAAAGTAATCACTGTACAACTTTTTTTCACGCAAGTATAAGGCGATACTAAGTTGCATTTCATAAAAAAAAAAAGTCGGAATCATTGGAAATAAAATACTTGTAAGTCTTAATGCTCATTTGGTAGTGGACTTGAAAAGTTAGAAGAAGAAGCTATACCTGGTGATACAGATCCCATCATAAGATACGAAGTAATATTAGCGTCAACAAGGAAAGCAATTCGACCATAACCAGACCCAGAGATATTATTTTCTGCCCATGGAATTTCTCCTTGCTGAAAAGCAATGCCATCAGTGGATGCATTTACAAAGACCAAGCTAGCATTTGAACCATCTTCCTCATCGCTGTGGATACATTTAGGTGACCCTGGGACATTAGAATCTTGAAGAATAGAAGATGGATCAATTAGTTTGATAGCCCATCCCAATCGGCAAGCAAAAGAAGCAGCTGCTTGCAATTGAGAAAGATCAGCTTGTAATGTTGTCGATAACTCAGCAACAGTTGAATTCTCACTTGAAACCACAAAAACAGCATACAGCAACCTGGATAATGAGGTTCACATATTATATCTTGACCACAATCAACATATAAGAAAAGAAGGGCAGCCCGGTGCACTAAGTTTCCACAATGTGCAGGGTCGGGGGAAGGGCAAGACCACAAGGGTCTATATGCATTTCTGCAAGAGGCTGCTTCCACAACTCGAACCCATTACCTTCTAGTCATAAGGCAATAACTTTACCAGTTACGCCAAGGCTCCCATTCTATTGACCACAATCAATATATATAATAGGGAAATATAATATAAAAACTCCTTTGTTTAAGAGAAATGCCTTACTCCTCAATGGGATCTTCATAAGACTGCTCTCGGTTTGAAACGAACCCTTCAAGCCTGGAAACTGTAATAGACTAATAGTGTGTATCAACACCCTAATGTCTCAAATAAAAGGATTCAACAGAAAACATAAGTGTGCAAGTAAGGCAAGAAATCTTTTTGATATGTGTAAAGTCAATACAATTTTTTTAATCTATCTTCGCTAACCGAAGTAAATATGACAATAGAACGAAATGAGCTACACACTACCAACTTCATTTTTCTTTAGCTAGTTATTTTGAAAATGACGACGTGGAATGAGTTTAAGTATGAAGACTAATATCCATTATGTTCCAAGTATAACTACTAGATTATGATCAAATATGATTACCCGCTTTCATTGAAATGAGAATGAACATTGTCAAACCAAAAATGACTAATCGAGATAAGAAAAACACGATGATTAAACCTGTCTTAAAAAGTAAGAGATGAAACAAGTAACAAAAACACTTCTAAACCAAAGAATTTACTAATTACCTTTAAAACGATCATCAGCATAGACAGGAACATCAAAATACACTAGTCCATGTCGATGTAGACCTCTTACAATTTCTGGATTAAAAAGAATGAAAGAATTTGCTTCCTCACAGATTTTATCTATTGTTGCCATTTCTTCTTCTGTCAATTTCTGTGAGAAGGATAACAAAGACCACGAGATAAACCTCACATGTCAATCACAAAGGAAGCGAAATATTACATTTTATGGAGAAATTGAACGTCTATGTCAACTTGCCTTAAATTCCTCCATAGTAAAGTTGACTAGACAAACTGCCCACCATGGCTCAATAACAAAGTCCACTGGCTGCGTGGGCAACAGTTCTTTCGCTATTGATTTGTTCAGTTTCCACATAATTTTCTGCCAAGCTCCAAAATTATGAAAATTAAGTTAGACAAACAACAAAAGAATTCACTCATCTCTACATGAGCAATCGAGCTTAGCATGCAGATTGTGAATAGATCTCCAAGTTGGATACTAACTACTTCAAATAAAGAGCCAAATATGTATAACACTTTCGAAACTAAAGGAACATCAGTAGCATGATATTCAACTAGCACATTATACTTGCTTGATGCTTCTATAGACAAAATGTGTATACTCCCTTCATTTGAATTTGTTTGCATGGTTTTGACTTGATACAGTTTTAAAAAGCAAAATGTACTTTTGAATCTTGTGATGTTAAACAAAAGATATGTAGAATGTATCAAAATGACCTTTGATTTTGTGGCCTTAAACATGTCATGTAGAAAGTTAGAATTAAAGAGTTGCTAAAAAAAGAAAGGGACATTCTTTTGAGTAAAAAAGAAAAGTAAGAAAAACAAATTGAAACGGAGAGAGAACATATTACTGGACTCCCTACTTCTTTAGTTCTGCTGCCGATAAGCAGAAGTGTGGCTCGAGAAGATTGAGTATCAGTCACTTCGAAGAGTTGCACATGGATAATATGGCCACAAACTGTTATCAGCTATCTATCACAATATGTATTAGAACAGCTTAGCAGTTAGCATAACTTTTTTCCGGACAATACCTTAGACTTGCACTTATTCATGATGTCAATAAATTCATTTCTTCCAACTCCAGTGAGCCGTAAAGCATCTGCAGCACTAAAATTTGGGATGCTGTCATAAGGTTGCTCTGCATTCATTATAGAAGAGAGTCGATAAACTAATTGAGTAAAAGAAAGAATCGAGGACATCTAACAATCCACACAAATTATGACGCTGAAACAGTGATCAAATGCGGAGAACTTTAGCCTTTTGGACAATTTGGAAAAGGTATAAATTTATTTGTTAAGTGAAACAAACTTTAACTTTTAAGTGAAGAACATTAGAAACAAAATCCACTCAAGCGATAACCTTTCTGTTTCAATAAAAGGAAAAGCATGGACATTCTTAATGGACAAATATAGGTTATTACCATTTTTCATGACCTCAAATAACATGTCGCAGTAGTATCTGAAAGGAGACATCCTCATGACACGGCAAAAATAATCCGCTAGGTGATATGGGAAGAGCTGCAGGCACAAATAAAACATGTAAAGTTATTAACTGAATTTTGTAACTTGTAAGACATCAATTCCAAGGTACAAGTCTCACAGAATTATTGATTAACATAGAAATCTAAAGTAAATAAGCATATATTAGTTGAAAAAAACCTTTCTTTCCTCCATGTCAATATTTTTTATGAGCATAACTGCATAATTGTAAGCAAATTATGCTGCTTGCAGATAAAGACATTTGTATTACAAAATATCAGAAATGATTTTCAAGCAATACACACCGCTAAATTCCTTCGTAGATTACGCAACATTTCTTCATAGTATTCATCTTCTTTGCAAACTTTACTAGCAAAACAAGTGTTCCACTGGAGTCTCTTTTTTATGCAATGTTCAATTATCCTGCATAAACACTAGTTAGTGGAACATAGAACCACAGGTTAACTAGTAAATCTTTTGATGGTAAAATGAATAATCATGAACAGAGACAAGATTCATACTGAAATATTACATCAGTTATACATTTTAATATCTAAAAAAATTGTTAATTTAATAATGATTAATCTTCTCAACAAGAATGGTTGCATCTCTAGTTTCACCGAAGAATTTGAGCATTCAATCTAATACCTCATTCGGGGAGGTGATTAGGTAGGATATGGCGGAACTTCAGCTTACCGAGGACATGACACTTGACAGAAGGGTGTGGAGGTTGAGTATCAGGGTAGATGGTTATTAGGTTGCCGAGTGTTCTTTTTTCCATCCAGGAGTATTAGTTTCATATTTACGTTTGCTTATTCTTATATCTATAGTACTACCTGTTTGTTTCTTTCATTTCGTTTATCTTATTATCTTACTATTGCTCCCTTTCATCTCTTTTTGAGCCGAGAGTCTATCAAAAACAACCTCTCTATCCTCCAAGGTAAGGGTAAGGTCTGCATACACTCTATCCTCCCCAAAACCAACCTGTTGAGATTATACTGAGTATGTTGTTGTCGTAATCTAAAGCCTTAAGGGACATATGAAGTGGTGACCTTTATAAACCCCTTCATATACCCTATGTTGGACATTGTATAACTCAACCATTGCACAAGTACAATTTACGAAAACAAAACAAAACAAACCTTTTATTCCATTCTTCTTTGGAATTTAAAGCGGCTTGAAGCCGCTTTGGGAGATCCTCCCAGTTGCTTTCTTCTTTGATTGATTTTACTATCAGCTGTTCTTCAACACTTGCAAGTACGTGCAACATTTTAATTCCTCCCACACTATGCAAGTCCCTAGTACCTGGAAGAGATATTCAATTGAATCTCCTTCCTCGAAAAATTATATAATGCAAAAACAGGCTAAAACGTTTTTTCGTTATATATAAACTGTTGAATCCCCTCGACACATGGGAAAATTCTAATGTAGTGTTAAAGAAGGTTCAAATGTTGCGTTATATCATAGATTGAAATTCTCAAATATGACATTTTAGAATAAATTTCTGATTCCGCCACTGATTAATTAAAGACAGTAACTTACTGGTCTATAGAGGCGAATAGAGTATAAATTTCTGACTCCGCCACAAAAATGCATCAAATCATAGTCAAAGATTATGATTATATTCAGAAATTAATTTCTGAAAGATTTTGATTTAGAGAATTCTGTGAAATCAAAATTGAGAAAATGAAGATCCGAGAATGATGGTGGCAGAGAAGGAGGGAAGCTTTGAATACATGATCTCGATTCCGTGATACCAATGAACGATGGTGATATTTCAGGTAGGAAACTGCACAATTGATAATTGAGGTATATTTTGATAAGTAATTGTGATAGTTTAAGAAAAAAGAATCCCACATTTTATATATAGTTTAAGTATGAAACTCAAAAAATGAATTACTATATGTATGTTTTTTATTTTTTAACTTTTTTTTCTTGTAAGCAAAGATTAGCTGCAATACAACTTTTGGATACTTTGTGTGACGCAATTAAGATTTCGATTACCTCTCTTTCTTTTATTTTTATTTATATTTTTATGATTTCTTAAATTATACTTTAATTTTGAATATGCACATTTAGACATGTAAACTCATTTCTACTATGTCAGTTGAACACTCTGACTTATAAAAATGATCATCTAGACAACTTCAAAATTTATATGCCACGATCGTCAAGTGTACCTCTATGAAATACATTGGAGATGAGTTTGAATATTTAGTTCTAAAAAAGGTCCAATTTTGAATATGATTACTTGCCAATTGAGGCTAAATTTTGAATATTATTTATGTATTATGCTTTGAACTTATACTAATCAATATTCACGTGAATTCCAGCCTTCTTCCCCCTTTTCTTGCCAATCGAAATCCTTCTCATGTCCAACATGCTCTATTCCTACCCTGAAATTTGGAGAAACTACCTAATTACAAAAATATTTCTATCATATTTATTAATTCTCTTTATAGATTGAAATAATTATATTTTATCTTATTATTTAATAATTTCATACCAAATTTCAAGTTAAATACATCTAGATACATGTTTTTTGTTACCAAATATACTAAAATAGGGAGAGAGGCTAGCTAGATTTGTCTAGTATTACAAATATATATGAATCACACTAGATACACACTAAATACATGTATCTGTTGTGATTTGCATTGGTTCGAACCCACAACTCTAGTGTGAAAATTATTTTCATAGTCACTTCTTTACCACTGAACCGTCAATCATTTTTGTTAGGTGTTCACAAGTTAATATACATATATATTTATTTAATTTTACAGTACAAATATAGGGTCTACGGAAATGCTAATGGATTCGTCCGAACCCACAAATCCCCACCTAGCTCCGCCTCTGGTGTGCAATATGAGAGTGGCGAGCGAGATTTGTCCATGTATCACAGATACATGTGAATCCACTTGGATACAGTATATCTAGAACAAATTACACTTAATTTTGACCCTATGTATCCCGAGATACATATATCTAGACATATCTAGATGCGTCGAAATCTTATAAGATTTGTAATATTGCAAACTGATGTGTATCTAAGTAATTAGCTCCTAAACTAGTGAAATTTCCGTAAGTTATCCATTGAAATTTCATTTATAAAAATTCTAACATTATAACGTAATGTCCTGAAATTTCAATTCATATAAATGAAGTAAAAAATGTGTTAAACTTTTTTTTTTTAGAGTTCGAACTTATATAAGTGGATTTTGAGAAAGGAATAACTCATGCTCCATGACTTTTTCCCAAAACGTGCTAGAATTTGGCTATGAGTATTTAAATACTACACCTTGCTATTTGACTTTAAGTGAAATTTTGAAATACTATTTCCACTTTTAAATTTTTGACATTTTCATTCATATGTAAAAATAAAATAAAAATAAAAATAATTTTTTTTCTTGTAGCTTCAAATACAAATATTTTTTAAATTTCGAATTCGAAAGCAATAAAGCAATTTCGTTGCTATTTCTATGTGTATGGGCTTTATTGACTGCTTTGCCAAGTTTGAAGGTGACAAAGTTTAGTGGTTGAATGAGTTGCCGTTGTTGGGATAGGAGGGCGCCACCTTTTTTTTTGCTTACTTCCATACATTTGTCATCTTCTAAAATAAATAAAATAAAGTCAATGAACATATCTTAGAGAATATTAAAAAGGAAATAAATAAAATCAGTGATTTTAAAACGTTTCGTTTGAAATTTAAATTAAAAGTTTAGAAATAAGAAATTTGAATCTATTTTTTTTTAACTTCTTATTCGATATCTGATATTCATATTAAAAATCAATTAGATTTAACTTTACTCATTGTATGGTCCATTTTTAACTGCGGCGCTTTCTCAGGGCACAAACCCAAATTTTCTTATTAGAATGGTGGAATTTTACTCATTAAATATGAGATTAATTATTATGGTCCAAAATCATCGTCGCCATCAAATTTCATCAACTATTTATTTACCTTTAGTTTTTTCCCCACAAAATATTAAAGTAGAAGGATTTAAAATACAAATTTGTGTGTCATGGTTAGGCTTCCTCAGCCACCGGTTTTTTTAGGCAACTTTTGTTAAGATGTCCCACATCGGTAGAGGGATGGGAATTCGGTCTCCTTATATGGACTTGGACAAACCTCCCCTCATGAGCTAGCTTTTAGGGTTGAGTTAGGTCCAGGTGTCATATCTTTACATGGTATCAATGCCAGGTTTATCCCAATTTGTTGTTCACCGATGATGGGCCCCCATGGCGTGCGTGGGAGTGTTAAGATGTCCCACATTGATAGAGGGATGGAAATTCGGTCTCCTTATATGGACTTGGACAAACCTCCCCTCATGAACTAGGTCCAGATGCCATATCTTTACAACTTTTAACTCACACTCAATGTACATTAAATTAATAATAACATAGAATATAAATTGTAAAATTTGCATACGTATATATCCTTATCATTTCATTAAAAGTTTTATATATATATATATATATATATATATATATATATATATATATATATATATATATATTAATGTAAAAAGATAAATGATCAATATATTTTAATTTTGTGTAGTAAGTAATATATTTTATGTTACATTGTTAATTTTATTTATTATTGACGTTTACATCTACTTATATTTTCTTTTTTCAACTTTTTAGTTATGATTATATAAGAAATAGTCATTATCATGAAGTTTTATGTGATTTAAAATTCCATAACAACAGTTTTTTCAATTACAAAACTGAAAGTGGTTAGCCGGCGCTACAATAACTTTTTGTCCTTTTCAATCACTACTCGTGTAAGTAATTTGATAATATAATTTTTATATATTTTTTCATGACGTATATCTATCAAAAATGTATTCATAACTTAATTATGCAAATAATTTTGTACCTACAAACCCACTTATTCCTACTTAGACCACTTTCCTTGCCTACCAAAAAAAATTGACCATTCTATTTTTAATTTCAATTTTATATCTCTTCATTTTGGGGCCACCTTTCCAAATATGACAACTCGTCAAAAAAAGTCGTTTAATAATACATTTTTCATATTATACGAAGCACACTATGAAACTTACATGAAATATCAACGAAACCACCATGCACCTTAAATATTTCATTCTATATATACTCTCCATAATCCCTCCCAAAAAATGAAAACAAATAATAATTATGGAAAACAAATGGAGAATATTCAAAAACCATCATCAACAACAAATCAACAAAGCAAAAAAGCCTAAAACAATTATCATATGCAAAAAACATTCGAAACACCAACAATCACCAGGAGTTTGTTCTATTTGTCTAAGTGAAAAGCTCTCTAAGCTTTCAAAAACTTCACGTATTATCAATACTACTTCTTCTTTTTCTTCGTCATCGTCTTTGTCTTCTTTATCATCTTCATCTTCTTCTGATGTATCATCGTGTTCCTCTCCCGCGTATCGAAGGATGAAGACTATGGCTACGTTGAGAAATGGTGGTAGTAATGTTAATGTGCTAACAAAGAGTAGGTCACTTGTTGTTTTTACAACGAGGAAAGAAGGAGAAACTAAGGAGAACGGGAAAAATAAGAATAAGAAAAGAGGATTTCTTTCTAAATTGTTACATCCAAGGAAAAACAAGAACTAGAAGAGATAGAGACGGATTTCATATTTGAATTTTATCGATTCTAGTTCAAGATTAATTGTATCATAATTTATTTGATTTATTGGGATCGAAATTTAATTATTTATACTTATTTAGTGAATTTTTTAAATACTTATACAGAGTCTACCTGTGACTAAAGAAAAGGGTGACAATTTGACTCGTCAGAATTACTTCAACATGAGATTCAAAAGTTTTCTTTTTCTTCAGTTTGTGAATTTCATCATGTAATACATAATATAATTTGAAATTATATTATGTATGAATTATGATTTTCGTTAAGGAAATTGTGATATGGCTATTAATATTCTTAGTTCAAGTTATGATTGAGACAAAGAGATCATCAACTTGCATATTCTACAAATATTAAAGTTCATACTTATTTACATGTTATGTATAACCTTCAAAATTAAGCTCAGGATTGCATTTATCCATTGTTTGGTTATTGCCTTGTATTAGCTAATATCGGTATAAATTTTATACTGACCAAAAATCTTGGTATCATGTATTATCTATCACGTATAGGAGGTAGGATTATAATCCGACCTAACCTTATTTTGAACCAAAAGACTTATAATATGGTATATAACAATATGATTCAAATATTTTTGTAGTTGTACACCTTTGGAGCATAAAATTATATAAAATTATATTATGTATATCCCAAACATAAGGGTATACAACGTACAAATTAAAATTATAGTGTCTTGTTTGTTAATAGATGAATTTTGAGAACTAGGTATATCCGGGTAGTCGAAGATCTATAGGAAAAAAAAAAATTCTTCATAAAGATAAAAGGTCTGCTTATATTTTATTTCCTCAAATCTAAGTTATCCTTAAGGTCTGCGTACATTTTATTTCCTCAAATCTCAGTTATAGGATTACATTGAATATATTAATGTCAGATCAATTTCGATATCTAATATTATTATGCCTTTGTTATTACGTATGTAGCAGAAGCATCTTTTTAGTACTTTTGTACGGAATTATGAGACAAATATAATTATAATTCTGAGATCTAACACCACAACATAGATGTACTGTCTCTAGGTTGTTGTTGTCACTTGTAGTTGTCATGCTGGTGAACAGGTCAAGTGTCGACAATGACTCTCCAAGAAACTTCTTTCTTCTAAGTTATAAGCACAAGTATTGAATAATTAAGTTGAATGGGTTTGGTAATTCATATATTTATTGTTATTTAAATATTTAATACCCAACTCTTTTGATATTCGATTCGATGATTCAGATTCGTGTCGAAAAGTTATGCATTTTGGAAATATAAAACACTTCCAAATAAAAACAGTTTGATTAATATTCGAAGCTCGAACTTAAAATCTCTGATTTTTAGAATAAGCGAATACTTGTCACTTCACAATACCTTTATTAATGCAACATGATTAATTGGTTTACTTCTTCTGTTTCAATTTGTTTGACATTATTTTCTCATTAGTTTCTTATTAGTGGGATTAAAAAGGATTGGCATATTTCAGTATTTCCTTAATGGAAGCATTTGTAGCCACATAAATGTTCTAACAAGTTTAAGATCATGAGTTTCAAAAATTTATAATCACTTACTCCTTCATTTTATATTACTTGGCCCCTATACTAAACATAAATGTTTCATTTTACTTGTCCATTTTTTTTAAAAAAATCTTTATCATTTTCTTCCAATACAATATATCCCTATCATTAAATGTCTACATAAAATATTAAAAGTCAAATTTAGGTTTCTAAAGCATAATTAATGAGCCTAATAAATCCCTAAGTAAATGTTATAATTTACACATTTCGTTTCATTTTACTTGACCCTATATAGAAAATATATGTTTCATTTTACTTGTCTATTTTAACAAATCAATTAGAAAGTTGTATTATTTTTTTTGGAAAAACTACCTAATTAGACAAACATTCCTATACCATATTTACTAGTTCTCCCTATAGTTTGAAATAATTACATATGTTTCACTAATTAATAATTTCATACCAGATGTCAAATCAAATACACATAGATACATATGTTTTTGCTGCCAGATACACTAAAATAGGAGAGAGGCGAGTGAGATAATTTATGTATCCTAGATACATGCGAATTATACTAGATACATGTATTCGGGATACCAAATGCATTCTAAACTACAGAAATATAGGGAGAGAGGCGAGAGAGAAGAGGGAGAGAGGCGAGCGAATAGGAGAGAGGAGAGTGGTGAGCGAATAGGAGAGAGGCGAGCGAGAGATTAGATACATGTGAATCTACACAGTGTATCTAGAACAAATTACCTAATTTAGACCCTCATGTATCCGAGATACATGTATCTGGACGCGCTGGATACATGTATCTGAAGTCCAAATTCTGGTAAGATTTGTAATTTCGCTCCTAAACTAGTGAATTTTTTTTTGTTTATCCTTTTTGTTTTGTCTCATACTACCTTAGTATCAAATAACTATATAAAGTATATAGCAACAACCAAATTTAGAGTTTCAAAATATCATTATTAAGATTAGTTTAGTAATACACTTCTAATTAAAATTTCTTAAAGAATGTGTCAAGTCAACATAGATCAAATAATATGAAACAAAGGCGGTTGTTAACACCACATATCTAAAAAGTATTTCTTTCTTTATTAAAGTTAATGCTGCCAAGTCATATACTAGGACTTTTAAGTAATTCATGACTTGCTTTTTCTGCAGAAATTAAGCTTTTTTATATATGAAATGTTCAACATTTTCCATACCTACCTAGAAGAAGTTTTCAATTCTAATTATGGTAAGTTCTCAGCAATTTCCTATAAAATCTATTAAAGTTGAGTATTCCTGCACGCCTAGAAAAAGAAACAAGAAGAAATCATGATGTCAATCACGCAGAAAATGAAGTTGTTTACTAGCACTAATTAAGTCCTATTTATTCTACAATGTCATTCTATTATCAAAACCACGTGTTCTCTTTTTCAACATTAATTAATTATGTGTGTACATTTTGTATAGAGATTACTTTTTTCATAGCAAGTGTATTGTCAAAAATAATTATAATTAATTTTTTTTATGTATGTATTTATTGAGCGGAAAATAAAGTCTCGTAAAAAGTTTTAAAATATTTTTAATGGTGTCACTTTTGAAAAGATGAGTCGAAAGTGATAGTACAATAGAATTGACTGTCTCTACCTCCACGAGGTAATGATAAAATCTGCATATATTTTATCCTTTCCAGACTCTATTTAATGGGATTTCACTAGGTATGTTATATTAGTTGTTGTAAAGAAGCAAAAGAAGAAAGGGGACAAGAATTAGACTAATACAAAATTTGGATGAAGAAATCAAAGATATAGAATAGAGATAAAGAGAGAATATTGTTCACATCACAATACGCTTATCTTTCTAATCCCTTGTCCATTCAAATTAGTTGTTAATTGGCGACGAGCCTAAATTTTGAATAAAACTCTTCAATATTTTATCGAGTTCATTGTTACTATTCAAGAAATCGCATTCACTATTTCTAGCTCAATAAGTTCTTACGAAGTCAGCTTGATTCACACTAGTGTTCTGAACCGGCTCAACTTGATAAATTGGCATCATTAGTGCTTTATGTCGACATCGCTAGTGGGTTCCGGAGCTCACCAATCTATATAATTCGAGATCAAATCAACCCGACATTATATAGATTTAATTTGATATTTAAAAAATCTGAACTAACCCAACTATCCGATGTTGAAAAATTCAAGTTTTATTAATTTGATTGAATTTATAAATTTAAAAATTCAACGTAAATAATTTGATTTGATTTGATATGATAGCCTCACATGACTTTTGTCCTTAAAGAATTTGTTGATGTCATTGTATGTATAAATTGTATATGTGGCTTTAATAGAAAGTTAAGGCCATTTTGAATCGTGCAGGAATTATTCACCTCTTACCCAACCTAACTGCAAAAACCAGCCACCGACTTTCCTATAATCATTCCAATAAACGTCAATTCAATTCTTGAGTTAATTCAGGATTAGAAATTGTTAGCGTAATATATCACAAATATAATAAATTATAGTTAAAATAAAATAAATAAATTATCATTTAGACTGAGACGTGGATATCACGCTTTCTTTAAGAAAATTCAAGCTAACTGTGACATAATCTACATCGGTCTAGCAGCATCACTCTTGACTTATCTCCTACAGGAAACAACAATCAAATAATGTCGTACAACTCAAACAACTTCGAATTAGTGGAAGGGTACAAATTAAGGCTACACAAAAAGGACATCTTCCTTCAATATGTATAGTTACTCTCTTTTGTATAGTGAATTAGTTGAAGACTTAGAATATCTTTCTTTAATTTCTTTGTCTCAACTCTTTCTTTCACTACACTAATCTCAATATAAACTTCTCATCTTTTCTTACATTATTTCTCTTATTCTCCTCTTGTTATCCTCAACATAAAGGAAGACCATCACTATTTATAGGGGAGGAAATCTTCCTTGCAATGAATTGAAAGATAATGAATAATTAACATGGTAAGTGAATGACCTATAGGTTACATGAGTTACAATGTATAATGAGATAGAATAATGGGTGGAACAAAGAGTTGGTGATTACAAAAGTCACTAACAACTAATAACCACATTATATCACAATTGATGAGAGTAAAAAGACACAAATATAATGCCCACCAATAAACATAACATGATACGTAATATTACATATGATACAATTTTAAGCTACTATATTATAGTATATGAGTCGATGGTCATATATTTATGAATGCATAATGAATTTCATAATAAAATTATAAGATAATGGTACTCAGCTTTCGAGGACTCATGTATGTACATAAAACTAGATATCGGCTTTGTGAAGCAGTGTAGGTTAGATTGTCCCACATCGGATAGTGAAAAGGAAAAATAGTGTTTTAAAAGTAAGATACACTCCCTTCATTCTTATTTATATGTCATTATTTTAAATTTTACATACATTAAAAAACTAAGTAAGTTTACTATTCTATCCTTATTTAATGTTTTTTTTTGAAGTCAAGTTTTCAATCAATGAATATGAATTAATTTATTTTGATTATCTAATTTGACCAATGGACATGAATTATTTACTTAGTTTTTCTATCTTGGTCAAATATACGTTTTCAAGGTTAATAAATTATAAGGGTAAAATAGAAAAAATAGTATCATTTATACATTGATTTTGTGAAATAACAAATATTAAGGATCATCTATTCGTAAGAATGACATATAAATGAAAACGGAGGAAATATATATGTAGGTGGGTCCCGCATAAAATGACTTGTCTCAAGAAGATGTCTTTAATTTCACCACGTAACACCATGGTTGATGCGATAAGCATAGCCGCATGGGGTAGTTTTATAAAATGACCAAATTGACCTCATTCAAATTAGATTTACTTAAAGCACACATGTTGACCATCTCTTGTGTGTAGTGGCCGAGCCACCTTGAGTTCAGGGGCACCCTCTTCGGTAAAAAATTATACTATCTATATATTATTAAAATAATTTTTTATGCATAAATAGTAGATGTCGAACCCCCTTCGGTTAGTTTATGTGTCTACTCTTCAAATTTTGAATCCCCTTAATGAAAATCTTGGCTCCGCCACTATTTGTGTGCTTAGCGTGTGTGGTAGACTCTTATTATAAGTGATAAAGGTAAACTAGTTTACTTGATCAGCCACCTCCTTTTGCTTCTCTCCAAATTGTGTTCTCTTTACATTTGACATTCAACTTAATATATTTGTCCTGTTTGTTCCACAGGAAAACCTTAAAATAGTATGATAATCTTGACTTTATGATGGATATATAAGTTATGTTATAAAAAGCATGCCGCTTAATTTTTCAAAATTTATGTTGATCAAGATAAAAGTTTAGTTCAAAATCCACAAGTTATATTGTAAAAGATAAAACTTAATTCCTACAAAATTTATGTTGAGCAAGGTAAACGTTTAATTTTAAAATCCTCAAGTTATATATAGAAGGCAAAACTTATTATATTCCTACTACACTTATGAAGATTGGCGAATGAGACAAAAATTATTTAAAATTAATATTAGAGTAAACTTGTGCGGGATGAAACAAAAGTTCTCTATACTTATTCGAACAAAATTAGATTATAAATAAGAATATTTTAACTCGTGATTTTTTATTAAATGAATAATATACGCAAGCAAAAATTAAAACCACTCTGCAATTTGGGCGATTCGTGCAAAAATTTACGTCCATCCCGTTGTAGTACAAAACTTAAAAACATGTGTAATTTAATTTTAATTTTGAAATAATGTATAATCTCTTAAATTGTTTGGTTACGGAAATAGCATATAACAACCATGGGTGGAGCTAGTAGCCCATATGCGGGTTAAGTCGTAGATTTTGGTTAAACAGTGTATTTGTGTTAATAAATTTATTAAATATGTATAAATATTAAATTTAGAATCCAATAATTATCACTTAAAAATTCAAAATCCATAAAATTAAAATCTTAGCTTCGCCTTTGCGTGTATATACTATTTTTGTGTTACAATAATCTACTATAACCATATCATAAAATAAAATATTTTTGGTTTTTTGGTTTTGTAACAGTTGAGTGTCCTATGATTATTTGAGTTATTAGTTTGGGTCTCGGTTAGCCACTTTTTCTAACGAGTTTATTGATAATCCGATAGATAAGAAAGTAAAGTTACATTTTAAGTCTTATATACATTTTAAGTTTTTACACTTTTTGGAATCTTAAAATTGTTCTTCTCTATTGTGAATTTTATGAAATGGACATGAGTTTCTTCCATTAAAAATGTAACCTAATGATGTTTAAAAATTTCAAGATATTGTTTTTGAGCACCATCATCATTGACTTACTCGGATCAACGCTATACGAGAGGTGAGTGGTAGCAGTAGTAGCTACTATTGCACAAAATTATTAATCAAAAAAATTCATTAGTTTATCCGTTTGATTTTCTGTTTATAGTAAAAAAAAACAATCAACAAACTTATGCAGGAAATGATCAAACTATTAATGATTGATAACCAATAACTCGATACTTTATAATTAAAATCTTATTAATTTAATTATTAATTTTACATGCTACAAATTTGATAATCCATAAATCAAATTAATAATGTTCACACACAAATCAAATCGATCGATATGCACCTACGATGTCCTTGTGAACTTGATATATGCATCTATAAGTTTTAGTATAATAATATTACTTAGAAGGTTTCTTGTTGATTTGGTTCAAATATAGGAGTGACAAAGGGAGGTTTAGGTTAAATTTATATAAGATAAAATAGGGTGAATTAGTAAATGAGTTATTACTTAACCCTGCTCAAAAGGTTGGTTGAGTTGAGTTAAAATGAGCTAAATAATAGGTCATAACATAATTCGTCCAATTATTTCAAATTTTGATTTCGTATCCACACAAAAATGAGGGAATTTTTTCAGTTGGTTGGTGTTATGTTGGAAATGAAAAGGACATCATCCCAAACAATTCAAAGTGAAAGTAATTTTGAGTGAAATATGAACTGAAATACTCACTTCACCATTAACTATTGTGATCCATAAACTAAGTTCATTTTGCACTAGCATGTTTGTTCTTCATTTCTTGGTGCTTTTAATAATTAGTATATAGTTTAGGTTAGTTGGATATTCTTTTGGTGTGAGTCTATTCTATCTCCACACAATTAGCACTAACAATACCAAACTCTCAAGTGCTCCTTTAATATATTTTAAACTATGTAATTATGCACATGGTGATGCTTCTCTATCCTAACTCATTTTCAATTCCAACCACTCCAATATCACCTTTACTAAGTCAAGTATAAGTAAAATTAATATATTTGATACAAATGTGTATCTAATAAAATAATTTTACATAATTAATGTTTTTATGGTAAATGCAAAGATATTTTATATCTTATCGAAAGACTTTTTTTTCCCATTAAAATCATAACAAATCCTTAAAAAAAATATTAGTATGCGGAAAATGATTGCTAAAGTGATAACTATTTTATTAAAATTTAAAATTAAATTTATAATTTGGTTGATTGAAATATAACTAATCACGAAAGAAAAGGGAACAGAGATTACAAAACAAACCTAATGTGAAAAGAAAAAAGAAAGTCATAAGTTCAAAAAACAGTTAAATGTTTCCAAATATTAGTTCCACAATTTCTCATTTGGACACTTTAATTATGACTTGTCTATAAAATTCTTTAAACACTGATTTTTTCTAAAAAAAAATAAATGCAATTGTGTATCTTGAATTTTAAATTATTAAATTATTTTACCTATATTTTACAATATTTTCATATTGAGAAAACACAATATAATTAATAATAAATGATAACTAATTTATCTACTTGCTGCATCATAATATTATAATTGTTTTTGTTATTATACTTTTTACTGAATTATAAATTAATAACTTAAAGATTCATTTGACTTACATATTACTTGCTTTGAGTTTACTATTTTAAAATACATAATAATATTATTATTTATAAAAATAAGAATTAAATATAGTTAATAAGATCTTAGTCATTTGTTTGTAATACATTACCTTGGATATTATTGTAAAATTTTTATTTATTAATAAGAAGATTTGAATTGTTTAATTCGAAATTCTAAATATTTATGATAAAAAGTAAATAGCTTGTATTTTCTTATAAACACATATATAAATTTTGTATTTTTTAAAATATAATCTTTAATATTATTTAAGTAAAAAAAACCATACTAGTATGACCCTTGAGCCACCTAAAAAAAAAACATAATTAATGCTTTTAAGGTGAATGCAAAATATTTTACATTTTATCGAATGGTTTTTTTGCATTAAAATAATACTAAAAAAAAAGTTGCTAAAACGGTAACCATTTTAATAATATTTAAAAATTAAATTTATCATATGGTTAACCGAAATATAACTAATCCCTCATAAAAGGTAAAAAAAGCAGTAAAAAGGGAACGAAGATTATTCCATAAACACTCAAAAAGGAACCAAGAAAGTCATTAGTTCATAAACACTCAAAAAGAAAATCATTAGTTTATATAAAGAGTGAAAAAGATATGAAGAAGAAGAAAAGAATGTGGAAAATGAAGATGTTGAATTTTCGAAAGTTGCTGAATTATGTGTTTGCCCTTATTTTTATAGTTTTTGTGGCTCTGCTATGTATGCATGTTCATGTCCCTTCCACTGATATAACCATTAATCTTTGTAAGGTACAAAAGAACTCTGTTTTATTTTATTTATTTTTGCTCTGTTTTCTTGATCTTTCATTTTAGTTTTTGCCTCAATATGTAAGATATTGATATTGGAAAAGCATTTCCATTTCACATTTATGTTTTGGGATTCTTGATATAGGAAAAGTATTTTCATTTCAGATTTACGTATTAGGGTAGAAGGTTAGTAGGGTTAGAGGGTGTCTTGTTTAGGTTTGTTAGTGTGTACTAGTCGTACACTAGTTTCTTTCTTGTAGACTTTACACTGTTGTTGTTTTATTATTGCTATGCTTTCTTCATGGTTTTCTTCGTTTTTTACTTGAGTTTGATGCACTTGAGCCGAAGGTTTTTGGAAATAGTCTCTCTACCTCTATGAGGTCGTGGTAATGTCTGCGTACACTCTACCCTCTCCACACCCCCACCTAGTGTGATTTCACTGGGGATGTTGTTGTTGTTATTTATGTTCTTTAGGCTTTGATCATTGTGATTTTAGCATTGATCAGTGATCTGGGGTGCCTTTAATATTTGTAGCACCATGACTTTTCGTACCAAAGATTGAGCGGAGAGCGAACCTTGACTCAAGAACTTGCCACACCTGACTTGTCGAAAGCTCCAGTTACTACTAGCAAGGTTATATGCACTTACATAACATATTAGAGTTAATCTTTTTAATATTTCATTGTATTAATTTCTCGAGTACAATTGATGTTGTGCCTTATAGGTAAGTGTTTTTGATACAAAGTATGTACTAGTTATATATCTTTCATGTTTTCACTCGTTTGGATTTGACAGTTGAATGGTGCAAATTGGAATTGGACTTTGGAAGATTTATGGAAATCACCTCCAAATAAAGACTATGTTCATTGTGTTGCACCAAGTTCATCATATACATGTCAGTCATTTCTTATGAATTTTTGAAAATAGCTTTAGTTCAGCCTTGTAGCAAACATATTAGAACCATTCTGTTGCTTATCATTCATAGTGCACTTTAATCTCCAGCTCCTCCAGAGTCTCGAGGCTACTTGCTCGTTCATGCAAATGGTGGACTCAATCAGATGAGGACCGGGGTCTGTATTTTTCTACTCAATTCTCCTCTTCATGCAGTATTCGTTGGCCTTTTCATATTTTGATCATTTACTCTGAGTATATTTCTACTTCCTACTCCTATTTAACCTCTTGATTTGTTTTTCCAAATTGAGAAAACGTCTTATGATCATAAGAACTTGTAGTTATGCCTATTCTCTCTTTTCCTTCGCCTTTCTTGTCCCCTTTCCTGCTTTTAACGTGTGAAATTGCTACGTTGAATATGTCCTTTTGAAGGAATGGCATAATGGCTGCAATTGTTGCTTTGCAGATCTGTGACATGGTTGCTGTTGCTCGTATCATAAATGCTACTCTTGTAATCCCGGAGCTTGATAAGGGTTCACTTTGGAAGGATTCTAGGTGTGCAAAATGATAATTCCTTCATCATTTCACGCTCCATAGCGTCATTTTCATCCTTTTTTTTCAATTAATCAGCAGCATCTGCTGCTAAATTGTGTATGTTGATTGATATACTTACGCCCCCCTCCTAAACTGCAGCAATTTCTCTGATGTGTTTGATGAAGACTATTTCATTAATTCTTTGGCAAATGATGTAAGGATTGTCAAAAAGCTACCAAAGGAACTTGCATCTGCAACTAAAGTAGTTAAGCATTTTAGAAGTTGGTCTGGTGTAGATTACTATGAAAAGGAGATAGCTAGCATGTGGGATGAATACAAGGTATTTCACACAGAGGCGGAGTCAGGATTTTGGACCACAATACTTTTTATTTACGGGTTCTGAATAGATTATTTATACATATGAAATGAATTTTTGAATATAAATACAAGGTTTGAGTCAAATTAGTTACTGAGTTCTGCTGCACCTCTAACATCAATGGTGACTCCGCTCCTGTCTTCACCCAAAGAAAACACACTAAAAAAAGTTGTTTTTGGCTAATTTATCCAACATTTAACATTTTAGGTGATTCGAGCAGCCAAGTCTGATTCAAGGTTGGCAAATAACAACCTGCCTGCTGATATTCAGAAGTTGCGTTGTCGTGCTTGTTATCAAGCCCTCCGATTTGCTCCCCCAATTGAAGCAATAGGAAAGGTGACCATGTTGTTGAAACTTATTTTTTGTTTTAGTACTATCTCCGCGGTTTAATTATCAAACAATCATTCATATAATATACTCTTGTTTTTGCAGTTGCTGGTTGATAGGATGCGACCCTATGGTCCATACATTGCTTTACATTTGCGCTACGAAAAAGACATGCTTGCCTTTAGTGGATGCACACATGACCTATCCCCAGAAGAAGCTAAAGAACTAAGGACAATCAGGTAGGTAATTATGACCTGAAATTAGAACTCAGAAGCATATGCTTGTGGTAAATGCTTGCACTACTCACTATTTTTCGTGTTGTTGCATAGACTATTTGAATTTATTAGTGAGTTGCTTTTATTTCATTGCCTCCTACATTTGTAGGAAAAGCATCCCATGGTGGAAAGTGAAAGACATTGACCCTGTAGTACAGAGAGCCAAAGGCTATTGTCCGTTAACTCCAAGGGAGGCTGGGTTGTTCCTTTCTGCTCTGGGGTTCACATCAAACACCCGGATTTATATAGCTGCAGGAAAGATATATGGGGGCAATTCTCATATGTCTGGTCTACAGTCGCGCTATCCCTTATTATTAAACAAGGTTTGCCTCAAAATTGTTCTTTGATGTTTGTGTTATTTAGTCATGAAGATAGAAGTGCTAGCACAAAAAGTGAATGGAAGATACTGATGAAAAGTATATTGGTGACAAGTGCATTAACAATTCAAAGTCGATGACATAGATTACATTTTACCAAGACATGTTTGCCCCTTGAAGATGCAGTTTTAATTGAACAAAACTCATCTTCGTTACCTAATTTGATATTTTTCCCTTCATGTGCATGTCTACTACATGCTTAAAAGAAACAATTTGGTGTTTTGTCCATGTTGCAGGAAAAGTTGGCATCTGATGAGGAACTTGAACCATTCAGAAAGCATGCATCTCAATTGGCTGCAATAGATTATATTGTGTCAGTTGAGAGTGACATATTCATTCCATCGTACTCTGGAAATATGGCAAGAGCAGTTGAGGGACATCGTCGATTTGTTGGGCACAGGAAAACAATATCTCCTGATAGGCAACATCTTTTACCCTGAAGCTGAACATACATTATTAGTATTAGTATTAGTATTTGGTCTGATATTTTACTTGTATCATCAGGAAAGCACTTGTCCGGGTTTTCAACAAAATTGAGCTTGGTACGATGAAAGAAGGGCGGAAACTTTCAAATCGTGTTATTGATATTCATAGAGGAAGGTATGTCAAAGTACAATTTGTTACCTTAAATCAGATTGCTGGCAATGCGAATCCTCTGTTGGTTGGTGATCTAATCTCCTTTCTTTGGTTTTCGTTGCTCAGGCAAGGATCACCTAGGAAGAGAAAAGGACCTACTTCAGGAATCAGGCCAATGGATAGGTTTCGTTCAGAAGAGGCATTTTATGTAAATCCATTACCAGAATGCTTATGTCAAAGGGACGTTATAGTCTAAATGAAGCACCAAATCAATATCCTATTTATGGACAGAATAGCCTCAACTTGTGTTGGTGGTTCTATGTTGGTCCCACTTTCTAAAAATGCTACCCTGTTGGAGGATCCAACATTCACCGCCAATTGTATTTTTGAAAAGTTGGAACAACATAGAGGATCATTTCATTGACACTAGACCACGCATCACTAATGCAATTGATGAATGTGCTTAATGTATATATAATAGACATAATGGCAATTAGATTATTTTTGGTGATTCTCATTTTAGTATAGGATTTCCATTGAAAATGAGGCTTTCCATGCAGGGGAAGTTGATTAAACTGAAAGAATAAGCTTTGTCATATTTTGTGTACAATATCTCTCTGTCCATTGCTTGTCGAAAAGATCCAGTAATATTAGAATTGAATTTTTCGTATATTTATGCTATGATTTATGAACATATCCAATTTTTACCTGTTTAGCAGCTTTCAATCTTTTCAATGCATATGTTAGTTATTTTCAAAAGAATGATACGTTTGAAATGCATGTGTAACGTAGAAATGGTGTTCAATGGCCATCTTTTGGCCTTTTTTTGGGAAATAGGTGGGTGGGGTTAGTAGAACAAGGAAGATAAACAGTGTGACAGTTAAAAAAAAAGAAGAAGGCTTTATTGCAGGATATGTTGATCAAGTAAAGAAATTGTATTTTAAGTTATCACAAGAACTAAGAATCCTAAACAATTCACTAATTATAACTTACACTAGTTCCATTAGAAAGACTACTTTATTAATCACAATTTGTTCACGGAGAACTCTCCCTATTCATTTGAGAGTTCAGATGCAGTAGAGTTGGAACCAAAATATGCAGTTTATAGTGATCCTGGAAAGGTGCCATTCTCCCTCTGCTCATTCCATCTATCAATCTGCAGTCATGATTAAAGCAAAGCATGTTACTGTCAAAAGGAAAAAACAAAAGAAGCTGAAAACATGAGGAGATTGTCCTGAGCATGTAAAGAAACACATTATCCCCTAACATCTACGCCTCTAGTTGATGGATGAGACTTGTGAGGTCAAATATCACACAGTGACCAGAGTATATCAAACGTGACAACAATTCCTTTTGCTCCCTCAAAATAATAGATACATTGTTTTCACTCGTCTGTTTATTTCTCAAGAATAGGCACATTGGTTTCATTCGTTGCTGCCCCTATAAGTATTACCCAACCACTTGCTCATAGAGAGATTCATATCTTCATACTACTGTGGCTGTGTGGCATAGATTTGTTTAGTCTCAAAAACTATGTCAGAGCAGGGATTTAAATTTGAATCACAGTCATGCAATGGCAACCACACAGCTTGTTAAGCCAGATCTAACACAACCACAGCCCCATGTATGGATGATACAAGAGCTTCGGAACTCATATGCAATAACTTTACCATGCAATTGGAGCACCACTCTGCTAAAATCCTCAACCCTTAAGCAAATTATAATCAATATTAATACCAATACAAAGCTCTAGAAGTGACCCCAAGATTTCTCTTAGACCAACTACACTCACCACTACGAGACCACTATTAACAATATTCAACTCCACATAAGTCAATACTCAAATTGGTCTCTTTAGCTCTCCAAATTTCACCTCTGTACTTCCATCATCGGCAAAGCGTTTCAAATCCTTTTCTTCAATGTTTTTGTATAAAGGGATTTGGTGTCGCATTTTGGGATTGCTCTATTATCGAGAAAAAAGCATCAAGAATCTTTATTGCTGACTAGCAAAATGCTAATAAAGTAAGTTTTGGATTCAGAATACTTTTAAGAGTTAATTATCAAAAACACACCTAAACTATCACTTTATCGTGAGTTTCATACCTCAAATCCAAGGGAGAATTGGCATTATAAGAGGATTGGTGACTTCTACTTTACCCATATTTTCCCAACGTTAGTTGAACATCGGAATTACAGCATGCGTGCAACCAAAAGCATATACATACATACACACACATTACGTATATACATATAAATATGTATATGGTATATACACACACACACACACACACACATACATACATAATCCAATCTTGCAAATGCAAAATACAAAACAAAACATACCCATTCACCAGGGCAAAGGGATCGGTAATACTTGGCAAACTTGTCACATTCAGGAGCACCTTCACCCTTTGCAGCTATGCATCTGAAAGATAAACCAACCAAATATAGTTGGTACCTCATGGATAGATTACAAAATTAGATACAAACACAAAAGAGCAACAGGCAGTACAGTTATGTCTACTGACCGATGATATTCAATATATCTTGTGAAGCAGTGCCTTGTCTGATTTGTAGTAGGGAAGCGGAAGTCAGCAGGCGCAGTCTCAAGCTAGTTGACAATCGTGACAAAAACCACAATACAATCAATGGATAAGATATAGCCCATACACAAAAGTCAAAATTGATTGTCCAGTCAATCTAACCTTAATCTCAGGGGTCTCATCTGCAGATTCTTGATTCTCATTCCTAGAAGTATCATCTTCAGTACTTTCGGTGCTTTCTTCACTGGAAGCCTCTACAGGAGGAAAGGCTTCATTGTTTACCGGTGTTGTTGAGTCAGAGGCTCCGCTGCTTTCTTCAGGTGTGGCAGGCACAGCTTCACTACTCTCAACCGCTGGGGTTTCCTCAGTTTTTGGAGTATCTTCCTCAGATGGAACTGTTGAAGAGGTCTTAACCTCAGTTTCTTCCACTGGATTTGCCACTGTGGTGGATTTCTCTTCTTTCTCTTTCAGTAAATATTGCTGCACATTCAGGAGTTCAAGAAAAAATTGTCATTTTCAGTGAAAACATCTATCAGGTGAAAGAGAATCTAAGAGGAATAACGAAGCAAATGGCTTTCGATGTGTCCTATAACATAGAGCTATTAGAAATCCCACAGAAGTATTGTCAAAAATAACACATGGTACTGCCCATATTATCTATAAATCCATTTAAAGGAACACTTAAGGAGCTTACAAGCTCATAAATAGGCAAAAGAGGCATGCCACAATTTGCAAAAAAATGTTTGTCACTTGCTGAAAAAGCCCCCGTCAGGGAGAAGAAAACGTCAGTGGAATAACAAAGCAAATGGTTTTAGATGTGTCCTGTAATAGAGCTATTGGGAATCCCACAGAAGAATCAACAGCAAAATAATTTCCACGGGGGTGCCCACATTCATCTATTATATCCAAATAATGGTAGAATAAGAGCTTACAAGCTCATAAATAGGCAAAGGAGATGTGCCAGGAAACCTTATCCAAGTCAATACTAAAAAGGTTCCTAAAAGAATCATTTCGAATCCATGCCTTTTTTTTGGGAAGGCCAACTGCAGCATAAAATGTTAACACGAGTTTTGATGTACTTTTTTTTTTAACAATAACTAATTTTCCAGACATAGCTTCACAGAAGAATCTAAATGAAATATTGACATTAAAAACAGGATGAAAAGTGAAAATGAGGGATTTGGAGAAAGATTTCATTACTCTGGAATGCATGTTTCCAGGTTAAATAGTTACCGGAAAAATATTGCATGTGAAGCATGGACATGAAATTATCTTTCCTGTAAGAAATTTAATTTGTGTTCCAGCTACAACCCAACATAGAAAACCTCTTTTCATTATTGGAAAGAGCTAGATGCATCCGACCGAGGGGGCAGTAAACTTTGAACTTACGTAGGTTATAAGAGATTGTAAGACAACATTTCCATATTAGTTTCAGTTACATCTCATGCAACCTGCTTCTGACAATGTTACCAAGTAAATACCACTTTCTGTGGCCTTCCTTTTCATTTACTTCAATTTTTCCGAAGAAGCAGATTTTTAACACAACTTCCCTAACAACCAAACAAAGGTATAATATTTCCCCTAGACCAAACATACCCTCGAAATGAGCCACTTTCCTTTTCCTTTCTTTTTCTCTTCACTTTTGCACCTTAACACCTTAATAAGCAAATAACAAATTCCATTTTACTTTAGTTAGGGATGACAAATGAGGCGGCATAAGGCAGGTGAAGCCTCACACCACAAGAGTTTTAGTCCGCCCTGTCCTGTGTAGAACCGTTCTACCCCGCTTAACTTCTTTTTTCCTTTTTCCCACAGTTATTTAGCTAAACCTAACAAGCTCAACATGTCATTATTCTCTAAAATTTCATTTAACCGTCCCAGTCCCAATCCCGCCCCCCCCTGTGAAACTTTAGCTTTTCAAAAGCAATTATTCCGTGTTTCTGATTTGTCTCGCTTCACCATGCTACCATCTCTAACTTTAGTCACCTCATCATGTAAACCAAACTCTTATCAAATTAGAACTAGTAATAGCTGAACCATCAGCTGATTATCTGCTCTTTTTCCCACAATTAAATTCTCGATCCCTCTTCCAACGCAGACGACTAATTTAAGATGCAAAACCGAAGAATCTAAATCGGATTCAACAAAAATCGAATTCATCAATTAACAAACTAAAATTAAAAATTAAAAAAATCAATCAACTATGGCGTCAATCCAATTTAGCGAGATCAGATGTATGAATACTCTACCTATGTTCCTTTCAATTAAAAATCATCTCAGAGATGAATCATCGACTATCAAATTAAAAAAAAAACGATTGGACGACCAAAAATCAGTAGAAGATAATGAAAAAAGAAGTACCTCAGATAAAGATGGATATTTTGAGTTGTCTACTTCGGCCATTGACGAAGGAAAATAGCTAATGGCTTAAGCTTACTGGTAGAAAGTTAGAGTAAAGTGAGTGTGTAGAAGCTACGGGACAATGGAGGCAAGAAACCGGAAGGCTAACAGTCGTTAAACACGTTGGAGATATCCAGCTATGGACTATGGGCCTAATATCTTACTGGTCTTATTTATCTTGGTAAGTTTGGGCTTTTTAGTTTTCCTTTTGGGTCGGGTTATTTACGCAAAATATTCCTTCATTTTTTATGTCACCATTTAAATTTGAGGAATTTTTACAAAGCACTACTTTCTGATTTATCATATACTTTTGATAATTATGAGATATGTGATTTATCAAAATGTCCACTTTTTTAACAAACTCAAGATTGTTCGCTAGTGTATATTTCAAAAGGCTATTTTAAACCTACAACCAATTATAAAGAACAATTTTTGTCATTTTCTCAATCATGGTCGTACAAGATTTGATTCCTCATCTGACAATCATTGAACAATGAGCTCTAACAGAAACTGTACCTTGTTTTACAAAAAGTGGCACACTTTAGTTTGCACCCTATCAATCATTATTTTTTAGAAGAATGCGCAAACTTCCAAGTGTACAAGTAAAAATAACTTAAATTGATATTTTTTTCACAAAAAGATGATATAAGATAAGAAATCTAGTGTTTCACTAAGATTTTGAATAGTGATCCTAAATTCAAGTTAAACTTCAAAGTGCACTAGTAAAAAATGATCAGAGGAAGTACTTTTTTCTTTACTACAAGTTCAAAGATTTGAGTTTACACCGACTTCATTAACTAGTAGACCGCACCAAACTTTTGGTGCGTTGTCAAGAAATGCTTTCCTCCATATATCATAACCAAAATTAAGAAGGAAAAAGAAACAAGAGAAAGGAACAAATGTAACAAGAAAAGGTTGATTGAAACCCGATTGCTGAGTATCACTTTGATATACCATTTTATAAATCCAGTTCACAAAGACAACTGAAATGCTTTCATATAAGCTAAGCACCAGAAAGAACCACATTAAAGTAAAGATGAAACAATTGAACATCAATATTCAAAGTTGTTCATGCCACGGATAAGAGAACACTAAAGGGAACCCGAAACACAGGAGAAAGGAAATAAAAAGAAGCAGCTTCTCCCAATAAAAACAACCAGGAAGAAGTCAAATGATAATCTGAGGACCAGTTCGTTCCTCACTGTTGTTCGTTGTCAGGTTTGGTTTCCTTAATTTCATCAGCACCATCATCCTGCAATCGAAACAGGTTTTTCAAACACATGAATTCAAGTAATAGAACTGATAGATTACAAGGAAACAACACAAATCAAAAAGCTGTTTAGAACAGCTGAGTTATTTACCTGCATATCAGAGGTCCAGAGAGTGAGATTGTCACGAAGAAGTTGCATGATCAAAGTGCTATCCTTGTAAGATTCTTCTCCAAGTGTGTCCAACTCGGCAATTGCTTCATCAAATGCCTGGCCAAACAAAAGATAACAAAATGAAAATGAAGATAATTTTTCACAGCCGAGATGAAAAAAAGAGATACTAAGTTATCTATGCATAATGACGAGGCCTTGTTTGAATTGAGAAACATAATCTGCAACTAAGAAATGACTGGGCAATACGAAGAAATTCTTACTTGTTTAGCAAGATTGCAAGCACGGTCAGGAGAGTTCAAAATCTCATAATAAAACACAGAGAAGTTGAGAGCCAGTCCAAGTCGGATTGGATGTGTTGGGGCGAGTTCAGTATTTGCAATATCCTGCAGGCATCGAGACCAAAATGAGGACATATAAAGATCAACAACATTTAACATCACTCATTCTAGAAAAATATCAAGAGGGAAAGAAATGTCCATGGCGACTTTTTCGTGAAAGAATAACAGTTAACTTTTGTCGAGTAAGTTAGAGTGAAACAAACAATTCGCGTGAACTTAAAAAATTCAAAGATCTTCCTCCAGATTTATCTTTTAATACTGACCTCAATCAATGGTGCTTGAGAAAGACATGTTAAGATAATGGGATTTAGAATGTAATACGAAAAGTGTCCCTCTGTGTTTTCTTACTTCTTATGTAGTTCCTATAATTGATTCTAGAGTCAGTTTCATTGAATCACCATAACAATTTAATTTAGAAGACAAAACTTCATTCACTTTTTTAAAACAATAATATTTCAGCTAATTGCCCCATGAAATAAAAAAAAATCCCTTTAGATTAACTTTTTCATATGGTTTATAAAGTTTGAAATATCAAAACATTCATAAATTTTGTGCTCCGTTAAATTCGAGATAAACCTTTTGTTATCATAATGATTACCAATGAAAAGGTTTCAAATATATGTAGACCTTTGAATATATCACAGGGACATGAATTTTTTTTTAAAAAAGAATCCCTTACACATGATTAACTAGTTAAAGTAAAAAAGGGTTCTTTATCCAATTCACCTGGGGATATTATTTCTCTGATCCAAAAGGTTGAGGGAATTAAATTAACTTACTCTTAATTCAAACCTAAATCTAAACTTAATTAACATCAGATCTCTGGGAACATGGAAACAATAAATATGGTCTGATCTAGAAAGACATATACTCAATACTACTCCTTAAAATTTTAATTGTTGGGAAAAACCTGTTAAATTCATACGACTAATTAATCGAGGATCATTTGTGATCTTTCAAAAATTCTGTATCCAATTTCAAATGTTAACAGAATTAAGCCAATTTACTCTTAATTCAAAACATAATTAACATCAAATTCTAAAAAATATGTCCTGATCTGGACAAACATATATTCCCTTCGTCTCAATTGTTAGGAACTTTCTTTTTTGAGAGTGTAAGCACCCGTAAAGATACTTTTGATTTGTTATATATATTCAGCTTATGTATCAAAAGATCGTAAACAACCTCTCTACCTCCCAATTAAGATGGAGAGACCATCATGAATGGAAAAATTGATAAAATCAATTGTAATTTGTGTCTGGTCAAAACAGGAAATTGTTTCCACAGTTTTCTCCTACAATCTCACCTAATTTACATTAAATATCTAGAATTTTTTTAAAATTTAGATAAATCCGATTAGGAAAACCATATTCTGCAGACATTAATTAATAAATTGCCTAATGAGGGTTAAATTCAAGCAAGCAGATCCATGAATCTTCATCATTTCATCTAATAGATCAAACACATAAGAATAACTATGATATACCTGAGCAGCTTTGTAGGCGGAGAGAGTGCTCTCAGCAGCTTCCTTACGTTCGGCTCCAGTCTTAAATTCAGCCAAATAACGATGATAATCACCCTTCATTTTTAGATAAAACACCTTAGAATCGCCAATAGAAGCTGAAGGAATGAGATTAGAATCAAGGAGCTTGAGAATTCCATCACAAATATTAGAAAGTTCAGATTCAATCTTAGATCTGTACTCCTTTATACATTTAACATGTTCATCATTTCCCCTCGTCTCCTCCTTCTGTTCAATAGAGGAGATTATACGCCACGAGGCTCTACGAGCCCCGATAACGTTTTTGTAAGCAACGGAAAGGAGATTCCGTTCCTCAACAGTAAGTTCCTCTGAACTACCTAATGAAGTTGAAACTTTCTCCATGAATTGCACCATTTCTTCGTATCTTTCAGCTTGCTCAGCAAGCTTCGCCATGTACACATTCTCCTCACGCGCCATAATGGATTCAATATTTGGGATCTCTTTTCTTTATGCTTGTATTGAAATGGAATTTTTTTTTGAGATCTGAGAAAAACTTGTTTGTGTTGAGAGGATTTAAAACTATGTGAAAACAAGGGGAATTTGTTGTTTGGAATTTTTTATTGGTGTTGAAATTAAAGGGATGAAAGAGATTTTAGGATTTTTTTTTTAAAATAAAATAAAATTGGGAGGATGAATGTGAGCCGTTGGATTATGGAATTTTTTTGAAAAGTAAGTAATTGACAGCTGGATTTTTGGAAGATGTGAGTGTACGGATATGGGTCGAACGTGGATTATCACGTCCGGCCCGACCGTTGTAATTTATTTGATCTGGAATTAGATTTTGTAATTTTAAATATATCGAAAAATTGAAATTTAAGGGAAGGATCATTCTTTTTGAACGGACTAAAAGAAAAGGTAGGACAAATAAATTAAAACGAAAAAATTATTATTTTGTTGACGTCAAAGAAGGGTTCAAACGCTTACGATGACGTGGGAATAAAGTTGGTTGCAGTTGACAAGAGGGTACAGAGATGTACTGGGGGAGGCAGACTATAATGTATACTGTTGGTTCACAAAATCAGTACGTATCTTCTATTCAAGGCATTGTCTTAGTCCCCAGTTTCTAAATGACCCCAAAATACTACTTTTTTTTTGTCCAATTGTATGACGTAGTTTGATTGAATACAAATTTAAAGATAAATAATTTTGATCGAACGATATGTTAAGGATCACATATATGAAATTTAATGGAAAAGTAACCCAACTTGAAAGGTGGAAATACTCTTGTCAATATTTCCAAGTCCTTGGTACCTACGTATCCTATCATAGTGCTTGTCCCTTTCAATCTTATTTTAATTTTTGAGCTTTTAAGTTTCATATTTCGTCCATTCTTGTAAATCAAATCATTCAAATGATAAGATCGAATCTTTATGCTCAAAATCTCGATTTAAATAGTCACTCATTTGACATCGTCTAGAGGTGGACGCTGTCATTTTAACTCTTATATGAATTTAATATTTTAAAATAAGATATTTTACTTATGATTACAAATAAAATAAAGAGAAACTACGTAATTAAATATATTTCAATGTCATATTATTATTATTGTATATACTTTCAAAATATTATATATCATACCACTAATTAAAAGTTTCTTACTATATATTGAAGAAAATACACTTAAATATATATATTCTTTGCTACTATATATATACTAAAATAGGAAGATATGTGAGCGAGATTTCTAATGTATCACAGATACATGCGTATCATACTAGATACACACTAGATGCATGTATCTGTATGTATCTCGTGTGATTCACATGTACCTGGAATATTAGATACATAGGAGAGTGGCGAGTCAGATGGGAGGGAGGCAAGTAGAGATTTTTTACGTATTTCAAATACATGTGAATCCATTTGGACGATACAGTGTATCTAGAAAAAATTACATCCTAATTTTGACCTCATATATTCCGAGATACATGTACCTGGACGTATCTGGACTCACCAAAATCTAGTAAAATTCGTAATATTGCAAACTAGAGTGTACCTAAATAATTAGCTTCTAGATTAATAAAATTTATGTAATAAAATAAAAAAATATTTATGTATTATTTAAACTCTTTATTTTATTTTCTACTTTAGACATTGACATCCTAACTTTTTATTATTACGTGGCTAATTTTCAATTTCCACGCTGATATTAGTGAAAACTTTAGCTGCACCCAAAAACACGTTTTCTTGTCTTCTTTTCAGTTAGTGTTTAAGTGTCACTTTTTCAAATTATTTTTTATGAAATTGCAAGGCAAGAAAAAAAAGTTTGCTTCTTTGTGAATTGTGATTTCTGAAAAATCTTGAAATTCCTTTTTTCTGATTTTTTGTTATTATGATGGAGGGTTATGAGTTTGTGAAGGATTTGGGTTGTGGTAATTTTGGAGTAGCTAAGCTTGTAAGAGATTATAAGACTAAAGAGCTCTTTGCTGTCAAGTTCTTTGAAAGAGGCCAAAAGGTTAGTAATATTTGATGATTTTAGTTATTTGTTATTTATTTGTTTGTTTTTGGATAATGATTTTATGTGATATTGTAGATTGATGAACATGTACAAAGGGAAATTATGAATCATAGAACATTGAGTCATCCAAATATAATCAGATTCAAAGAGGTAACTCTTGCTAATATTTTATTCTTCCTTATTAGCTAAGTAACTGCTGCCGTTTTAATTTGTTTGTCCTACTTTCTTTTTTAGTCTTTTCCATCAATTTAAATAAAGAATGTTTTTTTTTTCCTTTTTAGCAATTCTTTAAAATGTTTAAGATACAACATACTTTCTTAAAGGTTGTGTCAAGTTAAAATAGGACAATCAAATTGAAATGAGGGAGTATATTGTGGATTCCTCTAGGAATTTTAGATATATACTTTGTTGTTACGAAAGTGGCTCGTTTTTTTACCCGTCCCTAAGAGCTCTCTCTTGTTTTGACTCGAACCCACAAACTTACCATTGGGGTGGAGGGTGTTTAACATTCGAGCAACTCTTCTTGTCCAACGAAAGTGACTAGATTATGGTACTTGTAGCTTTAAAGTTGTCTAACCTTGTGCGACACATTTTTCTTTGTAATCTGTTCCAATAAAATGACACGCTTGTGGAGTTGAAAACAATTAGCTTTGCACTTTCTATTTGCCTTTAATGAGAAACTTCTATAACCACATAAATATTGTGACATGTTTGAGATCATAAGTTTCAAAAGTTTAATAGTCGCACAAATGCTATGACAAGTTTATTAGATTAAAAAATCTTCATTTCAGTCTTAAAGTCCCCTGCCGATTCAAACTATGTCATATAAATTGAAATGGATGGAGTAATTATTTTTAGGGGGTTAATACTGAGTTGTTTATTAGTTCTGCCTCTGTTTTGAAGGACTCTGCATCTTGCAATTACCAAAATGCAACATTTGATTCTTATGAAAATGAATTTATCGATCCTTTTGATGATCTTTTGAGTTATTTTGTGCTGCCATTCCTTATGGCTTCTAACAGTAGGTTCAAGGAATTTGAGTGAAATGAAGTAAAACATGTAGTTAAGCAGCAAGTACACAAGATTTCAATTATGTTTATGGCCTTTTGAATTAATGGACTCACCTCGACCAGGTTTTGTTGACGCCTACTCACCTAGCAATTGTAATGGAGTATGCGGCAGGAGGAGAACTCTTTCAGAGGATTTGTAAAACTGGAAGATTTAATGAAAACGAGGTAATAAATGATAATTAGAGTGTGAAATCTTCTCGTTTATGACTTGACTAGATCAAAATTTACATTTTACATTACAGATTTCTATTGATTATTATTTACTTATGACAAACAATTCTGTGTGTTGTGTGTGCGCGTGAGGGGGAGTGTCTTGCTTGTTATTTACCCGTCTTCATTGCACATCAACTTCCCTTTTCATATAGAAACTCCATAGTGTACTACGTGTTCAAGTAGTTATGGAGGCAGAATGTAAATGCTCTTCACTGGAAACATGGATTACATACTTCCGAGTACTAATGACATATCGAATGTTGAAGCCAAAAATTGTTATGCCTTGAAAGTTCTCATGTTTTGAGTTCATTATTCGCGATGTTTGTGTTTGTGTGTGTGTGTGCGCGCGTGTGGGCATTTTAATTTGTTTATTTATTTTATTTTGGCTCAGGCAAGATTCTTCTTTCAACAATTGATATCAGGGGTTAGCTACTGCCATTTCATGGTAAAATTTCTCACGCTTTCAAGTTTCGTTTAGTTTGAGTTTTTCTTGGACCTATTATGTTTATTGCTATTTCGCTGCAGCAAATCTGTCATAGAGATCTCAAATTGGAAAATACATTACTAGACGGAAGTACTGCACCGCGCGTCAAAATATGTGATTTTGGTTACTCCAAGGTCAATATAATCTTTCGTCATACCTTAATTCTAACTATAATTTCAGATTTTTGTTGAGCTCGTGTAACCGACTTCCCTTGTTAGCAGTCATCTGTCTTTCATTCTCAACCCAAGTCCACTGTAGGCACACCAGCTTACGTTGCACCGGAGATCTTTTCAAAGAAAGAATATGACGGGAAGGTACTAGTTTTCATGTTCTCGTGCCACCAGTTTCACAATGCTTATATCATTTAACCGTTTTTTCCCTCTGGTTAATTATTGAGTTCATAGGTTGCAGATGTTTGGTCTTGTGGAGTCACTTTATACGTAATGCTGGTCGGAGCTTATCCTTTCGAAGATCCCACTGATCCGAAAAACATCAGCAAGACCATATCCGTGAGTATATGAAAAAAATTGCACTTCTGTTATATACTTAAAGTCGAACTTGAGGAACTGGTCCATTTTGAATGTTGTAAAATCGATTTAATGCACCATTCTGATTGAGTTTAATCCTCTGTAACAGAGAATATTGAGCGTCCAGTACTCAATTCCGCAAAATGTCCAAATTTCCATGGAGTGCCAGCATCTCTTATCCAGGATTTTTGTGGCAGACCCTGAAAAGGTAATAATATACTCTTCTGCCAAAAAAGCCATTATATCATCATAAATCCTGTATGTGAAATGTTGTTCGGAACAATTTGAGTGACATGATCACGAATCACTTATTACCTCGTCATCTCAGCAGAGGTGGATCTAGGATTTGAAAATTTTGAGTTCTTTCAACGACATCAAGTTAATATAGTGAGTTCACAATCATATATTTATAAAAAAAATTAGTGAATTCAGGCAAGAGTTACTGGGTTCACGTGAACCCACATATTACATTGTAAATCCGCCCATGCATCTTAGTATTTCCTATCGATAATCACAGTCCTTGTCATTTCAAGTTTTCATTTCACTGCATTATGCTTGGACATGCCTCAATGGGTATTTTTTCGAGTCTCAAGGTAGCGCCTCTATGTTCGGAATAGTCCAATCTTATTAGTGGCTTGCTAATTCTTTTGCAGAGAATAACTATCCCAGAAATTAAGAAGCATCCTTGGTTTTTGAAGAACTTGCCTGTCGAATTCATGGAAGAAGGACGGAACGAGTGCATCGATGTAAATAACCCGAGACAGAGCATGGAAGAAGTATTGGCAGTAATACAGGAAGCAAGAATTGCTTTGCAGGTTCTAACAAATTCATCTGAAGGCATTGTGGAAGAACTTGATGAATTAGATGATACTGATATAGAAGATATTGAAACAAGTGGTGATTTGGTTTGTTATTAGTGTCATTTGTGGACAATGGTGTAAATACACTTCCAATGCCCGGGGCGGATCTAGGGTATTGAGAAATATATATTGTATATCCTACAGGTAGGACGCTACGTAGGACACAAAATTGCCATGTAGGGTGTCATGTAGGACGAACGTGTCTGTCCAATTTTATATAAGTTTAAGTGTTTACTTGTGCACACCCAAAGTTAAAGGTCATAGTTGTCAGCTAACGCCAAGTTAAGGGTCATGTTTATGTATTATGCCTAAAAGAAATGAAAATACGTATTTTAACGTGAAAAATGCTCTGGCTCATAGGTAAAAAAATCAGTCCATGCAGGATTTAACCCAACTCCACTAAAACAAAGAGTCAAATAAAATTAGCAGCAAGTTGTTTAAAATGTCACCCACCCAAGTTAGTCCCACCACCCCCACTCACCATTCAAATTTGGAACCACCACTTCTAAAGAGTTTGATTTTAAAAGATTATCAACCATAGAAATGAAACCAGCTTTGACATAATAGACATGACATTTGATTTGGTGCTCAACAATTTTTGTATGGACCAGTTTTTTTTTTGGTACCATTACTTCTAAAGAGTGATTACAAAAATGAAACCTTTGACATAGACAATATGGCATTAATTTGATTTGGTGCTCAACATGCCTGTATATATGAACCAATTCTTTTTGTATGGACCAGTTTGAAGGGAGATTTTTTATTGTGCCAGAAAAAGGATATGTCTAAACTGTTTTGCAAGTTTTTAAAAAAATGGAGCATATATAGAATTTAATTTGTTGCTTGAACTAAAGCAGTACAGAAACACTGCACCAAAAATGATCTTTTACGGAAATTAACACTCTTTGTAAATGTCCCTAAAGCCTATAACGGTATTGAATTCAATAATAATTAACTAATATCAGTATAGGCTTCAACATTATTTATTAATATGAATATTTATTGGTGCAAAATGTTATTTTTGTTGTAGTGAAAACATTTGATGACCAAGCTAGAAATAAAAATGAAATCAAACTTGCTAGCTAGTAGTACATGTTTTACTATAGTAGCTCCACCTTCAAGATATATATATATATATTCACATACCGGACGGAGGCAGAGGATTGGACCCGTTTCGTTGAAAAATTATACTATAAAAATAGGATTTTTTTTTTGGCACATACTCCCTCTAGTTCATATTAAATGAATTATTGGGATATGCCATATCCTTTAAGAAAAATATTTAAGACATAATTTAAAAATTACTTTCCACTATTACTCTTTAGATTATTTCTCAAACTATTCTCTTGAATAAATTCACTTACTATGGATTAAATAGAGAATATATTTACATACCCAATGGAGGCATCGGGGTTGGACCTCCTTTGTTGAAAAATAATATTATATAAATAAGGTAAAAATTGTTTGTTTGTTTTACATATAATATATAAGTGGTCGAATTTCCTTAGCATAAGAATTTCTTTTGATTCCTAGCTACGTCACTATACATACATACATACTCAACATGCAGACATTTTAATAAGATCGAAATTAAACATCTTACAGAACCCAATGACCCAAACTCCTATGTTGACAGAGTTGTAATACTAATAAACTACTTAACATAAAATTCTGCGTACATCACGAATGAATTAATACATACCAAAAAAAAAAGTAGCACTAATGTCACTCAAACTTGGTCAGGTAGGGTAGCATATTTGGTTTTTGTAACCTTGTTGGTCATGCTGTCCCTATATTCTCCATAGAAATAAGAAGAAAAATCCCAAAGACACATAGCTAAAGCCATCTACTTATCAGAGTTGAATTTTTCAGGCAAGAACATAACAGCAAATATTTGTTGTATTGGAACAAGAAGTGCATTTATTACCCCAAACAATAGTGCTGAGGAGCAGAAAATCATTCCAAGACTACCAATCATCATAGTTTGTAGAGATATTGCTGTTAATGCTAATATCATATAGTACTTGTGTTGCCCTAATCCAAATTCTTCCTAATACACCTGATATTTGGCCAACTGAAATGAAGATACAATTTATGAGAACAAGAAGTGACTTAATGGACATGAAATTCTTGAGTTTCTTAGGCTTATAGTTGCCTTCTTGCTCTATTTCCATGTCCATACTTTTTTGTGATGTGTTTGAGAGGTATTTGTGGTGTATATATTCAATTTCATGTTACTTAATTACTTTAACTAATACTTAGACATATATATATATACACATCAAGTTAAATAACAATCATATAAATAATTACTTCTCATACAAAGTACATTAATAATATAATTCTTTATGATGTAAGTATGTGTATAATTTTATTTTATTTTCATATTTTGTTGCCCCCAATTAATTTTGGTTCGCACTACATGAGATCTATTGAAGGGAAAACACTCTTTATCATAAATTTTTTCATTTCCAAGCTCAAACTCGAAACTATTGATTAAAAATGGTGAAATTTTATCCATCTCATCACAATCTCTGATAATATAGTATATGTATAAGTTAAATCCACTTGGATGTCAATAAGATTTGAACGTCCAAAAGATGATGATTATTGTCCAATAGATAGACTAGTTGTTGCACAAGCCACTAACATTGTAAAAGAAGAAAAGTAGAGTATCCTAATCCTAGTCCTAGTAATAAGGCACTATATATATATATATATATATATATATATAATATCATATGATCGATTGTGTGACTTAGCATCTTTATAGAAGTTATTCAAACTATTCTTATGAATTCAATATTGATATACAAAAGCTTTGCTAATTAATTCATTCTTGAATTTAATGAAAGCTAAAAGTGTTATGATATTTTGGATTGCCCTATTGGATTATTTTTTTGTCAATTGTGAAAAAGTGGACAAGCACTAAGGTACTTCTAGTTTTCTAATATCATTTTCAAGAATCAGCCCATGTAGTCTTTTATTTATTTATTTATTGCGAGTAGGGAAAATAGGGGAGGGGATTACAAGATGGAGAATCGAATCTTTACCAATAATATGAAAGTTTAGATAGCCAATCCATCAGGAGCGTAGCGACATTGATCCCACGGTGGATATATATACATCTCTGATACATATTTATATATCATATAAACTCGATTATACACTATTTATACACTATCGGTACATTACATATACATGCAATATATTCTCCATAGTTTGTGTAGCACTAATGTTACTCAAACTTGGTCTGGTAGGGTAGCATGTCTGGTTTTTATAACCTTCTTGGTCATGCTGACCTTATATTCTCCATAGAAATAAGAAGCAAAACCCCAAAGACACATAGCTAAAGCCAACCACTTATCAGAATTGAAGCTTTCAGGCAAGAACATGACAGCAAATATTTGTTGTATTGGAACAAGAAGTGCATTTACTATCCCAAATAATAGTGCTGAGGAGCAGTAAATCATCCCAAGACTTCCAATCATCATAGTTTGTAGAGATATTGCTGATAGTGCTAGTATCATATAGTACTTGTGTTGGCCTAATCCAAATTCTTCAGCTTCTCTAGTGATGGCCTATATATTTTGAAACAAAAACTTTCCTACACTGTCAGGTCATTCAAAGGATATTTATAGGCAAGTTTTCCTTATATGTGAGATATGTAATCTTACAAAAAAAAGACAGATTACCTGCTATACGTAACAGGTGAAAAGGATTTGATGATGTACATATTCTTTACACGGATGACATATATATCTTAAACTCTTAAAGAGAACAAATTTTTTCAGTATTAATTTAAGTGTCTTAGTTAGATTATATATGGAATTTTAAAAAACTAAAAGAAAACTAATAATTTTGTGATCCTAAATTAGAGGTACACATATATGTAATGTAAAGAGAAAAGTAAGATGCTATGGTTGAAGATATCCCCTTGATTATCTTTGAAAATTAATTAAATAAAAGTTCTTTTACATTGTAACTCTACCTAATTCTTTTTCCCACTTATGTTGCTCTACATATTTCCATTATAGATGCCACTCTTTGTACTTTATTTTTTTTTTAGGTTTCTCACCCGGTATTCGAAGCTTATATTGGAGGTTTAACTAAATCCAAATAATACACTGCAGGGCCCATTTGGGGTACCACTCTTTCTGCTTTACTAAAGTATTGATACTGCTTGATTATCTTTTGAAAAGGAAGCCTTTTTTCTTACCACACAAAAAAAAGATGTTTTTTTTTCAAAGTGATCACTATTTTAAATTAATTAAGAGAAAGAAAGCTCATGTCATTGGTAACTCTACTTATTTTTTCCTTTTGTATACTACTCCCATACTTCCACTATTTAGTTATTGCACTTTTTTTTTGCTTTGGGATGCTCCAAAAAGTTTGAACAATTGCATTGATAATACTTTCTCTACAAACGAATAACACATTTTTATATTTAAAATTTAAAAATATTAATTTTTAATTTTTCATCTTATCCTTAATGAGAATTTGAAACTTTATTAATAACAAATACTATGACATATTTAAGGTAAAAAAAATTCAAATTTTTAACCACACGAATATTATGACATATTTAATATCATAAATTTCAGAAATTTTCATTTTTTTCGTAAATTTCGTGCTAGATTAAAACTATGTTACACAAATCGGAACGAACTGATAGTATTACTTGCCAAACTATATTACATAATTCTTTTGACTATTATTTTTTATTATTATTATAATATGATGTTTTCTCTGCCAGACTAATTAATTTCTCATATAAGATAAATAATTTGACTCTTACAACTGACAGTAGATAAAAGAATTTCTACGTACACTATTATATCACTTAAAAATAAATAATAAATTAAATTACACTTATAATTATATAAAATTTATATATACTTCTAATTTACTAGTTTATATAAGAAAAATGCTAAAATAGAATGGATATCGTACGTAATCATTATGACTATCTACATGCCTAATTCTTTAAAAAAGAAGTAAGTAACAAAAAAGTTATATCCTTTCTAACGGCTTAAACTTTTGAATGAAACGTATTACCTGAAAATCTCTGTTGATAATCATGGCGACAATACAAAACAAAGCTGAGGACATGGCTATAAGAAACTGCATTTGCATGACAAGATCAAACGTTACAACAACTCCAGCTTTAACACGACTATACTCCACTCCTGCATTTATAAATCCATGAAGAGCCGCACCAACAATTGTCATCACAAACCCTAACGTGTATTGTCGATTCGATTCACCTATCGGACGATCTCCATTCATGTGTAACCCTAATATAATCGAACCTAGCATCATCAACACCACCGCGTTCACGGAATAATCTGTGAACTTATGTTTCACCATGAAATACGCGAAAATCGCGGTGAATGCTAGGGACGTTGAAGAGAGGAGAGCGGAGATCGAAACAGGAAGATATGAAATGCCAAAAGTGTAGAGGTAGCTACAAATACCAAGAAGGATGCCTAAAATAGCACTAAAAATTGCTAATTTAGGTGTGACTAAAAGTCTAGTATTATTGTTATTGGTATTTTTTTTCTTTTTTTGGACATAAGAAATTGAAATTGGTAAAATCAAGATTGGGAATCCTGCTGTCAACAAAAAAGATTGCAACCATTTTCTTTTTCCACCATGCAAGTAATAAATTCTAACAAGCAATACACCTGATATTTGGCCAACTGAAAGGAAGATACAATATATGAGAATAAGAAGTGACTTTATGGACATGATATTCTTGAGTTTCTTAGGCTTATTATTGCCTTCTTGCTCTATTTCCATGTCCATATCTTCTTGTGATGTGTTTGAGAGGTATTTGTGGGGGGTATATATATATATTTAATAATAGTAGTAGCACTAGGTAGCAAGTTGCAAGGAAGGAAACTGAAAGCAGACAAGGAAGGAACTCTTTTTGTTAGGCAAAAAACGCCATCTACTAATTATTGTAATATGTATTACGTAATATCCCCAGTCCCCTTGTCCCAAAATAGTACCAGTAGCAAGCTTCCTCTACCTTGTATTGATGCATATTAATATATAATATAATATCTCCTTTTCTACCAAAAAATAAAGTTGCAAGAAATATATATATATATATATATATAAAGTAATAAGGTTGTAAGTATTAAGGTTTTCATTAAGGAAGTTATTTTCTGGTGTTTGGTATAACGAGAATCATTTTTATGAAAGTTTTTTTTTTAATAAGAATTTCGAATTTTAACTTTATATTCCTTACTTTAGCTTACATTTAGACACATACACAACTAAAAAACAACGTAAAAATCGACTGACAAAATCGGTCGAAAAAAAGACCGTCTTGGTCGATTTTGATTTTTTCTTTCTTATTTTTTAATAAAAAACCGATGGACTTTAAATGCACGAAGATTATAATTTTAAAAAAAAATAAAAAAATCAACGTAGTCCCTCGACTTTTAATTATTATTTTAATAAAAATCGACCGACATGATCGATTTATGAAGTGCAGTTGAAGTGTGTATCTGAACAACATCAACTGTCCCTCAGTTTTAACTAACCCTGTCCATCGATTTCACGAAAATGATGAACATAAAATCGCCCATATACAATCCGTCAATTTGGCGTAGATTTACGTCCATTAATTTTGACCCTTGATTTTGATCCATTTTCTACTAATAATTACTTCTCATAAAAAGTACATTAATAATATAATTCTTTATGCGGCAAGTATGTGTATATTTTTTTTTGTTCATGTTTTGTTGCCTCTCGTTAATTTTGATTCATGCCACATAAAATTTTATTAAAAAGGTAAGCACCTTTTATCATAATTTTTTTTATTTCTAGGCTCGAACTCGAGATTCTGGTAATAATATATGTATAAGTTAAATCCACGAGGATGTCAATAAGATTTGGAAGTCCAAAAAGATGATTATATTATTGTAGAATAGAGATTCTAGTTATTGCACAAACCACTAACATTATTGTATAGGAAGAAAAGTGGAGTATATATCCTAGTCCTAGAGTAATAAAGCACTATAACATCATATGGTTGGGTGAATTAGCATCCTTAATAAAAGTTATTCAAACTATACTTATGAATTCAATATTGATATACAAAATAATTAATTGATTCTTGGTTTTAATGAAAGGTAAAAGTGTTTAATGATGAGTCTATTTTTTGTCAAAATTAAAAATGAAGCCAATAATGCTTATGGCTATTGTTATTACCCTAATTTTTTAAAACTTATATTTGGATTTTTTTTTGTCAATTGTGAAAAAGTGAACAAGCACTAAGGTGCCATATAAAAAAGAAAATTTACACTATTATGGATTATTTTCAAGCATATGAAAAAAGTGATGATGTTTACTTGATTGCGATCATATATAATTAAGTTGTGTAATTCTTAAGCTCAACTGTTAAGTACTTCTAGTTTTCTACTATCATTTCAAGAATCAGCCCATGTGGTTTTTTCTTCTACTACTTTATTTATTTATTGCGGATTGGGAAGTAGGGCAGAGGATTGAATTACAAGATGAAAAATCGAACTTTCATCAACAATGTGAAAGTTCAAGTACCAACCCATTAGGAGCGTAGTTACATTGACCCAGGGTGGATGTATATACATATGTGATACATAATTATACATCATATATTCTTGGTTAAACACTATTTATATAATATCGATACATTATGTAACTATTTATATCATATCGATACATTGTACATATATATTTCATATACGTAAGATCATTTTTATTGATTTTTTTGATCTCGTATACAATTACGTAAGAAATCTTACATTTTAAACAGGTTGAATTATGATTCACTCACTAATCTAATTCATTTTAACCGGTTCAAATTTGAAGCAATTCATTTATTTGTCACCGTACTTTTGTAGTTGTCATAGATTTAAATATGGCACGTAATTAGGTGAAGAGAGAGAAAAAGTAGGTCTCATTTGTCCATTTTAGTAGTATTGAAATTTCTATTAAAAGGAGAATAGGATCCCACAATTGAGCAATCAACTTCAATTATTAATTACTATGATAATTGTGTTACACAGTCTGATTCAATTAATAAATGTGACATAGCAAGGGGATATGCCTAATGGGAATAATAAAAATTGAGATTTTTACACATGGTGACGAAAATGGGCTACTAATTACAATTAGTGTAGGTACTTTTACCTAATTAGCAATTACCTATTGCATAGCAATATTTTATTTTTAAAAAAAAGATTTTTAGGAAAATTGAGGTCCTTTGATTTTAAGGTTTTTATTTTGAGTCGTTGCGAGTAAGTGTTTACATAATCTTCTTCTATCCGAAGAAATGATTCATCGAAATAATGAGTCATCATTGATATCGACATATCTGAGATCGCCAAATGCTCTTCTACCACCTAGCCCTTTCATCTCTCTTCTCCTTACAAATAGTTCTTTTAGGAAAATAGCCCTAGCATTTTTCATCTTCATTTAACAAAAAATGTTGGTTTTTTAACAATGCTTAGCATTCCTCTTTTATAAAATGTCACTTTAGTTTGCCCCAAGTATATTGAACTGTATTATTGGGATTACCTAATTGTATAGGTATTAATTTTTTATTTTATTAAAATGGTCACATGTCTATGTAATCGATATTGTATGAATAGTGTATAGCTATGTATATATGATGTATAATTATATATCAGAGATGTATAAATATCCATATACACTGTTTATACAATTTTTAATGGGATCCGTCATATTTTTTCTTTTTTTCCCTATTCTTTTTGTTGAATGAACTTAAATCTCTTATATAAATTCTTAGAGACCCTTTCTTATTAGTGAATCAAATGGAGCATAGAATTCAATTTGTTGCTTGAAATAAAGCAATAATACAGAAAACATTTGATGACCAAGTTAGAAATAAACATGAAACTAGCTAGTACGTTGTTTTAGTATAGTATCTAATACTGTAGCTCCGCCTTCAATAATATATATATATATATAACATATATTTACTTACTGTGCAGAGGAAGAGGGGTCGGAGCTCCTTTGTTGAAAAATTGTACTATGCAGATAAATATAAAATATAAGTAATTGTTAAATTTCCTTGGCATAAAATTATTTCTTTTTAATTCCCGACTCCCCCACTATACATACTCAACATGCTGACATCGCTTAAAAAATAGCAAAATAAACATCTTAAAAGAACCCTACGATCCAAACTCCCATACTGACAGAGTTGTAATACTAATAAATTACTATTACTTACATAAAATTTTGTGTACATCACTAAATACATACCGAAAAAGTAACATTAATGTTACTCAAACTTGGTCTGGCAGGGTAGCATGTTTATTTTTTGTAACCTTTTTGGTCATGCTGTCCTTATATTCTCCATAAAAATAAGAAGCAAAACCCCAAAGAAACATAGCTAAAGCCATCCACTTAACAGAATTGAATTTTTCAGGCAAGAACATAACAGCAAATATTTGTTGAATTGGAACAAGAAATGCATTTACTAACCCATACTATCAAAAATGTCCTTTAAATCTTATGATTTTAAAAAAGTCATATAAAATATTGGAGATAAAGAGTTATCAAATATAAAAAAAAGATATTTTACATAAACGGACTAAAAAGAAAGGAAAACCGCTCATATTTGAACATATCCCCTTGATTACATTGAAAATAATTAAATGAAATTTCTTTTTCACTCTGTAAACAAAGAAGTTCTTGTCATTGCAACTCTACTTCTTTTCCCCTTTTATGTTGCTCTACATATTTTCACTCTTTGTCCTTTACTATACTATTGATATTACTTGATTATCTTTTGAAAAGGAAGCCTTTTTTCTTACCACATAAAAAAAGAATTTTTTATTTTTTAAAAAAATGATATAAAAAATTGCATTTGCATGACAAGATCAAACGTTACAACAACTCCAGCTTTAACATGACTATACTCCACTCCTGCATTTATAAATCCATGTAGAGCCGCAACAACAATTGTCATCACAAACCCTAACGTGTATCGTCGATTCGATTCACCTATCGGACGATCTCCATTCATGTGTAACCCTAATATAATCGAACCTAGCATCATCAACACCACCGCGTTATAATCCGTGAACTTATGTTTCACGATGAAATACGCGAAAATCGGCGGTGAATGCTAGGGACGTTGAAGAGAGGAGAGAGGAGATCGAAATGGGGAGATAAGACATGCCAAAAGTGTAGAGGTAGCTACAAATACCAAGAAGCATGCCTAAAATAGCACTAAATATTGCTAATTTAGGTGTGACTAAAAGTCTAATATTATTGTTATTAGTATTTTTTTTCTTATTTTTGACATAAGAAATTGAAATTGGTAAAATAAAGATTGGGAATCCTGCTGTTAGCAAAAAAGATTGCAACCATTTTCTTTTTCCACCATGTAAGAAGTAAATTCTAACAAGCAATGCACCTGATATTTGGCCAATTGAAAGGAAGATACAATATATGAGAATAAGAAGTGACTTAATTGATATGAAATTATTGAGTTTCTTAGGCTTATTATAGTTGCCCTCTTGCTCTATTTCCATGTCCATATTTTTTTGTGATGAGTTTGAAAGGTATTTGAGAGACTCTCATTTGATGAAATTATTGAGTGTGATATATATAAGCCAAAGAGGAAAACTACTATTAATTTGACTTTAGAGGGAAAATTTCTTTCAAGAAAATGTTTTCATTAAAGAAGTTATTTTCTGGTATTTGGTAGGAAGAAAATTATATTTTATGAAAGTCTTTTTTTCTAATAACTATTTTAAAATTTAACTCTGTTAATTATGTCTTGAATTTTTTATAAATAATTACTTCTCATAAAAAGTACATTACTAATAAATTCTTTATGTGATAAGTGTGAATATAAGATTTTTTCTTCTTCATATTTCTTAGCGCCCAATTAATTTTGATTCTCGTCATCTAAGAGATCTATTAAACTAGGGGCAAATGCTCACTATCAAAAAATCTTTTCATTTTCAGAAAAAATAAAAGGAAAAGAATGCTTGTATATATATATTAAATTTGCTAACTCGAACTTGAGACTATTAAGTAAAAGTGGTGAAATTCTATCCATCTCACCGTAATCGCTGGTTATAGTATTTATATATAAGTTAAATCCATGAGGATGTCAATAAGATATGGAAGTCCAAAAAGATGATGATTATTGTCGAATAGAGGGACTAATTATTGCACAAGCCACTAACATTGTAAAGGAAGAAAATTAGAGTATCCTAATCCTAGTCCTAGTAACAAGGCAATGTAACATCATATGATTATGTGATTTAATAAAAGTTATTCAAACTATACTTATGAATTCAATATTGATATACAAAAGCATTGTTAATTAATTGATTATTCTTGAATTTAATGGAAGCTAAAAGTGCTTAAAGTTAAATCTACTTTATGTCGAAATTAAAAATGAACCAATAATGCTTATAATTGTTATTGTTATGGCTTATGATATTTAGTTGGATTACCCTATTTTCTTTTTTTAAGTATATTTGAAAAAAAAAAAATTGCCAACTGTGAAAAAGTGGACAAGCATTAAGGTGCCGTATAAAAGAAAATTTACACTATTATGGATCATTTTCAAGCATATGAAAAGTGATGTTTACTTGATTCTGATTATAAATAAGTGATGTAATTTTGAAGCTTAATTAGATGTTCCTTCAATTTGCCTCAACATGTAATCCATATAGTGGCATGCTTCATTAATTCATATATGTTTATTCCACATAAGTACTTCTAGTTTTCTAATATCATTTTCAAGAATCAGCTCATGTGGTCTTCTCCTTTTTTTTTCCTATTTATTTATTTATCGGGGTAGGGAATAGGGGAGGGAATTAGCGATGAAGAATCAAACTCTTACTGACAAAATGAAAGTTCAGGTATCCAACCCATTAGGGAGTGTAGCTGCATCGACTCCAGGGTGGATGTATATACATCATGCCTATGTAATGTATTCATATTCATATATATATATATATATATATATATATTATTTATACAATATTTCATGGTTCCATCATCATCTTTCCTTTTTCATAGTCTTTTTGTTGAATGGACTTAAAGCTCTTATCTTAGGGACTCTTGCTTATTAAGAAATCAAAAGTAGACAAGATTGAAGTCAAGAATTAGATTATTATTATTTTAGCTAATAAATTTACGTAAGGAAGAAAATTGTGGAAGATGAGAAAGAAATAAAGAAAAAGGAAGAGAAAAAGATAAAGGTTTTTAAAGAAAGAAAGAAAAAGATTAGAAATTTTAGCTAGCTCATCATGTTTTTTTAAAGCCCACAATTATATCTCACTCGAAAGGATTAACTTGCATAATTTGAAATTAATGTCTACCTCATGGGTTATATTTTACTATTATGTTGTATCGTAATTTTTTGACGAATAGAATATTTGGATAGATCATATACTGTTATTATCATATATCAACAGTTTGATGGATAAATCTATAAGAATAGTAAAGGCATGAATAGAACTACTATAAAAAGGTAAGGTAGATGATAAAATAGAACTACTAAATAATTAGTATAGACGAAATGAGTTGAAAAAATAAGGTAACTGTACAATCACACCAAATCGGTCAATAGATGTTACACAATGAGATTTTTCGTTGTTACCTAACGATGGATTAACGATATGATACAATACAATAAAATTGAAGTAACAATTAAAACAAATATCGTATTTAAACTAACAACACAATACAATAGGTAACAACCATCCAAACAAGATGTAAAAGTTATGAGTCAATCTATAATTGTAAAAATATTGAAAAAAATATTTTGTTGGTTTGGATTGTATTCATCCATACATATACACTTAATTATTTGGGCTTGTCCACCATTCATATGGCCCATTAGAATCTTAGTGTTGGGCCTATATGATTGTAAACTTCGTGTTGTAATGATCTTAGTTGCTGGTCATACTTAATTATGTCATACTTTAAGTAAATTATATTTAGATGATAACACCTTTCTTTAGGTTAAAAGAAAAGAAAAAGTCTTTGACTTTGTTGATTTGTATATTTTTTTTAAAAATCGATTTAGTTGATTTAATTTTCGTTTAAATAAAAGTTGTGCAAAATCAAGTCGGCAAACACTCCTATTAGTGCTAGGTAAAAATTTACTCATATCAGGTGCTTATTCAATCAATACAAGTTATCAATGATCAAGTGACTTAATAAAGTAAAAATACATATTTATCAATTATGATTAAGTAAAAAAATGTTATATTTAAACATATATAACATATATAAACGATCGATGTGATATAAACATCAAGTACGAATTACGCGATAAGTTTTTCCATGGTCAATAATTTGCTTCCGGCTGTTGCGCACTTAGCAATCTTAACTTGAAATTATTAAAGCACAAAGCCAATTAATAGCAATCTCTATATCGACGTAACGTTACGTTATTACCTTTCTCTCTTTATTTTGTTCTTTTTAGAGAAAACAAATTTTAAAAGATAAGGCTGACAAAATGGTTTTAAAAAAGTAAGGAATCATTCAATTTGATTAGTTAAATACGTGTTAGATAAATGTTGATTATAATGGAACAAACACTAAACGATAGATATTCAGACGGATAATATAAATATTCATCTTATTAACAATATTTATTTATCTATTTGTCACTTTTCAAGAGTTCTTACTTTTTGAAAACTTAAAACTTATTTTGAATTTTATCATTGTTTTTATCTGACTATGAATAAGATGGATAGCTATATATATTCAGCAGTCAATTATTCATATTCAATTCAATCTGCTCGTTTGTCGCTTTCTAGTAGAAGAAATATTAGCTTAAGGAAGCTTCATGCGGCTGTCATTCACCCAAATTTTGTTGTATGCGGTGACAGTCATATTTAGTGAAAGATAATTAGTTAGAATATTATTCATCAAAAACTTATATTATATATAAAAAAATATTATATGAAATACTTATATTTGAAAAAAATTTATACGTATATATTAAATTTTGAATAATTTAAATAAATTTCTGATTTTATTACTGATACTATATTTGTACAAACAATCTCTTTTTATATATGAGTTCATACAATAGGGGTGTATTGGATTTTTCTTTGAATTGTTTTCAAAATAATGGATGTGTCATGTTTTGATTCATTGGAGAATTTTAATTTGGCACATTTTGAAGTTGGCCATTATTGATATATAAATAATGTATCAGTCAAACCTCTCATATATTTTATAAATATATACAAAAGTGGTTATACCAATATTAGATTAGGCTTTCCTCATCTCCCCAACAATTGGGGGAGGTTACACCACAATAAAAAGTACTTTTTAAAAAGTATATTTTTTAGTGATAAGAAGTAGTTTGTGTTTTGATAAATTAATTTTTTTGAATAATAATCAATGCTTGATTAAACTTTTCCAAAAAACATTCTTAAAATGAATTCTTTTGTAAAGAAAACTATTTTTTTTTCTTTTAGTTTCTGAAGAACACTTTCTGCTACTCTCTAAAAACATGATCAAACAACTTATTTTCTAAAATAAGTATTTATAGCCTTCCAAAAGCTTAGACAAATCGTATATATATATATATATACTTTTTTTTGTTTAAAAAGGAATGACCTACTTTTCTTTTTAGTCTGTTTAAAAAAGGAATGACTACTTTTTTGGTTTGGTAACACTTTAATTTAAGTTTTTCACATGACATGTTTAAAATCACAAGATTAAACGATATTTTGATACATTTAACATAACTTTAATTTTGAACTACAAAATTCAAAAATCTTTTTTTTTATTTTTTTAGACTCTGTGTCAAATCAAACTAAGTCTAATTTTATTTTTTTTGGGTCTTATTTGCTTGGTATTATTTTTTTGGCCTTCCACATCCCTTCACCCATCGGACTTTGACGTTTGTCGGGATTGGTGTCACTATCCAAATTATGAGTAATATGCCCTTTAACTTAACTTTAATTAATATTTGTGCATTTTAATTTTGAAGGCGCATAGTAGGTACTTAAACAAATTTTATAAAGTTGAACACATTAAAAAATAGTCACACCTTCTGTTGACAATACTTTTTTCTTTTCATAATATTCTCATGGAATTGGTCACGTTCACATCCAAAAATAGAAAATATAGAGTTAAACTCCAACTTATGACAATAAATTAAAGAAATTTGCAAAATAATATTTCCTAAAATTAAGAAATATTAAAAAGTGCACCGCGCCATATTTTTTGACTTAGGAGTTAGGAGCAAAATAATTTAGACTCGCAAAACTAACATAGTAAGAGATGAGAAAAGTAGCAAAATAGAATCCAAAAATTTTAAACTATGACAATTGACATGTAACGCAAGAACTTGAAGGCCACTCCTATGCCTAAAATCATTCCCCGAATCCAACGGAGTTGTCGGAATCAAATTCCGATCTCTTTGGCCTAAAACTTTTGTTAACCCTTCAAATGACTTAATATAAGGGTTACATGGTATGCTTAACCATTTTCAAGTATATATTCCCCCGATATCACATCATTCTACTTGACATTGCATTGCATTGTATCATCTCATTCTTGTCATTGTGGAGTCGTGTTTATGTCTTGTGACCCTGGAATTGATATACTTGATACTGATGTGAGTTATTTCGGAAAATAGAGGGAAGCCAAATTCATCAAGTGGTAAATAATTATGGCATGAAAAACTCTTACAAGAAGGAAAAACAAATGATAAAATTACAAACATAGTAACTTATTAATGTTTGGATGCTAGAAGAACATCATTGACCACCTTGTCAATGTTCATATAAGATGATCCTGTTGATTTTTGTGCTGAAATTTCACCCAATTTCTTCCATTCCATTGCCTTTTTCTTCATTTCTTTGCCTTTTTCACCAACCATTAATTCCCTAACAAGGCTTTCCACTTCATTCCTTTTCACATTATTGTCAATTTCCATTCCAATACCCCATTTAGTCTCACTAAACCAACAATTCGTCTGTTGTTCCGCGAAAAAAGGCCAACATAACATAGGCACCCCACTACTAATGCTTTCCAGAGTCGAATTCCATCCACTGTGAGTCAGAAACCCTCCTATAGCCGGATGGTTAAGGACTTCTTCTTGTGAGCACCAACTTGCAAGCATTCCCCTGTTTTTAGTTTCTTCCACAAATTCGGGTGGAAGAATCGATTCATAACCCGATACAATATCAGGTCTTATGATCCATAAAAACTCTTGTTGACTATTTGCAAGTCCCCAAGCAAATTCAAGAAGTTGATTAGGAGTCATAACAGTAATACTACCATAATTGACATAAACAACAGAGTTTGGTTCTTTATTTTCGAGCCATTGTAAACACTCTGGCTCTTCTTTCCATAGGCTCGACCCAAGCCCCTTCAAATTCTCGTCATCAATATCTTTGACGAGTAAATGCAAGGGACCTATTGGGTACACCGGTGGAAGGAGAGTTTGGAGTGACTCAAGGACTTCACTCTCTAGTGTCTCGAATGTGTTGAGGACAATCGCAGAAGCTTTTCTCGCTCTCTCTGTTTCTTTTAGGACAAATTTGACCATGTATTCCTCTGGATTTGTAGTTCTCAAGAAACTTGGAAGATCCCTTAAACGTACATCTTTCATTCCTGGTATAAAATCCAAAGTTGTCTCTAGGTACCCATTTGTCAAGTAACTCTCATCTATACATAAAATAAATAGCAATTAGTTAAATACATTAAAAATACCACATACCAAAATTTTCAAATAGATATAGATAAAATTTATTTCAATTTTAGGCCTCTTATTAAAATTTAGCTTTAGGCAAGCAACTACCTTTAAGCGGAGTATATCCTTTTTCAATAAGAGTGGTGTAATGCATGTAACCCAAGAAACCACAAGCACTACTTGTCCAAAACAGAACTTCAGGTACTCCCAATTCTTGTGCAGCAGCTAAGGTGAAGCTCATGATACCATCGGAGACGATGCATGAGACAGGTGGCACGTTCGACGTGTAATTATTAGTGTCATTGAGCTTTGCAAGGAGATCCCTAAAAGGACCTAAACAAGTTTCAGTTGTGGATTTACATAGAGAAGGTACGTCTTGTGTAGCATCAGCATCACTAGGTGGGAGTCCATCAGGAATAGTCTCGAATCGGAACGACGAAAGGCCGTCGAGCGCATTGGGACCACGAGACTTAAGAAGACGTCTATGGTTAAATTCAGTGTTGACAAAAGTTATGTGAAAGCCTTTGTGATGGAGAATTTTGGCTAGTTTTAACATGGGATTAATATGGCCTTGGGCAGGGTATGGTATACAAACTGCATGTGGTTTATTTAATTCAACATTATTTGAACCCATACTTACAATTTCTCAAAAGGGAAGTGAAATGAAGGATTAGTTTTTTTGTATGATTTTGGTAAGGAATATTGAAGCAGATAGGGATATTTATATATGAAAAAATATAATAAAATAATGAAAGTGTCAAAAAAAGATGAGTCCAGACTGTTACGGAATTGGAAAGTCTGCCAAGTTGATTTGAATAGGCTATAAGGCCGCTTTCGAAGTGAAATATGACTTTACTACTATATTATATAATATTCATTATTAGTCTCATACGATTTCTCCAACAAAAATTTGTCATGCAACGCATCATTGAATAGACCAATCACCCCTTATCATCAAATACTGAATGAATAAATCAATCATCCCTTATCATCAATGTGAGATTCTTTACCCCCAACATTAGGAAATAAGTCCCTTGGGGACATCAGAAAATTGGAACGATATCGAAAAAATTATTATAGCCTTTGCATAAGGATAACACGTACAAATAGAAAAGGTCTAGTACCATGCAAAGATTGCCAAGTCATATGGAAGAGACTATCCATCTTTAGTATAATAATATTGGCTAAATCTATATAAATCAATCGTCAATTTATTTCTCAATCAATATAGGATGTTAATTCATTCTAATACCTCATTTACATTCCGATTCAATTGGAAAGTGGATCGGGAGTCCAAATGAACATTTTTATGATATCATGTAAAATATTTTGAGCTTAACTTGATCTTAAAACTTAGCTTATGAGAGAAAGATTCTCCAAGTCCATATAAGCAAATCGTTAGTCTATTCCTCAACTAATTTGAGACTTTAACCCACTCTAACTAATAACAATAGTTATAAAAAGAATCTGACTTTTATACACTCCATATAATTTGTGTTAATTATAGTAATTTATAGTATTTTTAGCGTAATTTATAAATATACAACAGATTTAAAAAGAAAGTATAACAAATAAATTATACCCAATTTTTTGAGGAGGGCCCATGAAAAGGCGACAAGCACATTATAATGTATAATATAATATAGTGAAAACTACATAAATGGGCAATAAAATCCAAAATAATTACATGTTCATACCCAAATCCAAAGTAGTTCAAGAAATACCCATTCTCTCATAAATAATTACATCGCATACCCCACATTCATTAAGGCTGATAATTTTCGTTTAACTGATACTAAATCAGTATCATATAATGTATCGGTATCATTAAGGCTGATAATTTCACTTAACTGATACTAAATCAATATCATATATTGTATTGATATCATTAAGGCTGATACTTTCGCTGCTTAACTGATACTAAATCAATATATATATTGTATTGGTATCATTAAGGTTTCTTGTTCAGAAATTAGTCATTAGTCAATGATATTATAAGAGTATATGCATATTGTTGTGGTATCATTAAGGTTTCTTATTCAGAAATTACTCATTAGTCAATGATACTATAAGAGTATATATATACTCTTATAGTATCATTGACTAATGAGTAAATTTTAAACAAAAAACCTTAATGATACAATTACAGTATTTATATATATATATATATATAACTGATTTAGTATCAATTAAGCGAAATTATCAGCTTTAATGATACCGATACAATATATGATATCGATTTAATATCAGTTAAGCGAAATTTCAGCCTTAATGATATCAATACATTATATAATACCGATTTAGTATTAGTTAAGCGAAATTAGTTGGGGGTATATAGTGTAATTATTTAGTGGGTATGAATGTAAAGGGGTATATATTTGTAATTATTTTACTTTTATGGGGTATTTGCTTAGTTTCACCTAAAATACAGCCATAACCAATCAATCTATTAAAAAAATTATATATAATTAATTGTTCCGCATCTAAAAAGAATTAGAAAATTAGTTTTTAAAATTAAAAATATATATTACGGTCTTTCCTTTTTAAAAACAATAATCAAAATTTCTGAATGAAATTTGATTTTAGGCCTCCGTTCATATTGAGTCAGCCATGAATGAATAACAACAGAAATCCTAGATATGAAATGTTTCTCTGAAATATTCCATGCTATTTTTAATATTTATATAAAAGTCTCTTCCATTTCATGGAGTAAATTTATGAATTGTTTCTCTGAAATATTCCATGTTATTTTTAATATTTATATTAAAGTCTCTTCCATTTCATTGAGTAAATTTTTTAAATGGTCACTTAACTTTTTGAAATTGACTAATAAATTCAATTATACCTAACTCTAATTGAAAAATGATTTTTTTTGGATACCTGAAAGATGATTTGACTACTATTTCAAATAGTTTTTATGTAAAATAAACTTTTTCGATGCCAAAAAGATGATTTGACTACTATTTCGAATAGTATTTATGATTCTAGATTTTTCTTAGCACCCCCTTGTCTTGCCTTTTGTTCTTTGTGGTTGGTCGACATTGGCTACTTGATCTCTCTTTTTCAAACTTTTCATATTTAATATCTTAATTTAACTTTGAAAAACACTTTAATGTTCCACATTAATAGAAGAGACTGTTCAATTTGTGTTCTTCACCTTTTTTAAAATTCAAATTACAGCTAATGTATTCTTAAATTGGTAACTAAAATTGAAACTCATAGTGCTCCATGACTCACGCAATAATAAAAAACCAACTAATTAAAGATCAAGGTCATGATAAGGAACGTATCCAACTTTTAAAAAAGGTAATAACGTGTTTTAATTCGTGCAAATATCTTTTGGCTGTTATAACAAAATATTTTAATAGAAAACATATAATACAACATATCATAAAAGTCAGTGGTAGAGCCAAATTTCTTATTAAGAGGGTTTAAAATATAAAGAAGTTAACATACGAACTAGTCAATAAAGGTTCAATTATAAATAATCAAATTCAAACCAGGATCCACATTTATTTAAAAGCCGACCGTATTATTGTTTATATGAAAGTTTCGTTATTATTGCCTATTATTAGTTAAAAGTTGAGAAAAAAATACATGTAACTGGTAATAGAACACCACACGTGCTATGTTTCACAAGTCATTTGGAGTTTTGAGCCATGCATAATTATTGGAGAGTCATTGCATATTTATTATGGGGCTTTGAACCCACATTATAATAGAGGAGGTATGGGAGAAGTGATACGCGTGATAGTAACGTAATTGGTGCAGTGGTGAGACTGCTTCATCCTTAATCAAAAGTCTCGCGTTCAAGTCATGAGTATGGAGAAAATTCTATTGGGTACGTTACACCCAAATGGACCCTGCAGTGCGTGATTTAAATTTAATTAGGGCTTCAATGTGAACTCCGAAACACTAAATAGGAAATCAATAATTTTCTACAATCTCCTAACATTGTGTATGCTAATATCTTGAAGGTAGACAATCAACTCCTTTTGAAGAAGTCATACTTTTTGGTATGATACCACCATCTACAATAGCTGTTATGGAAGCTGATCAGCTAGGATCTTACCACATGAGACTATATCGTCTTACACAACATCCATTTCTACTAGTTACTTTTTGAATAACCCTCACACTCTTTTTTGGTTTGACGATCTTCAGGACCTATGTGAAGGAACTACGGTCTTCACCCCTTGTATTACTATTACTTAATTAATAGAATAGTTTATCTTTTCTGACAAAAAAAACAGAAGAAGAAAAAGAAAATGACAAAATAGTTGTCTATTATTTGGAGTTCTTTTAAAATACCTCTTTTATATATATACATATATATATATATATAAATATAAAAGAGGTATTTTGAGAGGATGCCATTTGAGGAAGCTATAATAGTAAGTTGGATATGAGAGTATAAGAGAAAGATGGTTATTTGAATTTATGGTGAAAAAATAGTCAATTTTGATTTGTTCATTATGGAAAATAGATCACCAATGTGAATAATCTATCAAATAGCTACATGAATATTATACAAAATTCTTGGTGATGACAATTTTTAATGTTCTTGTTCATATGAGTGTAAAGAAGATGAAGTTAAGGGGGAAAGAAAAAAAGGTGTGAGAAAATAGTGAAAATTAATTTTTAAAATAAATTGATGACATGGAGCTGATGTGGCACACGCGTCACCCTATGAATATGGTGTTGTACAAGAAGGAAAAACAAATGATAAAATTACAAACATATTAACTTATTAATGTTTGGATGCAAGAAGAACATCATTGACCACCTTGTCAATGTTCATATAAGATGATCCTGTTGATTTTTGTGCTGAAATTTCACCCAATTTCTTCCATTCCATTGCCTTTTTCTTCATTTCTTTGCCTTTTTCACCAACCATTAATTCCCTAACAAGGCTTTCCACTTCATCCCTTTTCACATTATTGTCAATTTCCATTCCAATACCCCATGTAGTCTCACTAAACCAACAATTCGTCTGCTGTTCCGCGAAAAACGGCCAACATAACATAGGCACCCCACTAGTAATGCTTTCCAGAGTCGAATTCCATCCACTGTGAGTCAGGAACCCTCCTATTGCCGGATGGTTAAGGACTTCTTCTTGTGAGCACCAACTTGCAAGCATTCCCCTGTTTTTAGTTTCTTCCACGAATTCGTGTGGAAGAATCGATTCATAACCCGATACAATATCGGGTCTTATAATCCATAGAAACTCTTGTTGACTATTTGCAAGTCCCCAAGCAAATTCAATAAGTTGATTAGGAGTCATAACAGTAATACTACCATAATTGACATAAACAACAGAGTTAGGTTCTTTATTTTCGAGCCATTGTAAACACTCTGGCTCTTCTTTCCATAGGCTCGACCCAAGCCCCTTCAAATTCTCGTCATCAACATGTTTGACGAGTAAATGCAAGGGACCTATTGGGTACACCGGTGGAAGGAGAGTTCGGAGTGATTCAAGAACTTCACTCTCTAGTGTCTCAAATGTGTTGAGCACAATCGCAGAAGCTTTTCTCGCTCTCTCTGTTTCTTGGAGAACAAATTTGATCATGAAGTCATTTGGATTCGTAGTTCTCAAGAAACTTGGAAGATCCCTTAAACGTATATCTTTCATGCCTGGTATGCCATCCAAAGTTGTGTCTAGGTACCCATTTGTCAAGTAACTCGCATCTACATTTTTCTCCAAAAAAAAAAATGGAAATTAGCTAAATTAATTTTAGGCCTCTTATTAAAATTTGACTTTAGACCTCCAATTATATTGAATCGCCTCTGAATAGCTATACTAATAAAAAGACGTTTATACATACCTTTAAGTGGAGTATATCCTTTTTCAATAAGAGTGGTATAATGCATGTAACCTAAGAAACCACAAGCACTAGTTGTCCAAAGCTGAACTTCAGGAACTCCCAATTCTTGTGCAGCAGCTAATGCGAAGCTCATAATACCATCGGAGACGATGCACGTGACAGGTTGCACGTTCGATGTGTTATTACTATCATTGAGCTTTGCAAGTAAATCCCTAAAGGGACCTAAACAAGTTTTAGTTGTGGATTCATTTAGAGAAGGTATGTCTTGTGTAGCATCAGCATCACTAGGTGGGAGTCCATCAGGAATAGTCTCGAATCGGAACGACGAAAGGCCGTCGAGCGAATGGGGCCCACGAGACTTAAGAAGACGTCTATGGTTAAATTCAGTGTTGACAAAAGTTATGTGAAAGCCTTTGTGATGGAGAATTTTGGCTAGTTTCAACATGGGATTAATATGGCCTTGGGCAGGGTATGGTATACAAACTGCATGGGGTTTTTTAATTGAACTCATTCTTTCCATTTCTCTAAATAAATTTCTTGTAAGGGAAATGAAATGAAGGATTTTGGTAAGGAAGATTGAAGAAGATAGAGATATTTATGTATGGAAAATATAATAAATAATCAAAAAAATGAGTCTATTATAATATTGTATAATAATATTATATTTCTCCAACAAAATTTTTTCATGCAATGCGTCATTGATTAGTACAATCATCCCTTATCATCAATATTTTTTAATCCCACGCGATATGCGTAGAGGTTCAAACGTCAACCTCTTAATTATTTCGAGATTTGATCAAAACTTTTAAAACTTTCTATATATTAAACTTGTAAAATACTAATAAGGTGATTCCAACTTAATTATGCATATATATATATATGTACACTTCAAGTTCAAGAAGTTGGTGATCATGTATATGCACATACATTGTAGTAAAAGTTCGCTTTTTATGAATTTAGAAACAATTAAGTACTTTAGACTTCATATTTTATTCTTAAAAAGAAGTTTTTGTAATTACATATGTTATTTTATATTTAAGGTCACAAGTTACAAAAGAATAATATAGACACACAAATGAATAATATGATATATTTAATTTTTATCATAAATTTAAAAAATACTAGTTGTTGATTATATGAAAGTTTCGTTATCATTGCCTATTATTAGTTAAAACATGTAATCAATAATAGTGTTCCACATGTGATAAGCCAAGCGCGATTTTGACAAACATTGCACAATAGAAAGAAAATAACAAAAATAGTTGCCTATATTTGGAGTTTATTTAAAATAATTCTTTATGAATTAAAATCAAATATATGAATAGTTTTTAATTTTTATGAAGAATATAATGTATTTAATTGACTTGAACAAGATTTTTTTAAGGTACAAATTAGGGTAAATAATCTGGAGAAGTTTGACATAATAGCTTGTTTTGACATGAAATAGATATATTCATATTTTCGAGATGATAACATATCACAAAAGTTATATCACAAATTAGTTTGCATACGATAAATATGTTTCTTGATCAGTTTAAACTGCGCACGTGCTTCTTGTTAGCCGATTTCATGAAAGAAAACACTATGGTGTGCTTTACTAGTAATAGAGTCAAAAATCAATATAATTTTAGAAATATAAATGACTAAAATTGTTAGGTTATAGTTAAAGGATCATTTTAAACAATATTTCATACATATATAAGGGACTAATTTAGTTATTTTCCAGGATAAAGGGACAAAAAGCACATCATATTTACAAAAAAAAATGAAATTTAATTTATATACACATACATCGTAAAGAATTTTAATACTATCAACGATCGATGTTAACCCTTTGTGGCAACGTAATCAACCTTATTTTTAAATTTGCTATGTCACTATTTTTATCTTCTAATTTCCAGATTGAACACATATTATAATAAATATAATTTTTAGTGACAATAAATATATACAATATAATCAACAATGAGTGCTAAAATCTTTACAGGCATTAGTTAATTGTCATTGGATTCAATGTTACTATAGGCTTTAGAAACATTTACAAAGTGTATGGTAATTGCCTCTAGCTAAAAACATATTTAGCGATAATTAAGCTAATGTCATTAATTAATTGCTGCTAAAGATCTTTTTTTGTGTAGTGAAATGAAGCATGTAAAACGAGAGTAAATAGAAACTTTAGGAGTGTGCTTGGTGTTGATTTCTCGATCACTTAACTAATAGTTATTATTTCATAAAGTCATTTTATTTGTGGAAGAAATGTTACTTTTCTAAGATAATAACTATTAATTGAGTGACAATCTGAGAAATCACTAGTAGAAAGCATGAAATTAACTACAAAATTTATCAATATTCCTAGCCAATCCGTCATTAAGTAGCTGCTAGCTAATTGAATTTTCATATAATCCATTGCACATCTATAACTAAATGGAATTAGCATGAAATATTTTTTGTTTAGCTACAAAATACTATCCATAATTAATTCCTTATTTTCTTGTAGCAACTCAATCCAGTGTGCTTGGTAAGAAAAAAAATGTTTTTTCATTTTTTTAAAAACTTATTTTCTAATAATTGGCAAATAAATACAAATAATATTCCAAAAATATGTATATATAGTTGGGTGGAGGGAGATGCGGGCTCGGGAGTCAGCACAAAAAGTTGATACAAGGTAACCATAGATTTCTTTTTCTTTGATTCAAATTTAGTTGCGCACCAAAATAGAATTCGAAGTTAAAAGGATTATTTTGTTCCACTAAAATGTACAAAGTGTCACTTGTTTTTTTATCTAATCAAAATGAATAAATCACTCAACTTTAAGTGATCTGTCTTTGATTTAATTGATGGCATATGGCCGTTTATATTTGGTGGATTTGCTCACATTAAAGACAAAAAGTTTCAACGTGAGCAAGATAATTTAAAAAAATAAAAATAAATCCGTTAAATATAAATGACCACAAATCACTCAAAGTTGAGCATTTAGTCCATTTTAGTTAGATAAGAAAACAAGTGGCCTTTAATACATTTTAATGAAAAAAATTTGACTCTTCTAACTTTAGACTTCACCAAAACATGTATCAGACATTGACAAGAAACAAATAAAGAAGAAGAAGATATAGACAAGTAATTACTATGTCGTGTGTGCATCTAAGCCACAAAAAGACAAGTACTTACAAGCAAGATTTTTTTATAAAATATCTATTGAAATCGTAGGTACTAGCTTGTCATGCTTTTATTAGTGATACATTCATATTCTAGAAATTTTATATCCCCTCTATTCGTAATGCAACTTCAAAATACCCGCCAATTAATGCAATGTAAACTTCTAATTTTAAAGCATATTTATACACTTTTTCAGTTTAAAGAAATATTGCCTAAATATTTTTCTCATTTGTTCCTTTTACAAACAAAAAAGAAAAAAGAAAAAAAAACGAGTGTATATGCTTTTCCATTCTTTGGCATTTTTCTTTTTGTTAATATCTTCCAAGTTGGAAGGAACACCTCGTCAACATTCAAGAGACACCTTGATTTTTTCTTTATATATATATATATAAAAATTTCTTGTCAAATCAATAAATTAAAAGTGGTCGAGAGATCATTCTATTATCCTTTCATATTAATAATGGGGGTGTGAAATGGACGGGCAGACTAAATTTGTGCAGGTCTAGATGAGCCTAGTTAATAAATGAGCGGGTTATTGATCTGCCCTAAAGTTATTTGAATTTTAATAGGCTAAAATGCATGTCAAAATCCTACTCTTTCCATTTTTTCTAAATTTTAATTGTTTTAATTGGGGAACGGGGCAATGCCCATAAAGCTCCGGCGAAAAGGGAAGGCCTGCCAGGCTGTTCTTTTATAATTTTTAATGCATAATAAAATTATTGTTTTTCTTATTTGTTATAGATAATATAACATATCAAATTTTAAAAATATTTTGATAAAATTTCTCATAGATTAATTTGGGTTAAACATCAACTCAAATTTTGATGGATCGAAATGAATCACTCAAATTACAAAAATCCCTTCAATTTGGTGGAGTCCGGATACATCTCAAAACGTCTCGATACATCGTGTTCCGATTTTGAATTCATCCCTCAATGTCCCGATACATCGCGTCTCAATTTCGAATACATCACTCAACGTCTCGATACATCGTGCACGTCCTGATACATTGCGTAAAGTAATGTATCTAACCGATACATCGCGTAAAGTGATGTATCCGAGAATAGAAGAGAGTAGGAATTTTTATAATTTTTTCAAATGGTAAAATTTTTTTAAAATATGATAAAATAAATTATGTATTTAGATAATTTTTTCAAATATATAATATTCCCACTTTCCCCAATATTTCATCCGTCACTCTTATTTTTTAAAACATATGTTCAAGAAGAATGACAGCATATATTCAGAAAAAATATAACTTAATTTTTTCCTTTTCCTTTAAAGATAATTTAATACTCTCAAAAAGTTTCACGTTATTTAAGATTATAAGTATTGAAAGCCTTTTTTGTCGTTATTAAACTTATAGATGATTAAAAATACCTTTAAATTATGTAAAGGTAAGTATATTTTAAAACCAAATTATTAAAGACAGTTATATTTCTGGACCAAACTATCAACTGAAAATATTTTTATTCATTTCACATTATTAGAAATATTTTTAATCCTTTTCCGTTGATTAAATGGCGTTGCATAAATAAAATTGATAAAGATTTGGAAATATTATGTTTTAGGTATTTAAATTATTTATAAAGAAATAGACATTTATGGCACACAATCTAGATCATTACATAATTCCCAGCTACCGTTAAGGCCGATGATTGGTCAAATAAATATGCATTTGTTAATATCGAATGTCTAATAGGTTAAAAAAGTGGGGACTAGAAGGGTATTGGTACGAGTGGGGAAGAGGTTTGTGAAGTGGGCACTAGGACCAGTTGATATTGAAGAATTGATATGTTAATGTGATGAAAAGGATGGGGAAGGGCAAATAATTATATTGTACAACTAAGACAAATTTATTATTTTTTGTTATATTTAAATGGTTAAATCTCCCTAACGAGATGCTCTTCAGTAACGACGGATCAGAAAGTTTCAAGTAAAGAGGTATAAGTCTTTATCGAAAAATTTGTTATTTTAGTCGGCTGCCAAATTTGTAAAACTAAGGTTAAAAGACAAATTTGTAGAGCGGTATAACAAGACACCACCAATGCTTCTATGTGATTCCAATTTGTCCACTTGCTAAGTTCGAATTTCACCCCATACAATAAGAAGTTTGGATTTTGGTCTAGGTTGCTCATAGTTCCATCGTTATGATAATTGATATGAGGTACATGTGCAACGAGCGCTTTCAGATATTAGTAATTGATATATAAATACACATAAATACGCAGCGTTCCCACGAGCATGTTAAAAGGCAAGTTTGGGCAGGCGGGGCGGGAGACCATTTGCTGTTCTATTTATCTTTGGCCTCAATATTTTGCTTTTCTCTCCTTTTTTAAAAAATAATTTCATAGAAAATGGTCAAATATGTCATCGAACTTTGAGGGAAGATCCATCCATACCATTATTTGTTAACTGAAATGTCATAGATGAGTCAAACTTTTAACAGATGGCATAGATGAGCCTTTTCTCAAAATAATGGCACATTTTCTCAAACAAAAATGGTATAGATGAGTCAAACTGTTAATGTTAACGGATGTCACAAATAAACCTTTTCTCAACATATTTGAACATTTTCCTTGATTTTATTTACATAATATTTTTAAAAACCTAAAAGTCAACCTTGTAAAATTATTGGATCTGTAATTATATAACAATTTAGTTACTAGATATATTATTGATAAGAACAGTTGCTCAAATATTAAATGCTCTCGGCCTTCTCCAATACTAAAATTATAAATTCGAGTAACCAAGGGAAAATACAATAGAAATTCCTACTCCGTAAGAAAAAGTCAATATATTATCAACGCTATTATATCATCATCACAACTTTTACAAGGACTAATCCATTGATGGTCCCTTAAAGTTAGCACGAAATTTCATTTAGACACCTCAACTGGGCGATGTTCATTTTAGACACCTCACGTGGGATACCGCTGTGAAATTTTGACACTCTTTTTCCAATTAACAAAAATATATGAGGTGTGTGTGTTTACACTCGCGAATGACGTGTAAAGTGACAAATTAAACGACGACATTTGTCATTTGTGTCAAAAGTAATTCTTAAACAATAAATTTTGAGTAAAAATAAAAAGTAATCAATAAATCAATGACATATGAATTTTTACCCAAATAATTTTTTTTTAAAAAGATTTAACCCAATTGAATCGCCCAGGACCCACTCCCTCCCTCCCCCAACCCACAGTCTTCTTCTCCAAATACCTCAATCCGTTTGCAGAAATAACACCCCCCCTACCCCCACGGTCTTCTTCTCCCAATACCCCTATCCATTTGCAGAAATAACCAAACCCCCCCACCCCCACCCCCGCCCCGACGGTCTTCTTCTCCAAATACCCCGTCTCCCCCACATGCCTATCCATTTGCAGAAACATCTACACACCTCCGCTCTCCCCCCGCCCCGATTTTCTTCTCCAAATATACTTGCAAAAATATTTGAGCACACGCCCACTTGCCACTGTTCCTTTTTTAGAGTCTTCTTCAAATATCTTTTTGTTTCTTTTTTACCTTAATTAGCAGGTTTAGAATTCACAAAAAAAATTAAATTTACTCCTCTGTAAATATTAAATTCTTTTAAGAAAGAATCTCATCAATTAATTTAATATTTAAATCTTGAAATGAGTCTATTTTTAAAATTTTAAAACAGTTTCCATCATTTTACCTTGGATGTTTAAGCTTCAGACATGGTGGCTGAAAATGGGAAAGAAGAAGAAGAAAAAAAAATTAAAAAGTCAACTAAATAGGTTTTTCACGCGCGATCAACGAGTGTATTACACTCACTAAGCCATGAAAGTAAAAAATGTCAAAATGACATAGCGATACCCTACTTGAGGTGTCTAAAATGAACATTGCCCAGTTAAATTGTCTAAGTGAAACTTTATGACAATTTTAAGGAGCCACCGATGGGTTAGACCCTTTTACAATATTGCAAGCCTCATCAATGATGCATTGCATGACAAATTTTAGTTGTAGATATCGTATTTTACCAATAATGCATCATAAAACTATATAATATAGTATAGTAAGTCATATTTGACTTTCATGCTTACCTTCCAGCCTATACACATCAAGTTGTAGAGTTTTCCCATTTTATAATACTATTTTGGCTTCATCTTTTTTGGCACTTTACTATCTATAAATGTCTCCATTTTCTTCATTCCTCCTTACCAAATCATACCAAAAAAAAATCCTTCATTTCCCTCTTAAGTCCTTTTTTTTTTAGGAGAATGGGTTCAATTGGTACTGAATTTAAAAAACCCCATGCAGTTTTTATACCATATCCTGCCCAAGGCCATATTAATCCCATGTTACAACTAGCCAAAATTCTCCATCACAAAGGCTTTCACATAACTTTTGTTAACACTGAATTTAACCATAGACGTCTTCTCAAGTCTCGTGGGCCCCATTCGCTCGACGGCCTTTCGTCGTTCCGATTCGAGACTATTCCTGATGGACTCCCACCTTGTGATGCTGATGCAACACAAGATATACCTTCTCTATGTAAATCCACAACTGAAACTTGTTTAGGTCCTTTTAGGGATCTCCTTGCTAAGCTCAATGGTGCTAACAATTACACTTCGAACGTGCCACCTGTCACGTGCATCATCTCCGATGGTGTTATGAGCTTTACCTTAGCTGCTGCACAAGAATTGGGTGTCCCAGAAGTTTTGTTTTGGACAACTAGTGCTTGTGGTTTCTTAGGTTACATGCATTATTCCACGGTTATCGAAAAAGGATATTCTCCACTTAAAGGTATTACCATGTATCGATGTTTTTTGTTTTTATAACTGTGGTGTTCGGGTTACCTACTTGCTACTTTCAACCAGTATAGGTACTAGATAGTTCAGAATTTGGATGTGATGTTGCAACCTTTATATAAACACGTTTCACTTTTGAAATTATTGGTTTTATTGAAATTCTAGTGATTTTTACAATAAATTTATGTTACGTATCAAAAAATATTAGTTATATTTATGCCAGAACTTAGGCAGATGAAAAGAAATTAGCTATTGCGTTGTAGATATTTTTGATGTTTTAACCCTTTTTCGATTTTTGGATTATTGTAGATGCAAGTTACTTTACAAATGGACATGTAGAGAAACCTTTGGATTTTATACCAGGAATGAAAGATGTACGTTTAAGGGATCTTCCAAGTTTCTTGAGAACTACAAATCCAGAGGAATACATGGTCAAATTTGTCCTTAAAGAAACAGAGAGAGCGAGAAATGCCTGCGCGATTATCCTCAACACATTCGAGACACTAGAGAGTGAAGTCCTTGAATCACTCCAAACTCTCCTTCCACCGGTGTACCCAATAGGCCCCTTGCATTTACTCGTCAAAGATATTGATGACGAGAATTTGAAGGGGCTTGGGTCGAGCCTATGGAAAGAAGAGCCAGAGTGTTTACAATGGCTCGAAAATAAAGAACCAAACTCTGTTGTTTATGTCAATTATGGTAGTATTACTGTTATGACTCCTAATCAACTTCTTGAATTTGCTTGGGGACTTGCAAATAGTCAACAAGAGTTTTTATGGATCATAAGACCTGATATTGTATCGGGTTATGAATCGATTCTTCCACCCGAATTCGTGGAAGAAACTAAAAACAGGGGAATGCTTGCAAGTTGGTGCTCACAAGAAGAAGTCCTTAACCATCCGGCAATAGGAGGGTTCCTGACTCACAGTGGATGGAATTCGACTCTGGAAAGCATTACTAGTGGGGTGCCTATGCTATGTTGGCCGTTTTTCGCAGAACAACAGACGAATTGTTGGTTTAGTGAGACTAAATGGGGTATTGGAATGGAAATTGACAATAATGTGAAAAGGGATGAAGTGGAAAGCCTTGTTAGGGAATTAATGGTTGGTGAAAAAGGCAAAGAAATGAAGAAAAAGGCAATGGAATGGAAAAAATTGGCTGAAATTTCAGTACAAAAATCAACAGGATCATCTTATGTTAACATTGACAAGGTGGTCAATGAAGTTCTTCTTTCATCCAAACATTAAGTTTAGAATATGTTTGTAATCTTATTTTGTTTAATTTTACTTATTGTGTTCTTGTAATAAGAGTAGTTCTTACTATAGTTCGCTTTCATAATAATAACGGCAAACTAAATAAAATATGTATTTATTGTATGTTTAAGATCACAAGTATCTATTTTTTTTCGTTTTTTAAATTTGTGTTTGATCAAACATCGCCACATACACGTAACCAACATAATTTCAGAGTGTTTAAATTATTTATGGAGAGCAGAGTTGGGTGAATCTACATTTATCTCTCTGGATCATGGAGCCATTTCCAGCAAATATGCCAACACCCATGCTATTATTTGTTTGGTGACATTGACAACACCTATATTAATAAAATAAAGTAAAATACAAAAAAAATATATTCAACGCATCAATATTGAAATTGGTATGATAAATAAAACTAAGTGGGGCAGAGCTAGGAGTCCAACACCGATAATAAGTGACATACGCAGAATTTTCAAAAAGTGGTATAGTAAAATTTTCCAAACAAGGGGTCTAGCCCTTGCTTACGAGTCTCGTGGATCCATCCATGCTTGTAATCATGTTATAAAATTCAAAATTTATTCTGTTAAAATTCTAACTTGACATCTAATATTACGTATTCAATGGGATTAGTTTTCATATGCCTCGAGCTAATCGCTTTTTTCCAATAAGTACAAGTATTCGTGATTTCATAGGAACGAAATAAGTCGGCATTTTGAACGACCAATAAATCTACTACTATTACGTATTAATAAAACAAATCTCAATATATATTTTAAAGTATATTTCGACTATTTCTATGTTAAAACGGAGTTTAGGGTGAGATGATATATCACGTGGTATTTAGCTCAGCAAAATATCACATCACCCTTTTTCGTTATATATTTGTATTCTCACCTACCAACACCTTGATAATAATTTATTGGCTACAGAAATATAAAAATGAGATCATATTCATCTTAAAGTAATAAATTAGAATAGAGTATAATTAATTTATACTATATAAAAAATCATTCATTGGGATAACTTTTCATGTGCCTCGACCACGTAAATAGGAATGGTTCTTTTTCTAATATTTTTGCTTGGTATCCCATACTTGATTTGAGATTGAATCTTAATTCAGATCTATATATATATTAAAAAAAGTTCACCTTAATAACAAAATATACTTTTTTATTATTGATTTGAGATTCAATTAATTTGGATATATATATATAAAATATTTTCTTTTATCAAAGACGATTTTATTTTTGAATCACCCATAAAAATGGTGTTAATATTTCTTGTTTGTTACTATTAGAAACAAGTCGGCATGTATATGGATGCTGAAATCAGCAATGGACTCAATTTTTGTTCGTATAGACCAAAATGATGTGCCATCATTTACACAATATATATAATCTATCTTTTTTTCTGGTTATTCACCTGCTATTCGATATTTGTATTAAAGTCCGATTTAATTTAAATTCTTGTTGAAAAAAATATTTTATCATTACCCTCTCATTTCTTTTGCATTATCTCGAAGGAAGAAAGGATATCTTATCATGGTGAAACTTGAAAGTATTAAACTATTGTTTTATTTTCAATCAACAAGCTATTAATAAACACATTGAAATCAAGATGACCACTATCACTATTCACTAGTAATAAAGACGGAAGTAATTAAATACGTGTTTAATTTGTAGCGTGTTCTAAGCAAAATATGTCTCTAAATAATTTATAGCGTGTTCTAAGCAAAACATGCCTCTTTATTTTCAAATAAAAGTTATCATAATATTTGATTTGAGAGAAAGAGATCGGAGAATCTTAATAATTCAATTGACTGGCTATTTGAACTTTCACCTTGTTGGTGAATGTTCGAGTTTTCACCTTGTAGTCTCCTCTCCCATTTTCCATTTCCCACCCTCAAATTTGTAGGAAAAAAACCCTAAACTTTTACCTTGTTGACCAGAGTTCGATTTCCTACCTTGTAATCCCTTCTCCTATTTCCCGTTCCCACTCACAAATTTGCAAAAAAGAAAGGCAAATCTATGTGATTAGGCTTAATCATTTAATCTCATGAGTTGACAATGACAACACAACTTTTGAAATTAAGAAGCATAGCACATGCGCCAATAATATTATGTATGAGATACAGGCACGAAACATGGCTACATTTATGTACTTATACTTCATTTTTATATTGTTGACAAGTTTTCGAATTTCAAATCAGCATTTAAAGAATATATCTAGCTAAGAGATAGTCAAATTGATTTGATAGGTACACTACAGTATTAGATATGCCTAAATTATTGGTATTTATTGAAGTGTGACACTATTTCGGGCCTAGTTCTTTTTGATGGGTCAAGCACGTGGAATTTATATTTTTTTTATTTAGATGGCGGTGAGATTCGATCCCAGACCTCTGCCTGCTTTGATACCATATTGAAGTATATAACCATCTCATCTAAAAGCTTAAGCTATTAGAGATAACACACTTTTATTAATAGTATTCTCAACAGTATTCAAATTTCAAATTGTGTAGTGTGTTGTGGAATATATTTTTGAAAAACGAACAAAAAGTGTTAATTTGATACCATACAAAGTAGACAAGGAATTATATTGTTAAATTAATGTGAATCTTTACAATATAATATGATGAACGAATTACTATTTTAATATCAAAAGAGAGTTACATGCTAAAGTATTATCCATAGTGCTTTAATGCTGTGGGAATATATAAATTTGGGAAACGAACATAAAAAAAGAAGTCAATTTGGTAGCAAAGTAGATAAGCAATTAAATTTTTTTGTTAAATAAATGTGAATCTTTAAAATGTAATATGATATTGACCAAATTTGTAAGATATTATATTATTTTAGTAGAAATGACGCCATATAGAGCTTATGGTATCGCCAACACTAAAAAATTCGTTAACGCGATTTCTGATCATTCAATTTTCACTTTATTATATGAAAGTTATTGATCTATTTAATTTTTAAAGATTAATTTATTTTTTTAGTTTTGCTTTAGTATCATGAATGTAGTGAAATGGATGGAGCTATTTCTCTCTTAATTAAATGTCTCAGGTTCGAGCTCTGAATATGGAAAAATCCTTGATGGAAAGCACTATCCTCCGAATGAACGACTGTACCCTGCGCAAAATTCGAAATAGTCGGACTCCGATATGAATATCAGACACCGAATAAGAAAAAAAAGGTATCATGATATTGGACACCGAGCCAAAAAAAAGGTATCATGGCATTGTATCATGAATGTCACTTAACTTTTTTTATAATTAAAAAAATATTTAATTTTACCTAAGTATCACATAAAATCATTAGAAACCAAGATAATCATCTTATATGATACTTAAACAAAAAAAAATTTCCGCAAATTTATACCACTAGACAGTGTCTTGTGGCGTTTTATTAAAAAAAAAAAATTTAAAAAAAACTTACGGATAAGTACAAGCAAGGGGGGCTAGACCTTACCTTACCAAATCCTAATGAAGTATCAAACCTCTACTAATCAACAAGCATGAAGAAAATAAGAACTAGAGAGAACTAGATATCTTATGATCACCACAGAGTTTGTAATATACTCTATGATGATATTACGAATGAGGAGGCTTAAATAATGCAAAAATATGAAAGCCAAGAAGAAAGTTGAGTTTTCAAACTCAAACTTCTTTTTACAAACGTATAAATTTAAAAAGATATATGACTTTATACTTAGGCAAAATAGACTAATTTTTTTATTACAGAAAATAATTAAGTAATTTTGATGCAATAAAATAAAGAGTAAATCCTATTTTACCCTCTTAACTTTTTGAGTTTGAAAAAAATATATATATTTTATATATATATTTTGAATAAGGTGATAAACCTCCTTAAATCTTATATCAAGGACTAGAAATAAATTATATTATTACATATATTTTTATTAAGTAACTAAGTAATATTGATGCAATAAAATAAAAGTCGATAAATTATGATCATTATCTTAAATTATGAACGAATTTGTAAAATATTATTTTATTTTTTAAGTTTTTAACGAGAATCAGCTGAAACATTCTTTTCATAAATAAACTTTAAAACTTTATAGGTCTTGTGAAAAATTATATTATTACATATATTTTTATTAAGTAACTAAGTAATAGTGATGCAATAAAATAAAAGTCGATAAACTATGATCATTATCCTAAATTATGAACGAATTTGTAAAATATTATTTTATTTTTTAAGTTTTTAACGAGAATCAGCTGAAACATTCTTTTCATAAATAAACTTTAAAACTTTATAGGTCTTGTGAAAAAGGTGGAAAAACTATTTTGCTAATGGCAATTGACTAGAAAAACTGAAAAAGAAATTAAATCTGAATTTTCCACCTGCTTTTGAAACAAAACATATAAAAGTATATATTACCACCTCTTTCTTTTTTCAATTAAGGTTTTCAAAAACTACTTAAAGTGATTTTTTTTTTTTTTGGATCTAGTGTCTGATATCTGTATTAGAATTTGATTAGTTTAAATTTGTGCCAACAGTTAGGACTCATTCAAGGATAACGCTTTCTATCAAAGATTTTTCATACTCAGAAGTCAGAACTCGAAATTTTGATTAAGAAAAAACAATCTCATTCATTGCATTGCACCCTTGATGATCCAAAAGTGAGTTTGTACCAACATAAATAAAATGACATTTGTTGAAAAATAAAATAAAGAAACAAACAGTATCTGAACCCCAAAGCTTGATTTTAAGTTATAAAAACGTGTTCCCCTTTTATATTAAAAAAGTGTTGACCCACCTAGGTCCAAAATCTATTTGGGTTCAAATGTGAAATTAATATGTTTAGAATATAGTTTTAATTTAGTTACACGATATTTCTTCAAGTTATCATTGTTTTAATTTAGTCACACGATTTTTTTCCTTCTATTATTTGCGATGACTTTTACAGTGGAATGAGACATATAATTTAGAGTCGATTTAAATTAACTTATTTTAGGTGTAAGATAAAGTGGACTAGAGGGAGTAATTGATAATATTTAATAATTAGTAATAAGTAACCCATTATAACATGTTAAATTACATTTGCTCATTTTTAATCTGAATTTAAGTTCTACACATTAAAAATATAAAAAGTATTAATACAATCAGATAACTTATAAAGTAATTATAAATAAATTACGTGGTAAGCCTTAATTACTAATTATCTGATAAAAATGATAAGAACCTACATTACGTACAGATTAAAATCCTCTTGTTAATTAATAAATTAAGTATAAGTTACATAAATCACATAGTGTAAAGATGAAATTACTATATATTCCTACTTTTTTTCTAATTACAATAATCCCTTAAAATTAACCCAATCCGGATACATTAATGAAAGCGCGGATACATTAATACATTAATACAAATACATTATTAAAATAAGGGGATTTCCCAATCCGGATATATTAGTGAAAGCGTGGATACATTAATACAGCAATTCGGATACATTAGTCAAAGCGCGGATACATTAATACAGGTACATTATTAAAATAAGAAATTTCTTAATCCGAATACATTATTAAAATAAGAGATTTTAAAATTTTTTAAAAAATATAGTGAAATATGAAAAATAGTTTACTTAGTGTAATTTAGTAATTTTTCCATAAATGAACATGTTCCTATAGATTTACTTGGAGAAAAAAAAAATCCTTGAATGGAATTTCTACCCGACACTCCTATGCAATATTTCCACTGGTCCATTTGTTGACAAAATTATACAAAAAGTTAGTTGTTTCATTTAGCAAAAATAATTTAGGGGTAATATTATATATGCATCAGATTTTGTATGAGCAATATACCATATTTGTAGTTGGTTAGGACTATGTGTAAAATTTATACGGTGTTTGGTTTGTAATTTTAAAACATGCATAACTAATACATATATAAGTTATGAGGGATTCTCCCAGTATAATTTTACGTATGATAGAAGATGTAATTATTAATATATGAATAACTAAACAATGCATGACTAATCACTCCATAGAATTATACGTATTTTCCTCATATAACTAATTCATGTATTATTAATACTTGTGTAAATTTACTTAACTACCAAATGACCCTTTATGTTTTGTATATATATCAAACTTGGAGATTTGAAAGCATCATAGGGGTGGTGGCGCAGTTGGCTAGCGCGTAGGTCTCATAGCTTCTGAGTAATCCTGAGTTCGAGCCTCTCTCACCCCATTAAAGTTTTCGAGATCGACAACGATCATTCTTTATAATTTTCTGTTTCGTTATCTGACTTATGTTCTCATGTAGCATTCAAACCTAATGACTTTACGAAATTAAGTCCGAGAATATGTAGAGATTTTTCCTCTCCACTTACTCGTATCAATCTTCCAACAAGTGCCGGCATGGAATAACAAAATAGAACTACTAGCATTTTGGCTCAACAACAAATATTTGTCCTTATAAGAACAATGTAACATTATTAAATTCGGCACACAATATTTTAACACCTTAAGAATTGTTCCCAAAAGTATCATAAGTTCATCTTTACACTTCACTATATTCATAAGCGAACTCAGAATTTTAACTTTATGATCTCGATTCTATAACGACGATTTCAAGTGTTAATAATTGGGTTTTAAACTCAATATTTGTGCATATTTAATAAGCTTATTAATACAAATACACTATTATATTTGAGCAAAAGTTACTGGATTCAACCGAATCCGTACCTAGACTTCTAGTTTCGCCCCAGCTATATTCTTGTTTAATAAACTCTCTGTCACATCCAAGTATTATATTGGGATAATATCCTTGTGCCTAGTCAAATCCCACATATAACTATAAAGAACCAAGAGTAATGGTAATAATAACTAATAAGCTACCCCTAAACTTGAAATAAATGGCCAGCATAGCTTCTATAATCTCTACAAATTCATCAAAAAATGGATTTGTTGCTGATTTTTCAAGCATAGAAGAGGGAAAGCATGAAACTGTTCAGACTCCTTTCATATCTGCTTTCCAAAAGGTAGCTACGGATAATTATAAAGTACATTCATTTTGAACTCACTGACTCTAGATTACGTATTTGCCTCTTCCTACTAGTTCATGTTATGTCGGTTACGTTGTACTAATAGGCAGAGTTTGTAGGAACGTAAAAATTGAAACATAGAATATGTATAATTATAAAAAGTACACTCATTCTGAATCCACTCGCTCTAGATTCCATATTCGCTTCTGCCTACAAGCTCATGTTATATTCATGTTTAGTCGCGCAAACACTCATTCTGAATCCACTCGCTCTAGATTCCATATTCGCTTCTGCCTACAAGCTCATGTTTAGTCGTGCAATTATTATTATAATAATTGAAACGTGTACATATAATTATTATAAAGTATAATCATTCTGAACCCACTGACTCTTCATTTTGTATTTGCCTCAGCCTACAAGCTCCTTTTATATTGTTTACTAATAACGACTATCTCATTAATTCCATGTTCAATCGCGCAATTAAGCAGACAATAGCAGAGCTGGTAGGAGCGTATAAATTGAAACGTGTACATATAATTATAAAGTAAACTCATTGTGAACTCATTGACTCTAGATTCTGTATTCGCCTCTGCCTACAAGCTCTTGTTATATTGTTTGCTAATAACAATTTATTTCATTTCCTGTTTAATCGCGCAATTTAAACAGATTATAGCAGAGCTGGTGGGAACCTACATTTTCATATTTGTGGGTTGTGGATCAGCTCTTGTTGATAGAGAAAGGACACTCACTATTGTTGGGATAGCATTGGCATGGGGGTTGCCACTGATGGCTCTAATATACACTCTTGGTCACGTTTCTGGTGCCCATTTCAACCCCGCGGTCACAATTGCCTTTGCTGCAGCTCGAAAAATACCATTGATGCAAGTAAGAACTTCTCAAACACCAAAGAATTCTTGTTTTTGCACCTACGATATGAATCCAACGTGTGCACTACTAGTCGTGCAAGTGATAGGCGGATCTAGAATTTTAAATTAGCTGTGAAAAAATAGTAGTACACTCACTACTTCTTGATGATAATATAGTTCACTCTTAGCTAGGTACTATGATAGTCCCTCTGTTTTAATTTGTTTGTCTGGTTTTTACTTGACTAGAAATTTAAGAAAGTAATGAAGATTTTTGAATCTTGTAGTCTTATAAAGATATGTAGAATGTATCAAAATGTCCTTTAATCTTATAGCCTTAAGCATGTCATGTAGAAAGTTAAGAAAGAGAGATTGAGTCGAACACAGTGGATTTACCAACAGTTATATGCACATGGATCAGACACGGATCCAAGATTTGAACTTTATGAGTTTTGAATGGTAGGATTGTGACCTCAAGTGCAATTACTTGGTTCTAATATTTAGTTTTGTACATATTGAGGAGATTTATTAATACATATACAAAGTTCGAGCCAAAGCTATTGGATTCTGTTGAACTAGTAACTTAAAGCCTACATCTGCCCTTGATTCTTGCAGGTGCCTATATATGTACTACCTCAATTGTTGGGCTCTACACTTGCAAGTCTCACCTTAAGAGTGTTATTTAATCACCAAGGTGACATATTACCAATGCTTACTCAGTACAAAAGTCCAGTCACTGATTTTGAAGCTATATTTTGGGAGTTCTTAATGACTCTCATTTTGATGTTTGTGATCTGTGGAGCTGCTACTGACGATAGAGCGGTATGCTTTTCGCGAATATTTCGTTTGTTTACTCAACTAGGATGTCCTCCTAATTAGTCTACTATCTTCAACTGCAGACCAAAGAGGTAGCTGGAGTTGTAATTGGAGTGACATTAGTGTTTGAAGTCCTCATTGCAGGGTAAAAATCACATCTCAAGATGTATTTCTAATGTTTATCATGATTCCTGTTGCCTGTCACTATGTTGTTGCACCCATGTCGTGTCCGACACACAACTGACAATATTTTTGAAGAGTCTGAACAACTTAAATTCTTGACAATGAAAAGTCTAGGATGAGTAACTTATCTTGCTTCCATACTTGATTCTATCTCTTTTCGTTCCTTTTAATGCAAGGAAGGATCCAAAAGAATCAATCTTTCTTTTCGTTGTTGAATCTCTCTTTGATTAAACGATGTGTGACATTTTGTATAGACAAGTTTGTTACTTACTAAAATTTCATATCTGCAGGCCAATCACTGGAGCTTCAATGAATCCAGCAAGAAGTTTAGGCCCTGCAATAGTCTCAGGTGTCTACAAGAACCAATGGGTCTTCGTTATTGCCCCGATTCTTGGAGCCATGACAGCAACTGGGATATACAACCTTCTCCGGCAACCAAAGCAGAACACTAAAATCTGAAGCATAAGATGTATACCGACAAGTACGTGGGAGATTATGTAACACCTAAAAGTACTTTGTGAAAACACATGAATTCCAAAATGTGATTAATCGTGCTTATAGGGAAACAAAGAATGATTGAAGCATGTAAGCATCTCATCTAAAAACTTAAACCATTAAATAGAATACACTTTTTACTTAATTATATTACATCTCAACGAGACTTCAACCCCTTTCGACACATTGACTTTAAAGAGTACATTTATTCTATACAACGGAAAAACACCAGTACTAACGGGGTAAGAAGTGCAGAAAAATAAGAAAATCTGGACATATCGCCTCATCCAATTAGAGGTTATAGACAAATTTGCAGCAGATATAGATTGATCCCATGCTAAGTGTGCTGATTCATAATCCAAATGCTCGGTTGATTTCTCAGATGATCGCTCGACTAATAGTTGTTATCTCAGAAAGTCACCCTTTCTTCTTGATTCCAAAACCTTCAACAAAGAAAGTGACTTTCTGAGATGATAACTATTAGTCGAGTGACCATCTGAGAAATCAACTCTCCAAATGCTGGTCACAATGATACACCTGTAGCAAGTGCATAAATCACAGGTTAAGAAAGATCCATGAAGCTTCAACATCCTCTGGAACTAATGCCTGGTACAGAGAGGTAGAGGCATCGTATCGGTATATAAATGTGGCACTCATGTTGTTCTGTCTAAATGCAATTGAAGACTCTGCTGTTGTTTCTTCGGAGCTCCTGCTATTTACCACAATGGCTTGGTCAAGTGTACATCTCTCCGTGGTTCTTCAGTTACATCAATATTATTGGAACTTCTGCTCTACTATCTTCAACTGAATTTCTAATATCAACAGAGGTTTCTTCATCTTCAGTCCTAAAAAAGGAAGATGACATGCTAGGAACAATCTGATCTTCATAACGTCGAATAGCAGTAATTGTAGGATTATTGTTCCTGACCGGTACATTAGCTTCTATTTCCATCTGCATGGCCTGAGGAAAAGCTATTGGGACAAACTCATCAGTGGAGTCTCCATGTCCTTCCTCCATTCCATTCTCAATAGCAGATCTTGCAGCTGCTTCAAGCTGCCACATTTGTGACAACGCTTCTTCTAGTCGTTCTTTTGCTGCAACGATTTCAACGATAGGAAGAGGATAATTGGAACCAAGCTCAATGCCAGCAGCTTGAAGTACAGATTCTGGTGCATCCCATGGGTGGTGTATCCATTCAGTGGGCAGCCTAGCAAGTTCAGGAAGCCATCGTCGAACGTATTCCCCATTTGGATCAAACTTGTATCCCTCAAACTACAGTAAAGACAATAAACAATCAAGAGCAATTAAAGTTATCCATGACTGGATGAACGTGTTGAAAACATAATTAAGTAAACAAAAGGTATGCTTTATCTAACAGCTTAAGCTTTAGATGAGACTGTCACACACTTCAACATGACACTAGAACAGAAATATGTCCTAGGTTCGAATCTCCACCACCCATTATAAAAAAAAAATCGTGTGTTTAACACAAGAAAAAGAATCAGGCTCGCACGTGAGGGGCATCAACAAAATGTACTATATAGAAATTGCAAAAGTAAGATATTCAATAGTTGCAAGTGTCTAACTAAAGAAAATATTCTTCCACAAAGCAACAACAACATACCCAGTGTAATCCCACCAGTGAGGTCTAGGGAGGATAGAGCGTCCGCAGACCTTACCTCTACCTTGGGAGGTAGAGAGACAGTTTTTGATAGACCCTCGGCTCAAGGAAAATCAATTCAAAGCAAATCAAAAAAGAAATGAAGAAGTGAAGAAGATATGGCAAAATACTATAGAGAGCATAACGAAACAGTCTGAAAAAAGGAACAGTAACAACAACACAATACTATGATTACAAGGAAATACCTGTGGATTATCAATTCCAAGGAACTCACCACCATCAGGTAGGGTACCGGTAATAAATTGCCAACCAAGAGCATCACTCTCAAGATCTGCATCTAACAGTGTGTCCCAGAAATACTTCATTCCCCATGTCCAAGGAAGCTGCAGAACCTTAACAGAGAAACTAGACACAACAACTCGAATACGATCATGTAGCCAGCCAGTGGCCCAAAGCTCTTTCATACCTGCATCAACCAAAGGATAACCTGTTCTACCTTGTCTCCATGCCTTAAAATAACCCTCATCTACTAACCAAGGAAAGTACTTTAGGTGACCAAGCAATGGCCTTTCATGACTGTATGGATGATAAAAGCTCATGTATCTCGAGAACTCCCTAAGGCCAATGGACTTGAGGAACAAGTTGACACTCTCTTCACCTGATTTGTTTTCTTCATTAGCCCAGAGAGTTTGTTTAGTACGAATACGATGGAATACCTTACGAACACTAACTTCACCAAAATGTAAACGCGGTGACAGAAATGAGGTTGTTGCACTATCAGCTTTACTACGATTCTTGGAATACTCAATCAATGGTCCATTAATGAAAGTAGTGAGTGCCTTATCAGCATTGCTCCAACCAGGAGACCACGCTCGAGCAAGAAGTGCATTGCTTCCTTTCTCTAATTCACTCTCAAACACCAAGTTGTCTGAAGGGCATCTTGATGCATCACCTGGAAATTCCACTAAATGAACAGTTGTCAAACGAAAATGGGAAAAATGGCGGTAGGTAAATCATAAATGCATTGATACCCTTCAAGGGATTCTATCTGATTCTTAGCTATACTAGTGGAACAAAATGGTGAATGAGCATATAACAAGATCACGAATAATATACAAGACGCGTAGATGAGAACAAACCAGATATTATCCTTTTAGGTGGAAGAAGTGGAGCTTCAGGATCATAAGGCATAGTAAGACATCTTTCCCAAAAATCAGAAAATGTACTGAATGGACGACTTTCATCATCGACAACTTCCCATGGTTCATATAGCAAATCAGCATTGAAGGAACACACAGATACACCTTCAGCTGATAAGGTTTCCTTTGCGCGATTATCCCTTACAACTGATATTGGATCTAAAACAAAAGAAATAGAGTATTAGTTAAAAATCACTCAATAAATTCAATTGTTATGGAAGACAATGATTTGTTATGGTCAACTATTTGAGGATACCCCTCTTTTGTTAAATGATAAATTATACAAAAACACATGAAAAATGATGTGCTTATTGTCCGCTTTAGGACAAGCCTGTACGATTTTCCCCAAAAGGCCTCACACCATTAAGATTATCCCACACATTATAAGTAGCTTCTTTTTTCTCTTCTACTTTTCATGTGGTACTTTGTTCACACACATCCAACAATCGCTAACATACGAGCAATCAAAAGCAGGGAAAATATAACTTAAGCAAAATCCATAAAGTAATGAGAAAAGACTTAACACCAAATTACTACAAAATCCATAAGAAGGGAAAGCATACCGAGCAGTAACTACAACAAAATAATATGATAATCGAAGTACAAGAAACAAACAGATAGCAACATAAATCGAAGAACCAAAAACTACATGATCAAACCAACAAATAGGAGCATGTACTAATACAAAAAGCATCACTAACCATATAAATGATTGAAAAAAACCCGAGTTGCACCGGTAGATTTCACAACTTGAAGAAGAGAAGAAACACTATCATTAGATCTCTTTGTAATAAGGGAAGTGCCAAGTTTCTTCAAAGATGAATCAAGATGAGCCAAACTTTTCTTAATCCACCATCTTGACACTCTTCCAGGACAATAATATCCTTCTTCTTCTGGTGCCCATATAAACACAGCAATCACTGATCCTGCTCTCACTCCAGCAGCCAGTGCTGGATTGTCTTCCAACCTCAGATCCCTCCTAAACCATACTATACTACAACCACCACCTGACATATTTTTTTTTTTCAAGAAACTTAAAATATTACCAACAATGTGTCACCTATCTTAACACTACCATGCTAATGTGTCTTTCTTGGACAGCAGTGAACTAGGATTAGTCTTATCCCTTTATTGCTATACATGTAACTTTCACTAATGAATAGGATGTTTCAAAGAAGGAATAATACATAAACAAACACTCAAATTTCACCTCGGCTGGTAAGTAAGCATTCTAACTTTGACAATGAACATCTAAACACCTCAACTTGGTCTCGACTGACAACTAAACACTCCAACTCATCCTCACAGTGTCTTGTGGATACCTGATGCTGATGTCGTGACACATAAATTTGGAGGTGTCTAGATGATCAACTAACAAAGTGGAGACGAGTTGAGGTGTCTAGATGTGCATGCTCAAAATTGGAGTGTTTACTTGTTAGCTGAGATCAAGTTTGAGTGTTTTATTTTTAGGTATTATGCCTACAAAAGACACTCCAATAAGGGCAGAGTCGATCAAGATTTAAAGCTTATGAGTTCAAAAAAATAAATTATTTTAAGTTAATAGGTTCTAATTAATAATTTATATATATTCAATAATTTATTTAAGACTCTTGGACAAAGCTATTGAGTTCGGACGAACCTGTAAGCTATACTCTAGCTCCACCCCGACAATCCAATATGATATCAAAACAAACAAATATCTTAGCATGTGTTGAGGCTCTATATAATTAATAATTTATATATATTCAATAATTTGTTTAAGACTAACAAAGGGCTTGGACCAAAGCTACTGAGTTCGGACAAACCTGTAAGCTATACTTTAGCTCCACCCTGACAATCCAATATGATATCAGAACAAACAAATATTTTAGCATGTGTTGAGGCTCAATATAATTAATAATTTATATATATTCAATAATTTGTTTAAGACTAACAAAGGGCTTGGACCAAAGCTATTGAGTTCGGACGAACTTATAAGCTATACTCTAGCTCCATCCCAACAATCTAATATGGTAACAGAACAAACAAAGATCTTAGCACGTGTTGAGGCTCAACATAATTAAATAATTAAAAATATACTTTCTCCAATAAGATTAATGGTTCAACAACAAACAGAAAAAAATGAGCTTTTTGAAGGATGAATTTAGTAAGGTAGCTATCTAACACAACTTAATTCTCCCACTTGGGTAACCCCTGTGAAAGTGATTGGTTAAGGTAATGAGTTGGAAGAAACTGATGGCAAAATTGCAGCCACAATTTTATTTTTATTTTCTTGATTTCATTTTATATTTTGTTTCTTTATCCTATGAAGAAAACAAGTCCCAATTACTCCCACCAAGCTTTCGAGTCCGGAGCCAAAAGGGCAATAAAATTTAGTTAAAATTTCAAAAGGGTAACAAAAAAATGAGTTGAAACCAAAAGGGCAACTTTTGGATCGAATGGGAGACGGTGTTAAAATTAGGTTTGAAATGCAAGGCGCGGATGTGACAGTTTCTTACAAGGCGCAGAGGGGACAATTTCTTACAAGGCGCAGCTTACAAAAAGCATCGGTTCCTGCGTTTTGCCGTTTTTTTAAAAATAAATAATAATTCAAGCTGCCGATAATTTTTTTTGCTTAACCTTAAATTTTGTAATTTATTTTTAATTAATTTAGTTCAATTAAATACATTATCTTATTATAAAAGAAAAAATTATTTCTTTTGTTCTACTTTAATTTAATTAGTGTATAATTCTTTCGAAATTATGAAATCCGTTTTAGTAATATATATATTAAAAATAATATATATATTAAAAATAATATATATATTAAAAATAATATATTATTATAAAATAATAATATATTATTTTATAAAATATATATTTTTAAAAAATAGATTTACTAATTAAAAATAATGATATATTTACTAATTAAAAATAATAATATATCTATTAAAAATAATAATATATTTACTAATTAAAAACAAGTCCCAATTACTCCCACCAAGCTTTCTATAGTGCCTTGGAAAAATATTGTGATTTTAAAGATTGACTTTCACATTGTCGATTCCAAGCCCGAATAAAAAAAAAGCATTGCAGAGGACTAAGGTTGCATCTTTATCTTTTTCAGAATTCACTTATGAAATCAGTCTATTATTGTTATGGTTACGAAGTTTCATTCGAATACTATGACTTGATCAAAAAATAAGTGTTAGTGTATGCTACCATATACGTCATATTAACAATTGATTTGCAATATCTTTTAAATATATATGGTACCAAATCTTAAATACTAAAATCCACCATAAATATTTAATTAAAATACTTTAATGGGTGAAAGCGTTGGGAGACTTGAAAAGACTATTGTATATATATACTCCATTCATTTTAATTTATTTGTCAATTTTGATCTGACATGAAATTTAAGAAAATAAAGAAAAAACTTAATTTTGTGCTGACGTGTAACAAATATCATTTAATCCTATGATTTTAAACATGTCACGTGAAAAATTAAAATTTAAAAGTTAATTCAAAGTGAATGAATCATTTTTTTTAAATAAACTATAAAAAAAATAGATCAAACAAATTAAAACAATGAGAATATTTAATTACTTCATATTTTTCCTTAATTTGTAATTATAGTAAACTAGTACATATATATATATATATATATAAAGGGTGAGCTTTAATTTAAGTAGGGTCTCCATTCCTCATAGTCAAGGCCTCTTAAGTTGGTGATACTAGATAACCGTACATATTAGTAGATGAATGCTATAAATTTCTCCAAAAAACTATAAAATATTATATATAGAGGTAGAGTCAAGTTTTAAAGTTTATGAATTTAAGATTTTTTATTTAAATAATTGAGATCTAAAATAATAATTAATATAAATTAAATAAATTTATTTAACATATATATAAAAATTGTAATAAAAATTATTGAGTTCGTGCAATTATACAATATAAATTCTCGTGAAGTAAATCAACAAATGATTGTGATATTTTACACAACTCGAAGTTTGTAAGATTATTTTACTCATCTCGAAGTGTGTAAAAGAGAGAATACTACACAATTTATGACGGTTTGGTTCAAACAAATACCCATATTAATTAAGTCCATTTTACTCTCAATTATAAGGTAAATTAATTAAACAACACAAATTAATTTAGGAGTAAATTACTTTCTTTTATGTGAGTTTTCAATATTATGAATCTTATCAGAATTTTAACTTACATATTATGAATCTTATCAGTATTTTAACTTACATGTATATGATCTAGATACATGTATCTCATATATATGAGATCAAAATTAAGTGTAATTTGTTCAAGATACATCGTAACCAAATGAATTCATATGTATCTAACTCTCACGCTTTTCCCTATGTATTTGCATTTTAGAATGTATCCAAAGTGTATCTAGAGCTAGATACATGAATAGACTATCTCTCTCCCTATTCCAGTGTATTCGCCTCTGGTAGCAGAAATACATATATTTAGGTGTATCTGACTTGAAATTTGGTATGAAATTATTAATTAGTGAGTCAATGAATAATTATCTCAAACTATAAAAAAATATATATATAATAGAAATATTTATGTATTTAAGTAGTTTTTTCATTAATTAATTAAGGACATGAACTTTTAAACTAAGTATTACTTTGGTGGTATATATAGTGAGGTCTTCTGATCAACAAACTACTAACTATTAATCAGCAAACTAATAACTATTAATCCCAATGTGTAATGTTATAGCTACGGATCGTTATAGGGAAATCTGATTTTACATATTAAAATAATATATTTAAATAAATAAAATAAAAAAATAGGTAAACAGTCAACTCAATCATTTATTTTTCATTTCTCAAGGGCCAGTCCTTATTGATTATATGGTCCTTCTCTTATATCACAAAAATAAATGCAGTCCCAAGTCCCAACTAACCCCTTGTTTGGCTATAATGGAAAAATAAAACGTGTTTTTTTTTATCTCTCATTGTAAAAGCTACACCTTCTAACTTCTTCTCCCCTCTTTTGTTTTCCTCAAGTAATTATCTGGCTGACTGATCCCGTTGATCATATAACTGTAAAGGAACGTGTCACGTCAGAGGTCTAATGAAAAACGTCGAAAAGAATTTCCAAATATCAGTGGCCTGTTTGGCTGTAGTGATAGTATTGATTGGTTTGTACACTCAATCTTTAAACAAAATGATGGTCACATACTTTATTGGTATTTTAGGGATCCTTGGTGTGTTTTTACCTGATTGGGAGTCCTTTGATCAAAGTGTCTCGCAATGGTGCACCCCTCTCAAGGTGGATGAGTTCACCGTCGAGTCTTGCAGATCGGTCAGGTGATTGAAATCTTCCTTTTAGATTTAAGTTAAATATGTTCATGATATAAATAAGATTTGATATTATCCGATTATAAAATATTATTATATCGAATAGTTGATAATAATACTTATTGTTATATGTCAATGATAATTTTTGGGTTGTGTAGTATTATTAGTGCTTATAGCTTAAAACTCTTTTCTTCTTTGCTAATAAAGGGCTAAGAATATTGTACTTGCAAGCAAATTATAGTATTGTGCTCTGGCCTTCTACTAGTAAAAATACTTTGTTGTGAATACATGGAATAAAATGACAAATAATTAGAGTTTAAATTTTATTCACTAAAAGATGTACATGATTCTTACCTAAATAGGTAATTTAATAAATATGTTCCAAAAATTGAAGTTAAGTGATTATGCTAGTAAATTAGCAGCTTGAGAAAGATGAGGTTATTAACTATTAGAGCTAATCGAACTTTGCTAAACATGTAATTATAAGTTTTTCAGTTCCTTCAGCTTGTTTATTTTTCATTTTTTGGTTGTCTTTTCCTTTCACATTGGTCCCTTGGTGGTTTTGTCATTATATTCCAACCTGAAATGTAATTATTGCCTATTTATATGTAAAATTGACAGACAATTAAATCTACCCTGGTTTATGAAAAAAAGAATGTTTAATTTAAAGTTAGATCATTTTAAAAAACAAATAGATGTCGGTTACATTTTCTTCAACTTCAGGATATCATTTTTGAGTAGAATTTTTTTGGTTCAAATTTCGAGATTTTAACTTTATTGTCTTGAAGTATAGTTCTTTTTAGTTCACACACTAAATGTTAATTTGTATTGTTTTAATTGTATGATTGGAATATGAATGAATGATCTCCATAATTATATTAGTATCAATCACACTTTAACAAAATACACTTTTCATATGTACTACCTAGAAGGAAAACTCTAGATATTGAGTTGAAAAAATGAACTTCAAGATTAATTGAAGTAAGAACAGAAACTTCTCTCCTTACCATCAAGAATTTCTAAATTGGAGATTTGTCATCAGATAACATATTATACATTAGTTGTTGAATGTTATAAACTCTTTTAAAAATTCATAAAATACTTTGTGACAATACAATATATTCTAAATTTTGATTTTTGAGGGAAGTGAATCAACAAATGATTATGTAAAATTGTTTTAGTTGTGCCTTTTGACATATGCTAAATTTACTTGTTTTTATTTGTAGGTTTAGATTTTACCCAGTCAGAATGGCTATCTTCACAATTTTATATGGATTTGGTTTATACAAGTGGTGGATGTTTATATCCACTCAATAAATTCACAATAATGCACTCATATTTGGTAGTTTTTTTTTTTTATGTGTGTTATTTTAGGCATCTTTAGATTTAGAGACTGCAAATAAAAACAAAAGAGAGGGATTTTCCCTTTATGTGTATATATATCCACAGATTAAGTAATCTTCGACATATTTAATTAATATTTGTATTTTGTTCTTGTTTAATCATAGATAGATATCTCAAATATATTAGTCTGATTAAGTTAGATTTGTATAAAAACAATTGACATGACTTGAGCTTATTGTGAATTCAACTATTTATCATAAGAAGATTCATATAATGTGGAATCAATTTAGGAAATAAAATTTGTAGTATGAATGACATATAAATAATAACACCATCAAACATCTTTTTTTTTTCCTTTAAATAAACGTCTAACATACAAAGCTTTTTCCTTTTGTTCTATACCAGGAAAGCATATAAGCCTTCAACCTCAGGCATGATTTATTAGCATTTTCCTGCCAAATTAAAATCCAATATAACATCAATATACAAAGTATAAATGCATAAAATGATGAACTAAATATGTAAAAGTAAATTTTTTTACACTACTCCCTCCGTCTCAAATTATATGTTGTTATTTTGTTTTTCGAGATTCAAATTATGTAATTTTATTTTAATTAATATTTTAAAATATATATTTTTTTATTATATTGACATGAGAAACATTGTGACTTATTGTAGTGCATATATATATATATATTAACTTTGTTACGGCTAAATGACCTAATAATAAGAAAATCCAAACACAAAACTTAACTCTCTATCTATTTGAATTTATTTGCCTTATTTTTCTTAGACTCTTTAATTTCAAACTTTCGACATGATATGTTTAAAAACCATAAGATTAAATGATGTTTTGATATATTCTACATATCTTTAATTTAAGATCATAAGATTCGAAATTCGTTTGTACTTTTTAAAAATTCGTATCAAGATAGAATCAGACAAGCAAAATGAAACGAAGGGAGTAGTAATCTTTTGGGCACATTAATTACTAGTTTGAAGAGGGGAGAAACACATTTTGAATTTGAAGGAAGGCATTAGCCAACATCTTCCCAAGCTGGACTTGTGCTGGAGTTGTAAGGTGCAAGGAATCTGGCCCAATTGGAAGCCCTTTAGCATCTACACATCTCACATTTGGAAGATTAATTCCCAATTGAGCTTCCCTAATCACTTCCATATATGGCCCTGGTGCTGTTGCCAATGCCACCTACACCACAATAACCAACTACAATTACTCAAAATGTTCATATTTTTATGTGTCTTAGTTTGACTGTCCATGACGTTTGCTTACATTTGGTCATAACTTTTGAAGTTAAAGTTTGAAAATTTGAGTATTTGAAATTGTGATTTTTGAAACTTGAAATTGTGTTTGAACATGCATTTTACTTGGAAAAAATTTAAAGTTTTATTAGTGGAAGTGAAATTTTTTCCAAGAGCTCAGCCAGTTTTTGGGTACTTGAAAATATTTGAACATCAGATTAATCAAATATCATGGTCAAATAGATATTTGAAGATAAATCTTCAAAATCTGATCCAAAATCTATGGTCAAACGCTAGCTAAGAATGCATAAAAGCCCTTTGAATATAGTCTTAAATTATGAGCGAATATAATATACAAAACATATATCCTTTGGTATTGTGTCTTTCATTATGTCATATCTAAGGAAGTGCCGTTAAGGGCAAAACAAGAATAGTGGAACTAAATACTAAAACGAATAATTTCTTAAACAATTTTTTTAAAAAAAGGTAAGACACATAAATTGAAACAGACAGAGTATATAACGTAGGTTAGTTAAGATTATTTATATTACCTGAACAATAGGGAGCGTTGGTAGCTCCAAATCCTTACGAACATCTTTAAAGAATTTCTCCAATCTACCTTTATATAATTTAGCATCCTCAAGATCAATCGCATCACTCTCCCCTTGGTACCACAACATCCCTCTTATCGTCCCTCCATCTTGCAACGCGACCTTAGTCCTCCTTATCATTTCGTTATAAAGCCATCCACCGTGCACCCATTGACTAATATTTGTCCCTCCTATCGCGCAAGGGACCAATCCAATCACTCCAAAATTCGGGTCATCCTCTTCTAATTTATTAGCAAAAGACATACCCGGCCCAACCCCACAAGTTTTATTCACATCTATATCTTTGTGCAAAGGCTCTTGAGCCTCAACCCATGTAAGTCCTCTGTTGAGTCGGAGGACTGATGGATTGGGCTGACATTCAGGTGGAACGATACCATCCCAAGTTAAATCAACCTTACCTGATGAACTTGTCTGATTAAAGACTCCACCACGCCCTGACATGTTGCTTTGTCCTGATAAAATGAAAATGTTCTTCGCGATTGAATTACAACCATTTGTTACATTCGCGGTGGCTACCCATCGCGAAAGTGACAAAAGCATCAACAATAGAAGGGGGAACATTGGTTTTTTGTGGAGCATGGATCGAAATTTTCGAAATTAAAGCCTTTCTTATATAGATAAAAATAAAAGAGACTACGATGAAAGAAGGGAGTGTTAATTAATTAGCACATTAAATAACAGTATTACTCTCTTTATTTTAAGTGAATTTTTTGGGCTTTTTTCATTTTTCAAAATTCAGGAGGGATGTTTGAAATTTTTTCCATATTTGGTTTTTTCTTTAATGAAGTTTGATATTTTTTAGAATATAAATTACACTACTTACAAAGTTATATTTATGATTTCACAAAAAACAATAGTGAAAATCATGATTTAAATTATGTCTTTAAATGTTTTTCTTAATAAATCTGCATAACAAATTGAGGTAATATGGAATGAGGGGAGTATTATTATTCCACTTGCTACTATTATTATTGAAGACAACTTTTATCAGCTACGACAGTTGACTAAGACTACAGGACAAAACCTTTTTAGTTGTACATGTTTTAACAATCAAAGTCTATATACTTAAGTAAATAAAAATATATTTTAAGACAGAACAAGGACGGGTTGAAATTTATTTTTCGTTTGAATTTAAGCTCAATTTATCCTTATCGTTAATTGATTGATTCATATTTGCCCTAAACTTGGGGAAATTGAATAAATTTGCCCTACATATTTTAATTTGATCTCAAATATACCTTTATCGTTAGTAGATTAAGAGGGTGTTTGGATTGGCTTAAAAGTCAGTCAAATCTATTTTTAAATCAGTTTTTGACTTCTGAAAGTGTTTGACAAATATAAAAAATAACTTAAAATAAGTCAAAAATGACTTAAATGAAGTTAGGTAAAATAAATCAAAAATCAAAAGTAGGTTTCCCCCTGCTTTTTAATTTTTGACTTAAAAATTATTTAAATTTGCCTTTTTATTTTTTACTTAAAAACTACATTTTTTAAGTCAATTCGTATTTGCCTTTTGTTTAAATTTGATCTTAAATATGTCGACTGAAGTAAATTCTTTGACTAAACTAAGCAGACTTGCAGTAGATGTGGGGACTTTCTCAGTGTATTTGCCAGTTGTAGGAAATAATTTTTGGTGAGCATGTGGATGAGTTGGATAGGCACGTGCCAGCTGCAGGTGGGTCCCCTCATAGTTTTTTCTTTTTATTTATTTGGTGCCCGGTATTTAGATTGGAGCCCGACTAAATCCAAATTCGCATAAAAAAATTTCACATTGAGAATAAAGTGTTCCCTAACTTGGATGTCAAGAGTGTAACTTTAAAAAGTTCTCCTCTTCTCTTTGTTCCATTCTTTTATTTTGTATCATAATTTGAGTGGACATGTGATCATGAAATTCTTTTTTAAAATCATTTTATTTTGGAAATTTCTAAGTTAAAGTTGGAGTTGAAGTTATTTTTGGCCATACTTATTGCAATTACTCCCTATTTTGAATTTGAATATACTTTTAAAGAAAAATATGAAATATGATTTACACATGATCTAATTTGTGTTCAGAATGGTAAATCAGAGAAGTAGAAGAAATAAATAACAAATTAGAGCTCAATTGTCCTTAAGAAATTAAATTACAACCCTCTCACTATTGCTAAAGATTAGGGTTACTTACTCACAGAATAGTACGAAAAAATATTTTTGTAATAGCGACAATGTAAATTAAAAAGCTCCCACGAATTCAAATGACAAAGCAAATTATCACATGACACTTACTTTGTTTTTGAAAACGATGCAGAAATGAGTGGAGAAAGCTTGCAGATTTCAGTATATAAAATCCAAGGCAAGACCTTTGAATTTATTGACGATGAGATGGAGAGGTGCAATTCAAAATGTATCTTTTCATTTCTTATTCATATCTTAAAACCCCCAACAGAGGGTAGAATGTAGACGTAGAATTTTTGTTAGTGACAATATGCTAATCTTCGCCCTGCCCTGGGTATAGAGATGGCTTTGTTGGAGTGCACTTTACCCTTGGACTTTTCAACGCAGATTCAGATTTAGTCAAACCCCAATACATGCAAAAACAAAACAAATAAATAAATATATGCTAATATTCATATCAAATTAGCTCTGAAAACATCCAAGATTTCAAGAATCTATATTGAAACAAAAGAAAAGAAAAAGTTAAGCCCCAAGGGCACCATATTCTTGGAGCCCAAACCATGAGATTGATTAAATTCCCCTGTGGGATTCCACAGACATAGTAATATAGAGAAGACAAAATTGTTTCAAGCACCGACAGAACCGGAAGTACATGTCAAATGGCAAGGACTACAAAACTAGAAGAATGAAAGAGAAATAGTACATCTTAATATTTGAAATGTCCTATTCTATTTATGTTGATATGCTTTCATCTGGGATTTTCTGGTGAGTATTGATACATTCTTGGATCTTCACAAAGCTAAGTTCCTCTAATATATTTGTTACAATATGATGATTCTTGTTATGCAAAAAATAATAAAACTTATGTCACTCCATGAACTATTAATCAGCTGGAATAGTTCTGTGTTACAATACTATGTCCTTCATTCTGGTTGTCCATATGTCAATTGAATTGTCATTCTAGTCTATGCTCCATTGTCACGGAATTAGACCTGCTATTAACGTCAGCTTATCTGTCAGTTGCATCAGGTCTATTACTCACTTGAGTAACCTTGCTATTCAGCAAATTTGGAAATTGTTGGACGACGATAGATCAATGTCTTGTCATCACCATCCTCAAAATCAAGTCCATCCTCACTATAGTCCATTTCCTCAACGGTTTTTTCATCGTTATAACTCTCTTGGTTTTCGGATGACTTGACTAGTGAATATTGTCCGGTAAGAGATGAAGGATCCAAGCTTAAGAGTTGCATCTCGGATTCGATCAGAGCTTCCATTTGAGCCTTCTCCTTATCCCTTGGATAGGTACAATAAAGAAAAGAGTAAATAACACAACATAGTGCCATTGGAGTTCCTATTGCAGTGAACAACGCCTTTGCCAAAGACGTAGCATTTTCTCTGTCTGTAGAAATACTATCAGCACCTTGAGCTACTGGCATATAACCATAAACATCCTGAGCTAGTAGACCAACAACAGGAGGAGCAAATGATGATAATACGGATTCAAAAGATCGGTCTAGAGCATAGACACTTGTTCGCGCCTTCTCGTGTACTATCTCTGCAAAAATTGGACTGTTGGTGTCTCTTTTAGTACCCTCTGCAGTTTTTTCATGATAAATGCAAAAAGTGGACAAAGAAGTAGTATTTCTTTCTAATATAAAACTTAAGGCATAATACATAAACAGACACTCAAATTTGGTCTCAGCAGACAAGTAAGCAATCTGACTTTGAAAGTGCACATCTAAACACCTCAACTGACAACTAAACACTCCAACCCGTCCCCACTCTGTCTCGCGAACATCCAACGTTGACGTATCATAAATTTTTGAAGGTGTCTAGATGATCATTTTGTAAGTTGAAGCGTACAATTGACACAGTAGAGACGAGTTGGGGTGCATACTCAAAGATGTAGCGTTTACTTGTCTGCTGAGGCCGAATTTGAGTGTCTGTTTATGTATTATGTCATTTTTTTACAATGTTAACCTAACTTGTAAAGTTAATGAACACTATAAAAGACAGAGTAAAGTTAATGATCATTTACTTGTTTGTAGCTGGTGCAGTCCAAGATATGAAAAATCCAGACACAAACAAGACCAAACCATGCATGAAAATTGATGAAGGATCATCAGGCAAAGCAAGCAGAAGAATTGCTGCAAGTGGAATAGCTGTTCCTGAGCTTATTTGTGCCAAAATTATCCTTCCACTATTCGGTAAACTCCGCGATAAAACGTCTCCCATCCTTCCTCCAAACAAACTCCCAATGGAATCACCAACCACAAACAAACTAAGAAGAATAGCAGTCTCCACATGAGTAAATCCAGTAAGTTCTAACCACATTGGAGCAAATGACAAAGCTGACCAAGGGAAAGATCCCATCACACCTTGAGCTACAATAATCTGAAAAGACGGTATCTTTACGACTGATTTTGCTTCTTGAAGTAGACCTTGAACTTCTGATATAAAGGAATAGGAACTTCCATGAACTTTACTACTAGATTTTAGATTATCATCTGGGAAATGAGGATCAGTCGCGAATAAACGAACTAGAATGCCAACAACCACACTGATCAAACCAACAAGATGAAATGAAAGTCTCCAGCCAGGAATTCTCATGAATGTTATAGGAGCTATCAATAAGGAAACATATCCACCAACAAGTGAACCAATATTGCTAGTGAATTGCAGCCATCCGAATGCCATGCCGCGGTTGTTTTCATCACAAGAGTCAGCTACTAGTGATTGAATAGCAGGCGAAACTATGGCTAATCCAATCCCATTCAAAGCTCTTGACACTGCCAACTTACCAACAAAAAAGGGATGTCATGAATTGCTTAATTTTCTTACAACTATATGCATACAAGCAGTAACAGAGTCAGAATTTTCATTAAGGAAATTCAAAATATAAAGAAGTAAACACACGAAAAAGCTAAGGAAATTCAACGTTTATTGTATATACATAAACTAACTTTGACCTTATATATAAAGTGTAACTTTTATGCAAAGGGAGTTTTGAACCCCCTCGCGCCCCTAGCTCTGTCAATGCATACAAGTATAATTGTCAAACACACATAATCAATTTAATCACTTCCTCTGTTTTACTACAATTTAGACATTCTCATCTTCAAAATTTCAACAACTTAACTCCCTCCGTTTCATTTCATGAGACGTTTTTTGATTGGATACAGAAGCTTAAGGTGTTAAACAGAACAAACATCATATCAAAGTTAACGTATGAATAGTTTAACGAATTTAAATTATCAAAAACAGAACAAAGATCTAACTTTTTGGGACGTTCAGACTCCAAAACAGAATAAAAGTGTGTCATATAAACTAAAACATGAGATAGAAGCACTCTACTTGAAAAAAGGTGGTGGAGAAAGCGACGAGAAATGTAGCTGCAGCCCATAGAAATGCACCATAGGCAATAACATGAGCCCGATTGTGACGTGCAGCTAGATAAGCCGCGATAGGATAGCACGCGGACTGGACCATGGACCGGAAGAGTGTGAGTGAACCTAAACCGGTTGGGTCCGTATGGAGTGCATCTCCAACTTCTTTATAGACTCCTGGTAACAATGACTCATCTGCTTTTTCCATAATACCTGCTAAATTTACTAACACAAGAGTAAGTGTTGCTACCTTCATATTTTTTCTTGATTTTTGTTATGGACACTATACATTCATCAAAAGCAAATCATAATTATTTTATACAAATTAAATTGTAAGAAGATTTTTTACAAAACAAATCATTTTAGTTTCTTACTTTTTTTTAAGTGTTCAAAGAGAATAAGGTGAGAAATTGGAGACTAGATTAAAAGGTAGTTGAAAAATGATGGTTAGGGAAAAAAGACTAAGTCCCAATTGACTAGGACAAAACACGATTGCCTCCATTCTAGCAAGCAATATCGGATCCATTACTTCAAAATGTAGTTGCCTAATTGAATTTTTTTGGGGGGTTAATTGTTACCCGCTCTATCTCAAATTAGTTGTCATGTTTCGCTTTTCGAGAGTCAAACTATGTGAACTTTGATCTAACATTTTTAAATGGAATTATTTAAATCAAATTGACATGAGAAAAGTTATAACTTGTAGTACTTCTGGTATGGTTACTACAACAACAACATACCCTATAAAATCCAACAAAGTGAGATCCGGAAAGGATAGAAAGTATGTATGTCTTAGCACCACCTCCCCAAGGTAGACAAACGGTTTCCGAAAGATCCTCGGCTTAAGCAAATCAAAAGAAAAAAACGACATTAGACAGAAACATGACAACTAATAGCAAAGCAATCCAGAGCATATATGCAAGGAACCGTAACAACAACATAACAAAACAAGGTGCAATCACCTAAGCATAGTAAACTACAAGTGATATCAGATACCAAAAGTCAAAGACTATCATGTTCTCGATATGATTATTGAATATCTAATTTTTGTTGTAATTTATAGAGTTGATTCAAAAAATTAGTCAACTTGAATATCGGAAAGCAAAACTAATTTGAGAAGGGAGTATCAATTATACATTGGGAAAAAGTTCAAAGGACTAAGGAACTATCAAGGAGGGGGTTCAATTGAATATTTGATTTTTAATATTAAATAATTAATGTTCAGTAACTTTCCAGCGTGTAAAATTAATTACTCATTAAATAGAAAAAATATATATATAAAGGCTCATATAGTCATAGTAAATGGCAAATCTTTTCAGAAGATATGGAATCTAACAGAAATGACCTCTCTAATCCTATGGAATTTAGACAAAAGTTGAGGACTGCATATGGACTTTAATTTGTTCGTCAGGTGTTTTTTCGTTTTAAAATAAGTGTTAGAAAAAATATTTTATCCCAAATAAATATATTCTTATACATTATACTCTATTTTTTAAATAGTGTTCAATTTTAAAGAAACATTTAGTAAATAATGATAATTTAATAAATTACACTTTATATTTATTATTTCTTACTGAACGTAACATTTGTTGAGCCGACAATTATTTTGGCACACGGGGGATTATTTTCTTATTCTTATGATGATTAAAGAGAATATCAGTTCTCTGCCTTTTTCTTTTGATAATCGTAATATCGGGTTAGCTTATGCTTATCTCGATTAATTTTATTCTACGAAATATATATTACCTTTCACCAACAATATATACCATGTAATGCTCTATCTACTAAGGTTAGAACAGATGAAAAAAATATCACATAATATTTTAATCTTTGTGAGATCTCGGTCTAGGCCACGAGACCCTTCACTCAAACAAGCACGAGAGAAGCAGAGCACAAAGCTAGTGCTTCCCCGATTAACTAAAATACAACAGTCGCGACCTTCTTTCTTCTTCTTGATCTCTTTCCTTCCTTCTTCCCCAGGTGGATCCAGAAAAGGGGTGGTTCTAGTTATAATTCCGAAATGATTCGTGTATATATTTCACAGAAACGTGAAATCAAAGTAGGCGATAAAGTAGCCGAAAGACACGGAAATGAAGGTATCATTTCCAAAATTTTGCCTAGACAAGATATGCCTTATTTACAGGATGGAAGATCCGTTGATATGGTCCCCCTTTTTCTTTTTTAATAAACACTTCTTTATTTCTATACTAATGATTGTGCTTCTTCAATTTTAGCCTGTGCATACAGTTTAATATCCCTTTAAGCTTAGGGAACTTTGTCATAGTATTCTATACATATAATTTTGGTGTCTTAACATTTTTAGCCCGAATAAATAATTTAACCTGTCTAACCGTAAATGTTTGTAGTCGTTGTCGGTATATAATCATTGTATAATAAATATATAATCAATGAATAAAGTGTATATATACACTAATTATACACGGTGACCAAAAGTTATTCAAGTAATTAAAAGACTAGACTTATTTTATGATGGAACATAACTAGACCAAAAAAAAAAGAATAAGCTAAATCTTATTACACTGAATATATTGTTGTTAAGCTAAATCTTAAATTCATTTATGTAAAGTAATTCACTAGGAATTCTCTCTTGAATTGCCAATGAAGAAAGGATCTCATTCAACATTGCATTGGAGCTTCGATTAAATTCGGATCGCGCACTGTAGAGCCCATTAAGTGGTGGCGTTTCCAATAGAATTTTCTACATACCCAGAACTTGAACCCGAGACCTTTAATTAAGGATGAAACAGTCATGTCACTGCACCACAACCCATATTGATTAACACGTCATATATATAAATGAACCAAATATTGGAAGAAAACAAAATAAAAGTTTATGGACCACAAATAATATTGAAAAATCAACCTATTGTATAGAGTTTTAGGTTGATGATATTGTGGTGATGCTAGATATCAAATTGTAAAAATGTGGCTAGGGTGGGATCACAACTTTAAAAAGCCTCGAGAGCTGCCAAACAAGAAATTGATAGGATAGACAGATAGAGACTTCACAAAAAGGGCCTTCTATTATAATTGGAATTCTTCGAAATTTCTATTTGTTCTGATATCATGTCAAATTATGTAATTATTTTATTTGAAAATTTAAGTTGTTTAAGAAAGTATATTTTTATTTACTTAATAAAATATATGTGTATATAGTAGGATCGTATTAAATTAGACAAATTTATATTCTATCGGTGGCATTTTTATATAATACTCTTTTATTTTTTATTAATTAATTCGTTCGAAACCATTGACATATTTCTATGTTATTTAAAAACTCATTCGTATACCTCCCCTTTAGTATTTTTAATAACGACTTATATAAGTGACCTAACATGTTATACAGTAAATTAACCTCAAAATTTTAATGACACTAACTTATTAATTGGGGGGGATCTTTCACATAAATAATCGAACAAATTAAAAATAAAAAAATAGTTGAATAAATTTATTATTTCTTTTTTCTAGTCAATGTATATAAATATTTATTATATTCATCGACTATTTTTAATTTAATTAAATAAATAAAAGGCTTTTAAAATTTATTCTTTATTATTTTTTCTTAGATTTCGAATCTAGTCGGACATCATTAAATTATGAATAATTGATAGAATTTCTAATCAAGCAGTGACATATTATTCTTCATAGCTCTTAGGATCTTGCATGTGGAGTGTTCTAGAATACAACCTTGCTACTTAAATTTGTTGCGGGTAACGTCTATATCCTGTCAATATGCTATCTATATGGCTAGGCCCAAAAGAAATTAGGATGATCGATTCGATTCAGAATCATAATCGAACATGACGCTTGTTTGATTAGCTTAGTTAAGAAATAAAGTTACGCTGTTGCTATTAGCTATATCATTTTTTGACTTGATAGTAAACGCTTAGTCCTAATATTTGTATAAACGGTTAGCTTTTTGCTATAACTACTACAATACAATTCCTCGTACATGCATTGAGGGAAACGAATATAGGAAAGCAAAAATGTCTCTTTTTATATTAAGTAAATTTTTCAATTTCAATATCAAAATTTAAAGAACTACATAATTTTAATTTAAGATCACAAAATTCAAAAATGTCTTTTTATTTCTTAAATTGTGTACTCAATCAAACTAAGTCACTCAAATCAGGACGTAGAAAGTAATTGTTAATCAATAAGTCTAATACTGGTGTTGGTCCAAAGTCTATTTCTCCATCCCACATGTTTATATGTTTTAAACAACTTTTGGGCTCACATGCCGCAATAGTGTTTCATTTTGATTTGTTCTATGGTGAAGAATGAGGGGCCCTATACCCCCACCCCCAACCTAAATATCTAGGCGTAAACGAAAAAATATTTTTCATGAAAAATGTTTTAGCGATGAATTTTGTAATTTATTTTTATTTTTTATATATTATTTGATCTGACCTAATTTGTTTATATGATTTCAACAATGATTTGATACGAAAGAAGGATAATTCAATCAAATTTTGTTATAGTGATATTATTTGTTTGAAAATTTTATTGTTATTATAGTGAGGGGTTAGCTATTATATATGTGTACTAACATTTGATGTATAGATTTTATTTAATTATTATAAATAAAAGTATGCGAAAAAAAAAAATAGTTCCATGGTATTGTATACCAAGAAGAAAAAATATATTTATTAACCAATTTAATTTTCAAAAAATAAAAAATTTATGATTGTAAAAGAGAAAAACATCAGTAGTCTTTTCTCGTGAATTATGACTACAACTAATAGACATCATTAAAATATTTTTTTTTTTTATAAATATCAATATGTGAAATTTATTATGTAGATGGCATTAATGATAACTACGAATTACTTTTATGTATAATATATTTCTTATAAAATATTAATATTATGTAATATTTTATATTATTTTTATAGAACGATAATTTTACTATTTCTATAAATTATAATAAATTTCATTAGAAATAATGTTACAACAAGGTTTGACTCATGTATCTACTAATGATCCGTTGAGTTTAACGAAAATAATATATTAAAATAATGAAAGAAAATTTCTTCATAATTAATTTAATTAGCAATATTCTTAAAATGAGCTGGGGCTGCTGTGTATAGTAGAAGATTCTTCTTCATTTTTATAATATAAACTTTAGTGTATTCATCTTCCCTTTCCCATAATCACGGACGTAACGTAGGGTAGGAAACTGGCTATGATCTGCCACGATTTTTTTTTATTCGATGTCGGATATGATATTCGTATTAGGGTTTTATTATATTTGGATGTACAAATTAATTTTAAGACTCGTTTCTGGAGTTTGTGTTTTTAATAATTTCTTTTTGGATTACCCGAGGTTCGAATCGAGACCTATAATATTAAGGGTAGAGAGATCTCAAATCATATCACCACAATTCATATTCAGGGACGGAGTAAGGTAGGGCCGAATTGATTTGAAGGACTTCATTCAAATCCCCCTTCAGTGAAAAATTACAGTGTTTATACATGATTAACTTTTTTTTTAATATGTTGAACCCTCTTCGACTTCTTCTTATGTTTTACTTCTTCGTATTCCGAATCTTTTTAGTGAAAATACTAACTCTGTCATTGTCGATATTAGTACGATTTAATATATCAATCATGCATAATATAAAGACGAAGCAAATACTACGTGAAAAGACTATATTCAAAACTTTTTCATTATTACGATTGCCCTTTCAAGAAATTAATCATGTCTATGCTCATGTAAAGTTTTTAATTTTTTCTTTCTTTTTTGAAATTTTAAAAAGCTAAAGTAGATGTAACAGGAGAGAAGGGTCTGATGACGGGGAGAAGATGTAGAGCTTGGTCATGCTTTATCTAGTTAGAAATCATATGTATTTGTGGGATACATATGTATCTGTATTGACGCTTGACTAAATTTAAATTCGCAGTCAGATAATTTCATAGTGAAAAATAAAGTGTTCCCTAATAAAAACAACGCTTTATCTTGGGAGACTTGATCCCCAAACTTTTGATTAAAGATAATATTGAAGGAGTATTTATAATCAATATAATAACTAACTATATCTCTCGTTCTGTTTTACTTATCTATTATATCAGTGGTGGAGCCAAGATTTTCGTCAAGAATGTTCATACTTTAGGACAAGTAACAAAAATAAACCTTGCTAGTCAGATTATCAAAACAGAACTATGACTTTTGTTTTTTTAACTAAAAAAATGGAATTGAACTCACTTCTGTTCTCTTTTTTAACTTAAAAAACAGAACTAAAAAAATTAAATAAAATGCCTAAGTCTAGGTTGAACCCAGGCCTCCAAGGCGAATTTGAACAACCTTAACCACTGGACTATCTTTCTTTACTATGTCGAGGATGTTCAACAATTAGTATATATCCAAAAATATCGATATTTAACATATATACTCGCAAATTTTCCGGCGAAGGTTGTTCATCTGACCACCCTTAGCTAGGTGTAGCTCCGCCCCTGTATTATACTAAAAATAAAAATAAATATCCATTTTACTTGTTTAATTTAAAAAATCAAGAAATAATTTATCAACTAGTTCTTAATTTATCCAACTATTAACTATTGTCAGACAAATAAAAATGAACCAAAAAATCAGTAGTAAATTAATTATTACAGTATTTTATTAAGTAGTAAGTATTTGCGTACGGTAATTTTTATAAGTGACTAGATTGTATTACTCCTTTGTTCCGGTTCATGTACGTAACACTATCTTCTTGTTAGTTCATACTAAAATGAAATAATATATTTTTATATTTAAAAGCATCTAATTATAAATTTTTTATTTTATAATTAATGAGAAACTTTTATAATCACATAAATAGAGATAAAATAAGAATTTGAAGTTTATGTGACTTACAACGACCTCATTTTAACATACCATTAAAAATAATTGTCATGGATTCACAATAACATATATATGATATATATCAAGATATAAAAGCTACTTGATTTACGTGAATCTATGAATGACATTCTTCATTCGTTCTTACACACAATGTTATGACATACTTAATTTAAAATCTTATGGCAGGCCACATTCAAAGTACTATAATGTTTAAAATCACAAATTTCAAAACTTTAAAAACCTTTTTTTAGTTTTATATATTCAAACTTTTTAGCAAGGAAACATATAAGGGACATAGTAACTGAGAATTGGCCAAAGGAGACAAGTTAGACAGAGATTTTTTTATTTTATTTTTATTTTTGGAATAAGAAGCAATAATCATAATTGCTAAAAACCAGATTATTATTCTGTAAAAGGGGCCACCATAATTCAATATAGAGTGTTTCACATGTCACACCATCCTTTCAAAAGGTTCTATAAATTAAATCTCCACAAATAAATAAATAAATATTTCTATTGGTTAATCATATCTATCAATTTTACTTTGCTTTTTTGCCCCTTCCCATTCCCCAAGATTTCACTATCATTGGTATTTTGAACTTGAAAATTATGATACACTCATTTTAACCACTCAAATTTCGTAATATCTTCTTCTCTCTTTATTCGTATTTATTTTTTTATGTTTGACTTGATACACTGCTTATAAATAATAAATAAAATGATAATTACGCTATACTTTATTTTTTTCTAACTTTTGCAAATTCTATATTGAAGAAAAGGATGGACTTTTTTCAAAAAAAGTTTCGCATGTTGTAGATTTTAAATATTGTTGTGGTTTGTGTTTAAAATTCAAAACCAAAGGACTAACCATTTAATCTTCCTCTATTATGTTTTTTTCAAAATAGAAGTATTGATTAAAGTGTAATAGATGATTAGATACCTTTCTAGGAATTAAAAACTTTGTTAATTCAAGAGTTAATTCAACACCATTATGAGGTCATATAAAACGACAAAATATGTTTCATGATTAATGGAACCTAACAATAACGACACCTCCACAATTTAAAAGCAATGGAAAATACATAAATGATGATAGCAAGAACAAAGCTAAGAAGATGATAATATAATGCGAAGGGTGTATTCACTAAGGACAAAAATATTTTTTGATTCGTTAGTAAAAGAATTTGAAAAACATTTCCTAAGGAAAATCATGACTTTTTTAGTGAAAGTAGAGAAAACGAATTCTACAAGTTGCATTTCACATGGATAACGTCATTGTCATCCTCTAACACACCTCCTTTTTACCCCCAGCCACTCTAATAGCCCTATCCCCACTACCCCCACACCCCCACTCCCGCACTTCCACCTTCCATAGTATTTATCTACATTATATACAAATATTTTTATGATAATATTTTGTACTTACATACCAAACACAGTAAAAAAAAGGGAGGGGGGGAGGGGTTAAGAACGCAACCCACTTATTTTTAAAAAAAAAACAGTTTCCTTTCATATAGATAATAGACGGTGTTTGAAATAACTATTGTTTGCTATTCAATTGAAATTTCATAAAAGAAGAAATTTTTTAACATGGGTCGGCCTATAGTAACACACCCTAAAATTCTGTAAATCATCACAAAGAAGTACTCCTAGTAAAATCTATGCCATACTAACATGTGCATATATAATAATGAAAAATCATATTACTAAAGGAAATTAAACTTATAACCAAGATGAACAAAGTCATCAATGAACTTATCATAGTAAACATTGTCCATAACATTAATCTAAGACTACAAAACTAAATTAGGGTCAATCAAATCATCTAAGGATGATTGAATTCTCATGTTGAAGAAGCTTGAACAATTCAATACAAATATCCACCAACATGAATGTTGTGAATAATTAGTACTACCACTATATATTCCCATCAAACAACAATCTTGAAATGTTCCTATCTTTTCTTGATTGTTCTTGATCTCCACCAAATGTCCCACATTGATCAAATCCACCAAGATTTGCACTAACTTGCTCATGATGATTCAATCCCATTTCATCCAAACAAGGAATTGTACTAGTAAATGACTTATTAATTTGATCAAATGTAGAAGCATTTGTATTTGTAGTACCAACTATGCTATTATTTGTTGGCATTATTAATGTATCATGATTAATCATGCTAGAACTCAAAAATTGTGGCATAAATTGAGAATTTTGAACCTTTTGTGTTGATGGCCTAAGAGTATAATTAAGAGGTCCCAAATTATTCATATGAGCTGATCTCTTCATGGCTGAGCTAGCGGTTGAGAAAAGATCAAAGCGGCGAGTGTAGGCTGAACCTGTAAATGGAGTTGTTGGTATGCCAGTAAATTCTTGAACCATTTGTCGAAAATTTGTAGTGTCTGTGGTGAGGACAGTTGTTGGGGCACGCCTCGATGCCCTGCTTCTTTTTCTTGGATTTTTTCCCATATTAGGTTGAACAATGGAGGGGTTTATTGGTATTGTAGGAGAATCATAGTATGGAGCTTGGTGATGAGGAGGAGCAAGATTTGGTGATATTGAGGAAGTTAAGTTTCCAAAGTTGTTGAAATTAATATTGTTGGGATGATGATTAGATCTTGTAATGTCTTTAGGCCAAATAAGATCATTGTTGTATGGAACATTTGTTGAATCATGGAAATTGGAGTTCAAATTTTGTGTGTCAAGAGGATTAAAGAGAGAGGGTTGTTGAGAATGAAGTTGTGGCAATAATGGATGATGACTTGATGAGATTGAACCAAAATGGTTTGAAGAATTCAAGAAAGTTGAGATTGGTGATGTCCCATGATGTGAGTCATATTCTTGATCATCACCACTTGAAGATTGTACACTACCACTATTACAAGAATCCATGTCTCCTATTAGAAAAAAAGATGAAAATTAGTGTGGAGAAATTAGAAAAGAAGAAATGGGATTCTTAAAAGAGATTTGATCATCAGTAAAGAGGAAAATTTTACACCTACCTTATATCTTGAAAGATCTACAAAATTAAGAGTTAACTAACAAACTTGTCCTTTGCCTCTTATTCATGGACCACTAGTTATATAGGTTATTCTCACACATGTTTGATTAGAAAGAAAAGAAAAAATCAAACATGATGGTTGTTTAAAGTGTAGAGATTGTTGGACATATATTTTCTCTAACTTTCTAAGTTGTTGTATTAGGGTTTTTGGAATGAAAGGAAAGAGAGAAAGGAAGGATCATAAATTGTAAAAGGCTTTAAGAAGGGTTCTAAAAGAGAGGCATACAAGGCAATAAAGCTTGGATCAATTTATGTTTTCCACTCACTCAAAAAGAGAAACATGAAACAATTACAAAGGAGAGGTGGGGGTGGGGGTAGATGGGGTCTCCATTGGAAGGAATTGCCTTGAGGGTAAGTGTGAAAATGAGAAAAAATGAATACAAGAAAAGTGTCGTCGAAACATTAATGGAAGAAAAATGTGTGCATAACATATCAAAATATCTTTTGAGTAATTTTAATCAACCCATGCCACTTTTGTAAAAAGGTATAGTTGAGGGTAAAATGTGAATTTTAAAATTAAAGAAATTATATATAAAAGTGACTCTTTTTTAAACAAACCATTTAAAAAAAATATATATAAATTGAAAAGAATGTATAACAATAAGATAAACTCTCTTTGCTTGCGTTTATGTGTCTTACTTTTACTTTTATTTTTATTTTTTTAAAATAAAATATGTCACTCACTATATTTAGTAATTCTTTAATCTAACATCTTACCTGACATATTTAAAACTACAAGATTTAAAATATATTTTTGGTACATTATAAATCTTTAATTAAGATCACAAGATGAAAAAAATTTCACTTGCTTTCTTAAACTCCGTATTTAGTCTAAGAGGCATCAAATAAAAAGGAGATGATCATTCAACTTTGGATAATTAGCCATTATAGTTCCACAATTTTGTTGTCTTCCAAAAGCCACTCAACCAACTTAGCTTCCATGGTCATTATTCCTAAAAATAATTTTCCGCACATATTTAATGATGTGGCAATTGTAAACTTTTAGAAATAATATTATAAAAAATTAAAATTTATATAGGAAACTAAAATAGGCCGGGAGAACTTGTAAATTAACTCTTTAATAAGTTCACAATATAAGAAATGTATTTAAACTTTTATATCATTTTTTATCTAAGAATTTATAATTGTCACGTCATTAAATAAGTACCGAAAATTATTTTTCTAGAATTAATGATCACGGAAGCTAATTTGATAAAATTGAGTGAAAGAAAATAAAATTAAATAATTATGATAATTAATTATCCAAATTTGAGTGACCATCAAAACTTCTAACTCAATAAAAAGGAGAGAATTAAGCCAAAGAACATTTACCACGCAAAAGTGGTCACAATTAGCTTAAGGTAGTTGTAAGAGATACTCCCTCTATTTCATAGTGTGGCGTTTTTAGCTTTACGAGGTATAAATTAAGGTAAATTTCTCAACTAGAGTAATTAATAATGGGACCTATTGATATAATGCACGCTGAAACATAAAATTTTCGATAATTTCTTGTAGGACACACAATGCTCTTAATCTTACCTCATGTAGTTTCTTTGAAAGGAAGGTCTCAGATGTATCTTCGGCATGAATTTGGAAAAAACTTTTTTATAATTTTGATATGAGGAGTGAAATATTATCATATAGTAATACATCCTCCATTCTAGCTAGTTTGAGTCATATGGGAAATCCAAGTGTGATTTTGGGCCTTTGGATTAGGCCCTTTATCGCTTTTCATTCTTCTATGTATAGAAAAATGGGATTGATTTTCACATATATCGACTTTTAGGGGGTGATTTACATGAATTACATTGGAGACGGATAATTTTGAACTTTTTATCTTATTTGTCTCACGTCAAATAAAAGCTTCAAATAACATTGAGGGTGTTGGTCATGAAAATCAAATATTTTTTTACTTCATTTGGAATTTTTTATGTTAGAGTTGTAGTTGTATTTGACTATTCCTTTTGCAAAAATATTTAGAATTTGAACGTACTTTTTCTAAATATGAAGAAGAATTGGTTCGACAAATTATGCTTCATCAAACCTTATTAGTAAAAAACGTACTAGTAATATGGTAATGACCAATTTAACAACATGGGTAAAGTAGTTGATGTTTTTACAAGCTCAAAAAAACTGATTATTCAAGTTGCATACATAGATGGATCATTCAAACATTAGTATAAACTGTTTTGAAGTTTGTGTTATGGCAATGTTTTCAACTATGTTATAAATGCAAACATGTTCTAAAGTACAATCTTAAAAATAAAGAGTCGACTGCTCAGATGGTCATTCAACTAATGTAAATTGCGTATTAGAATAATGAATTTTTTGTAGTTGGCTTGATGAGACAAGCCGGCAGACCATGCAGCAGAAAAGCATTTCCTACAAACAAACATGCAGGCCTAGTTTTATGAAATTAAATTTCATAGGTTATTGTCCCTAGTATTATTCTTTAAAAAACTTGATAAAGAGCCATATATTCTAAAATTATGTATATACCCAGTGTAACCAATGCAGGATTGTAAGAAAAATAAATCAGTAAAATACAAAACAAGTGCAGCAACAGATACATGTTGAACCAACATAGGTTGCGATATAGTGGTGGGACTATTTCACCTTTAACCAAAGGTCTCAAGTTCAAGCCTTGGATATGGAAAAAATACTGTTGAGAGCGCCACCCCCGAATGAGTCCTGCATTACGCATACTCAGGCATACGATCCATAGTGTGGCTTTTGAGAAATCAAACATATGCGCCCTTAGCTCGAAACAAATGATATCACATCATGTTAAAAATATCTTCGAACTGACTTAACCTAACATATGTGCCACCCCCGAATGAGCCATGCAGTATGCACACTCATGAAAACTCTCAATAGTGTGGCTTTTGAGAAACCAAACATATGTACCCTTAGCTCGAAACAAATAATATCACATCATGTTAAAAATATCTTCGAACTGACTTAACCTAACTGTAAAATCCGATTTTACAGTGCTATGGTGCATGAAGCAAAACCAGGTTTGCGCGTAAAATATTAAAGAAAATACATCCACTCTAGAATATACATTCACTCATCCTATATGAAAAATAATTTTTTTTAAAAAAAAAACAGGCCTATAATTAAGGATTTTCTTGATTTATTTGTTTTTATATATTTCATTTTTGTTAGTTGACCCTTCTTCTATATTGTATAAATTAGCTTCTATTTTCTTAAAATTGAGATGGAAAAAACTAGAAAAAGTGGTCAATCAACCATGTCAAAAGTTGCAGATAATTCAGTAGTAAATGAATTAGGTTGTGGTCTAATAGGTGTTTTTTTCCCAAGAAGAAATACTAACACAAATAAATCAACATTACAACCAATTCCAACGAAGTCCAGTGATACCAATGTTGTCAAGAAATCAAGAAGATGTCACACCAGCTCTTGTCCGAAGAATTCGATTTCTAGTAAGAATACAGTGTCACAAGTTGTGAACTTGGCATACACACAAAAGCTTAGAAGAGAACCAACATTCACCTGAAGTGAATTGAGCATGACAATCTTTAGTCATCGGAAATCCAAGGCGAATGGAACGTTGAATCGCAGTTCAACAGGCAATGTTACACTATTAAGCCACTTGGGAAACTTGAAGCTGCAGGGGAACCAAAATTCCTCAAGTGACAAAAAGGCTATCCAGAAGAAAGGCAAAGTCTTCAACCAGGGAATCAGTTCTGCCAATAAACTAGACCCTGATGTACTCAAGTCCATAGGCAATGAATGAGCAGTATAAACATGGGAAATTTGAGGAGGCATTGGATTTTTACAATCAAGCAATTGCAATTGATCCAAGAAATGCTAGTTATTATAGCAACAAGGGTGCAGCTTTGATGAGTTTAGGCCGCATGATTGAGGCAGTTGTTGCCTGCATAGAGGCCATCCAGTTAGACCCTTCTTATCACAATGCACATTATCGTCTTGCAAGACTATACCTTAGGTTCAACAGTTTGAATATTCAAATATTTTTCTTTAGATGATTTTGTCTAAATTTGGTTTATGTAGTCGAAAATTTTGTTCTTTTCGACAGACTGGGAGATGCAGAGAAAGCGATAGATCATTACAAACAATCAGGGCGAAAAGTTGACAAGAAGGACATTGCAGAAGCTCATGATATTAAGAAACAGCTCTTAAAATGCACAGAAGCACAGAAGCTGAGAGATTACAACACATTGCTTAAGGAAACAGAAAATTCTATCACATTAGGAGTAGATTCAGCTCCACAGGTTTCACTACAACTAAAGCCTCATTTGTTTGTACTTGGTGGAGGTTTGAATCTGAATGGTTCAGACATTAAGCCATTAAGTGCATTTGTTTTCACTAAGATTTAAGCATTTAATTGGTCTATATAGGTCTTAATCATTAAGATCTTGAACAAAGTCTTCACCATCACTAACCACTTTGCCATCACAACCACCACCACCATTGTCAACTACCTTTATCGTCGTCAACCACCAACCACCTCTATCATCACCACCACCACCATTATTGTCAGCCACTACCAACCTATCACCTCCATCACTATAATTATATCTATCCCACCACCACCGTCATCACCTCCACCACCGCTATCACCACTACCACCACTGCGACTAACCCCTACTACCAACGAACTCAACCATTACAACTAGCACACCCGCCAACTACCACCACTGCTGCCATTGTTGCCACTACCTCCACCACAACTAGCAGCCACTACCACCACTACGGTCAATCCTTATAACCAACCATAGCAACTAGCACAACCACCAACTACCACCGACACATTCTTCGGCCACCGCCAACTACTAACATCAACAAACTTCACCATCACAACCACCACTATCAATTGCCATCATCAGGACAGTCACTACAACAACAACCACCTCCACAAAATACTAGAACAAGAGCATACATAAATATTTAGCGAACATATTATCGCCACTATCATGACAATCACCATCACAACCACCACACACCATTACCACCACCACCATCACTACAAACCATCTCCACCATCATTAGCGAACATAATTATTTCATTTTTTAAATCAAATAATGATTTTATTTTATTAAATTAATTTTTAAAAATATCTAATTGATTTATTGTTTATTTATTATGTTTACAAATAAATATATTACGTACATCCAAATGTTGAAAAACAAACGGTGTTAATCGTTCAGTGTTTAAATCTAAAGACAACATCTTAATTAGTTACCATTATCAAAAAAAAAAGACAACATCTTAATCATTTAGATGTGCATACAGATTCACATGTCTTAATCTTAATGGAAAAAATGAGGCCTAAGTCCATCCCTAATGTACAAAGTCTAATAATGAAAATTAGATGTTTAAAGATTCTTACTTTTTTCCTTTTACTTGATTTTAAATGAAGATCCTTGCCATGAGGGCTGAAGCATTAATGAAGTTGCATAGACATGAGGAAGCATACACCATAATTCAGAAAGTACCTCATATCAAAACCGAGCTATGTGCTTGCCTTTTTGGTTCAGCAAAAACAGCTTATTTGTTGATCACTCGAGCTGAGGCCTATGCAACAGTTGGCTGGTTTGAGGAGGCTACAGCTGCAGCTCAAGAAGCAACAAAATTGGATCAAAGCAATGAAGTAATTAACACAATTCTGAGGAGAATTGAAGAGTTGGCATCATCTCGGTTAAAGGGTAACGAGTTGTTCAGAGAAAATAAATTCTCAGAGGCTTCTTTAGCATACACTGAAGGACTAGAACAAGAGCCATACAATTCTGTTCTACTGTTTAACAGAGCAGCATGCCTATTCAAGCTACGACAATTCGAAAAAGCTGTGGAAGATTGCACTGCAGCTCTTGTACTGCGTCCTTCCTATACAAAGGCTAGATTGCGGAGAGCTGACTGCAACATCAAGGTAATCCGATCACATTTGTTGAAGACATAATTAATTAAGTAAATAAAATTGTACTCTCTCTAACCGCTTAAGATTTTAGATGATGTGAGCACACTTATTTAACAAGGTATATATCATAAAGTTTTAATTGATATATGCAGTTGGGAAGATGGAAGGCAGCTATTCAAGATTGTGAAGTGTTGATTCAAGAAAATCCAGAGGATGAGGAAGTGAGTAGGGTGTTCTTAGAGGCAAAAAGTCGGCTAAAAAAGACTTGTTAGAGAATTGCTATTGCTATTGCTATCCAACTTATTTTTTACTTCTATTTATTTTAGTTTATTTTATATGATAAGGATATAAATGAGCTTAAATGAAGAAGTGAAGATTCATATAGACCACTCCAACTTATTTGGGACTGGAAAGTAGTAATTATTATAGTTTTTGTAAAACTAGTGTTAGTACCAGCCCGATAAATATATTGAATGAAACTAATCATAGATACTATCGATAGATGTCTAGATGTCTAGTCCTAGGCGTGAGACGGGTGTTGAAGAGTCCCACATCGGATGAAAAATGGATGGGTGATTTCCTTATATAAACTTGGGCAATCCTCCCTCAAGAGCTAGCTTTTGAGGTTGAGTCTCCTTCAAGAGCTAGCTTTTGAGGTTGAGTTAGACCCAAGATCCATTTCTTTACATGGTATTAGAGCAGGACCCATCCTAATTGTTGTTTACCTATGATGGGTCCCTAGATTAAATTGTTCAAGTGCCAGATATCCGATCCGGGGCGTGAGGTGGGTGTTGAAGAGTCCCACATCGGATGAAAAAGAAATGGGTGGTTTCCGTATATTAACTTGAATAATCCTCCCCTTAAGAGCTAGCTTTTGGATTTGAATTAGGCCCAAGATCCATTTCTTTACCAGTAGAGACAAATAACTAATTATATCTTGATTTTTTAAAATGGAAACTATTTTAGACCTTATTTTTCCATTACATGGATGTTAAATAGGTCTTTACGATAATCTTCTTTACTTTTTAATTCATTTTCAACTTTTGATGTGTTATAAGTTTACACTTAGTGGAACTATACTGGTTATGTTTTTGTTGTTGTATTAGTGTTTACACCGGAAAGTTGCAGAATGAAGGTTTACCCGATACGTAAACTGATTTGATAGATTTTTGAAGTGTAAGAGGTCATTTTTGAAAACCATACTAACAATAACATTTTCAATAATAGTAATAAAGGCACAAATAAATATATAAGTATCAAGTAAACATTAAAAAAAAATGAATAATAATTTAATAAGTGAATGAAACCACAAACTTTGAAAAAAAAATGAAACACAACAAAAAGACACTTCAAATGAGGACACATGGAAAGAGAGATGAAGAGTCCTATAACACAACTTAGACATGGAAAACAACAAAAGACACAAATAGTCCATATGACAACACGAACCTACAAAATAATGCTTATTCAAAGAGACATATTAGTCCTAGATCCTTATAAATTGTTGTAGTGGTTTGAATCTTGAACGTTAATATTGCTGAAAGATGGATCATCAATTAAAGTCATTACATCATCATCATTTCCGTCCAGCATCTCAGACAATGTTGGACTCTGTGGAAAGTCAACGGAGTAGTTCTGATAGTTATTCATTGGGATTGATGCACTCATTGCGGGATACTCATTGAAGAGTCTATATGTGGTGTTATTAGAGGAAACACTAGAGCAAGACTTTAGAGGAGCCATTATTGGTGAAAGTATTGGAGAAGCCATTGTTGTTGGATACATTGGAGGGGCCATTCCATGAGCCCTTCTAAAAACCATTTCTTAAGGTTATTGAGGATACATTTGTGGAAACATCTTTAAAGAAAATGGAGAGAGAGGAAAAGGAGGAAACCTCGAAGGGTTTACAAGAGGAACTGATTGAGGAGTCCTCAAAGGAGCCACCAGATGACACATTGGTTTGGGCATTTGAACAGGAGGGGATGAAGAAGCCATCGATAGCTCCGAGCAAGCCATTGGAGGAGTAATTATTGGTGAAGCCATTGTTGTTGGAGGCATTGAAGGGGCCATTCTAAAAGCCATTTCTTGAGGTAATGGAGGATAAATTTGTACAACCATTTCAGGAAACTCTTCTAAAGAAAATGGAGAGAAAGGGGGAGGAGGAAACCTCGAAAGGTCTACAAGAGGAACCGTTTGAGGAGTCCTCAAAGGATCCATCAGATTACATAATGGTTTGGGCATTTGAGCGCTGAAGGAACCATCGATGGATCCGCATGAGAAACCATCGATATTGGCTCCACAACAGGGACCAATAGATCAGCACTTAGCCCTTCGAAGTGGTCATACCATGAACCGTCGATGGAGCCACCGAAGGAACTATTGATACCGGAGCATCAACTATTTCCAACAAAGGAGCCCATGGCTCCTCAGAGCTGGTCCAATGAGGTACCATAGGTTGATGGGCATTCGATGTGAAACCCTCTCTGTCAGTCTTCGGTTTCATCATTTCACGTATTTGTTTGAGGTTTTGTTTTATCACAAAACTCAGATCGTTGAGATCGTAAGGGTGCATGTCAGCAGGAATATCATTTCCCTTCAACACTTGATACATCTTATTTGTGCACTCCTTGACCCTGTTTCTTTCCTTACTTTATGTAATTGTTTCTCCAACTTCTCAATCCTTCGCATCGTGAACTCTTCTCCTGTCATCATGTGTTTTGATTAATCTAATACCAAAAGCTCACTAAACCTTTTAAAGGTATTGAATGCATTAGCATAATTTGAAAACAAATCACGTTGGTTTTGGTAAAGACTATAGACGACTATAGCCATTTCAACACCATAAAGTGTGTTGAGTTCATGAGCCTTTTTAAATAACCCTTTCAATCTTAGCTTGTAAGAGGCTTTCCTATCGATCTTATTTTCAATCAAAGCAAACTTCACTTTTGTTCTGGGCATGGCTAAAGATGAGGAATAGGAGGGGATATGTGTTTGTTTGGATATTGGGGATCGAATGGCTTTGTTGTTGTGAGTTTCTTTGTCTAGGAAATTTAGATTTAATAAATCTTTGAATAGTTTTAATTATAAGAGTTTTAGGTGCCACACAACTATTATGGCATAAAATTAAATAATGGTGCATCAGATACCAAATTAGATATTATCATTTTGAAATATATGCAGTTTATGACTTCGGTCTTATCCTGACCAATTTTTTAGTCAAACTTTTCTTATTAAGAAAATAATTTAGTATTTGTTCAATCTAGAATCCACAAGAGATGGTCATAGATACTTGTATATTTACTTGGAGAAGTGCTATGATACTATATTGTATTTGGGATTCCCCAACTATAGCAATTGTAGCTAGATTCCTTGAGAGCAAATATTTAAGTATCTATGGCCATCTCTTATGGATTCTAGATTGAACAAATACTAAATTGTTTTCTTAATAAGAAAAGTTTGACTAAAAAACTAGTCAGGATATAACCGAAGCTATAAACTGCATATATTTCAAAATAATAATATCTAATTTAGTATCTGATGCACCATTATTTAGTTTTATGCCATAATAGTTATGGGTGGCACCTAAAAATCTTCTAATTCAAAATATTCAAAGATTTACAAAATCTAAATTCCCCCTATAAATAGAAGTCAATCCTAGACAAAGAAACTCACACCAACAAAGCCATTTGATCCTAAATATCCAATCAAACGCATATCTCCTCCTATTCCTCATCTTTAGCCATGTCCAAAACAAAAATGAAGTTTGCTTTGCTTGAAAATAAGACTGAGAGGAAAGCCTCTTACAAGCTAAGATTGAAAGGGTTATTTAAAAAGGCTCATGAACTCAACACACTTTGTGGTGTTGAAATGGCTATAGTCGTCTATAGTCCTTACCAAAACCAACCTAATTTGTTTCCAAATTATGCTAATGCATTCAATACCTTTAAAAGGTTTAGTGAGCTTTCGGTGCTAGATCAATCAAAACACATGATGACAGGAGAAGAGTTCACGAAGCGAAGGATTGAGAAATTGGAGAAACAATTGCATAAGGTAAGGAAAGAAAACAGGGTCAAGGAGTGCACAAATAAGATGTATCAAGTGTTGCATGGAAATGATATTCCTGTTGACATGCACCCTTACGATCTCAACGATCTGAGTTTTGTGATAAAACAAAACCTCAAACAGATACGTGAAGTGATGAAAGTGAAGACTGATGGAGAGGGTTCCAAATTGAATGCCCATCAACCTATGGTACCTCATTGGACTAGCTCTAAGGAGCCAAGGGCTCCTTTGTTGGAAATGGTTGGGGCTCCAGTATCAATAGTTCCTTCGGTGGCTCCATCGATGGTTCCTGGTGCGACCAACTTCGAAGGGCTAAGTGTTGATCTATTAGTCCCTGTTGTGGATCCAATATCGATGGTTCCTCAAGCGGATCCATCGATGGTTCCTTTAGCCACTACTGCTCAAATGCCCAAACCATTGTGTAATCTGATGGATCCTTTAAGGACTCCTCAAACGGTTCCTCTTGTAAACCCTTCGAGGTTTCCGACTCCTCCTTTCTCTCCATTTTCTTTAGAAGAGTTTCCTGAAATGGTTGTACAAACGTATCCTCCATTACCTCAAGAAATGGCTTTTAGAAGGTCTCCTGGAATGGCCCCTTCAATGCCTCCAACAACAATGGCTTCTCCAATACCTTCACCAATAATTACTCCTCCAATGGCTTTCTCGGAGCTATCGATGGCTTCTTCATCCGCTCCTGTTCAAATGCCCAAACCAATGTGTCATCTGGTGGCTCCTTTGAGGACTCCTCCAATGGCTTGCTCGGAGCTATCGATGGCTTCTTCATCCGCTCCTGTTCAAATGCCCAAATCAATGTGCCATCTGGTAGACCCTTCGAGGTTTCCTCCTACTCCTCTCTCTCCATTTTCTTTAAAAATGTTTCCTCCAATGTTTCCACAAATGTATCCTCCATAACCTCAAGAAATGGTTTTTAGAAGGGCTCATGGAATGGCTCCTCTAATGCATCCAACAACAATGGCTTCTTCAATACTTTCACCAATAATGGCTCCTCTAAAGTCTTGCTCTAGTGTTTCCTCTAATAACACCACATATGGACTCTTCAATAAGTATCCTGCAATGAGTGCATCAATCCCAATGAATAACTATCAGAACTACTCTGTTGGCTTTCCACAGAGTCCAGCATTGTCTGAGATGCTGGACGAAAATGATGATTATGATGATGTAATGACTTCAACTGATGATCCATCTTTCAGCTATATTAACGTTCAAGATCCAAACCACCACAACAATTTATAAGGATCTAGGACTAATATGTCTCTTTTAATTAGCATTGTCTTGTAGGTTCGTGTTGTCCTATGGACTATTTGTGTCTTTTCCTGTTTTCCATGTCTAAGTTGTGTTATAGGACATTTCATATCTCTTTCCATGTGTCCTTATTTAAAGTGTCTACTTGTTGTGTTTCATTTTTTTCAAAGTTTGTGGTTTCATTCACTTACACTATTTACAATTAAAAGTGTCTAATTGTGATTAACGAACAAATTAAATTTACCTAAATGATAAATAGCTTTAAAGGGTTCTTCTGGAATATTCCAGTTTTGAAGATCATTTTCAAGCTTAGCAATCTTAGTTGCTTGTGAAGATAAATTTACACTATTTAAAATATGCTGGTTTGTTTCCATTTTAAAAGATATTGTCTTAAGGACTTATAGACAAAATTATATTAAATATAAACGGATAATTCAAGGATGATCAAACAATAATAATATGATAATATGCAAAGAGATATTAAAGATCTATATCTTAGTTTCTAAGGGAGGTTCTTTTGGGTTTACATCTGTTCTTTCTCTAGAGTTATCTTGGCTACGGGATCACCATACAAGGTCTAAACGCTCTCCTAGCTTAACGACCTATTCATTTCGGCTAGCCAACGTATGAACCGGGTATTATTCGGTTACCTCACACACATAGAGAAGAATGAACACCTCACACCAGTTATAGAAACAAGATTAAGAACATAATATCAATTAACATATAAAATATTAAAAGAGTTTAATCAAAACATTAAATAATCAGTTCATAAATTAATAAATTTTGTCATGCCCCAGACAGTATATGTACTTAGCTGCTCATGCTAGGTACGTATACTGCCAACATGGCTTTGATACCAATAACGGATCGGCGGTAATCCTCCGAAGTTGTATTAGTAAACTAAGACAAAATTTATCGAAAGATTAAAAGAGAGTTATAAAAACTTACAAACTTTTATTTATATGAACATGAAAGGAGCTACAAGCGGATGCATTAAAAACATTGAGAGAGAGAGAGGTTTTCAGTATTGGGAAAAATAGATGATGCCTTCTAAGGAGAGAGAGTCATTCCTTTTATAGAATAAGGAATTCTCTTTTACAATAGTTGATAAGACAATTCCTTTTGACTGTCGGCAACTGGGTCCATTGCTTTTAAATAAAGCATATGGGATTCCTTTTAGGAATAGTAAAACGTCTCTTTGAATAAAGCAATTCCGACCTTTGGTCTCTGCTTTTTCCAAGAGCCATAATTCTATTCATAATCGGGGTCCACATATGACTGTGCGATTCCTTTGAGCTCACACATGTCCCCGTTACTGCTTCCAGATGATGCTGCATCATTAATCAACTGCATTATCTGGGTTTCTGTATAATCTTCAAGATTATCCATGGCCTTTTTGAGCTTAGCTTTTAACTCTGCTTTGGATAATTTTGAGGTAGTATTGCTGCTAGTTCCTGCAGTGTTGTTTGAAGGTTTAACTCCTGTTGGCTTAGGAGTCCATCCTTTGATCATAATTTCCTTTGCTAAGAAACGGATTTTTTATATATCTACCTTGGTGAAATTCCAAGTAATGATATAAGAAATTCTCTTTTGAATAAAAAATTTACATAATTTAATATTCTCAGGAAGAGTAGAAATCTCTTCTTTGCTTTGAAATTCATTAAACCTAACATGAAACTGTTGGGGTAAGATTTGTAAATTTCCTCCGAAGATGTTCCACCATTCATAGAACCATCTGGGAATAACTGCTTTTATTACCTGTGGGCAATATTTAATAAACCAAGTATGTCTTGGTCTCAAATAGATAAAATTGAACCATGCTGCTTTATAGTCATGCCAATTATAGGTCTGGGGCCTGTGTTGCATAGATAATGATATCGGTGTATGCAGATGATTGGTAAACCATTCGAATGGAGATAAAATCCTTTTGATGGTGAATCGAGAATACCTTATGAACTCAGGATTTTGTTCATCTCTGTTGTGTTCAATTTCTATAGACTCAGTGTCTATTAGAATAGCTTCGTAGAACTTTCTGGTCTTGTAAGAGCAATCTGTATCAACAAAATTGTTATCTGTGTAACAAGGTTTTAAAAGAGTATCAATTCCAAGGTTTTCATAATCCTTGTCAATGGCTAATAAAGGTAACATCTGGGTGGTTACAAACTCAAATTTTTCTTCTTTAGCAGGAGAGACTTGCTTAGAAGTTTGTAACTCTGGCTTGACAGCTTGAGCGAAGGATTCAGGAACCTTCATTTCATAACTATTTTTAGTTTGTACCGAGGAGCTTGAGGCTTCAGGAGCAAAAGGTCTATTTAGCCTTAGTTGAATTAATTTAGTTGGGGTTGGAGGAGGTAATGCAGGCAATTTTGGATAGTCTGCTAGTAAGGTAAACCTATTATCAAAAACCGGTCTTTGTGGGGTTTTTGCCGGTGTTACAGGGGGTAAAACGAAAGGTTTCGCCAATTGTTTTCCTTCTTTGGAAGGAGTGTTAGGCTTGAAAGGCCTTATTTTTTCCCTGTAAAAATTCTCTTGTTAGAAAATCAGGTAAAGAGTTATTTTCTCCTTTTATGAAATCAATTTGAAAATCAAAGCTAGATAGTAGAGCTTGCCATCTAGCAAATATTTGTTTTGAAACCAGATTTTTAACATCTTTTTGTAAAATTTCTTTAGCTGATTTGCAATCAACCCTTAATAAAAATTCTTTGTTGATTAAATCATCTTGAAATTTTGTGATACATAGCACTATAGACAATATTTCCTTTTTAACAGTTGAATAATTTTGTTGAGCAGAATTCCAGATTCCTGAAGTAAAACGAACTAATTGTTCAGGAGACTCTAAAGAACTTTTTTGTTTTAGGATACCTCCATAACCTAAATCAGAAGCATCAGTTTCAACAATCATGAAATCTTTAGGATTGGGAATACCTAACAAGGGAGACTCTGGACTAATTTTTTGACTGTTATAACAGCTTGAGTCTGATGAGTTCCCCAAGGGACTGGATTCTTCTTGAGCCTTTTATATAAAGGTTCACAGACTTGTCTAACTTTAGGAATAAAATCAGCAACATAATTTAAACTGCCTAAAAACCTTTGTAATTGGGTTTTATCAGTAATTTCATTAGGAAATTTTGAAGAGAACTCAATGGCTCTACAGATAGGTTTATAACTACATTGATAAAGATCATGGCCTAAAAACCTTATAGAGGTTTGAAAGAGTTTTATCTTTTTGGCACTAACTACCAAACCATTACTTTTAACAATCTTGAAGAAAGTATTAAGATGCTTAAAATGCGAATCAATATCATCAGAAAAGATAAGTACATCATCAATGTATACAATGGACATGTAACTATAATCATTAAAAATGTTATTCATAATATTCTGAAATTCAGAAGGAGCATTCTTAAGACCGAAAGGCATAACATTCCATTCATATTGTCCAAAGGGGACATGGAAAGCAGTTTTATATTTATCTTTATCGGCAATTTGAATTTGCCAAAACCCAGATTTCATATCAAACTTGCTATAAACATTAGCCTTATAGGTTCTTTTTAACAAATCTCTTTTGTTAGGTATCGGGTACCTAATCCATTTTAAAACAGAATTCAGAGGTTTATAATTGATAACAAGTCTAGGTGCTCCTCTTTCTTTTTTAGCACTGTTGTTTACATAGAAAGCAGAGCAACTCCAAGGAGATTTAGAAAATCTAATAATTTTATTTTTTAATAAATTATCAATTTCTTTTTTGCAATAATCCATCATTTCATGATTCATTTGAATAGGTCTTGCCTTGGTAGTAATAGATTGTTCATTAAATCCCTCAATATAAGGTAATTCAACAATGTCTTTTTCTTTCCCAAAAAGCATTAGGAAAATCAGAGCAAATTTCATCTTCAAATTTTTTGTGAAGATTGGATATTTTATCAACCATCTCCGGGGTTTTTAAAATTTGCTCAATTTTTTTTATTTTAATTTCTTCTTTGAGAAAATTAACATGCTGAGATAAAGAGTTTATTCTAAAAACCATTTATCATTTAGGTAAATTTAATTTGTTCGTTAATCACAATATTAAAACTTGTGAATCAACTGTTGCTATAAATAATTCTCTTGAAATTATTCGCTTGTTAAATGCTAACGATATTAATCGTTATAAAAATAAATTCAATTATTTGCATATTGGTTTAGTGCAAGTTGCTGTTAAGCCCCTGTTCAGGAAAGGCTTAGACATCCCTATTTGTGTCCTCCTTAAAGATGATAGATTTCTTAATTTTGATGATTCGCTGTTAGGAGTTCTTCAAAGTAATCTTGCCGATGGCCCGGTTTACTTCAATTGCTATCCTAACTTTTCAATAGACATTAATGATCCTAATGTCATGGATTCTTTGACATTGAATGTCAAAACTAAAAATCTAAATAGCAAAGCCAATACTCGAGAGATAGCGATTATCTACAGAGTATATTATCGGCTTATGTCTAGAACAAAATCCTGAGTTCATAAGGTATTCTCGATTCACCATCAAAAGGATTTTATCTCCATTCGAATGGTTTACCAATCATCTGCATACACCGATATCATTATCTATGCAACACAGGCCCCAGACCTATAATTGGCATGACTATAAAGCAGCATGGTTCAATTTTATCTATTTGAGACCAAGACATACTTGGTTTATTAAATATTGCCCACAGGTAATAAAAGCAGTTATTCCCAGATGGTTCTATGAATGGTGGAACATCTTCGGAGGAAATTTACAAATCTTACCCCAACAGTTTCATGTTAGGTTTAATGAATTTCAAAGCAAAGAAGAGATTTCTACTCTTCCTGAGAATATTAAATTATGTAAATTTTTTATTCAAAAGAGAATTTCTTATATCATTACTTGGAATTTCACCAAGGTAGATATATAAAAAATCCGTTTCTTAGCAAAGGAAATTATGATCAAAGGATGGACTCCTAAGCCAACAGGAGTTAAACCTTCAAACAACACTGCAGGAACTAGCAGCAATACTACCTCAAAATTATCCAAAGCAGAGTTAAAAGCTAAGCTCAAAAAGGCCATGGATAATCTTGAAGATTATACAGAAACCCAGATAATGCAGTTGATTAATGATGCAGCATCATCTGGAAGCAGTAACGGGGACATGTGTGAGCTCAAAGGAATCGCACAGTCATATGTGGACCCCGATTATGAATAGAATTATGGCTCTTGGAAAAAGCAGAGACCAAAGGTCAGAATTGCTTTATTCAAAGAGACGTCTTACTATTCCTAAAAGGAATCCCATATGCTTTATTTAAAAGCAAAGGACCCAGCTGCCGACAGTCAAAAAGAATTGTCTTATCAACTATTGTAAAAGAGAATTCCTTATTCTATAAAAGGAATGACTCTCTCACCTTAGAGGGCATCAGCTATTTTCCCAATACTGAAAACCTCTCTCTCTCTCAATGTTTTTAATGCTTCCGCTTGTAGCTCCTTTCATGTTCATATAAATAAAAGTTTGTAAGTTTTTATAACTCTCTTTTAATCTTTCGATAAATTTTGTCGTATTTTACTAATACAACTTCGGAGGATTACCGCCGATCCGTTATTGGTATCAAAGCCATGTTGGCAGTATACGTACCTAGCATGAGCAGCTAAGTACATATACTGTCTGGGGCATGACAAAATTTATATTAATTTATGAACTGATTATTTAAAGCTTTGATTAAGCTATTTTAATATTTTAATATGTTAATTAATATTTCGTTCTTAATCTTGTTTCTATAATTGGTGTGAGGTGTTCATTCTTCTCTAAGTGTGTGAGGTAACCGAATAATACCCGGTTCATACGTTGGCTAGCCGAATTGAATAGGTCGTTAAGCTAGGAGAGCGTTAGACCTTGTACGGTGATCCCGTAGCCAAGATAACTCTAGAGAAAGAACAGATGTAAAACCAAGAGAACCTCCCTTAGAAACTAAGATCTAGATCTTTAATATCTCTTTGCATATTTTTATATTATTATTGATTGATCTTGCTTGAATTATCTGTTTATATTTAATATGATTTTGTCTATAAGTCCTTAAGACAGTATCATTTAAAATGGAAAATAACCAGCATATTTTAAATAGTGTTAATTTATCCTCCCAAGCAACTAAGATTGCTAAACTTGAAAATGATCTTCAAAACTGGAATATTCCAGAAGAACCCTTTAAAGCTATTTATCATTTAGGTAAATTTAATTTGTTCGTTAATCACAATATTAAAACTTGTGAATCAACTGTTGCTATAAATAATTCTCTTGAAATTATTCGCTTGTTAAATGCTAACGATATTAATCGTTATAAAAATAAATTCAATTATTTGCATATTGGTTTAGTGCAAGTTGCTGTTAAGCCCCTGTTCAGGAAAGGCTTAGACATCCCTATTTGTGTCCTCCTTAGAGATGATAGATTTCTTAATTTTGATGATTCGCTGTTAGGAGTTCTTCAAAGTAATCTTGCCGATGGCCCGATTTACTTCAATTGCTATCCTAACTTTTCAATAGACATTAATGATCCTAATGTCATGGATTCTTTGACATTGAATGTCAAAACTAAAAATCTAAATAGCAAAGCCAATACTCGAGAGATAGCGATTATCTACAGAGTATATTATCGGCTTATGTCTACTACTCTTGCACCAAAGGCTCGAATTGAGAGCCAAAAGGGTGTAACCATGCTTATGGAGGCCAATCATGAGCATAGTTCTATATTCGTTCCGCGTCTTATCAATTGGAATGACATTCTTTCTAACGATGAATGGCATTTTGATGCTATCACTCAACCTTTTTCTTCTCACTCAGAGAGATCTCGTATTGAAAGGGTAATTCAATACCCTGACGGTTCTATAGATCTTAAATTCCTTGAGAATTCTTTACCTAGAACTACTTCTAAAAGAGCGTCATGTTCTTCTGTCCCTTCAAGAATGGCTCCTCAATCGCCATCTGCTCCTTCCAGGACTGCTCCTCACCCGCCATCTTCTTCAAAAACCCCGGAGGATGATGATGATGAAGACAAACTTGTCCGCAGAGATAATAGTAAAGGAAAAGTTACGGGAGTAGATTTCTCTGGAAATATTCCAAAAGTCTACTATCAAGAGATTCCTACTAGTCCTACAGCCAGTGACATGGAACCTCCTGCTAGTCAAAAGGATTTAAAGCCAGGATGGATAACTATGATTAAAGCTGAAAAGCATTTTAGTCCAAATCCTCAGATTCTACAAGAATCTTGGACTCATCCTAATAACAAAATCAAAAGAGATTGGTATACAGCTACTTACACTCTCAAAGAAAGAGAAAGTTTTGCTAGTTCTTGGATGAAAGATATGAAAAGAATCCAATGTGAAATAGACTTCTTTAAGTGGTTTGAAATGACTGGTAAGATCGAGGATCAGAAGGAATCTCTCAAAGTTATTATCAACAAATGGTATACTACTACCAACAAAATTGTTGAATCCATTACTCCTCCTCTTGAAGGAATTAATATCCCTATTGCAGGTGTTATTATAAAAGCCTCTCCCTTCAAAACCACTGACACTGAAAAATCCACTACTACTATCAGTCAGAAAATTGATCCAAATCCTATTTTCAAGATAAATGAATTTTCCAGAGAAAATTATCCCAAGCTCAAAAATACCTTTGATATTTCAGACAATATTTTGGATAAGATCAATGAGAAACTTGCCAACTTCTCAATATCTGATAAAAGTGGTAAGAAAGTTGCTACCATTAGTGACAAAAATAATCTTGTCCAAAAACTCTCTAATGATAGATACCATAACAGAAAAAACTATCATAAAAGACCTTCTTTCCCAGATCTTCAATATGAAGAAAACGCTTTTCTTTCCACTTCCTCTCATGAAGGAAGCAGTATTAATGAATGGAATATTGATGGTCTAGCAGAACATCATATCTATAATAAACTCCACGAGATGGGGATAGCTATCACAGCTTACAAAATAAGAAATTCTTCTGACAGAGAAGCTGCTTCTATGATCGTTGCAGGATTCACTGGAATGATAAAACATTGGTGGGACAATTATGTTTCTGAAGAAACCAAAAGAATTATTTATGATACCCATGCTACTGAGATTGTTATTAAAAAGGAAGGAAATGAAGAAGTCCCTACAAAAGTTATTAGGGAAGATGCTTGTGCTACTCTTCTTTACCATATAGCAAAACATTTTATAGGAGAACCTAAGTTGTTTCAAGACAGGAGTCTCCAAATCCTCAACAATATCAGTTGTCCCTCTTTAGACGATTTTACTTGGTATAAATATAATTTTATGCAAAAGGTAATGATACGACCTGATTGTAATCTAGACTTGAGTCTGATGATTTTCCCAAGTCTGAATTTAATGTCTTTGATTTCCTCTTTAAGAGTTTTGACTTCATGATGAAGATCAGAAATGGTCGGTTCGGCATTTCTTTCGAACCTATTCATGATTTGTTTCATGCTGAAAGGTTCAACCATAGTACGAGTTTTGGGCTTTTCCTTTTGGTTGAGAATAAGATTCTTGAGTTCTATAAGATATTTTTTCCTGCCTTCTTCATTATCAATATGTTCAATAATGTCGAAGAGAGCTTCTTTAGAGTCATTGCTAAGGACTCTGATTTGAGGAATATCTTCACAAACACAGAAAGCCTCTGTGCAATTACAGTTTTTTCCTGATTGGCTTGAATCTGAATCATAATCGACGTTGATATTTTCTTCATCGCTATATTCAGCAGAATCATTTGAAGAATCAGATAAAGGTTCTTCAAGAATAGAAAAAAGTTTTTCTTTGGTTGCCTCGTCAATTTCAAGACTATTGATCTTCTTCTGTTTACCAGACCTGCATTCATTAGTTCAAGACTATTGAATTTTTTGTCTTCTTTTACTAATCTTACAAGTAAATTTATGTTATACTATATTTTTCCGTGAGTTAAAAAGCTTAACGATGAAAAGGTCACAATTTAAACCTAATTAAATGTTTCGTCTTCTTTTATCAACCCTGTTAGTATTAGAGCCCGTAAGATGTGCGGTCCATAATTAAAAAAATAATCATAACAAACTACTTTCTTGTTTGTTTAAGCACTTCAAATGTAATTGTTCAAAAAATTGCAACAACCATTTTACTTCTACATACAATGTACAAATCTATTTAATAATGTCCTAACTTATGATTTGTTTGAGTCATTGTTATATATATTTCTCACATATTTATAATGGATGATACCCTTGAAATAATTTTAAAATATTTGACGAAATCTTATTAGCAGATATTGCATAATATGATTTTTTTTAGTATTAGTATATATATGGATTTTTCATGTTGCATATTTTTTATGCTAAAATTGTGTTCAATTCATACCACTGTGCTTAAGGATAGAGTCAAAATAGGACAACAGAACAAAGAGTAAGAAGTGCTATGATACTATATGTTATTTGGGAATCCCCAACTATAGCAATTGTAGCTAGATTCCTTGAGAGAAAGGGTAAATTCACTCAGAAAGCTAAAGTCTATTATCACAATGAGGGTTATTATGTTGTCAATTCCAATCAATAGCAGATAGAGATGTAATACTTAGTTTTGGCCCTCACATGATCTATACTAAGTCTGTTGTTAAATTTTAAGGATGAGGTGTTGAAAGTTATCCCTCTATGGTGAGGTTCCTCAATCTTCTACTTAGTTGTTGGGGTCCTAAGTCCCTAAGTAGGATTGCAAGTGTGCTACGAACACCTATATGTGTTGCTGATTGTACAACTAAGCTTAAAAGGATTTCTTATGCTCGGGTACTAATCGAGATCAATGTCATTGTCCCATTGCACAAATCAAAGTAATGGATCCTCAATGCATAATGTTTGAACAAGATGTCAGATATAACTAAAAGCCCCAATATTGTAAATGCTGTTGCCAATGGTTTCAAACTCCTGATAGAAAACAATTCATCACTTTCCAGGAGGCTATATAAATGGTTCTTGATAGAGCAGAAATAGGAAAATGTTGATAATAGTAAAAGCCCCAATTCCCCCAATTCTTCAATAACAACTAATAAATTACAATCAAGGCTCTTAATACATTACATTACAATAATAGTAATATGTATATAGCATGGGTTACTTAGAATTTTACCTTTTTAGGTCCAAATCCCAAAAGCTTACTCTTTTAGGGTTGTTGATAGAATCCTTCATATCTAGCAATTTCAATGAATTTGATACAAAATCTAGGTTACAGAGTCATAATTAACATAAACCAGTATTGATTTTGTAAAACTTGAACAAGATCAATTCAAAACCTCGCCTTTAACAAACAAAAAAACAAAAAAACTCACCTTTAAAGCTGCACAAAATAGGAATAATGCCGCCGTGTATCGTTCTCTTCTCCGGTTTCACTTTGTTCCTCACTAGCCAGCACCCCCACTTTTTCACTTTTTTTTTCCATTAATAAGCACTACATGTGAATTGACACGGATGGAATGGCATATAACAATTGAGTAAAGTCCCTTTTCAGCCAATTGTAATGCTAGAGTTTTAGCATATTTATGTAAATATCCTCATTCTGCAAAAGATGGGATAACATATGACAATTGAGTGAAAGGATATTGGGTTTTTGGTCATTTGATGTCAATAAAATATAACTTTGCACTTTGTACAAGGTAAAGAAGAATTGAATATTATATAAAATGACCAAATTGACCTCATTCAAATTAGATTTACCGAAAGCACAGATGTTGACCACTTCCCATGTGCTTAGTGCGTGTTGTAGACTCTTATTATAAGTGGTAATGTGAAAATAAATATTAATTTTCAAGTCATCTCCAATAATTGAGAAAATTTCTAGTGTCTTGGGTCAATTACACAAGGAAATAGAGAAATTGACGATGATGTCACGCATTGTATTGAAGTGGAGTGGATGAAATGAAGGTTCACATATGATATCACGTGTAATAAAAATGTGTCATCAAAACTTAAGAGATAAATCTTATAAAGTGATTGTTAGACCAATTATATTGTATGAGGCAGAGTGTTAAACCAGTTAAGAACTCGCACATTCAAAAGATACAAGTAGCGAAGATAAAAATGTTGAGATGGATGCGTGGACATAGTACTAGAAGAGATTGGATAAAAATGAGGATATACGAGACAAGATGAGAGTGACCACAATGATGGACAATATGAAAATGGTGAGGTGAAAATAATTCCAACATGTGAATTGAAGATGCACTTATGCGAACAACAAGGTTAATTACTATAATGGTTTATGATTGCAACCTCAAAAGGAGGGGGTAAAACTTCTACCCTTCTTTTTGGTCAATAATCTTGGAACTATTTGACAAATTAGCGGATTTGAAATGTGTTTTAATAATTTTGTTTATTTATTAGTAATTAATTGAAAGTAATATATATGTAACTCCCTCCCTCTCATATTAAAAATCGAATTTCCCTTTTGCACGCTTTTTAAAAATCATAAATCAGAAGTACTGACTTCATTTCAATTTGTTTATTTATTTTGATTTGACACAAAAAAAATTAAAAAATATTCTTTTAATCTTATAGTATAAAAATAAAGATATGTAAAATGTGTTAAATTGTCTTTTAATTATGTAAAATGTTAGAATTAAGAAATTATAAATAAATAAAAAAATTTAAATCAAACTAAAAAAAAATGAAATAAACAAACTGAAACAGATAAAATACTAATATATTTTACTAATTTACCCTTAATTACCAATCCAATATAGGAGTAGGACCAGCAGTACTATGAGGATAATAAAGAGAGACATAATAATTAGCCATAATTACGACCACCAAACATTCCTCTTACCATTATGTTCTTTCCTGTTGAGTGGCAAGTTTATAGACATACATAGTATCCTGCTATGGAAGTTTCCTCCGTTCTAATTTACGTGATATTTGATTCGACACAAAAAATTTTAAAAATATATATTTTAAAATAAATTATAAATATTTGTGGTGATTATAAATCAATTTACTATGAGTAAAATGAGAAATTTAAAATTCAATTGTTAGTAAATATAAAGAAAATAACATTCTTTTCTATACTGATTGGAAAAAAGAATGTCACATAAATTAAGACAAAATATATTATTTTTTATACTTTAAAATAATCTAACTTTAATTTTCTTTTCTTTTCTTAGTGGTATATATATAGTTACAAAATATCATGTCATATTCAAAATTACAAATTTTAATTTCCTTTTATTATTTTTGGGTATCCAATAAAATAGTGATACTAAATAAATAAAAAGGAGAGTGCTCATTAATGGGAAATTCATGTTAGTGAGACGTTAGTATCTTTTATATATAAATTAATGTTATTATTATTTATGAAGTAATAGCGCCCATGGCCTAATGGATAAGGCGCTTGACTTCTAATCAAGCGATTGTGGGTTCGAGTCCCACTGGGCGTGATTAATTTTTTTTCCTTCTGCTTGTGTTACTTTTATCTTTAGTTCAAAAATCTTTTTTGTTTTCTTAAACTTTGTTACTCCGTATCAAGTCAAAAAATTAGATAAATAAATTGAAATAGAGGATGTAGTTAACTTCAGTTTGTTTGAAATTGAAACATAGTTAATTTTTATGCACTTTAGCCGATAATCTCTCGAAAATAGTTTCTTAACCTCCACAAGATAGTGATAAGGTCTGAAATAAATTGAAATGGAGGGTGTAGTTAACTTCAGTTTGTTTGAGATTGAAACATAGTTAATTTTTATGCACTTGAGCCGATGATCTTTCGAAAATAGTCTCTTTACCTCCACAAGATAGTGGTAAGGTACACGTACATACTACCCTCCTCAAAACCCACTTAATGAGATTTCACTAGGTAAGCTATTGTTGTATCATTCTCCCTTCATTCTACTTTATGTGATATCAAAAGTTTTTATAATTATATAATTGTTATTATATCTTTAAGATTATAAGATTCAAAAATTATAGTCATATAATTGTTATTAATATATTTTAAACTATAATTTTTTTAAAAAAAATTCTTCTTCTCAAATAGTAAATTGGAATAAAGGAAGAGTATTCTTTACGTCAAACTAATAGTGTGACTTTAATTTGAAAAAAAAGAAGTGTGAAGTTTAAATATTTTGTCAGCTTCTTCAAAGTCATAATTCCTTCTTTTTTTCAAATTAAATGTCCAGGAATAAAACGTTCATCATCAATTTTAAATTTCACAAATTATGTATCATTCATTGTATCCCTACTATTGTTTGTAGCGCATTTTCTTTTTGAGGGTTTTCTACCCCTAACATAAGAGCTACACATGTATTCCTCCTAATAACTTGATAACTTAAAGATTATAAGATGATTTGCATACTTTATAGTAAGGTAACAAAAGATCTTGAATTCGAGTTTTATCACTTAACATTGATTCAAAAATGTTAAATCACATATAAGTTAGCGTATTAATTGCCTAACATGATTCAAAAGTGTTAGACCACACATAGGTTAGCATATTAAGACATACATTGACGGAGACCATATGATAATATTAAATTTATTTGAATTCAATATTTATTTCTAAAATAAGAATATAAAATTACGAGTAAAAATATGTTAAACATTACACAAATACTCATATTAGGTAATGAATCCATAACTTTAAATGTATGATAGGTTCAATACTAAAAACTTAAGAATTAAATCCATAGAACTTAAATGTATCATGCTCCGAAGATATATGTAAGTAGATGAAAATGTCCAAAGACAAAAGCAACTTAAGAAAGTGAAGACAACATTTGTAAATCTTCTCCATTAAAAATATATCCCAAGATTGTATTTTATTCGAGTAAACAACCATAGATTAATGAAAGAAAAAGTACTATACAAAATTACACATCTACGTACACATTACAAAAAGATAAATTCCAACATCAAAATTTAAAGGCTAGGTATTTGAAGAAACTTTAAAGAAACTTCAAAACAAAAGTGGGCATATTTGGCCAAAGATCGACAAGTGAGGCTAGCTCTGGTGATCGAGCATCTTCTCCAATTTATTGAAAGTTCAATCGGACTGCAGAATAAGTGAGAATACGATCCTCGAAAAAATTAAGTGGCCAAAGAGTAAATGACCTTGAATTTGATCATCATTAATGTTAATTACCTCTTCGAACTTCGACTTCTTGAAAATGGATCTTTAACTCCACCTACAACCCAATTCTCCTTTGATATATCAGATGAAAATTTGTAGAAATCACTCCCATATCTCATCACTACTAAACTTTTCTTCTTATTATCTGTTCTTGATTTTTCATTCTTTCGTTCATCATCATCGTCGTTGTCTTCGTGTTTCTGCTCCAGCAAAGCTTTTGCTGGAGCAGAACGACAACGCATGAGCAAAAGTGCGTTCGGTGGTGGTGGTGCACATGATGGACCATCATAATTATCATTATGACCAAAAACAGAGTACTCTGTTTCCTCTGTTTTTTTTGTATGCTCTGTTTCCTCTGTTTTTTGGTTTTCCTGTAAAACCATAAACCACTTAGAGAACACAGTTCTTGATGATGTTTTTGCTTCATCATCATCTTCTTGATACTCATTATCATCGTCGGAAGTGATAACATCTGTTTCATCAGTATGAAACGATCCAAAACATCGAAAATCAAATCTTATATTCCTCAAACATGTCAAGAACTGCATCGCGTCTTTCTTGAATCCAACTCCTTCCATCCATTTCTTTTTGTGCTTCTTGACATGTAACTTCTCAATCTCTTCCATTACTGATTTCCAATTCTTAATCTTACATGATTTCGGTTTGTGTCTTACTTTGATTTGTCCAGCACAAGTGACTTTTGGTGATGAAGGCTCTGATATCTCTGTCCTTTTCCATAACATAGGACTAGCTTGGCCAGCAGGTCCAATACCTCTTGTGTTAGATCTTTTCAAATGGTGATGATGATGAGTGGCTGGACTTGGCATAAGTGTTAGATGAGCTCTTGAAGGAAAACAGACTAATAAATCTGTTGAAGGAGCTTCTTTACACTTTCTACCTTTCATGTTGAATGTTTGTTTGAGTTACTTGGAGTAAGAATGATGTTTGGTGTTTTTTTGTTTTGAAATTGTGTTTGGAAGAGTGAAGTTTAATAAGAAAAGCAAAGAGAAGAGGCAAAAGGCAGTGGACAGCTAGCTTTCTTTTCTTTTTTGTTTATTGCTTCTATCTTTACCATCTATTATACGGTGCACTCGAGTTGTGACTAAATTTGAATTTGTCATGGAAAGTTTCATATCAAAGGTAAAATGTTTAATCTGTATTGGAATCCCGATTAGATTTGAATTTGTGCTGAGAAGTTTCATATCAGAGGTAAACTTCATATTCAAGGCTCAGATCTGAAACTGTTGATTAAGAATGAAGAGTATTTGCCATGAGGGGATCTATAGGGGTAACGAAGGGTTCAGTCGAACCTCCTTGGCAAAAAACTACACGATATATTTTAGGTACTTTTTATGCATATTTTGAACCTCCTAAACATGATATAAGAGATTGACTTAGTGATTGAGGAGACTCAAAATTCACTTTCTTGAGATTTTAAGTTCAAATTTCAAGCACTATATTTTTATTTTCGAAACGGTTCATTTTGCTTTGTTTTGAAATGGGGTCACAAAGTGTGATCTTTCCTTCTTTTTCTTTCTTGGCGTTTACTTTTTCATCAACACCTTGCCAAACAAAGTGGATTAATTCAAATATAGATAGATCCAATAATAGAACAAAAATAATAATAAGGAGATAAAGAAGGAAAAAATTGGATTCACCAGCTTTGTTTCATGATCTAATCATAACTTACAACTTATTTAATTGTGAGACTATTGTCTACCAAGTGCCAAGTTAGGCAAGGGTCATTCCATAGTGCTTGTACCAACAAATAGTCCTACCAAACTACCAAATTCATTGCTTAAAATAATTCTATCATCTATTTTATGAAGGGATATAATACTAGCTAGCTAGATGATTTTCTTTCTTATATGAATTTTTTTTTTAAAAATAAAAAATAAAAATACATTTTACAATTAAAAGGAAGACAAGAGGTTTTAATTAAATTCCCGCTGAAAAATTATACAATGTAAATAGAGTAAAAATCAAATCTTTTTGGTTATATATGAACTGTTGAATCTTTGTCATAAAAAAGATTCTAGTGTAGAGACAAAGAAGGGTTTGTAAATATTTTAGGTCATAAATTTGAATTCTTAAGTGTAAAAATATATATTATAGATGAATTTCTGACTTCAGCACTGATTACTGTTTAGGGAAGGATGGACAATGAAAAATAAAGAGAATAATATTAGGAAGTATAAAGTGGAGAACATGCTATGATGAGAGCAGAATTATAATTGATGTAGGGACATCTTACTTCAAGATTAGATTTCAGTTTTGTTTGAGTCCTTCAAAGATAGTGAAGACTTTGGGTCGTTTGGTGTGGGATAAGGTAAATAAGAATATTTCATGAGATTATTTTATTTTATTTTATTTTTATATGGAATAATTTATTTCACTATTTATATTAAAACAGTGGGATAAGTTAATGCTGAAACTTGATAATGCTCATTATCAAACGCAGAATAAAATACTCCTATGGAATATCCTGAAATTATTATTCTTATCCATCAGCCAAACAATCCTAGGATAATTTGGTTGATGGGAAAAGATAGTAGAATAGATAAGGATATTCTATGAGATTATCTTATCCCACCTTCTATTAGTCATGCGGGCTTTAAATTGTTAATCAAACGTTGTATTAATTTTATACACGAATAACTTATTTCCTATTTATCTACCAAACATCGTATTCTATCAAACATTAGAAAATTATGCAAGTATTATAAGTGATGCAAAGATTAGTCATACAAGATTTAATTATTTACATATTAGTTATTTTATTCTGTATCATGCATAAAAAAATATACAAATTTTCTTATAATTTATACATATATTAGTTATGCGATATTCTAAATTGCTAATCAAACATAATATAAATTATACAAAATTTAATACATGAATAAATCACCTCCTAACCAACCACCAAACGACTATTATAACATAAATTTGGATTAAATGCAATGCAGGACATAAAGTTTCCTAAGTGGGTTGTGGTCACTTGTATTAAAGTAGGGAGTACATGTAGGGTTGGCAGAATATGGATTTGGACAGAGGAGTAGAGTTACATGGAAGTGTTTTAAGGCAGAAAGAAAATCTCAAAAGATACCTTTTCTTGTTTTCCTTCCAATGTCAAATATTTATATTACGGCATGACTAAATTTGAATTCGTATTTTGAATAGCCTACTTCTGAGGGCGACACTTTTAATAGAAATTTTTTTCATTCAAAACTACTAATTAAAAATGAAGGAATTACAACAATTTCCACAACTCACAGTAGTCAAAAGATACCTTCTCAGTTCAAGTACATGGTATATATTGTTTCATTTTTGCTCAATGAATTTCACAAATTTGTCCCTTTGACTACGTAATCATCAAGCTTATAAGCGCAAAATGTGAACTTTTGTAATATTCTTTAAATATAAAGCTTTTCACTTGCCTTTTCTAAACCGATGTGAAATTCACCTAAGGTGTCATATATATTCCTTTTTTAAAAGCTTGCTAAGTTAGAAGTCTGTCAGTCCTTTTTGTTGATCAGCCTTATACCTATCTCCTTAGAGACTCCACGTCTTTGCTGAAATTTGTCCAACCACCATATTGAGGGAGAGTCCGAACCAAAAACCAATTCAAACCCCTAACACACTTTGTCCGCTTGGCCCAATAGATCTTATAGAATATTTATCCATTGGGCTACACTATCATCTAGCCAAAAAATGTATACCATGTGAAATTAAACAACTATGCCTTATAAAATACTTCAATTTTCTCTAGCATTCCTCATCTTGAACTTATCTATTGTAATAAAAAATATCGATGGGACAACAATCAACATTTTTTGTACAATAAGTTATAAACTAATTGGAAGACACATGTTAAGTTATCCACTTTCATAGCTCAACATCCTTTTTTTTTTCCATGCAAATACAACCACTTATTCCCATGCAAATAGCCATCACATTTTGGTCCATCTTTAAACTTACCACCCTAAACATCCATCTTTCACCGCTCTCCATACTTCCATGGAAGGGCGGTACCAAGCTCAACATGGTGACGATGAATTCCCCGGAAACCAAACAACGTATGATCACGACGACAATAACCATCCTGATCCTTTAGCTATATCGAATATTTCAAATACTCAATTACCACATTCTGCCTCAGGAACTTACGTTGTTCAAGTCCCCAAAGACCAAATCTATCGTGTCCCACCACCCGAAAATGCTATCATCATCGAGAATCATCGGAATAAGATCAACCAACAAGGGGGGAGTTCTTGTTCTCATCGTTATATATGTGTAATTGTAACGTTAGTAGTTGTTGGAATTATTATTGGTTTGGTAATAGGTCTTACCAAATTACTTACCAAGCATGATGATCCACAATTTAACGTGAAACAAGTCATGGTCAAGAAATTAAACAAAAATCAGCACGATAAACGTCCTCATTATGAATATGACGTTACAATTGAAGCCAAGAACTCAAATCAAATGTCAAGAATTACGTATAATTATAAAGGGGACGGAGATATTTCTTTGTATTTCAAGCAGAAGAATATTGCTCGCGGGGATTTTCCTGAATTAGCGCAAGAACCTAAGAGCTCGATTGATTTCGAGGCTATTCTTGATAATGGGGACATCGATAAATTGCCTGAGGAGGTAGAAAGGAGCATGAATGGCACGAATTCAAAGAATCAAAGTTTATATTTGTCTCTATCAATGGATTTGCCTATTGAATTTAAAGTTTGGGGAATAAGTTCAATGAATAAAAATATTAGGGTTTCTTGTAGTTTAACTGTGAATACATTGACCAAAAATAGTCATGTAAGCAATCAGAAATGTCTTAGCAAGTCATAGCTAGCTAGCTAGCTTTATCAGGAGGTCAGCGGTTTGAGCTGTGGAAATTGCATATTTGATAAATGCAAGGTAAGACATGCGTACAATAGTACGTGGTCTGGTCCTTTCTCGCCTTCCCAGACCTCATGCATAACGAAAGCTTAGTACACTGGATTGTCCTTTTTAGTGTTAGTCCGGAGAGAAATTCTTGTTTTTTTCCAATACAACAGAATTTACTTTCCTTTTTTCTTCCTTGTCCTGTTTGTAGCTTGTATAGCCTAATTGTAAGTTTTGGTTCTTTTTTTACCATACCTTTGTATAGCCTAGTAAATTTGGAAAATGAACAAGTTTACTGTTATATATTCTCGCTGATGAGAAGTCCATTTTAAAATCATCGTCTATCTCACGATCTTAATATTTGATGAGTATTTTTGAAGAATCTGATTTTTTAAATTATTCAATCAATTTAATCTACTAAGTTCAGTATAATTAACCAAGATCAATCAACATTTATCTCTTTTGATGGAGTAACAAGATTTTATTTGTAAGAAGTGTAATCGCGGCCAAAATGCAACATATTTTCTTATATATTGTTTTCACAATTACATTTCTCTTGTATTCTACGTTCGTAAAGAAGACAACTGATGAGGTACTTAAATTAGACCAGTATTCAATTTCTAGGTTTGTCATAAACCTAAATGGTTACTTTCAATTAGTTAAGTGTGGAAATCATTTTTTCCACATAAGAAGAACGAGATGAATTGACTTAGTCATACAGTACTTTCAAATTAATGATAATATGTCCTTTTTTTTTATATGAATTAATAAAAATAGCATCACATAAAATAAAATAGAAGGGACATCATTATTTGAAATGGAGTGAAAACCAGTGGCGGAGCCACCTTGAGTTCAGCGGGTTCATCCGAACCCCCTTCGGTAGAAAATTATACTATTTATACATGGTTAAAATAATTTTTTATGTATATATAGTAGATGTCGAACCCTCTTCGACTAATTTGTGTGTCTACTTTTCATATTTTGAACCCCCTTACTGAAAATTCTGGCTCCGCCACTGGTGAGAACCACCATTATCTTTGAGGTATGGAATTAAATATGATTTTTTTTTAAATCCCACAAAAGAAGAAATTTAAAGAATGGTATGCTATAACCACTTAAGGGTACAATGAAAAGGCAAAAAATCTTCATCCTTTAATTAAATGTTTTAAAATTTAAATTCTAGTAATTAATGAAGTCCTCTTCCGTATTGAGTACTTCTACCACTCAAATTTAATTAGTCGGGTCAATAAATAATAATCAATACTCCCTCCGTCCAACAATACTTGTCCACTATACTATTTTGGGATATCCAACAATACTTGTCCACTTTATGAAATCAATAGATAATTTTGCACTTAGTTCCTAATTTACCCTTATCATTAATTATAGTCATCTCCCTATTACATTTTTCAATACATTATATTTATTATATTTAAAGGGTCATATAGTAAAATCACCCTTCTATTAATTGTTTCTTAAGGGGTGTGTCAAGTCAATAGTGGACAAGTATTGTTGGACAGAGGGAGTACTTAAAATGATCATATGATTTGCATACTAAATTATTTTAGGATTATAATCTTGAGATGAGATTATAATTTCTGAACTAATTTATGAATAAAATAACATCAAATTGAATAATAAGTTTATATCGTCAATCAAGTATAGTATAAATTTAATTTTGAAATATCTCACCTTATCTCGCCAATCGAGCGCAATATAAAGGGTGGCGTGGGGGTGGGGGTGGGGGAATGAACCAATAATATAAAACAAGGGATGTATATCCTTTTCACTTAAATATTTGAAGAGATAGACATGATCCCACTTGGGCATATATCCTTTTCTTGAACTTGAATGCAAGCTAAGCCTTTCTAAAAATAGTGGCTACCTTTTCCCTCTCCCGTTCACACATTATGTGGCCTTCTCATTGGATATTAACAAACACATTAAACACAAAAACAAAATATAATATGAACAAATGAAGAAAAAATAGATTTTATTCAATGTTTAAAGTTGAAATTTGGAATCTTTGGGTGGAAATTATGATTATTTTGTGAAAAAATAGTGAGTCGGCTGGAAAATTATTCACATTTTGCAACTTTCACTACTAAAAATCGACCTCAACAGTCGTTGGAAAAAATGAAAAAAAAATCAATAAAACTTAAAATTGACCTCAGAAGGTTTGTATATACACCTAACAAAATTTTATTCATGATACTGACGCTTGAGGTAGATAATTATTCAAACACAATTGAAGTAACCGACCTCACAATATTTGTAATAATAATTTCTGAAAAAATCAAATTTATTTTACATATACCAACTTCATTATGTTTAATTTATTTATTTTTGATAAAATCGATCTCAAAATGATTCTCATAATAACAAGTGAAATGGAAGCAACTTAGACCGTGAAAATGAGATTGTGGGAAAGCAATATAAATATCATTCTTCTAAGCGGAGCAGCCTGAATGTTGCACCCTGGAGAGAGGCGAAGCCAGGGTTAGGAGTTTGGGTTTCTAAATCAATTTTGTTAGGGTTCACAAGTTAATATACATATATATATTTATTTAATTTTTTATACAAATACAAGGTCTACAAAAAAAACTAGTGAATTCGTTCGAACTCATGAACTCCACCTAGCTCCGCCTCTGCCTGGAGTATACCTATTTTGTTTTTGTTCATTTTTTCTTGTTTGTTTAATGCTATGCTAACTTTTGGAGGGTATTTAAGAGGAAATGGTTACCTCATTTTATTGTTTGACTTGGTCACTTGGAAAAGGGTGACAGGTATTTGTCTAAACACTTGTCAACTAATGGAGTAATTATCATTAATTCTAATTAAGATCTTGAGTTGTTTGGTAGTAGTTGGATTTGGAAGGATTAGTCTTCTTAATGTCTCCATTTTCCATATGTTTGAAGCTTTTACCTCCCTCAAAATTCAAATTTGAAATGACTGTCTTCGTTTTATTTTACTTGACTTTTGTAAATTTGACATTTATCTTACAAAAATATTTATTTTTATTAATTATGCCTTGAAAATAGAGCAAACAGATTCATGAAGAAGCTAGGTAGTCGAGAAATATGGAATGAAAGGCATTTTAATCTATTTAAAAAGAATAATATGTTTCTAAGTTTGAAAATAATTTGCTTTATCTTATGTATAATGATTTTTTTTAATAATTATACAAATATAATGAAAAGTTTTACAATTATACAAATATTCTAACATAGAGATATCCAATTGTAATCTTCATATCTTTTTTCTGTTTTATCTTGTAAGAACTACTCTGACACAAATATGTATTTGTAGATTTTACTTGTTAAAATAGAATATAAAATATGAATTACAACTAAAGAAATATAGATACAAAGCAAAACTACAACATAAGCAAAAATAAATAAATAAATAAAAATCCACTGACCTAGCCTTGACAAAAAACATCAGCTAGCCAGTTTGGATCTCCACAATAAATCTAAGGACTAGCTATGCAATTACCAAAAACTCATTGCATGGCTATCCCACTAATTACACAATCTAGCATCTATAAACAAAAAAATACAATAGATGACATAATCCAATTACTAAATTTGACTAAATTATAATAATGAAGCCCAATTAAAAATCTCTTGAGATGGATCCTTGTGCAACACGTAATTCTCTGAACACATGTCCCAAATTGAATCGAACGTATATTCCAAAATTGGCGATGACCCGGAACCTGATCCTGACCCGGATCCATCACTTTCTAACCCGGCTTCTGCCGTGGTCTTGCTTTTGCTATCTTCTTTCTCCTCCACCACCACCGCCACCGCCACCTTAGAAGACACTTTTCGCTTCTTTTTAGTGTCAATGCTCTTTCCTTGTGCCAAGTCTTGACAAATGGCTTGTAACTTAGCATCCACTGAGGAGTGAAGTGGCTTATACTCTCCGAATTCACTCCCAATTAACGATCCATTATGACGGAGATGAGGGAAATTTAGACGAGCGAACTCGCCCCTGAGTTTATAGGCCGCCTTGTCATATGCCAAGGCGGCCTCCTCAGCAGTATCAAATGTACCAAGCCAAAGCCGGGTCCTGTTTTTAGGCAATCGGATCTCTGCCACCCATTTCCCCCAATGGCGTTGTCTAACACCACGGTATAGCTTTGGGGGTTTTGGGGGCGAGCCCGATTGCTTCATGGAAACCGGCTTTGGCCCCAAGTAAGAAGCATATTGGTTATGTTGCAAAGCGACAGCTGGCATAATTTCGCTTTGCAGCATAATTTGTTGTGGTAGATAGATTTGGGCTTGTGTCAGCCCAATTGAGCCCGGTTGCTCCGCTTCCACCAAGCCCGAAAACCCTTGTGAAAAAGCAGGGTTTATCGCTGTGGAAGTGGAGCAACCATTGTCGTAGTAGCTCATGTTGGGCTGACACATGGAAGAAAATGATTCGTAAAGATATGAAGTTGACAAAGAAGAAGATTGTAAATCACAAGAAGGAGAAACAGAAGGAGGAGAGAAGAAGCACTTTTAATAAAAGGTGCAAGTGCTTCCATAAGCTCACCACCAGAATTTGATGAGTTAAGATCTAAAAGTGTACTAGTCCAAAAATCCATTGTAGTAGCCATAACTAGATCTAAAACACAACAAATTTTAATTAATTAATTAAAATAAATTAACCTGATTCTTATCAAATAAAAAGAACAGGTGATTAATGACAAAAAAAAAGTGGCCTTCAAATAACAACCCCTTTTTTGTGTAGTGATTAAGAAAAAATCAACTTTTTGAGGGACAACTAATAAGCCCTCTAAGTTGAAGAAAGATAGAAAGAATAAATAAAGTCTACAACATTTACTGATAAATCTCAATTCTGAAAACACCTGACTTTTTTTAAGAAATTAATGTCTAAAAAGTTTGCATTTTCTTCAATTTTTTTTTGTTTTAAAAAAAATATATCAAAAACACAAACCCAAAATCCAAGAATTGTTCTTGAAAGACAGATTGTTAACAGAAAGGGATTAAAGAAGAGGGGGATAAAACAGAAGGGGGGAAAATAAAATGAAAATTAAAGAAAACTTAAGAATTTTTAAAAATGTGATTAATTTTTTTTTTGTTTGGTGTGTGTGGTGTGTGCAGGTGTGAGAAATAGATGAATTATCTCTCTCTCTCAGCCTCACTAGTTTTTGTTTGTGTGGTATTAATCTTCTCATTTGTCTCCTTTTATAGCCTCTTTTGTCTAGTGATTTTACATCCTTAACCCTCGTCGTTTCTCACAATTTTTTTCTATTAAAAAATATAAGTTAATCTATTTTAAAATAAACAATAATAGTATTGTGTGATAAGAAGGCACTACTTAAACATAAAGGTAAGTTCTAGAGAGTGCTGGTTAGATCGTCCTTGTTATATGGGGTGGGAGTGCTGGCCAGGAACGCATATGTTCAGAAAAAGTGTGTTGCGGAGATGAAAATGTTGAGATGGATGTATGAGCATACTAGGAGCGACAAGATTAGGAATGATGTTATTCTTAGAGAAGGTCGGAGTAGCCGTTGTGGCAGATAAGATGGGGGAAGTGAGACTAATATGGGGAGAGGTGACTAGAAGGGCATACTCTAGATAGGAAGGAGTGGAGGTCGCATATAAGGGTAGGTAGAGTGTTGTCTTGTCTTGCGAAGGTTTAGGCTTGTTAGTGCATGTTGTAGTATAGCCGTACCCTTGTAGTTCTAGCCATATGTTGTTTATTGTGTTTCAATTATCACATTATTTTGTTGATGTTATTGTTCTCTCTTGTAGATCTTACACTACTTTTCTTATTAACTATTATGCTTTCTTTATTGTTTTCTCCTTCTTTTATTTGTGTTTGATGCACTTGAGCTGAGAATCTTTCGGAAATAGCCTCTTTATCTCCATGAGATAGTGATGAGGTCTACGTACACTAGACCCTCCCCAAGCTCCACCTAATGAGATTTTATTAGGTATGTTAATATTATTGTTATTGTAGAAGAAGAATTAAAAAGAAAGTACGCCATAAAAACTTTAGGTTATATATGAAGTCAAACCAGTAGTCTTGGTGCAAGTATTGCATTTATCTTGAGAAATTTTATTTAATATATATAAATTATTATGGTAGAATCAATAGCTTAAGATGGTCAGAATATTAGAATTCACAAATTCAAATTTTAACTCTATCTCTCTAGATAATACTTATTCATACAAAATATTTATATACAAATAATATAAATTTATTATAGCTATGCTATTTATTTAATAAGATGATACATGTCGATTAATTATGAATGAAATATTGGTAGTAATTTATATGCAAACACAATACTAATTAATAATATCGAGTTCAGATGGCTTTTTTACCTATAGAAAAATCAGCAGAGTATATGGAGTAGTATCTTTCTTATCTAAGCATTTTTCAAACAAGGATATGTAGCCAATAAGGTGGTGACATTTGGATAGATATTGACACGTGTGATATCCTAACTTACATCTATCAGTTTTAGTGAGCGTTGATCATAAATATTATTCACCTTATTCTGAAATTTTTAGTTGATCGAGGATTAAAGTATAGAGGTTAGTAGGTAATTTTCATATTAGAAACAATCTCTTTACGCTATCTGGGGAGAATTTTGAATAAAATTTTGTCAAAGCCAATAATATAAGGGTTGTGGGTTGTCATGAAGTTGGAAGAAGAGTGTGAATATTATATTTAAGAAAAATTAAAGTCAGAAGTTCTAAAATTTAATAGGCAAGTGCAATGTTTGGACATTAATTTATGATACAATAAAAGAGGCAATACTCAAATCAATTTCAATAATTTAATTTCAAAGGGTCACGGGGTAGTCACGTTATCATGTCTGATTGTGGAAAATAAAAATTGTCCAATTCAAAATATGCAACTATTTGAGGGCACTAAAAAAACTAGGAATTAGCGACGAATAATATTTCATAGCTAAATAATAAAAATTTCATATTAATCTCATTTAGTTAAGAATTAGCATGAATTATAAGAAAATTTAATTAGCTAAAAACGTTTTAACGACATATTAACTAGAGAATTCCAACATATTTCGTAGCTAATTTCATATTTTCTTGTAGTGTGAGGGGGGCTGGCTTTTGTATTTAGCATTGACTTCATTTTGGTGACATCATTTTGTATGTATTATTATCCTTAAGTATAAATAAATAGGGTTTAATTGAATCTTCTAAAAATAATAAATCACCAACAACCACAACCACATGATAATGATTATTTTTAATAAATGAAGTGATTAGAGATAATATTAACATCTTCATGATTAGCATCTTATTACCACAAGTTATAAAGAATTAAAAATGCTTGTGGTTGTGTTGTGAGGATCACCTAGCTTTTGTCATTTTTATGCTTTTATGATTAGGGAATTTAGTTGGTATTTATTGTAATCTCCACTTTATTAAACTACTAATTTTCTAAGTTAATTTTTTTTTAAAACTATTATAGTCATCTTGTTCCAATCATGAAGTCCATAGAGTAATCCGCAATAGGTTTTAGTACGAATCCTCATGCTTTCAAATCAAACAAATTAATTTTTTTATGTTTAATTAGTCAAAATTTGCAAAAATTATTTTTTAAGAAAATAACAACAATAACATATTCAGTATAATCTCGCAAACAGAGTTTAAAGATGATATATATTATATCTACACCTTACCTTTACCTCATAGAGATAAATAGAGTGTTTTCGATAAACCTTCAACTTAAAGAAATAATAATAATGTACTAAACTACTAATATATTTTCAAGTCCCACATTTGCCTCCACGTTAATGCGTTGGGTTCTTAAAGAAAACAAGTTTATTAAAAATAAAGAAAATAAACGTTCTAATAAAATAAGGAAAACAAATTTTGTATGCTTCAATCATTCTAATTGTAAAAAAAAATTTACTCCTTCTGTCCCATTTTATGTGATGTTTGGTATCTATATTGGAACTCGATTAAATTTGGATTTGTTTCAGAAAGTCCCATATTGGAGAGTAAAGCGTTTCCTAATAAAGGCGACTCCGTATCACGGATAACTCTAACCCGAGACCTTTGGTTAAGGAAGAAGGAGTACTTACTACTCCGCCACAACCCTTGTTTGGTAAAAGAAAAAAATTGTCATCTTACTATAATTACAACAACTTAACTTTAAAATTTCTCTTTTACCTTTAATGAAACGATTTGCAATCAACCAATCACACAAATATCTAAAATTTATTTTAGACCACAAATTTTTTTTTAAAAAAAATTCTTAAATACCACATCACTCAAATATTGCCTCATAAAATAAAACAAATTGATTTTTAGAAAAAAATAATATTTTTTTTCCAAGTTGCAATGGTCAACAACTCAGCATGGGATTGGTGCATAGTGTATAAGGGTAATTGCGGCGGAGGCTACGGCGGCGATTAGGTGGCTGCGCCGTGCAAAACAGGTTTTTTCTCCCACGTGGACAGCTGAGCTTTGGTACAAAATAATTGATTTGCGGCGCCACTACCTGGATTCGATCCCTTCCCTCACGTGACTACGAGTCGTGTAATAGCACGTTAATTATCATTTTTATCTGACTATCGATTATTCTCTTTTAATTTGTTCGACTTATTCGGAGTATAACTATCAAAACTAACTAATACTCGATATCAATATAGACATAAAATTTTATAAGTTACACTAGTTAGTAATTATAAAGTGTTTGGAAAAATATATTTTGACGATTTAAATAGCAACTAAGACAAATAAATTGAAACAGATGAAATATTATTTATTGTTAAAATATTTATACTTCTTTTTTATTTATTTTTATATTTTCTAGAATTTATTTTTTAATTGGGAGAATGAAACTCGGGGCATGTCTTATGGGTCTTCTACTTATTTGATAAGTTGATTATTTTAGACAAAACCAATCAAAGCTTCAATAATGTGCTCATACTTTTGCACGTTGCTTGTTTTTATAAAAGAATATAATACTAATAATTGGCTCATAAAAAAATTCTACTATAATAAGTGATCATTCAAATACATTTTATTTTAACTCTATATATCTACTTTTATGATAATTCGTCACTAAACCTATAGAATTAGGGGAGAATATTGTTGAGATACATGCTTACTCAAGCCATTATTTGAGATGCATATATTGACAAAGACCAATCTTCACGTTGCATCATATGTTTGTTGAAATAGTGCATAGTATCATATTAAAAATTGATGAAGTTGCTTTGACAATCAAATTGGATGAATTTAATCGAGTTCATTGGAATTGGATTAATGAGAGAGGAAGGTGAAGAACTTTACGGTATAGCACAAGCTCATATATATATGATACATGCGTTTTTGAATCCGATAATAGCATACTCAAGGGACAAATTCATGAAGAATATTGGATCAAAGCAGACAATATATCGTGGGCTTTGATTGTGACAAATATGGTAATCAAAGTGTACCCTGTCGCTCCCTCTGTACATGGTGGGACAAAGCCAAACGAGGACGTTGAATTCCTAAGGGGTATACGCATGTGACTCCATGACGAAGGGTGAGTCAAGGAGAAAGATTGACAGGCTTTTAAGTTGGTAAATAAAATAAAATAAAAAATAATTAATTTTCGTGGCTCCATTAGTTGGTAAAAGGGAAAGAGCGCGTTTTCTTGAATGGAAAACGAAGTGCGTTGACTTAGTAATTAAGCTGTCACTATTTGGCATAAGTGCCCACTCCCATAAGGTTGTTGAATTTTGCCACTCTACATTCAAGGCCACTTACTACGCGTAGAACATCACATAGGACGTAAATTATCATACGTGAATTATTATGTAAGATATATATGTTTACTTTTTAAAAAATTATAAATGCTAAATAAGATCAAATTAAATGATATATTTATGTATTATATCTTATTTAAATCATCACAACATTAAGGGGCATCATGGGAAAGACCCTTATATATGGCTTAATATATAGACAATTAGTCTCTTAAATTTCTCAGTAAATTATCTTTAAACGCTCGAATTATGGTTCAATTGAGTTTCGAACATGATAAAGTGTTCATATTAGACGTTTTCAGTTCAAATTTTGAAAAAAAAATTCCTATGTGTTCTCAAGTGTCTATTACATAGTTAAGTTAAACGGATATAAAATATGTCATCATATTTAATTATACATATCAACAACAATTGATAATAATCTACTCCAATCATGTTCTAAGATATCTTTATATTGCAAACAATTTGTTTTACCTTTTCTTCTTACCATTTTAAATTTAAGTCAAACAAGTTGGAAGTTAATTAGGTTATTGGAAGATACCAGCTAGCCTGAACTAGTTTACCTAATTAAGTTTCTAATTACTCCCACTGTTCAATAATAGTTGTCCACTATTGATTTGGCACACCCCTTAAAAAACAATAAATAATAGAGGTAATATTACTATATTATCCTTTGACTTTATTAAATTTAATGCTTTGAGAAATGAGTTAGATGATAAATATTATTTAATAGCAAGGGTAAAACAGACACAAAAGGCAAATTATTTCTTGATTTTCTAAATTGGACAAGTATAGTTGGACAAATATTTTTAGTAGAGTGGATAACTATTGTTGGACGGAGGTAGTATATCCCAACTCCCGCCCTAATCGAAGTACTAAATTAGAAATGGTCAAACCTAACGAGTGCGTATGATAAAGTGTTCATATTAAGTATTTTCAGTTCAAATTTTGAAAGAAAAAAAAACCTAATGAATACGTGGCACAAAGTTGGCAACACATGCAAATTTAAATGTGTGTTTAGAGCTGGCAACACCAACATTTGGGCCCAATTTGGTGATGGGCAAACATGTTCAACACGCATATATGCATGTAGGGGTCGTTTCGTAGGTAGGTAAGAAAGAAGTTATTTATGTATTAATTTTTGTATAACTTATATACGATGTTTGGTAGATTGTTAAGATATAAGTTATTCGTGTATAAAATCAATATAACGTTTGGTTGAAAATTTAAAATCTACATAACTAATACACATATAAGTTATGGGGGAATCTATTATCTATATATTATTTTGTACAGGATAGATGGTGAAATAATTAATACATGTATATTTAATTCTCATATAACAAATACATACATAAAATAATATATAAATTCACTCATATCTAATCTCTATAATTACTAATATTTGTATAACTATAACTAGCTACCAAGTGTGCTGATCTTTAACTAACTTTATGCAAAGAAGTGAAAAGGATCGTTGTTATGGATAAAGCAAAGCAAGAACAATATTGTTTTCTTTTTGGGCCTAGGCATTTTACTAGTTTATCTTGTTGGGCTTCAACATCAAGATACTATTGGATCAAAAGATTCAACATTTTGGTGAGTAATTCCTTTATGAGAATTCATCATAAGTCTTACGCTAGTTGTTAGCTTACCATAACTTACTTGAAATTGAGGCGTGATTATTATTGTTGTTGTTATTGTTTTAGTGCCTTGATTGTGCGAATAACATCCGTTTAAACTATAAATATCGACTCAAAAATTGACCATCTCATACCTACTATTTTCACCCTATGATTTGATGCAATCTTAGTTCTTTTTTTTTTTGGTTTTCAAACTGTATCCGATATTTATATTGAGGTTTGATTAAATCGAAATTCAACTATTATAGGATCCATTTCTATCATTAATCTAGTATATGACCTACAACTAGAAAGGTGTGAATTGTAATTTTGTACATGACCATGTAACACGTTCAAAATTCAATGTACAACTTGATTGACTTGCAAAATTGCAAATTAAAAAGTCTACAATAGTAATCAACATGTACTACATGCATACATTACACATGTTAGATTCTTCATTAAGATTATTTAAATTGTGGCATTCTGGAAAGGTTTCTAGATGAGATTGAACTATATAACTCTGTTTGGATGGTTGTTATATATATATATAATTTCTTAATGTATTGTATTGTATTGTATTGTATTGTTTATTCTTGTTTTAATAAATACAATATTTGGATAGATTGTATCGTTTTCTTTTGTTTTATAATGTCATACATTACCAATTTAAAGGATAAACCTATAAAAAGTAGGGTACATGTGGTAGAGCTACTACAGAAAAGGTAGGTTAATAGATAAAATAATATTATTAAATTATGAATAAAGATAAAATGAGGAAAAAATGAATAAGGTAACTAAGCTTATATTGTCTACACTTGAGATATCTAATCTTAAGCATAAGGGGATGTTGAGCCGTACACCGGTTGGGAATTTTAAAAAGTGAAGAGTCTTATGTCTGTCTTTTAAGGGATGAGTGGTCTATTTAATATAGATTTAATATATATAGGTTGGCAAATCCTTAATTGTTGATGAAAGCTGGCCCAAGAGTTGAAGAGGACGAAGGCACCACTAGAGGTGATGTGTGTTAGTCGAAGCGGTGTCATGTGACACCAATACTGCTTAATCAAAAAATATTGTTAAAAAACACATAAAAACTCAATATATCCCAAAAAAGAAAAAGACCAATGTACCTAGGTAAATATAAATTAAAAGAGAAAAATTAACGCAACTTATTGTGTGACTTGATGATCTTGACCCTCTGGTTCGAATCTTGCTTGCGTTTTATGTGCACATTTTAAAAAGAATCACAAGAAACATAATAAAACGACAAAGATTGAACCCAAGTCACCTTGCTTGTGCAAAAAGCCTAAGGGGAGCACTAGACGAGTGCACCAAATACATTTTTGTGTTCAAGGTGCCTAATGAAATATATGAAGTTAACGAGAGCACGTACATCCCTATCCTTTCCCGTGGTCTATCCATGCCTCTTAAACTAATATTTGTGGTTGAGTTAGATTCAATTTTTTTTTTTACATGATATCAGAACAAACCATCTCAATTCTCATTTCCGATATTGGACCCCCATATTAAATTAACCAAGCACCAAATATCCAACTCTAGAGGTATGGAGGTGGGGATGGGGGGAGTAAAGATTCTCATTATCTTGATTATATGTAATTTATCTTGATTATGGGAACGGTGTAGTTCCAACTTCTTGTGCTAGTGCATTTTGTATGTATTGAACGGGACCAAGTAGAGATAGTTGCTTTAGACTGACTGACAAAAGCATATTCTCTAAACTGTTAAATGTACTTATATTCTTAATCCTGATATAACTATTATGATCTGTATATATTAATTATCGTTTTGATTTATTAAAAGGTGAGATTTTGAGATGGGTCAATATGCCTGGTAGATTGAATGATAATAATATATATTGGTGAAATAATAAGTTAGTTGATGGAATCCATGTCTCGTTATAGAGATTGATTGATATGCCTTTTTGAGAAACTTATAAGTTTTCATCGTGTCAAACCTTACAAGTGTATTTATGAATCCGACACATGAAATAAGTTAAGCAGTGCTCTAAAGGAAATTAATTATTAAATTAAATTCGTTAGTAATTTAATTTATTGATTAGTATTTGTAATCTTAACATGGGGAATTACATAAGTGTTTAATGGGGAATTTCGAAATATAAATAGAGGAGTGCAATTACGAATTTTTAGTGGAATTATTTCCATAATAGGAAGCCTCAGCAATTAATTATGTGGTCCCTCCGGTGCCCATAATTAACTAGAACTTAGAATCCTATGGGAAAAGGAATTATAAGAAAACTGGGTTTTCTTCTCCTTTTTGGATTGGGAGGAAATCTCTATAAATAGGGATTCTCCTCACCTAGAAAAAAAAAGGTTTCAATTAATACTTGCCCACCCAAGTATTGAGAGAGTTCGGATGTGAACTTGGGATCACTGTAGAAGGCCGTGGATTCGCTTGAAGATATCTGTTCACGCTTCAAGAGGTATTTATCGAATTAAATTTCAGCAAGTTTATGTGTTTTAGCATGATTGTATGTGCTCTAGCATAAATGTATATTGGTTGTCTATTATTCATGTAAGCAGTCTAATTCTGGATATGTTTCCGTTGTGCATATAGTTTTCCAACACTCTTCACTATATATGACTTGTGCAATTCGATCTCTTGAGCTAATTTTGTATATATCTTGAGTTGAACTCAAGATTCGGTTCTTCATAATAAGTTTCCTCATATGATAATACTCATTGCGAATGAGATAACTTTTAGAATTAAATTTAATAAAATTCTTTTTTTTTACTAGGCCATCTAATTAATATTTTCATTCATTCTACTTCCACTAAAATCACCACCAAATAAAATAGCTATTTGTTATTAATGTCATCCTGGTAGATAGGCATTTTGTCTTCTAGAAAATGAGTTGTGGTTGGTTTGTGTCGAAATTGATGAAGTCAAATTTGGATTTATCAATGTCTTAATTGGAACTAATTTAGCATAAGTGGCGGAGTTAAGATTTTTAATAAGGGGGTTTAAAATCTGAAAAAGTAAATACACGAACTAATAGAAGGGAATTCAACATCTACTATATATACATAAAAAATAATTTTAACAATATATAAATAATAATATTTTTAGCTGAAAGGGGTTCGAATGAATCCTCTAATAATATGCTGGCTCCACCCCTGGTTAGCATTAGTCAAACAAGTTTATCATATTATTATAAGCACTTCGTTAAAGTGCCACTCACGGCAAGTTGTGCACTACAACTTAATATATGCCGCAGCCCGCTAGGTGATAAAAACTTATTATATGGAATATTTATATCAATTTAATAAATATAAAATTTATATCTGTATATATCTTTTAACATACAACCTTACCCGCTAGGAGTATGGTTGAGCGTTGGGTCTCCTATATTGGAGATTTGGGATCGAATCCAGCTTCCGTTACTTAGCCATGATATCATCGTATGGGGTTTGTTATAGTGAGCAAGAACCTAAGATTAGCACAAGTGAAGAGATAATGAGATGTATATTTAATTTAATAATCAATCTCTAGAAGTCTTGACCGAATGATTATATTCTTCTTTTATCAACATTTATATAATTTTTTATAAAATATATTTTATTATAAAGTAAAGGCCGGAAGCAAACCAAAGAAGAATCTTGTTTCTTATTTTAATAATTAGACAATGAATAGTTATATATAATATATGATGATTATAGGTTATGAATTCGAATTATAAAAACATTCATTAATATTTGAATTAGAGTAAAATATTTACATCATATCTCTTAAGATACGATTCTTTTCTGAATTCTCTATAAATGATATGAAATGTTTTATATATCGATTTTTAAAAAATATATATGATGGTAATGTGAGTCAACCCACAATCAATGGAAGACCTCAGTGTGAAAGGGAAGAAAGTGATTTGTCGGAGTTGAACCTTTGAAAAGTCCAACTATCATTAAAAAAATAAAATGAAGGAAAAAATTGTAATTTTAGCTTCTTATTCATTGAAAGTTTCAAATGTACAATTTATTTATAAAAAAATTAAACTATTAAAAATGTTTCGCGGAAGAAGTTTTTGGTCGGAAGCGTTTTACCTCCTTAATATAAAACTAATTGATGTGAATTTAGATTAGTCATAATGGTAATAAAATTGGGTGATTTACACGAATGATTTTAGAGATGATTGGTATCAAAATTTTAATTATGTTTTGTTCTATGAATAAAATTTCAAGTTCAACAAATTCTGACGTTTGAAGTTGTGCTATGAAGCAAGTTGTGGTTAACTGTTAAGACCATTTATTTTTAAAGTCATTGAGTATAAATTTTTTTAATCATATTAGCTTATGAAAATATAACTTATAAATTATTCAATCAATTAATATGTGAACTTTTTAACTTAACTATATTGACTTGCTTAAATTCAGCTAATTTGAAAGTTGGATTGATTAGGATTAAGTATGTACATAAATTGATCCATGACTTTTTTTAGTTATATAATTAATTTTTTTGTTCGATATATATATTATAATAACTATAATAAAAAAGTAAAATAGTTTAGTTTTGTTTGGTAAGGAAACAAAAGAAATAATTAAGACTTTATAAGTTCAATATCTACTACACACATAATAAAAAGATAATTAATACGATATATATATAAATAGTGTAGTTTTTCGTCAAATGAATTCATATGAACCCCTTGATTCTATCTGACTCCTGCCTGATCCCCATCCCCACATATACCCCCATCCTCACCTCTCATAATATTTATATAGATTCTATACAGACACTTTTAAAAAAAATATTCTTTACTTACCTTCGAACACAAAAAAATAATAAAAAATCCACTTATTTTTATAATTTCCACAAAAACACATTTTCCTGCGAGCACACAAAGAGTCAAAAGGTTGAATAACAGCTCATCATTGATCCAAAATCAAGATATAGTATATCTATTTTATCACTTCTTTTATTAAAAAATATTGAGTTTACATGTTTAAATTATTTGGTCAAATATTTTGTTTCTATATCTAGTATAGGGAATCAATGCAACTCAAATATATGACAACTTATTCAATAATAAAAAAAATTATTTTCCTACCTATCGAATACTCCCCTAATTTAAAAAATCAAAAGATTACATAAGCAGCTCATCATTGATCCAAAATACGTAGGGGAGGTCCTACGAAAAAATAATTCGACCTCAGAATGATAAAACGCGTAACACCTCTCATTTATTTTATTACATTTTTTAATTTTGCGTTCATATTGTTTAAATATTATTTGGTCAAACATTTTGGTTCTATATAAAGGGCATTATCAAGTAGAGAATCAATGCAACTCAAAAAAATGACAACTTATTCATCATGTGCAAAGAAATTACTTTTTGTCTACTACTTGTTCATCATTTCTTCTTGTTGTATATTTAATTTTTCATATGGAAGAAATTTAAATCCTAATTTCAGAGTTAAAGCTGTTAATCTTGGTGGCTGGCTTCTTACTGAAGGATGGATTAAACCTTCTCTTTTTGATGGCATCCCTAATAAAGATTTTCTGGTACGTTCAGTTGATTGATTACCTGAATTTTCATTTTATTGGCGTGAATTCAATTTCCCATGATGATCACCCCATTTTCTTTATAAAAAAAGCAAAACAAACTTGTTATGTACTTGAGAGTTTTGACTTTTATATAGTGACAATGCAAAATATAACGTTGATATGCAGGATGGGACTGGATTGCAATTCAAATCAGTAACAGTAGGGAAGTATTTATGTGCTGAATTAGGAGGAGGAAATATAATTGTTGCTAATAGAACAGATGCTTCTGGATGGGAAACATTCAAAGTAAGTACCCTTTAATTTAATTTGGTTTCAAGAATTTCATAGATAGATTTTTCATTTTCTTTAATATTGATCGGTTTAATTTGCGTTCACTTTAATTATTGTATCGAGTATCTGTGCTACTTCCCACCAATGTAGATATCGTTGAGTAACTTGATTTGTGCATGCATAAAAAGTTAGGTAGATAGAAAAAATCATCTAGTTTTTTTTTTTGTCTTAGCAGAGGTTTAAACACGAATGTACTATATATGATTTTCCACCTTTTATTTTTTAATTATCAGGCTACACTCTTTAAGAACGAAATTACAATTCTCCATTGGAGTTCAGTAGAATTCAATATCTTTAAACTATATTATATATTTGTGTTCAGACAATATAAACTCAAAATCGTGGTTCCGCCTTTGATACCCTTGGATTGAGAGATAGATTTCATGAAAACTAATGTAGTAAAAAAAAAAAACTAATTTTTGTGGGCACACTTTTCTATGCAGATTTGGAGGATAAATAGCACCACATTTAATTTTAGGGTATTTAATAAAGAATTTGTGGGAGTTGATCGAATTGGAAATGTGGTAGCAGTAGCAAACAAAGCTGGAATTTCAGAGACTTTTGAGATAGTGAGAAATTCTGATGATTCAAATCGTGTAAGGATTAAATCAACAAATGGTTTCTTCTTACAGGTCAGTTTTCTTGAAATATAATCATGTTTGAATAATATTGTTATTCGTATAAAATGTTTATATCAAATCAATATAACTTATCGTGTTAAGCGATTTAATTAGTATTGTTTGGATTATATGGTTACGTGTCCCTAACGAATATTGCTTTATTCCAAAGGACAAATTTATGCATCTAGGTGTGCTGCTTATTCTTGTTGATAGGAGGCAGCTTTTTTCCTTTTACAAGTGGAGAATACTACTTTTATCTATATTTTCAAATGAGGAGATTAGATGTTAAGTGTAAGAATTACTATTAAAGATGGGTAGAATAATAATTATTTTATTCAATGTCTGCTTGACTAGTTCAAAAAGCAGTCTAAGTGTATTGATATGAATTTTGAATAACAATTTGGAGACTTTTTCTAAAAGCATCTTGGATCGAAAGTTGATTGTTAAGTAAAGAAAGGTAGAATAATCGAAATCCTTTTTTTTTTAACAAAAAGTATGTTATACTAAATTTATTAATTTTTTGCAGGTAAAAACAGAAGAACTTGTGACAGCTGATTATGGAGGTAATGGGGGATGGGGTGATGATGATCCCTCTGTTTTCATCATCAAAACTAGTGGAAGACTTGAAGGAGAATTTCAAGTAACTAATGGCTATGGTCCAATCATGGCACCACAAGTTATGAGAGTATGTACACCTTCCTTTTTAATACGTTAAAAAAAAGAGACATATTTATATATCAGATCTTTTTATAACAACCATCCTCCAAACACATTTTATCATAACGTTTAAGTTTTTATTTTTGGAATCGATATCTTCATATTATGTTATAAAGGATAGTCTGATGCACAAAACATCTTGTATTAGTATGGTCTGGGGAAGGGTCACACTCTTACGGGTGCAATGTACACAATGTATCCTACTTAATCACTTGATTACACCCATGAACCGTTTTATCTAGATCAGTGATTCCACTCGCGGAGCCAGCTATTAGAAGTCTTGTTAGCAACCTACATTAAGTTACGTGAACTAGAAGCTAAAGTGAATTTTTTTGGCATCTATTTCTTTGCTTTGATCCCGTCTTTATTTGGTCTTTCTCTTTCCTTTGGCCCACCTATAGGTTACACAAACATAACTTTTCCGTTGATCCAAGGCTCCTGTTCATTTATAATATGTTAGATTAGTATCATAGTATGTTGTTTATAACAACATTTCAATTCGTTATAGCAGTCACAAAATATTCAGATAAACAACGTCGTTACAAAAAGATATGATTGTATTTGGAAATAATTTAATTCTACTTGTATTTAAATATGTAAAAACATGTATTCATATCACAGGAACATTGGAGAACATATATAGTAGAAGAAGACTTCAAGTTCATAGCAAGCAATGGACTAAATGCAGTGAGAATTCCAATTGGTTGGTGGATTGCAAGTGACCCAACACCTCCAAAGCCCTATGTTGGAGGCTCATTACAGGCCTTAGACAATGCCTTTCTATGGGCCAGGTAATACATGTCAACTATTTACATTATAGCCTATTTTAGGACCACTATTTAAGTTATAGCCGCAATATATAAAACTGGTACGCTTGGTCACTTCGGAACCAACTTCAGACATACATGATCGAAGTTGCAAAATTTGTGTTTGAAATTTGGCAACAAACTTCTGACATTTGGCTTGCCAAGACCAAACTTCAAACATGTATATAAGCTAGATAACCTACTATGACATGTTAAATTATATTGATAGTATGAGAATTATTTATATCGTCAGTATATAAAAGGTATATCCATGATACATTGGTATAATATAGATGTTATATTTGGTTTTAATAGAAAAGTTTGAATTTTTTTGCAGGAAATATGGACTTAAAGTTATAATAGATCTACATGCTGCACCTGGTTCCCAAAATCCTTGGGAGCACAGTTCCAATAGAGATGGTACTATAGAATGGGGAAAAACTGATGACACCATTCAACAAACAGTTGAAGTAATTGACTTCCTAACTGCCAGGTAAAAAAAATATCTATAAATATTTGACGGTAAAACGTCGCAATATTATCATATGTTTCCTCTATTTCGATTTATTTGTTTAATTTTGACTTGACTTAGAGTTTAAATAAATAAAAAAGACTTTTGTATTTTCTGGTCTTAAACCAAACATATATACTCACAAAACTTGTGGTTTTAAACATATCACATAGAAAGTTGAAATTAAACCGTTGACCAAAAAAAGAGACATTCTTTTTTAAACACACTAAAAAGTAAAGACAAACAAATTAAAAGCGGAGGCACTATTAACTTAAAGCCATTATAAACAGTGGCGAAGTTAGAAATTTCATTAAGGGTATTCAAGATTTAATATATACATACGAAAAATAATTTTTGATCTATATACATAGTCTAATTTTTTGACGAAAGATGTTCGACTGACCACCCTTCATTATACATAGCTACGCCACTGATTATAAAAATGACTAAACTTCAAATTCTGAATCCACCTCTGACATATAAACATTTCATTAAAATGACTAATCTTTTCTTTTTTTTAATTAGGTATGCCAAGAATCCAAGCCTATATGCAGTGGAGTTAATTAATGAGCCATTAGCACCTGAAGTTACATTAGACATGGTCAAAAAATTGTACCAAGATGGATACAATGCTGTCAGAAAACATTCTTCAACAGCATATGTTGTAATGTCCAACAGATTATCTGCAGATGCAACAGAGCTTTTGACATTTGCTAGTGGCTTAAAGGGATCAGTTATTGATGTTCATTATTACAACCTTTTCTCTAACATATATGACAACTTGTCTGTCCAACAAAATCTTGATTTTGTCAACACTAATCGTACTGCTCAACTCAATGCTGTCACTCAATCTAATGGGCCTCTCACTTTTGTTGGTATGTTTTCTTGTCTATCTTTTCATATATCATGTTCTAGTACTTACTTCTTCGGAGAATTTCTAGTTGTTCAAGTTGGTTAATTACTTGAACTTTCACTTAATTTTCCACCTCGTAATCACTCCTACACTCAATTTAAAAACAAAAAACTTAATTCCCTTCTTTTTTTTCTTTTGGTTTCTCACCTAATGTCTGATATTTATATTGGAGTATGATGAAATTTGAATTCTCGCGTTGGAGGGCTCATTTATGGAGGTGGCACTCCCACTTGAATCTTTTTTCATATTCAGGGCTTAAATCTTAAACTTTTGATTAAGGGTAGAATTTGAAAAGACTGGGAGATAATCCTAACCATTTCCACCACAACCCATTTGGGTAGGTTAATGATTCGTCCATGGTATATATCACAAGATTGCATGTTTTAAATGAGAATTACTATGTTTTTTTAGGGGAATGGGTTGCTGAATGGCAAGTTAGAGATGCAACAAAAGAGGATTATCAAAAGTATGCCAAGGCTCAATTGGAAGTGTTTGGACGTGCAACATTTGGTTGGGCTTATTGGACATTAAAAAATGTCAACAACCATTGGAGTATGGAGTGGATGATCAAGAATGGCTATATCAAACTTTAATCTATTTTGATTATTATAATAATAATATTCTCATTGGTTCCTAATCTCAAATCCATTATATTTGGATAGTATAGTTTAGATAAATGTTACTCTATTAATATCATAAATTTTGAGGAAACACCTCAAGGGATCAACTTGTTACAACGTTGTATGGAGATCTTCAATAACAAAGATACATTTATCTTTACATTTAATTAATTTCCATATGATACGTGTTACTCCCTTTGTCTTAATTTGCATGACATAATTCAAATTTCGAGAGTCAAACAAGAAAAAAAGAATTACCGCAAAATATTTCTATACTAACATTTGGACCTGATAGGGAACTTTCTTTACTTTCTCAACTTTTTCATTCTTTGGTTAATTTGTCCACTATTAATTAATTTTCATGTCCTAATTGCCTATTTTTCCTTGAGAAAGGGTAAGACATTCTAAAATACAGACAAAAAAGCCTGTTTTCATAAAGAATCTAACACTGGACCACTCCATAAAAGGTCCAAATTGTCATTAGTATTGAATTATTGATTGTTGAAGCAAGACAAGGGCATATAAATTCAAATTTGTCAACTCTAAATCATATTAGAATGTGTAAAATTAGTTCTATAATTTAATTTAACTTTGGCAAACAAAAAACTATAAATTGTCCATATTCTTGCTGTTAAGAAAGTTTCAATGTTTTATGTTAGAGAAATACATTCGTACCTCATCGATTGTGTAAGGATTTCCATAACAAAATTTATAATGTTATGAATCTGCGCTATTTACCGTCTTAAGATTTTGAATTGAATACTCAAATTAAACCGTTTTGGGATTCTTCTTTGTCACTCTCCATTCGGTCCGAGCCATAATTTTTGCTCCGATCTCATTCATTAGCCTATATATTGAGTCTAATTTTTGTATTGTATACAATTTCACTCATTACCTTAACAGTTTGGATTATATGATGATCGAAAACACTTAATATATATCAGGCAAAATGGGTAAAAATAGAGAAAAATACATAACGGGGCATGGTAATTTGAACTTTGGCAATATCAAAGAAAAATTCGTGTGCTAATCCAAATCAATCATATTCTAATGCAGATACCAAATATCGAAGCAAAAAAGGAAGAAAAAATTAAGGAGACATGAAGTGAGAAGTGTGGGGCCTGAAAAGAAATTATGAACTCCCAGTGACATATGATGAGATCTACTGAACCAATAATATTGAGTTATTTACTTCAGTTCACAGTGACATCAGAGATCTATGTATAATATCTTATTCATATATATATCTACCTCAAATTAATATTATTCTCTTTTGTTAAATTAAAGTTTATTTACTTAGCAGTTAAATAATTTAGAATGCAAGGATGATTATGTAAAATGATTTACTGACAATCCAATAGAAACTACTTATATTTGTTACTTTTTTTATATATATATAATAATAACAAAAAGAAAAGTTGACGCATGATTTGGTGTAATCATGTTAAGAAAAAACGTTTTTTATTTATATAATGAATAAGCTAGGTGTCATATGTTTTATTAAAAATTCTTATTTTTATTTAGTTACAAAAAGAATCACAAATTTTATATTGAGAAGACTTTAATTAATGTAACTTCTTATTTTATTATTTTTACTATGTTTTATAGCCTCTAACGGCGGGTTTGGTACGAGGGATAAGCGATAACTAATTTCGAAATTAATTTTAGGATGAATTTATCTCATGTTAAGTTGGAATAAAATCATTGGATAACTTATCTCGAGACTAGTTATCTTAGAAATACTGTAATGTTGTTTTTATCTCACATTGAAGATGAAATAACAATCCTAGAATAACTTGTTCCTCAATTAAATGAGCCCTAAATATTATGACATGTGTAAGATTAGAATTTTTTAAAAAAAATTATACTTAAATCTTATGTTCAACCAAAGATAATGTCACATGAAATGAAAATGCTACTAAAATATAAACAACTAAATATATATATATTGAGTGGTCCAAATTATTTCCTTGCTTTCTAGCTCTTAGTTTATCTTCCTACAATATTTCCTCACACTCTCACTCCATAAACACAAACCTCTACCTCTTTCCTTCTCCTCCTTCTCTCTACCCCCTCCCCCCAACCCTCCACCCTTCTCCAATACCGATAGCAACTTCCGCTGAAGCAATTGAAGCAGTTCTTATACTCATTGATTTCATATTTTTTAATATCTCGAGTTTCGAATTTTGCTCACACTTTTCCCTCTTTTTAATCATGCCCAACCTATAGCAAACCAAGAAAACAAATTATCCTACCATTTTTTTATTTTTTATTTTTTTAAAAAAAAAAGATGATGCTAGGAAAGAGGGCAAAGCCACCAATAATCAAGAGAACAACAAGTATGACAGAATTCACCTTAGATCCTACCCTTAATTATCAACTTGATCATCATACTCCACGATCCAACGGTCAAGATCAATCCTTATTATTGACTCGTAGAAAATCAGCTGATTTTATTGAAACTTCTCATTTTCTTAGAGCTTGCTCCCTCTGTGAACGCCACTTAATTCCTGGTCATGATATCTACATGTACAGGTAATCTATCTTAATTTCACGATGATAAATTGATCCGTAAATATTTTTGAATGACCTGATATAGTATAAATAAATTTGTATTATTTTTAGTTTATTAATTTCACTTATTAATGTTGAGAAAATATTTATAATTATGTGACTCACATAACTGATATTAGTTGCTATGGAGCTTTTTGTTATGTCACAAAAAAAAGTGGACCCATAAGTGTATGGATTTGAATAGTATCACACAACTATTGTCACATAATAAAGTTTTTCTATAGTCTATCATCATGTAGTTCTATTTTAAAGTGATATGATAGTATAAAAAGAATACTTACATAATAAAGTTTTTCTATAGTCGATCGTCATGTAGTTAGATTTCAAAGTGATCTAATAGTATAAATCGAATTTTACCATATTTAATAAGCTTATTTGTGTTTTTTTTTCTTCTTTAGAGGAGATAGTGCTTTTTGCAGCCTAGACTGTAGAGAAAAGCAGATGAATCAAGATGCAAGAAAAGAGAAGTGTGCTTCTTCTACTAGGAAAAAATCTACAAATTCATCAGTCGTCACTGCCCTGGCCGTGGAGAGCGGAGCGAGGTCCACCGCTCTGCTGCCACAGACTAGGCCGTAACCGGAAAAAAAAGACAGTCTGATACAATAAGTTTCTACTGATTTTCAAATAGCCACTCTTCTACAAACTATTAAAACTATATATATGTTTATAGATGCACGTGGGACTAAGATATGGTATATGAATGTGTAAATATTTTTCTATCAAATTTCACAAGTTAGGTGGCTAAGTTTTGCAAGTTTTTTCATTTTAATGAAGGATTGATCAAGTTTTACTTTGTGTGCAATTTCTATTTCCTAGTCAATCTTTTTTGGCCTGTTTATTTGAAAAAAAAAAAAACAATTTATTTGGTAGTAGTTTAGAGGGTGTTTAATTTAGTCACTCAAAATGAAATTATGTGTACTACCTCTTGAAACTCTTTAAAAGAGTTTTTAGAGTGTGATGTTCATGTAGTATGTCACATCGACTATTTTAATATTAATTCATGATAATTTAGAAGACTTTGTGAACACATATTATTAATTTAGGTATGAAATTTGTGATAATAATTTAGGGATTTTTTTTAGGCTATTCTCTTGTATAAAGAAGGTGAGGATGAACTCCTATCCTTAACTCTGATTTGTCCATGTTAAAGTGAAAAATAATTTTTTTAAAATTCATTGTCGCAATTTTTGAGAGTGGCGATACTTATAATTCACGACCTATATTATAATAAATTTTGGATCTAATTTCACCTCAAGTGGTGAAAATTGTTGTAAAAACATTGGCATACTTAGCATGCCAATATTAGACATTTGAAACGTAGAGTAATATTATAAGATGACCTGTATTAAGTATATCAACATCAATGAGTAGGCTTATGTACAAGATTTTTTCATGAAATTTGCTTTCATAATTGCTTGAGCAATAATCATTATGTGTCTCAATCTTTTCAACTTTTTTTTGGTCAATGACTAGTTAATCAGGAAGATAACTATTCAGTTCGAGAGTGAGCTGCCAATAGAAAACTTGTTAATATCCCAATACCAATATCGATAATATGACCTTAGGCACCTATATCATATTAGAAAAATAGATTTTAGATTTGATTTAAATTTTAAAAGTTAACTCACGTGATGAATAACTGTCTAAAATATATATGACAGAAAATTACATCTCGAATTGAAATTCACTATAAAAAATAATAAGAAGAAGAAATTTGTGACCGACTAATTTTCATAATCAAACAATAAAAATCTCATACTACTCTCATTTAGTAGTTGGTTATAAAAAAATTTTGATTAGCTAAGAACTGTTTTACAATGAATTAATTGATAATTACCTATAAATTTCATAGCTAATTTCATATTTTCAAATCGTGATTCAGAGACAAGACCTTTAGCCTATCTAGTCGGCTTCTCCCGGAAGGGTTCCATCTTTGCATGACAATTAATTAATTAATATATTGCTAACAGAAGTGGATGAGATTTAATGGGAAATATCCTACAATAATATGATATTTATAAATTTAAAATATGATATTTCTTATAATTATATAAAAGCATCTACCATAATACTCAAAGATCGATGACCTAATCATATGAATATTTTTTATTATGTGGTGCAGCGGATGATGACGTTCCTTCTTTAACTAGGAGGTTTTGAGTTCGGGTTTTGAATATGAAAAAAATCTTGATCCTGAATAGAGCCCAACCTGACATGAATCCAAAATAATCGGATTTCAAAACGATATCAAATACCAAATAAAAAATAATAAATAAAAATTGATTGCACCTACTCTTCTATTTTTTGGTTCCCCACCCCACCCCCCGGGCTTCTTCTACAACCACAGAATTTCTGATTCCTTCTTTTTGTTTTGCCTTTAGCGTGCCACTTTGGAATCATTCACATTATATAGTTATATATTCAAAGAATTAATTGCTCTTTAGGTCACTTTAATTGGGTCAAATATTTAATTTTAGACGTGATATATAAATGTGTTTTTTTAATTAGTATTTTGAATAGATACTTAAATTTGTATAAAATTAAAAATAAATATTACACATGTTCTACGTGGCAATGGGATACAGTCAAATTGATTTATAGGACATCACATACGACGTTGCGTGTGTCTATTAATTCAATTTTATACAAGTTTAAGTGTCTACTTATGCAGATCTAAAATTAAATAAAGCAGATATCAGTTAAATCTAAGTTAAAAGCATATTTATATGTTATGCCATGATTTTATTTACAAGTAAGAACTAACAGTGAATTTTAGTTAAATCTCGATAAACATTTAAATACTTTAATCCATCCATGCAAACTATATATTAAAAAATGTCCATATCTAGAAAACAATATCCATAAAACAAATCAATGTTCTAAAAATTAAAGAAGTGTTCTTCCATATCTACGAACAATACAAATGCTGAAAAAAAGATAGATAAATGTCAAGTTGTGAGGGTCACAGACTAGCCAATTGGAAAAAGGAATTTTACTAGTTGGAATTATTCCTTCTTAAAAAAAATTGTAAAATTAACTAGTTCGATTAATTTCAATTTCTGTTGAGTAGGCTCAGTAAAAGGATAAGACGATATCTATCAAAAGATTCTTGATACCATGACTTGAATTCGACAAATTTAATTATTCAGAGTGAAGAGTTATAATTTTAACCACCTTATCATTCGATTTTGATATTATCCTTTTAAAAGATCGATATAACTATTACCTTTACTGATAAAAGTATTATGTGATTTCTTCTCATCTGTCTTAGCTACGATAAACAAAGTTCTTTAGAACCTGTTACTGATGGAAGATGACAAATATTAGTCAAGATACGGTGTTAATCTTTTACCCTTTATTATTAAAAAGAACAAATAGTATTACTTTTACCCTTTATTAAAGTTAATCTTCTTTTATTATTCACCTATGTTTTCATTTATTCTAAAATAATTCCTTAGTTAAATCAATTCTCTGCAAGTTGCACTCTTGCCTTTTGCCGTAAATGAGGGAACAAATAAGCAAAATAAAGTTTTTAAATTTTGTTAAAGAGAGATATTTTGATTGTTAATTACCTTCACAAAAATCTAACTACTTTATGTTAAAGTAACTTTATATATGTGTTTACTAAACTCACAACCTTAAATTAATGATGATACAAACTATATATTATAAAGAGAAATAAAACTAAATCCAGCTAGCATCAACTTGTGCAAGTGGGCATGTAGTTTTAAATAAACATCATTTTAATGTAAAGTTTATTAAGTATGGTTTTTTAATTAATTAATACAAGTGCTCCATTAATTAAAAGATAATACGTAATAAAGTCAGGTGGGTACGTGTCACAGATTTTGAAAGATTCTTATTCTGCAGATTAAAGATTCTTATTAGTAACGTCACTTAAGATTAGTGATTTAATTTGTGAAAAATGAACATTCAATCGAAATTAATCTTAAGGAAATGACTATGTAGTTCTTCGGGTTGATTTTTCAGATGGTCACTCAACTAATAATTATTATCTTATAAAGTCATTTTCTTCAACAAGGAAAGACGATATTTTGAAATTATATAAACTCTCTAACAATATGTCTCTCTAAAAGAAAATTGATACGAAAAAAATATTTTATTATGAACGAACAAGATATTAAAAAATTATTCATATTTAAAATTAGAATGATCTTTCTAACCAAGAAAATGAGAATTTAATGCTCCACTAGAAGCATAAGTCATGTGAATTATTCAAAAATTGAAGTTGAGTTGTTTAATAAAAAAAGATGGTGGCCTCCTTTTCAATCACTTAAAGAAAAAAAATATCTAATCAAAGCCCTTTATAAGTAAAACTTTGGCTGTTATATTTTCGATCTCAAAATAGTTTATTCAAGCAAGTGTGCAACTTTGTATTATAGGGATTTTTTTCTCTTTCACCCACTATTCATTCACACGGTTCTTAAAGTCGAAAAGGAAAGGTGGGTAACAAGTATCATGAGCTCTTATAAATTTAAGATTTATTTATTTATTTATTTATTTATTATTGTATCTTGTATTTCACTTTTCCTTCTATTGATTTATGCAAAATAAGAGTGCAAGGCCTTGTGATGATATAAAATTATTACTTATAATTACTCCATTCAATTTAATTGGTTGAGAATTGCACTCTTTTAAATTGATAGTGACCTTAGCTTATACCCTTAAAATACATTGTGTAACGAAAAAATCATTCTATTTTATTTGAAAAGAGATTCATATTTGTTTTTTCGTCTCCGCTGTTGAATTCATTGCTTGCATATTTTTGGATTGGTGAAGAAGAAGATCATGCGATGTTCGTTAAAATCATGAATTTTGTTCGTATAGAAATTATATAATTTTGACCATAGCTTATTTATTTTTTACTATGCTTGTATATGTTTTGCAACATAAAATATTGCAACGTTTGATAAATACGAGTCTAATTTTTCCAAATATCAGTCACCCCAAAGCCCAATATAATACTTTTAAGAAAAGAAACCCATGTTCTGGGCCCTAAATGTTAACTGTCTCAGCCCAACCAAGGTGGGCCTAAAATAGCCATCTACCGGCCCAAATATATATATATATATATATATAAAGGGAAAATTACATAGCTAAGCAAACTTATACTACTTAATTATCTACCATAGCTATAGTTTGCATTAATTACAATTCAAAACTAACTTTAAGGTATAATTTCATTCTCTCTCTCGCCTCTCTCCTCTCTCCTCTCTTCCTCTCTCTCTCGCGCCTCTCCCCAGATCTCTCTGGAATTCTCGCTCGCCACTCTCCTCTTCCTGCCCAGTCTCTCTCTCTCGCTTCTCTTCTGCCAATCTCTTTCTCACTTTATACAAACACAAATGTATAATTTGTGTTTGTATAAAGCGAGAGTGGCGGGATATACAAATACATATGCATATATCTCAGCCCTATACATTTATAATTATACATATACAAATCTTCTCCTTACCAGTTCTCTTTTGTCTTTCTCTCTCTCTCGCTTTATACAAACACAAATGTATAATTTGTGTTTGTATAAAGCGAGAGAGATTGGATCTTGCCCTGCCCAGTTCTCTTTTGCCAATCTCTCTCTCTCTCTGTCGCTTTATACAAACACAAATGTATAATTTGTGTTTGTATAAAGCGAGAGAGATTGGATTTGCCCTACCCAGTTCTCTTTTGTCTATCTCTGTCTCTCGCTTTATACAAACACAAATGTATAATTTGTGTTTGTATAAAGCGAGAGAGATTGGATATATAATACAAATGTTTTAACTCGATTCAATTGTATACGAATTCAAATTATATGTAGATATACAAATACAATACTTGATACATATACATATACACAATTATTTTGACATATATACATATGTATAATTCGACATATATACATATACAATTCGCCTCTCTCCACTCTCTACCCTCTCTCACTCGCCTCTCTCCACTCTCTCCCAGTATCGCTTGCCTCTCTCTTCCCTCTCCCAGTTTCGCTCGCCAGATATACAAATACATATGTATATTAGTTACATTTATACATTATTTTGACAGATATACATATATAATTTACCTCTCTCTACTCTCTGCCCTCTCTCTCTCTCTCTCGCCTCTCTCCTCTCTCTCCCAGTCTCGCTCGTCACTCTCCTCCCTATAACATGTAGCTACGAATCGTAATTATCAAACTATAGCTATGGAACATAATTAAAATATTTTGAGTGGCTATATGTGAAAGTTCCTCATAAAAAAATTCTAACCAATACTTTACTCTCTCGTCCAGGTAAGTTGTCCACCTTTCTCTTTACACGTCTCTTAAGAAATCATAAATAAGAAACGCTTACTAATTTACCCCTAAGAAATTATTTTGAAACTATACAAACTTATTTACCCTTTTAAAAAAAATTTTTAAAAAATAGTTAATTTTGATTTTTTTAAATTGAAAAATAATTTGAAACGATTATTTATAATAAAGATGGACAACTAATATGAGACGGACAAACTAATTGAATGAAAAAAAATGCTGAATTATTGACTGCTTCAAAATATCAATAAATTAGAGAGGAGAAACTTCAATCATTGAGTGAATGTGCCAAAAAAAAAAGAATGTCATAATCTAAATTTGTATAACTCGACATAATTAAATTATTAATTTGGGGAATTGTGTTATGTCTTTTTACGTAAACAAAACTTCCATCTCCATTTTTTTTTTTTAAATGACACTAACGTTGCTTGTCCTTTACCTTAATTTCTCCATGGTGGTATATTATTTTAAGTCGATTTGTTTTTGTCATCTACTATTAATGGATTTAACTAACTCACTTTACTATAAAATAATATTGTATAAATAATCAAAAATAATTTTATATTGTTAGATCTTCCTATCACAACATTCTTACATAACAAACTTTACTATATAACATCAAGATTTTTTAATTTGATTAATCGTCCAATAGGATTACCAATAATTTTCTCCTATTATTTAACCATAAAAGTTGTCCCTTGTAAATTTTCTTTTTTCTAACGATAACTTTTATTAAAAATTAGTAAGAGATTTATTATGGATATCATTTTAAAATGATTTCTAACAAACAGAAGATAACAATATGATTCTTCAATTATTTATCAAAAAAAATCAAAGATATGGAGTAATAAAATAACAACTAACTCATTGGTCCCTTAGTGAAATAAAATATTAGGACAGACAAAATATGAAAACCCATTCCAAGAAGTCAGGCTCACAAACAAATTTTAATATATTCAATATTGTTATTCCTAGATTTCAAATATAAATAAGTAAACACATATATAAATCACAAAAAATTAATATATACGTACCCTAAATATACATTATAATTTTCTATTAAAAGAGGTTTGATGCTCCTACTTGGCTCGGGCGCTCGGACCTTGCCCCCACCTACAACAAATATCTATCCGCATGGCTTGTTTATATCAAATTCAATGAATGTATGACATATATTATGAACATAATTAATTATGAAAATTTTAATTTTAATTTATTATATATTTATGATAAACTAATATGATTTAATAAAAGCACACGATAAAAGTGTTTTGTTAACAGTAGGAAACTAGTAAGGTGTGATTTTATTATTTGTAGAGATGAATATTTTTTTCATGAGCTATCACATGTTTTAAATATTTCAAAATTATTATTATAAGAGGTTGTGGTTTAAAATATTTTTATATAATTTATATATATATATATATATATATACCTCTCAACTTTGTCATTTTGAGATGATATACCCCTCATTATGAAAGTAGCTCATATATACCCCACTATTATACAAATGACTCACATATACCCTTTTTCTCCAACGGAAGTGAATTTTTTTAAAAATTATTTTAAAAAAAATATAATCCCATACGGGTATATTTAATCCTCCTCAAACATATGTTTTTTTTTACTTTTTTTTTATTTCAATGATTAATTTAGATTTATTATTTTGATGGTCAAATTTATTTATGTTTCACTAATATTCTTGTAAAATTATTATAGATGACCCAAAAAAAATATTCAAATACAAAAATTAAATTACAATATAGCCGAAAAAATAATTTTAAATTATAATATAGCCACAAAAAAATAGTTTTAAAGTTTTTTCTTTACGCTAAGGAATGAAAGAAAAAAAATAAAATAAGAATAAGAAACTCAAATAATGATAATCAAAGAAGTCAAAAAACAATTTATGTATGAAAAAGATTAAAATATACCTTGAACTTTGCTAGAAGGATCATATATACCCCTAAATGGTTTTTCTAAAAAAAAATTAAAAGTCAAAAATATAAATATAAAACTAATTTTTTCACTTCCGTTAAATGAAGGGTATATGTGAGTTCATTTTGTAACGGTAGGGATATATGTGAGCCGTTTGTATAACGGTAAGAGTATATGTGAGCCACTTTCATAATGAGGGACATATCAGCTCCAAATGACAAAGTTGAGGAGTATATCAGACCATTTTTCCATATATATATATATACCTTACCACTTATAATAAGAGTCTACAACACACATCAATCACACATGAGATGGTCAACATGTGTGCTTTAAGTAAATTTACTTTGAATGAGGTTAATTTGATCATTTTATATAATATTCGATGCTTCTCTTGCTTGCGCAAAGTTATTTTTTATGGACACCAAAAATTCAATATCCTTTCACTCAATAGTCATAATGGGACATGAGGATATTTACGTAAATATGCTAAAACTCTAGCATTACAATTGGCTGAAAAGGGACTTCACTCATCTATTCACCTAGTTTTATGTACATACATGAGTCCTCGAAAACTGAGTACCATTATCTTATAATTTTATTATGAAATTCATTATGCATTCATAAATATATGACCATCAACTCATATATTATAATATATTAGCTTAAAATTATAGTAAATTTCTGTTAAAAATGTATCATTTGTCATATTACGTATCATGTTATCTTTATTGGTGGGCATTATAGTTGTGTCTCTTTACTCTCATCAATTGTGATGTAATGTGGTTATTAGTTGTTAGTGACTTTTGTAATCACCAACTCTTTGTTCCACTCATTATTCTACCTCATTATAAATTGTAACTCACGTAACCTATAGGCCATTCACTTATCTTGTTAACTATCCATTCTTTTTCTATTCATTGCGAAGAAGATTTCCTTCCCTATAAATAGTGATGGTCTTCCTTTATGTTGAGGACAACAAGAGGAGTACAAGAGAAATAATGTAAGAAAAGATGAGAAGTTTATATTGAGATTAGTGCAGTGAAAGAGAGAGTTTATACAAAGAAACTAAAAAAATATTCTAAGTCTTCTATTAATTCACTATACAAAAGAGAGTAATTATATATGTTGAAGGAAGGTGTCCTTTTTGGGAGCTTTGGACTCTTCATCTAATATGAAGTTATTTACGTTGTACGACGTTATTGGGCTGTTGTATCTTGTAGGGGACAAGTCAAGAGTTATGATACTGGATCAGTGTAGATTATGTTGTAGACCTGTAGTAGGCCTAAATCTTTTTAAAGAAAGTGAGATATCTGCGACCCAATCTGAATAATAATTTATTTATTTTTCTTCAACTATAATTTATTATATTTATGATATATTACACCAACAATTTCTAATCCTGAATTAACGTTTATAGGAATGATGATAGGAAAGTAGGTGGCTGGTTTTTGTAGTTAGGTTGGGTAAGAGGTGAATAATTCGTGCACGATTCAAAATGGCCCTATCTTTCTATTAACGCCACATGTACAATTTATACATACAATGACATCAACAAATTCATTTAAGGACAAAAGTCATGTGAGGTATAACTTGTATAAGGATGTATATGGAATCGAATTAGTTCAGATTCTTAAATATCAAATTAAATTATTTATGTTGATTTTTAAAACTTATAAATCAAATCAAATTAATAAAACTTGAGTTTCTTGACCTTGAATTTTTCAAATATCAAACTAAATTTATATAATGTCGAATTGATTTGATCTTGGATTGACTTCTTTTATTTAAAATCAAATCAACTAAAGTATAGTCGATTTTCTTTCAATGCCAAAGCAAGTCAAACCAATCCATTAATTGGTTTTTTTTATTTGATTCAACTTTCGTTTCTATTTTGAACATCCCTAACTTATATATAATGTTAAAAAATATAGATTTTATATTTCGTAAAAAAGTTATTTGTTACGAGGAATAAAAATTAAAAACCGTGAAGGAAAAGTCAATAGGTTCAATACCATAGCCATAGGAATCATTTTTCTAAGACTCACTACAATAAAGTTTTGGCAATTTTTTGTTTAGGTAGTCTATGTGGTTGGAAATTGTTCTCGTTTTCTTTGTAAAGTTTAAAATATTAGTAAAATATATATAGATGAATGAATGTGGATTTTTAAATTTTATTTTAAAACTTTTTGAGCAAAAGTCCAAAATAGTCGAGAAATAATACGTTGTGAAATTTATCATGATAAGTCAGTAAAAACATTCATTTGTCCTCATACATTCATCTAATTTGTCATTCAAAGGTATAAAACATGATTTTTCACTTATGTATCAAAAATAAAAATATATAATTATTTTTTTTTAAAAAAAAACATATTTTTCTTTGTACCGAACATTAATCTCGATAAATTGTTTACTATGCAGTGTAGTGTACCAAATGATTTTATCACACGTTATTAAGTTAAAATCCCGCAATTATATCATTATTGAAATCGAACAAAAATTTCAAAGCGATAATTGTTAGAATATTCTTTTGTGGCCAATTTGTTAAAACTACATCACAAAGTTTTGACAAAATTATGTACCATAAATACTTGTTAAAATCAAGTTATTTAATGAGTGATTCGTAGAACCCCCACAAGTAATTAACAATATTACATCTCTTAATCTTTACATTATGATACATAATATTTAATAACCATACATACCATTGAGTAAACAATTTCATAAATGAACACTTGGACATACGTAAGGACTTACACTACTGTAAAAGAGATATTTTTTGTCAATGTCATTGTATCCAGAGTTATTACAGTTTTTGGTGATATTTATATAAAGTGTTGATAATAATACTCATATTTATTACTACTATTAAATATAATATAACAGATATATAATTACCGTAAAATCTTTTATTTATCGTAATTTTACTAGCTTTGAAAAAATATGGCCAAAGAACAAAAACAATATACAATGACGCCATGGAAAATATGTTTATAAGAAAAACAAAAATAAAAAATAAATGCTAATAGTAGTTGAATTTAATTGATGAAAAGAGGTGATGAATGCATGGATAATTCATATACCTAACCCCCAACCACAACCAAACAACCATTCCCCATGCACCTATCTTGTGCCCACTCATTAATCTCCAAGGGTTCCATTACTATTCGGAATACGATAAATAAGAATATCTCGTAAATTTAGCTATTTTTGCTTTTTCTACGTGATAATATAAATGACGGGATAAAATAATTTCAACACCAATTAGAGTAATGTTTATAATTAAATATGAGATAAAATAAATTTATATTTTATTTTGAGATTATTATTTATTCTATATGCCAAACTACTTTGTATACAATATTCTCCTCCGGTCGTCTCATTTTTAGTGTCATTTTACCTCAAAATAATTACTATCACTTTAATTTGAATTCAAAATTAAAGTTGACAATTATTTTTGAACAGTACCTTAATATTAAAGAAGTATGCATAATATTAATCAATTTGTCTTTATTAAATAAATTAACTTAGTACTGTACAATTTTTTTTAATAGACATGAAAAAAAATTAAAATGACAATTAATGAGACGGAAGGAATACTTTTTGATACGGTTGAAATTTCTTAACTCTTAATCAAATATTTTAGGCTTTAAAATGATTTTTTTTTAAATTCCTTTTTAATTGTTTGAAATTTCATACCGGTCGGCGGTCACCTAAGCTACATAATTCGTTATCCTTTTTATATATTTAATTAATGAAAATTACGTTACCCTCAACAACTTTGTAAATGACCATATGATAATTATATCATTATAAAAATTGCATTAATTTATCATGGTCAACTAATTTAATGACATAAAAATATTTAATATATATAAAAATTACAATTTATGATTAATTGGTATAAATATATGCACACGTACTCGACGGTGTAACATATTGATCAATGAATTGACTAGTGAGTTAATAATCATGAGCTTTCAAGTTCAAATTTCAGTCGAAATAAAAAAAACACTAAATAATTTCTTCTTCTCATCTGTTCTAATCTTTGTAGACAGAGTTACCTAATAAACGTAAGATAACGAATATCCATGAAATTAGCTAAGGTACATTATCCAACTACTTTCCTAACGTATCCCCAAAGGGGAACCCAAACATTTGCTTTATGTATGAATACCCTATAAATAGAAATATAAGTATATATTTGCTAACAAATAACTTTCTATAATTTGGCAAATATTCATTCCTTGGCAGGTGAAGGGTTGGTCTATTTTACAACCAACTTTTAGTCAAAATCCACCTATTTCCCAACAGTTTTTTGTTTTGAAAAAAGACCAAAGAGAATTTTTTTTTAAAAAAACAAATATTGTACCAATATCCAATTTGCTAGTATAATATGTGAAATTTGAAAATTATCAATTTTTTTCACTTTTTGGCAGAAATGTGGTCCAATAATTAAGAAAGACACAGAAATATATGTAGTAATTCTTATTGGAATATTTATTAAAGAATCAAACAATGGATAAAAATAAGTTAAAAGAAGATTGTCCACACTCCACGTCCACACATCATATAAAAATAATCTTTAGCTGATAATTAATTAACGGTAATAATTTAATTACTGTTAAATATATTTTTTTAATGTCAATTATATTTTAGCACTTTCTGTAAATGTCGCTAAAGTCTATATAGTTATATTAGACTAATGACAATTAACTAATGTCGTAAAAGGCTTTTAACACTCATAAATGGAAGAAGAATAAAGAATACTCTATAATGTATTCCTCAAACTTCTTATTTAATTCGAGGCAATTAATAAAATAAGTTAACACAAAAAATTTGAACACTAAAATAGAAAGTTGACTTTTACCTTTTTAAGTGACCTAATAGATCAATACTACTACGTATAAACTTATTTAAATTAAATTTAAACTACTCTTGTTATAGTTAATCTCTTTAACAATGCTAATTTTAAGTTCACGCCTATTAATTATTATCATTAAAGAAGTAAATTATATGTGCAATGCTATTTTTCACCCCTAACTCTAAGGGATCGTTTTTTTTTTTTGTGATTTAGATATGACTTATGCGTCTAACTAATTTCTATATTATTAATATTTATATAAGAAATATTTAAATTAGCTACCAAATAATCCCTAAAAGTCAAGAAGAAAAGTAAATATTTGTTCATCAAAATATTTTCTAAAAATATTTTTTATATTAATATATAATATAATATATTTTTAATATAAAAGAATTTATATATTTAATCAGCGAATGTAATTATTTTTGATCAATTAAACAAAGATATAACTTGTTCTAAAAAAATGTTTTGTGATAGTAATAAGGGTGAAAAAAAGGCAATTATTCATATCTAGAGTTTTAATTAAATAATATTAACTTATTAATTTCATCATAACTTTTTATCCAACTTTCTTTCAAAACTATATTGAAAAACAATCTTTTTCAATTTAAAGATCTATCGAAAACAAATTTTCTATCTATAGAGATAGGTTTAACTCCACTTATGAAATTATACTAAATATATTATTGTTATTATTTATTAAATAAAAAAAATAAAAAATATTCTTAAAATTATGCGAAATTGAGTAAAATTATCTTTCATTAAAAAATGTCCTACAAGTTACTTTTGGACCAAAATATTTGAGGACATGATATTCTTGAACCACACTATTACAACAAAGGACATTTTAATTCAATTTCTCATAATTAAAAAATATATTTTATCATTTTTCATATATTTAATAACTCTTCAATTCTAACATTTCAGGTAATACGTAAATTTTTATTTTTTTTTATAAATATTTTTTATAATTTTTTTTTTAAGGTTGGGGTGGGGGTGGCGTGAGGGTGGGGAGCGCAGGCATCACGTGCTACTAGTCATGAAAGATGAGAGTTCATATTTAAGAACTCCCAACTAATCCAAACCAAACAATGAACCAAAATTTAATTCCAATTTTTTTCTTCTTGTAGATTTTTTTAGCAAATATATACAACCATTTATACTTCAGATTCACATTGTTCTCTCTACTGTTTTTCCCCCCTTTTCAATTCTTGAACCATAATGCTTCATACACTCCAATCAGATTGAAAATTTTTTGATCTTTCTCTTAAAGATTGAAACTTTCTTGAAATTTTTGACACCCACTTTGTATTTCTTCTCAATTTGGGCATTTCTTCACTGTTTCTGTGTGAGTTTGCTGTTTTTGCGAAAAGGGTATGTATAGTTTGTGCTCAATTAAACTGGGAATGTTTAAATTTTACTGTAGAACTGTGTAAAGGCGCCTCTTTTAGCTTTGTAATTTGTTAAATATGTATACTTGTTATTTTCTTCTGTTTGCTTTTTTCTGTTTTGTCTGTTGTTGTTAAGTGTATATATATTTTCAGTTTGTTTTGTATACATATCCTCTTGGTTTCAGGAAGTAACAACATGTCGGAATCTCAAAGGAGGCCAGCGGTGATTGGGATCAGGAGTAGAAACGGGCACATCAGTGGTGCACTTCCATTGAGGTCTCCGATGTCTAGAGCTGAAGTTGCTGAGTTCTGTCATGCCCTTGGTGGGAAACGGCCTATTAATAGCATCTTAATTGCAAACAATGGTATGGCAGCTGTGAAGTTTATACGTAGTATTAGGACGTGGGCGTATGAGACATTTGGTTCAGAGAAGGCAATTTTGTTGGTTGCAATGGCTACGCCTGAGGACATGAGGATAAATGCAGAACACATTAGAATAGCTGATCAGTTTGTAGAAGTTCCTGGTGGGACGAATAACAACAACTATGCTAATGTGCAGCTCATTGTGGAGGTTTGTAAATATCTTTTTAAGCCGATGAGAACAATTTGTCTCCAGATAACTTGATCTTGCATGTGCATCTGGTTGTACCTGTTTACATTTTAAAACCTTCTTGTAAAGGGACCAAGGATCGATGCGAAAAGCAAAAAGAAAATAGTTACACACAGTGTACTTTCTTTTGTGTAGATGGCAGAGATGACTCGTGTCGATGCAGTTTGGCCTGGTTGGGGTCATGCATCAGAAAACCCTGAACTGCCAGATGCATTGGATGCAAAGGGGATCATATTTCTTGGGCCACCAGCTACGTCAATGGCAGCACTAGGAGACAAGATTGGTTCATCTTTGATTGCTCAAGCTGCAGAAGTACCCACCCTTCCGTGGAGTGGCTCCCATGTAATTCTTTATTGTCATTCTTCTCTATTAGTCTCATAATGTTCAGTCTGCATCTAATGGACATTTCGTCAATCACACAGGTCAAAGTTCCTCCAGAAAGCTCTTTGGTTTGTATCCCAGATGAAATATATGCTAAAGCATGCGTTTACACGACGGAAGAAGCAATGGCTAGTTGTCAAGTAGTAGGTTACCCGGCAATGATCAAGGCATCCTGGGGTGGTGGTGGTAAAGGCATAAGAAAGGTCTGCCTTTTTGTATACTAGCACAACGAGTAGTGTAAATAACAATGTTGATTTGATATATTCTTGCAAAAAAAAAAGAAGGTAGAATGAAAGAAATAAAAAGACTAGCGGAATACACAAGGTATTGATTCAACCTAACTCCATGGCTCTTGTTACTTGATCATTCCAGGTACATAATGATGACGAAGTTAGGGCACTATTCAAGCAAGTTCAGGGCGAAGTTCCTGGCTCTCCAATATTTATAATGAAAGTTGCTTCTCAGGTTCAGCTATCTTCTTTCTTGTTTGATCTTAGTGCTCAAACATATCTTTGGAGAGAATATTTTTAAACATTAGAATCTTTTTTTTTTCTTTTTGAATAACTAGAGTCGGCATCTTGAAGTCCAGTTACTATGTGATCAATATGGCAATGTTGCAGCTTTGCACAGCCGTGATTGTAGTGTTCAAAGGCGACACCAAAAGGTTAGTTTGTATTTAACTTTTGATTATTGTTTAGATGAATTATAAAGACAATGCTTATCTTCTTCTATTTGCAATGTTGAGGCAAATAGCAGAGCCTACGTGAGGCAGCCTAGGATAGACATCAGTGAAACGTTATCACTAATGTGTCTTAGTTTTCTTGAAACTTAGATAATTGAAGAGGGACCAATTACAGTAGCTCCACTAGACACAGTGAAAAAACTTGAGCAGGCTGCGAGAAGACTGGCCAAATGTGTCAATTACGTTGGAGCTGCCACTGTTGAGTATCTTTACAGTATGGACACTGGAGAGTACTATTTCTTGGAACTCAACCCTCGGTTACAGGTTGGTGATACTGCCATCTGCTTGAGTGTGCACCTGAGTCCAAATCTTTTTGTTCACCACATGGAGGAAGTCATTGATCAATTTTTTTTCTTATTTGTCTCATGTGTGTTTAAAGCCAAAGCATTATAGTCAAGAATTAATTTGATGTTGATTCTTATTGTAAAACATTTTTCTGATCATGATCACCTCCATTATGATCTGGAACTTTTTTTATTTAAGTTATATCTTTCTCATTCTATTAGGTTGAACACCCTGTAACTGAATGGATAGCAGAAATAAATCTGCCAGCAGCTCAAGTTGCTGTTGGCATGGGGATTCCTCTGTGGCAAATTCCAGGTTTTGTACCACATGTCACTCTTCTTGGCTTAAGATGTTCGGGTTTCTCCTTCCCCTCTTTTTTAATCGTTCTTCTTTGATTCTTTTAGAAATACGGCGGTTCTATGGAATGGAACATGGTGCGGGATATGATGCTTGGAGAAAAACATCTATTGTTGCAACACCATTTGATTTTGACAAGGCTGAATCGACAAGGCCAAAAGGTCATTGTGTGGCTGTGCGTGTAACAAGTGAGGATCCCGATGATGGTTTTAAGCCTACCAGTGGTAAAGTACAGGTAAAGTATCTTCTGAAAAGTTTCACTTTCCTTTTTAAATCCAGTGCTTTTAGGCTATGTTGCTCAGACTTTTCAAAAATGTCGACGGGTGCATGCCGGATCCTCCAAAAGTAGTGCATTTTTGGAGGATCCGACACGGGTGCTGCAACATCTTTGGAGAGTCCGAGCAACATAACTTTTAGGTTGAATGATTGTTAATTTACATTTCATAATGTAGGAGCTGAGTTTTAAGAGCAAACCGAATGTGTGGGCATACTTCTCTGTCAAGGTACATATAAATTAGATGGAAATAGAATGTTGGGGTGTTTGAATTGTTGCAAAGCATAATAATCCTCTTTCCTTGCAGTCTGGAGGTGGCATTCATGAATTTTCAGACTCTCAGTTCGGTAAGCTGAACTTTAATCATACAGCACTATTGCACTATTGCTCCGTTTCAATTCATTTGTCTTACTTTCCTTTTTAGTCCATTTTAAAAAGAAATGCTTCTTTCCTTTTTTGACAACTCTTTAATCTCAACTTTCTACATGACATGTTTATGACCATAAGATTAAACGATATTTTGGTACATTCTACATATCTTTAGTTTAAGACCACAATATTTAAAAGTCTTCTTTACTTTCTTAAACTCCGTGCCAAGTCTAAACTAGACAAACAGTTTGAAACGGAGGGAGAAATTATTTTTTAATACCACCCTAGAATATTCAGCTTCAATTAGGCAGTTGCTTCTTGTTTTGGGTCCACCAATGGTATGACTCAACTTTGTAAAAGATTATAACCTGTTGTCTCCTCATAGCTGAAAAGAAAAATAATTTTTTAATTCCCTTTTTTCCTTTGGGAAACTCTCCTCATTCTATTCATGGATGAAACCATACTTTAGAAGTATACATTACATTAGAACAAAAAGGTTCCTGTATGACTGAATGGTAACGTTCCTTCGCATCTCTAGCTGTGATGCAGTTTCACCAGTAAAGCATTCATACATCATTTTCTTTTTAATTCGAGTACTAGTTAAAGAATAGCTAATAAGGAAACTGCTTTCTAACGCCAAGCTAATTTGAAACATCAAACTTTGGTGTTTGGGTTTGTGTCAGCCCATGTAGATTTGCATCAAATTTCTGTTAATCTCAACTTTTCTGTGTATGTGTGTGTGTGCGCATTTAGGAGATTTTCAACGGTCATTATGGTTATAGCTTATTACTGGATTTGCTTCATTTTTAAGCCGACTTCTATTCTGGTTTTTCATATAATTTTTTGACAATGTTATCAAACATTGGCTGGATTTTTTTTTTATAATTTCTTATGGAAAATGTTTCCACATATTCTATCAGATTCAGATATCATACCTTGCATTTCAAAATACAAATGCCTGACAAAGAAAATTCTAAAATTGTGTCTAACCTATTGAATTTATGGACTTCTATATCTTAATGCAGGACATGTTTTTGCATTTGGAGAGTCCAGACCCCTGGCCATTGCAAACATGGTTCTCGGACTAAAGGAAATCCAGATCCGAGGAGAGATTCGTACTAATGTTGATTACACGATTGATCTATTGCATGTAAGTCTCAGATTAAAAAAAATTCATAACCAACTCCATTCAAGTGTTATTTCTATGCATTAAGTTAGGCATTTTCTGCAGGCTTCAGATTATAGAGAAAATAAGATACACACTGGCTGGTTGGACAGTAGAATTGCCATGAGGGTTAGAGCAGAAAGACCTCCTTGGTATCTTTCTGTAGTTGGAGGAGCTCTTTATGTAAGTTACCCATTTCATGACTGATGTTAGGTTTCTAAAGATTTATCTTGGGAATTTACTTGCAAAATTAATACCAGTACACCGTGTTTTCAATTGTCAAACTCAGAAAGCTTCTGCAAGTGGTGCGGCCGTGGTTTCTGAATATATTGGTTATCTTGAAAAGGGACAAATCCCACCCAAGGTAATCATTCTTAGAATGTTTATCCTGGTCTGAATCTTACATTTTCTCCATCTCTTTATTGGAATAACCTGTCATCCATCTATGTGCAGCATATATCCCTTGTGAACTCTCAAGTCTCACTAAACATTGAAGGAAGCAAGTACACAGTAAGTAGGATGCTGTACTCACTTCATTCTGTATATTGTTGCCTCTGGTTTTGGTGGTATGAGTTTAGAAGGGAAAAGTTAATTCTGTTCATCTACCTCTGCAAGAAAGTTGTTTCGATTATCACCTGTTTTTTTTTGTGTTTCGATTATCGCATTATTTTGTTGGCATTACTGTTCTTTCCTTGTATGTTGTGTGCTGCTCCCATGCCATATATTTCGTTGTTGTTACTGCCTCATTTCTGCACTCTTTTTTTCAAACTGCTTGGAAATACTTTATTTTAAGCTGAGGGTCTATTGGAAACAACCTCTCTATCTCTACGAGGTAGGGGTAAGGTTTGTGTACACTCTACCTTCCCCAGACCCCACTTGTGGGATTACACTGGGTATGTTGTTGTTGTTGTTGTTGTTGTTTTCAGATCTTCTTTCCTGGTTCTGTTTCATGGACTGTTTGCGACTCAGTAATTTGTTGGTTGTCTCTTAGATTAATATGGTGAGGGGAGGACCAGGAAGCTACAGGTTGAGGATGAATGAATCAGAGATCGAAGCTGAGATACATACTCTTCGTGATGGAGGACTGTTGATGCAGGCAATAATCAATTACCCGGCAACTTTTCTATGTACCCTTTAAACAGAAACTGAACTATTTTCTATAGTAGCCATAGTGTTTTATGTTGTGTATAGTTTGTGAAAATGATCTGCGGAAAAGACTGATTTATTCCTTTCACATTCGAAACTTATATATACATCTAAGTTCCCTTTATCACTGCAGCTGGACGGGAACAGTCATGTTATATATGCAGAGGAGGAAGCAGCTGGAACTCGCCTTCTAATTGATGGAAGAACTTGCTTGCTACAGGTACCAATAAATGTTCAGTTACCAATATATTTTATTTATTTAGGAACTAGCACCTTCTTATCATATAATATTCATTGATTCCAGAATGATCATGATCCATCAAAGTTAGTTGCTGAGACACCCTGCAAACTTCTGAGATATTTGATGTCTGATGGTAGTCATGTTGATGCTGACACACCTTATGCAGAGGTTGAGGTGATGAAGATGTGCATGCCCCTTCTTTCACCTGCTTCAGGAGTTATCCATTTTAAGATGTCTGAAGGTCAAGCAATGCAGGTAACGTGTTTGCAAACAAAGCATATATTTCTCTCGTCTGCATCAACTTAAACATAAGTTTGTGTGTAGGCTGGTGAGCTCATAGCATCACTTGATTTAGATGACCCTTCTGCTGTTAGAAAAGCTGAGCCTTTTCTTGGAAGCTTTCCTGTTTTGGGACCTCCAACTGCTATATCTGGAAAAGTCCATCAGAGATGTGCTGCAAGTCTGAATGCAGCAAGGATGATTCTTGCCGGATATGACCATAATGTTGATGATGTAAGTAATTTCATATAAAGATTTGAAGTTGATGGTAGACCGTAATTGCTTGCAGAACATCTTTTCATCTGAATAGTAATGTAAAAAACATTTTATCCAATACACGATTTAACACAACTTAATCTTCCAATACCAGGTGGTTCATAACTTGCTAAGTTGCTTGGACAGTCCTGAGCTTCCATTTCTACAGTGGCAAGAATGCATATCCGTGCTGGCAACACGACTTCCGAAGGACCTCAGATTAGACGTAAATGATTGGATAATGATTTTTTCCCTCTGTTGTTGGAAAGTAGTAGTTCTCCAGCTCAATGAATGTTTTGCGTTGTGTTCTTGTTGCAGTTGGAAGCAAGATTTAAGGAATATGAGGGAATTTCCAGCTCACAAACTGTTGACTTCCCGGCCAGAATTCTTAGAGGTGTTCTTGAGGTGAGCCTTTTACTACATCTTCTTCTTCTTTCACACTAATTTTTGTTGTTTTTTCTTTTATTAGTTCAAGCACTATATCTTCTAACGTTGATTTATTTACTTTAGACTCACCTAAGAACCTGCTCAGAAAAAGAAAAAGGAGCTCAGGAAAGACTAGTTGAACCTTTGATGAGTCTCGTCAAGTCTTATGAGGGTGGAAGAGAGAGTCATGCCCGCGGTATCGTCCATTCCCTTTTTGAAGAGTATCTATCGGTTGAAGAATTGTTTAGTGACAATCTCCAGGTTAGTTGTCTTCAAACAATTATTTTACGATAATCATCCTCTGCATGACTACATATTTAAGTTTGAGCACCTTTATAGCTTGGAATATACTTCAGCATCTGCACTTAAATAAAAGTATAAAAATATTCTAACCATTATATAATATGAGGATGTAATAGAGTACTACTCATAGTGAGATACTAGAGATGTAAATTAACAAAAAACGTAATTCTTCTGACTTATTCACTCTTAATCCTTTCCAATTTCTTTATCAAAATTTTCTTATTATTAGTATGGTTAACATTCCCTAAATTGTTTGTAACAAAGCGCCCCTTATTATTCATAGACCATGATTTTTTGCTAAAATGATTTGGATTTACGTTGTAGATCATCTATGTATTCTCATATTATTTGTTTTATGTTACCATAAGCAGCTATTTTTTTTTGGCCAATCATCTCTTTAGAAAGCCCCAAGATCATTTGAGTTATCTAATTTTACTTGCTATTGCATGTATTCTGTCTTATAATGTTGTCAGTATGAATATGCATATGCTGTGATATCATAGCTTGATTTCTGGGTGATGTATCAGCTCTGTCATGTCAGTAACTTCACTCTTTCATTTTTGTTACTCGTTGAGATATTCAGTAATCTACTACAGCAAAATGGAAGGGAGTTGGAACACCACATTAATTTAACTGATATTTGATTCAGTTCTGATGTCTTCCTTTTTCAGGCTGATGTGATTGAACGACTTCGGCTTCAATATAAGAAAGATCTCCTGAAGGTTCTCGACATAGTGCTTTCTCATCAGGTATAAGCTAATTATTCATGTGTTGACTTTCCTTTCTTCTAATGTTGTTTAAGCTGGAAAATATCCAGTACCAATAATGTGTTATTTTACAGGGTGTTAAACATAAAAATAAGCTTATACTTAGTCTGATGGAGCAACTGGTATATCCTAATCCTGCAGCATACAGGGAAAAACTTATCCGTTTCTCACAACTCAACCATACAAATTATTCCGAGGTTGGTATTGCATATGTTCTTTGATTAAGAGATTGGTACTTCATACTTATGCTTGTCGAAATTTGAGAAACCATATTGTTCGTATTCATACCTTTGACTTACAATCTTGATATTAAGAAGATCTCTAAGATCAACACTAGAAGCAACTGCTTTTGTCATTTCTCCTTGGTTCCTGATATCGTGCGAACTTTTTAAGTTGCTATGAAATTTTTGTAATGCCAGCCATTTTATCATTGTTAAAGGGGAGTATGATGGATAGTGAGAATTAACATTGGTGGATCCAAAATTTAAACTTGATGGGTTTAGTCTTTAAGGTTCTTAGCGCATGTACTTGCTCTCCTTAGGGACCATGTAGTCCAAATCCTCCATCACATCCTTCTGCGCTCTCTCTCTCTCTCAACCATTAGATACTGTTCTCGACAATCATCTAGTATGATGATTATTTGACAAGATTTTTTGATTCTCATGATGTATTATTAAATATATGGGTAACACTAAACCACTTAACAGAATTTCTAAGTCTTGATTTGGTTTTTACAGTTGGCACTGAAGGCCAGTCAACTCCTCGAACAAACTAAACTGAGTGAATTACGTTCAAGCATTGCCAGAAGTCTTTCTGAGCTAGAGATGTTCACTGAAGAAGGTGACACTATGGATACTCCTAAGCGGAAAAGTGCCATTAATGAAAGAATGGAAGCTCTAGTGAGTGCTCCTTTAGCAGTCGAAGATGCACTTGTAGGCCTTTTTGATCACAGCGATCACACCCTTCAGAGGCGAGTTGTGGAGACCTATGTTCGTAGACTCTATCAGGTATTGTATTCAAAGACTTAGTATTACTTGTTTTGGTTGAATTTTTGGCGCATCTGCAGTTAAGAAATATGTATAGTTTCTTTATCTGACTTTTGATATCGACTCTAGCCTTACCTCGTTCAAGGGAGTGTGAGGATGCAGTGGCACAGATCCGGACTAATAGCTACATGGCAATTTTTGGAAGAGCATGTGGAGAGAAAGAGTGGGTCTGGAGACAATGTGATGGTAAAACCGTTAGTTGAGAAACACAGTGAGAAAAAATGGGGAGCCATGGTTATTATCAAATCTCTCCAACTCCTGCCAACAGTTCTAACTGCTGCATTGAGGGAGACAGCACATGGCTTGCATGCAGAGATGGCAAATGGATCCACTCCACCAGTCAGTCATGGTAATATGCTGCACATTGCATTGGTGGGCATCAACAACCAAATGAGTTTGCTTCAGGATAGGTATTACCATTGTCGATGTTATGGTTTTCACAGCTCACTTTCTACTGCTAAAGTAACTTCTAAATTAGATACTCCCTCCATTTCAATATGTTTTTCAGGTTTTGACTTGACTCAGAGTTTAAGAAAGTAAATAAGACTTTTGAATCTTGTGGGCTTAAATTAAAGATAGGTGGAATGTACCAAAACTCCCTTTAATCTTATGGTCTTAAACATGCCATGTGGGAAGTTTGGAATTAAATAGTTGCCAAAAAAGGAAAGAGACATTCTTTTTTAAAACAGACTAAAACAGAAAGTAAGACAAACGGATTGAAACAGAGGGAGTATATGGATAAAGCATGAGGCATACAAGTAGATACCCATTAACAAGTAATAATAGGATAGACCTTCTTTATCTGGTACGGCTGAATCTTTTGCATGTGTATCTAATCCAATGATGTGGGAAACTGACCTATGTCATGTCTTTCCCTTGCTTATCATTGGAATACCATTGTTTGCAGTGGAGATGAAGATCAGGCTCAAGAGAGAATTAACAAGTTAGCCAAAATTTTGAGAGAGAAAGATGTGAGCTCTAGCCTTAAAAGTGCAGGCGTAGAGGTTATCAGTTGCATCATACATAGAGATGAAGGGAGGGTGCCTATGAGGCATTCCTTTCACTGGTCAGCAGAGAAGCTGTATTATGAGGAGGAGCCTTTACTACGTCATCTAGAGCCTCCTCTATCCATTTACCTTGAATTGGTTTGTATTATTTTGCTTAACTTCATCTCTTCCTGTTATTTGTGTCCAATATTACTATTGGTGTTTTTTTTTTCCTGGACCATGAGCTGATCTTAGGTTCATAATTCCCCTGGAATACAGGAAAAACTTAAGGTCTATGATAATATAAAGTACACTCCATCCCGAGACCGTCAGTGGCACCTCTATACAGTTGTAGACAAGCAGAGCCCAATCCAGAGGATGTTTCTCAGAACACTTGTTAGACAATCAACATCAGATGACAGTTTACTAGCGTATCAGGGATTGATTGAGGGAACAACTCTTTCCCCTTTGGCTTTGTCTCTCACTTCAAGAAGCATTTTGAGGTCCTTAACATCGGCACTGGAAGAGCTTGAACTTAATCTCCATAATACGACTCTCAAAGCTGACCATGCTCATATGTACTTGTATATTTTACGAGAGCAAGAGATAGCTGATCTGTTACCATACCACAAGTCAGTAACTTGTCTTCATGCTTTGCTATTAAGGACAAAAGTTGTCAGATGGCTCACTTCATGACTTTTTGCAGGAAGACAGACCTAAATAATGAGCACAAAGAGGCGGAAGTTCAGAAAATCTTAGAAGACCTAGCTCATGAAATTAATGCATCTGTTGGTGTGAAGATGCATAAGTTAGGTGTTTGTGAGTGGGAAGTGAAACTTTGGGTGTCATCTGCAGGAGATGCAACTGGTGCTTGGAGGATTTTGGTTGCAAATGTGACAGGTCACACCTGCATTGTGTATGTAAGTTGAATTTAGCATGTATGTGAAATTTTTTAATGATTTATCTGATCCAAAACTGGCTTGTATTGTATTGGAGAGCTCACATCAGCCAGCGTTTGGGCTTGGACCACAAATGGTCACTTCTTTTATCAGTTTCCTCTCTTCTATTATCTTTTCTGGTAGAGAGTTTAAAGTTAATCAAGCTTATGATAGAAATGGTGCATAGTTTTGTGTTAGCACCATGAAATTTTGGACTAACATATGTTGTCCCATCGGCATGAATTAATTCGTTCCAACTTCATATATTGGTTTTATTCATAGAAGACTATTAACATTGATATCATGCTATTGGAAATTGAACTCTCAGATTTATCGAGAAGTTGAAGATACAAGAAAACAAAGAGTAGTGTATCATTCAGCCATTGGCAATGGTCCTTTGAATGGCATGCCAGTTACAGCACCATATCCACCTTTGGATAAGCTTGACCAGAAACGGCTTTTGGCTCGCAAGAGCAACAACACGACTTACTGCTATGATTTTCCTCTGGTAAACATCTGAATAAAAGTAGAGATTATGCTGGCTATTACAATCTGTATCAATATCAATATCCTAAAAAATCCCTCGTGCAGGCATTTGAAGTAGCATTGGAGAAGTCTTGGGCAAGTCATAATCCTCGAACAGAAAAGCCTAAGGACAAGGTCCTCCTGAAAGTCACAGAGTTAAGTTTTGCTGACAAAGAAGGAAGCTGGGGTACTCCTCTTGTCTCTGTGGAGCGTCAGCCTGGATTCAATGATGTTGGCTTGGTGGCATGGATAATGGAAATGTCTACTCCTGAGTTCCCTATGGGAAGGGAAATTCTTGTTGTGACAAATGATGTCACCCACATAAATGGATCTTTTGGCCCAAGAGAAGATGCATTTTTCCAAGCAGTGACTGACGTTGCTTGCGCACAGAAAATTCCACTTATTTATTTGGCAGCAAATTCAGGAGCTCGTATTGGTGCAGCTGAGGAGGTAAAGTCTTGCTTCAAAGTTGGATGGTCTGATGAATCAAATCCTGAACGTGGTTTTCAGTACGTATACTTGACTCCTGAGGATCATGAGCGTATTAAATCTTCTGTCATGGCACATGAATTGAAGCTGTCAAATGGTGAAATTCGATGGGTGATAGATACTATTATTGGGAACGAGGATGGCCTAGGTGTTGAGAACTTAAGTGGTAGTGGAGCCATTGCAAGTGCTTATTCTCGGGCATATCATGAAACATTTACCTTGACATATGTAAACGGGAGAACTGTTGGCATAGGTGCTTATCTTGCTCGTCTTGGTATGCGATGTATACAGAGGCTTGATCAGCCAATTATTCTAACAGGTTATTCTGCACTTAACAAACTTTTGGGTCGGGAAGTTTATAGCTCCCACATGCAACTTGGTGGACCTAAAATTATGGCAACTAATGGTGTTGTTCATCTAACTGTCTCTGATGACCTCGAGGGGATATCGGCGATTTTAAATTGGTTGAGCTTCGTTCCACCATATTGTGGTGGTCCACTTCCTATTTCAACTCCTGTGGATCCTCCAGAGAGACCTGTTGAGTACTTCCCAGAAACCACATGTGATCCACGTGCAGCCATATCTGGCTTCACAGATGCAAGTGGAAAGTGGTTGGGAGGCATTTTTGACAAGGAGAGCTTCATTGAGACACTGGAAGGCTGGGCAAGGACTGTTGTGACAGGCAGGGCAAAACTTGGAGGAATCCCTGTAGGAATAGTTGCTGTTGAGACCCAAACTATGAAGCAAGTTATCCCTGCGGATCCTGGACAGCTTGATTCTCACGAAAGGGTTGTCCCTCAAGCAGGGCAAGTATGGTTTCCCGACTCTGCAACTAAAACAGCTCAAGCATTGATGGACTTCAATAGAGAGGAGCTGCCCCTTTTCATTCTTGCCAACTGGAGGGGATTTTCAGGTGGACAGAGGGATCTCTTTGAAGGTATCCTTCAGGCAGGATCAACCATTGTCGAGAACCTCAGAACATACAAGCAGCCTGTTTTTGTTTACATCCCTATGATGGGTGAACTCCGTGGTGGGGCATGGGTGGTTGTGGACAGTAAGATCAATTCAGACCACATTGAAATGTATGCAGAACGGACAGCCAGAGGAAATGTCCTTGAGCCAGAAGGTATGATTGAAATTAGATTCAGAACAAAAGAACAGCTCGAGTGCATGGGTAGGATTGACCAACAGCTTATCAATCTCAAGTCAAAACTTCAGGAAGCCAAGACTGCAGGGGTATACGCTAATGTTGACACCTTAGTGCAGCAAATTAAAACCCGCGAGACACAGCTTTTGCCGGTGTACACGCAGATAGCTACAAAGTTTGCAGAGTTGCATGATACTTCATCAAGAATGGCATCCACGGGGGTGATCCGTAAAATAGTAAATTGGGAAACTTCTCGTTCATTCTTTTACGGACGTCTGCTTAGAAGAGTTGAGGAGGAGATGTTGGTGAAAACTGTGAGGAATGCTGCGGGTGACCAGCTTTCTTACAAATCTGCTATGGATATGGTGAAAAGCTGGTTTTTGGATTCAAAACAAGGCAAAGTAGATGCTTGGATCGATGATGAAGCCTTTTTCTCATGGAAGAATGACCCCAAGAACTATGAAGAACAACTACAAGAATTGCGGGTGCAAAAGGTACTACTTCAGCTATCGAAGATTGGTGATTCGACATTGGATTTACATGCCCTACCACAAGGTCTTCTTTCCCTCCTACAGAAGGTTAGCAATCAAAGTCTCTTCTGTAGCATCAACATTTTCAAAATTTTGATCCCCCTCCATTTTATCTTTACTTGCTTAAGGTGCCTTGATAAAAACTTCATGTTTCCATGTGCAGGTCGAGCCAGCAACACGAGATCAATTGATCAGTGACCTAAAAAAGGTGCTTAATTAGTCAAGCAGCTCGTAACCTGTCAGCTATCATTGTCTTCCATTTGATCACAATTTCTTGCCAACCAGTGCATCCACCTCTTTGGAGAAGCAGCACGGTTAGCACACAATCTGTACCATGATGATTGTTCTCTTCACTATTGATAATACATTGTAGATGCTAGGCTGAACCACTGGTTTAAATTTGTCTCGCGGAGTGTAAATATTAGCATCTTGAGAGTGAGCAGGGTGGAGTCTTCATTTGTTTGAGCAGAAATATTCACGGTTTAGCAGGCTCCTTTATTGAAATTCCTGCAGGCCTGATCACTCTTTTATGTATAATTACATTTGTTATCGTATAGTCTGTCTAACAATTGGTTAGCCTTGAAATTTATTTATTGAATGAATGTCCAAATAAAATATGAGCTGCAATTTATGCTCCTATTTAGTTGCTTATTCAGTTCTGAGTTTCTCTTGCTTTTCCTTTTGGAATTGCCACTATTATTATTTAGTGTTGTTCACAGATATTATTAGCTTGTAGAGCAAGAGTGCCAAGTCTTAACAGAACTTTGGTCAATGCCTTGAGATTTTTATCTCTATTTTGGTGCATGAGGTTAAAGTCGAGGGTCTATCAGAAACATCTCTCTCCCTCCCAGGTAAGGTTAGCGTTTGCATACACTCTACCCTTTTCATATCCCACTTGGGTCATCGTTTGATTCTATCTTTGAAAAATAGTTGTTCTTATGGTTAAACTCCGAGATCTTAGAGATTCTATTTAATCATATTTAACCACCAATGCTCTTAACCATGAAACGGCTAAAACAGACGCTGATTACGTAATCGGTTACTATAAGTCATCCTATAAAATTACCCAATTTCCTACGATTGTATCTTATTATTACACACAACTTTACTACTACTGTTATTCTTTGTTAAAACGATTATTCATCACAACTATTCAGAAATTTTCATCATGAGTTGGGAGAATCAATAAGAATCTCTCTTTTACTTTATCAATTATTTCACTTTAATTATCTAAGTTGCTATAATTTGATTGACTAATCTAATAAAACGAATTTTAGGATTTACAACATGTTGCATCTAAATCTTAGGAACACAACATTCCACAATGTTCTCTTTATTGTTCCGTAAATACAAGTTCTACTTGCTTAAAGAAAAATAATCAATTAAACAAGACAATAAAGAAAGGAGTGAAAACACAGTCCAGTACATAAAACATCTTGCGTTAACACTATAATCTTTGTTAACATTGTCAACAAAATAGTACAACATTAATTGTCTCTTAACAAAAACAAGAAAAGATAAAGGTGAACACTTATGGAAGAGACTATATTTTAACTACACTAACTTTTAACCAATCAAGAATTCTTTATGGCAATTTGGCTAGGACCAAAGGGCCACTATCTTTTTTTGGATAAAATGTCCAATCACTTTTTTTTGAGGATCCCACAAGCCACTAAAAATTGAATCCAACTCCTTTTTTGTATACTTTTGGTTGATATTTTTTTCCCCTAGGCCTTCTTGTGCATACATTGTGTAAGTTTTGTTTACAATGTTAAGCTTCTTCAGGCAATTTTAATGAACATGTTAGCACAGCATCAGCAACTGTGAGAAATATCTTGTCCTCACCAATTTGATCTGGAAATTTGGATGCATGTAGCTTGTCAATCACTACTCTTCCGGGGTTCGATAGAACAAGCTGTGCAAGAAAAAAGGAAGGTAAGATTTCGAGTCACATATGTAGTACAGAGGCGAATCCAGAATATAAACTTGACGTACTGTGTAAGATGATTACCTGAACATTTCTCTTTTTTAGGCTTCTGTGCAACTCTTCCAAGGCATGGATGCCACTGGTGTCAATATCAGTAACAGCTGCAAGGAGAAAAAACACAAGGGGTGGATCGATCAATGTGTCATCTCATCTTAGAGTAAGATAACACGCGTTTAATTTCAGTGACAGGTAATTGATCTCTACTTACGTGACATCTCAACGATCAAGAACTGAATTTTAGGGTCACTAGCTGCTTTTCGTTGTTCTTCCTCATCCATTAGCCATCTCAATATCCTGAAAACGAGTTAATTAGTTTGTTAAGTTCATTTTTTCGTAGTACATAAAGATACGAAAGAAGGGGGGAAAGGGGAAGAAATGTCTTACCTTTCCTTTATATAGTTAGAGTTTGAAAAGTATATAGCAGAATCAACTCTAACTATCAATACACCAGGTACATTGGTTGCCTCGGGGTATTGTTGAGTGTTTCTATATACATTTGTTCGGGGTATCCTACCAAGAGTAGCTGTTCGTGGCCTCGTGACTTGGAGGAGAATCTTAGCAAATGATATTGTTACCTTTGGAAAATGAAAGTAACTATCAGATCATATTACTGAATGATAACATTTAAGTTGATGAGATTGTTAAGTTTTTCTGTATGGCCTTACAGCGATCAGAAGACCAATCTCAACAGAGACAAAAACCACACCGAAAAATGCCCCAATGCAAGCAACAAAGTCGAATTTGTCAATCTTCCAGATCAAAATTGCTGCTTCATAGTCGATTAAGCCGAGTACAGCTGAGATGATGATGGCAGCTAGGATTGCATTCGGAGTAAACTTAAAAAGAGGTGTTATGAACTCCAAAGTTAGGAACACGACAACAGACATGACAATGTTGGAAAATGCAGTTTGGCAGCCAGCCATGTAATTCACTGCTGATCGAGAAAAGGAACCTGCAAGAGGGTGAATCGATCAACCAGTTAGACAAACTAACTAATGTGTTGAAAGTTAAAAACACATTATATCTTTACTGAACATACTCCGTTTGCTTGTTGATTTGTCTTACCTGTAGCTACATAGCAGGATGTCATCGAGCCAACGATGTTCATAGCTCCAAGTGCCACCATCTCTTTGTTTCCGTCCAACTGGTAGTCCTTCATTGAAGCAAAAGTTCTTCCGATTGCAACAGCTTCCTATGAATGAAAAGGTAAAAGATCATACATTTAGTAGAGAAATGTGTAAAGGTTCCTTCTTTGACATTTCATTCAATATTTAGCTTACCGTCAATGCAATCATGCCAGCTACAATACCAGTCCTAATCCCTTTTATGAGATAGTCACCACTGAAATATATTTTATCGACAGATGCAGGATTGATTCCATTCTCTATGGTTCCTACCTGGTAAGATCGTTATGCAAGTCGATTAAAAAGAGATCATTTTACTCCAACCATGAAAAGTTAAGTGAAAGTAGGAAGAATCTAAAACAAGAACTTACAATGGCAACTCCCTTCTTATCAGCATGAGTAATGTAGACAAAAAAAGTCGAAAGAATGACAGAAATCAAAGGAGCAATTGCAGGTACCCAAAACAGCTTTCTATTCTTCTTCCCCTGGTTACCAAAAAAATCTTAAAATCGAGTAAACGCTACCAAATGCTATCAAAATTTAGTCAAAAGAGCTCAGGATACTTACAATGTACTTCGAGAACAAAAGGAAAGTTAAAAATGTTGCTCCGATGAGAATTGTCTGCCAATTCCACTGCAAGTTGTTGAAAAATAAAGCAACAAGGTATAAGTTTCAAGTTATCCATAAAAGACCTATTAGGTAGGATGCTTTCAAGTGGAAAGAAAACTTACTTCATGTTCGACTGAATGAAACACTGACTTCATCACAGAAATGATATCTGTTTTCTTAGTAAACTTCTTAATGCCCAAAAAACCTTTAAGCTGCTGAAGGGCAATTGTGATGGCAGCACCAGCCATGAATCCAACAACAGCAGCATGAGATAGAAAGTCTATCAAGAAGCCCAATCTGCCAAGAAAAAAACGTGGGAGGGCAAGTCAGAAAGAGAAGGAAACAAAGAACAAATATAGTCAAACCTCTGTATAACAATGTCGTTTGTCTGGATGTTATTCAGCTGCTATAGCGAAAAGACTATTATAGAGAACATATGATATAACATAATATGAAAAAGTGGTTTCAAAGAAAACTTGGTCATTATAGTGAAATGTTGTTATAGATGATGACTGTTATAGAGAGGTCTGACTATACATCCAACTCGATACTCAAATGTTTTTATCACCTTAGGATCCCAAGAGTAGCCTGAGTAATGCCAGCGAAAAAGGTTGCTGTGAAAGTAAGCCTCAGATACTCAGCTGGATGTTTAGACGGATCAATTTCATTCCGGAGCAGAGTTCCTAGCAAGAGTGACACAACAGCCACAGGCCCTATGGCTATATCTCTTGAACTGCCCATGAAGGCATAAACTAGAGGTGGAACAAAGCTGGAGTCTGGAATTTTAAACAAAAAGAAGAATGAAAAAGGACTTTTCGCGATTATTAACAAAAATAAAGTTAATAAGGAACACTTACATAATCCATACTGAGGATCTAAATTTGCAAGCTTTGAGTAGCCAATGTCCTGTCATACAAATTGAAAGTTTTTTATAAGAATTTTGTAAAGATCCTAACAATCTTGATTTCATTTCACTAATACAAATCCTCCGTGCAATATATTGCTCAGATCCTTCGAAAATGTCATCAGGTGTGTGTCGGATCCTCTACAAGTTATGCATTTTTGGAGGATCCGAGCAACATAGTCCAGGCACACTCTTTACCTGAGGAATACAAAGACTTGCAATGGTGAGACCAGAGATAAGATCACCTCTGAATTTCCTTAAGTTATAGCTTCTACCCCAATCTAGTATTGGAAATATTGCCTGTAAACCAAGTACAAGCTTCCTAGACCTCGGTTGATCCTTGAAAGAGCGTAGTGGATCATCTGCGAAGAACGTCTCCTTCACAGTAGTCTTAAACTCTTTGAATATGTCCTGTTTTGGAGGGACTCCAACCTTGTGAATATAGGGTGTTTGGTTGTGTTGTGACGACGAAAAACTCCTTATGTCCATCTCTTTTCTTTCTTCTGCGTCAGTATTAGAATTAGCCATGCTAGAAAAGAACAGCTAATTCACCTGTAACGCAGAGGAAATACAATTTGAGTTATATCACCATACGAAATACTTAAGTTTCATTCAAGCTAGTTATTGCAGCCAAATCAACAACACCATACGTAGAGTGTATGCAGACCTTACCCCTACCTCGTGGAGGTAGAGAGACTGTTTCCGAAAGACCCTCAACTCAAGTGAAGAAAATCAAAGTAGTAATGGAAAAGAAAAACAATAATGAAGAAAACATAACAACTAATAGGAAAGCAATGCAAGGAACAGTAACATCAACAACATAGTGCGATAACCTAAACACAGAAAAAACATAAGATAACAGATACCAAAAGCTAGAATCGACATGCATAAGGCTAATACTCCGACAGACACAGTGTTCTAGACTAACACCAAGCCCTATCCTGTCGAAAAATAAGACAACGCTCGACTAACTACTAACCTTCTACCCTAATCCACGACCTCCATACACTCCTATCTAAGGTCATGTCCTCAGTCAAGATATTGGATCAACTTCTATTAGCTGTCAAACGATGCGATAAAAATAAGAAGCTACACCAACCCTTTCAAAACTTGATGAACACAGAGGGAAACTTTTAGTTCCAAAACTTGTTGAACTTTGCACTACATTAGAAAGTTCTTGCTTGTCCTTTATATAGATAACTAGGAAATTACTGGTTAAAGTCTATAAGACTATTAGTGGTATTAGAAGCTACAGAACAATTTTATATTCTGTCTAAAAGACAGATGGATCGTCGATAACCATTGATTTAAACAAAGTGAGCACGAAATGTTAATGACCTCTACAATTTGAATACATCTAGTATGACAAGATTGAACAATTGATAACCAAAGTCACATACAGTTTGGTATGTTTTTTTCAGAATTAGGCAATGTATCTCATTCTCCTTATCACATGGTACAAATATTTTTCACCAGGAGGAAATCAAGAACATGATACTTTGTTCAACATACGACAAGTGAAAAAAGGCTTTACATTTATTTGATGCTTGAATTTGTTCTGTTTGAGGAATTTATTCTAATGTAGACATAGACTAAAGATCGCGAAAAATATCTTGTTTGATAATAACTTAGGAGTAACATATACATTTCAGAATTCATTCTCTCAACTAAGAACTCATAACACCAACAACGTCTAAATTTTGAATCTGCCACGGAATAATTCCATGATCATGCTCATTCTCTTTAGCTGTTTCATAACATGTACGAAAGTAGTTCTACTATTAAGATTTTAATAGTAATAACGAATATTAAGCTTTGTAGCTATAGAACAGAATGTCACTTGCCTTCACTTTAACTTTCTGAGAAGAAGCTAATTTTCTAAAAGTGAACAACTTTCTGTCCTTTATAGTATTAATTAATAAGGACTTCTTAGAACTTTTTTGATATGATTTCCAACAAAGTTCTTTTATGTTTTTGTTTTTTTGGAACCCTAGGATAACCCGCAGCAGTGAAATGCCTCACTGTGTAATAGTCTGTAAACCACATAGGAAATGTAATAGACTGTAAACCACACAGGAGATGCAAACCCGCGCAGAAGGTATTGAGGGGGAAGTGATCCCGGATCATTAGTATAGATAACCACCCTCCAAACCAACTGAGTCATTCCAAAGGACGGACAAATAATAAAAGAAGTTTATTATTCCAATTTTAGCAGAAAAAATATGCATTGGCTAGACAAAATCCAACTTTCATACGCCTTATTTAAAGACCATTGATAGTGGACCAACTTAGTACCTACAAATAAAGAAAATAATTTTTTCCACCAAATTAATTTGCTTTAGGTTCCATATATAATTAATTATTATATTTAAAGAACATCAAAAGGGTAAACGTGTAGTTATGTGTCTCATATCTTTTGTCTCTTTTTTTAAAAAACAAATTAATGAAACACGCAAATGGTAATATTGACATTAAAAATTAAAAAGTCATGATAGTTTATTAGGAGGATAGTATCCACTTTTATTGAAACTTTTAAGAGGCATATGTCCCATAATATATTAATAAATACCCTTTCTGTCCTAATTCATGTGATACATTTTAATAGACACAAAGTCAAGGAAGAAAAGAAAAGAAATATTCTTGAAATTAATGGTCTACAATAACACAAGATATTTGTATGGCTATTATAGAAAGATTAAAGATAACTACCTCTAAATATAAAAAGATATCCTTTATTTTGGGAAAAAACTAAATAGTTTTCGGAGACGGACTAAAAAAAGAAAAGTGAATAACATAAATTAGAATCGAAAAAGTACTAAATTACACACATTATCACAAACAAGCACTTTTTTTTTGGCATAGAAATCTCCGAGGGTCAATTGCTCATGGTTCGAAACTCCATGAATAACGGGCTCGTCTTGCTATGTTTCTTCACTTAAACCCCCAACATTTTGTCCGTAACATAATTCAAACCAATGACATTCGTTTAACCAACATACCACATAGTGCACTCTAATACTAAACCAAAGCACTAGGGGTAAATGAAAGTAAGCAAACAAATAGTATTACTATTCACAAACTTAAAATTCTGAATTCGCCTCTTTCGAAAAGTAAAATGTAGACAAAAATGTTGAGACAAACAGTATTTTGGAAAGGCAAACATAACATAAAGCAAGATATGCACACTCTATGGTCCAAATTAAAAAACAAAAAATAAAAAATTCCACTTATTCTAAATTTATTTTTTAGAGAAAAAAAAACAAACCTTCAAGAGGAACAAGATGCAAGAAACCATATGCTGTCCTGGTTCAATGAATCTAACACCACTGAAAAATAATCTCTCTCTCTCATCATATCAAAAGGAAAATAGAAAAAAAAAGGCTAATCATGAGATTCTTCAAAAGAAAAACCTCAAACTTGTTATGATTTGTTTGGTTATAAGAAAATTTGGAGGAAAAAAAAGTTCAAAGAAAGTGGAGTGACAAAGGCACAATGAGAGACTGATGCTTATTTGGAGTATTAAATTATGAAGATATAAGAAGATTTTATTATTATAGTTTGTACAAAAAGGGGGAAAAAAGTACCATTAATTATTTTTCCATTAAAGCTTCAAGTGTGAATATGAGGAAAAAAAAAAGTCAGTCAAAATTAACTCCACAAATGTAATATTAGTACTCTCCTTTTTCGGTAATACTTTAATTTAATACTCTATTTTGATATATTTTGTGTATCTTTAGTTTAAAATTATAAAATTTAAAAGTCATTTTTATTTATTTAAAAATTGTGTCAAGTCAAAATCAAACAAATAAATTATAAAGTCAGTCGTCGGTTTTGGTTTGAGGTTTTAATTAAGTTCCAAATAATGTTTTGAATAGTGACATAATGTGGTCTAGGTTCAAAAAAGTTAAAACAGACAACCTTGTTTTTATTTGAAGAAAAGTCTAATGTTTGAAAAGTCTATAGTGATCTAGACTTTAGGGTCTTGCCACTATATATGAGGCAAAAGTCTCCTTAGGAAAAAGAAGATGTGGAATGAATAATAGTCAAAATAACTAAAACTGTTTGGATTCTGTTTATTTTTAAGTGTTTTAAAGTTAAAATAGCTTTTAAATAGTTTTATAGTGTTTGGATAAAATTAAAAAGTGTTTTTAAGCTCTTATTTTAAGTTAAAATAATAAAAATAAGTCAATCCAAACAGGTTTTAAAACTCTCTATGTTCCTTTTTATTTTATTTTATATAATCGTGATTAGAAATCATCTAATATTCTTATAACAAGATATGAATAGATGGAAAGAAATTATCTAATATTTTTATGTTCGCTAGAATTGAGTATTTACAAAACTTTATGTTTCTCATAAGGTCATACATGTTCTTCGTTCCATTTTATATGTCACTGTTTGAAGTATGAGAGTCAAATTATATAGTTTCTTGGTGTGAATTTGATTATTTGACCATAGATTCTCATTGTTTTACATAATATATTTACATATTTGACAAATATATAAAGAATACTATAAGTCAAATAGTTCACAACTAAAAATATTTGAAATAAAATAGGCCATGGAAAACTCATTTGGCTCTCTTCAAATAGTAATAGTATCACACAGTTCTAATTTATTTTCTTGCCTTTTGTTTTAAAATGTCATATTTTTATATTTAGTAAATTTTTAATGCTAATATTTTTATTTTATCCTTAATGATACTTAGTTATATTACAAGGAGGAGGTGACATATTTAAAACGACACAATGGAAATAATATTTTTTTATACATTATACATGCATTTAATTTAAAACCGCTTAATTTAAACATCTTCTTTATATTCTTAAGTTTCTTGTCTAAAAGAAATAGTAAAAACAATAATACTATTTCCTTCATTTAAATTTATTTGTCTTACTTTCTTTTTTAGTCTATTTTCAAGAAAATATTTCTTTCCTTTTTTCGGCAACTATTTAATTCCAACTTTTCACACGACATATTTAAGATCACAAGATCAAATGTCATTTTGGTACATTCTACATATATTTAGTTTAAAATCATTAAATTCAAAAGTTTTCTTTAATTTCTTAAATTTCGTATCAAGTCAAAACCAAACAAACAAATTAAATACAGAAAAATTTATATTAATTTATTATGTTTGACGATGATAAGTCTTTTATAGAAACATTAATTTATAGTAAAATACACACCTCATTTATTATTTTTCTATAATAAAAAAAGGTACAAATTTATTATGAATAAAACTCTCCCTGTCCAACAATAATTGTCCACTATTGACTTGACACATCCCTTAAGACACAATAAATAATAGAGATAATATTACAAATTTAATCCTTTGACTTTATTAAATTTAATCCTTTGAGAAATGTGTTATATGATAAATAATATTTAATAGCAAGGATAAAATAGTTACAAAAGCAAATTATCTCTTGATTTCTTAAATTGGACAACTATTTTTAGTATAGTGGACAATTATTGTTGGACGGAGAGAGTAACAACAAAGGAGTAATTATTTATTTTAAGAATTGTTTGCCAAAAACCAAAATATCACTTATTATGGAGAGGAGTAGGTACACTGAATTTAAGTAGTATAAATTATAGTTGGAACAGTAAGACCGCAACTTTAATGTCAATAAATTGTAAGCTGACTTTCACATTCACAAATTTTAAACGGTTACCAACTCATAGGTATTTTTTTAAAAAAATATTTGTTTTTTTTTATTTTTTATTTTTGTATCGAACAATTCACTTTCTCCGTTTTATTTTACTTAACTCTTATATAATAAAAATAGATATTTTATTTTTATTAATTTCTTTTAGCAAATCATAAGAAATTTATTATTTTTATCCAATATAATCATTAAATAAATACATGAAATTGTAGTAGTGAAATTTAAAATTTTAAAATATGATTAATAAGGTTAATTTAATAAAATAAATCTCTAATACTCCTTCAGTCCAACAATAGTTGTCCACTATTGACTTGGCACACCCCTTAAGAAACAATAAATAATAGGGGTGATATTACTATATTATCCTTTGACTTTATTATATTTAATGCTTTGAAAAATGTGTTAGATAACAAATAATAGTTAATAGCAAGGGTAAAATAGACCAAAAATGTAAATTATATCTTGATTTTCTAACTTGGACAAGTATTGTTGGATAACTATTTTTGGTATAGTGGACAACTATTGTTGGACGGAGGGAGTAGCTTTTTTTTATGGGATTTGCAAATCAACATGGTCCAGCACAAAATGTACTTCTAAGTAATTGCCCCAAATGTATTTGATCGCCCAACGAATACAACCTACACAAAATAACAAAAATACGGATTTGCTCTAATTTAAGTTGTATTCATTTGTTCTACTGTATTAATTGTTATCAACTTGTATTACTCGTACGTATCCATTTGCTCTAACTTCATTTGTATTCATTCATTTTATTGTATAAGTGTGTATCACTTGTATTTATTCACTCTAGAATAGTAATAATTATTGAAATCTTAATTGATTGTTATTATTCCACCTTAATCATGAATCTAAAGACATCTCCAGCGTATGCGGAAGCTATAACTTGAAATAATAGCACTTTATTATATTTTTTATTGCTAATGATTGTTCAAAAGAAGGGGGAAAAAGTGAATCATTAAGAATAATACATTTGAAAAGAAAAAATAAATTAAAGAATAGCAATAATTTTTGACTTTAGAATACATTACTCGTGGCATTTTAATAACTTCAAAATTGTTATTAGTCAAATAAGATTTTAAATAATTAAACAAATGGAAAACCAAATTGTCGGCCTAAAAGTATAAAATTTAAGACATCTCAAAATTTAATACTTGTATTTTAGTTCCAATAATTCACAGATTATTCAAAACCTATGGCGGACCCTTATTGTTTGATACTAATACGTTGACAAATGTTATATTAGCGCTATAACAAATAAAGAATTTCGTGTCAATTATTGACTTATAACCAACACTTTATACAAATATTGCTAAAATCTTTAACGACTCTAGATGCTATGAAATTAATTCAATTATCGCTAAATGTTTCTGCATCAATAAATATTATCGATAAAAAAATTAATCTATTGTTAGTAAATATCTCTTTTGTTGTATTGTAGCTATATATCCTCCTAATATTATGTATTATTGCTCCTCTATATTAAAATATAAATTTTCCTTTTTAATATTCTTGCCTATCTCACTCTTTTTAAAGAGATTCAAGCTCATTGACTTATAATTTTCACGGTTAGGCATATAATTCTTGACTTGTCCCCTTCATGATATAATGAATGTCAGACAACGTCGTGTGACTCAAACAACTTCAAAACTTCAAATAATTATAATGGATCTAGATCCATATAGTTTCAAAACACGTTATTATAATTTTAAACTTATGTTCTTATATGTCTAACATCTTTTATGTGTTTTATTGATACGAAATATGTTTAGAATATTACACTATGTAAATCTAGAATCGTTTGGGACAAATGCTATTAGAAAAATAGAGATTAACAATGGATAAATTTTATAGTCAAACAATAAAATCAATTTGTAATCTTAATTAGCGGTATATTATCAAAAATATTATTTATTAATTACGAGCTATTTATCAATAAATTACCAAAAAAAAAATCATAACTAATTTTAATATTTTTTTTAATAGTGAAATGCCATTACTTGTCCCCATCTTTGTTCAAGAATCAAGAAGAAAATATAGAGTTGAGAGAGTTAATTAGTGGATGAATTTAGAGCAAATTAATATGGTTGTTTGAAAGATAAGGTAATGTGGCTGATAATGACGTGTTGAAAATTTTTCGATGAGGAGCGATTGATCCAGTTGAGAGAGCGTAGGAGACAGGTAAGATGACAAAAGCCTCTCATTATTATTATTTCACTTTTATGCTTCAGTCAGGTCAACTTCTATTCTGCTTGTTGGAAGGTTCGTCCGGATCTCTTCCTAGGTCAACCCACTCAATATCCGAGAGAGGGTAGGCTTTTGGCGGCCACAGAAACGGCGGATAACGTTAGATAGCTTTTTTTCTCTGGCAGTCTAAAATCTTTCCAATCACTCAGGAAAGCCTATACCTGAAAAAGGAAAACCCTCTCTTTACTTGCCATTGCAATATCGAAAACCGCAGAAAGAACACTAGTTGTATGAGGGGACCCTTTTTGTCAGCATACTCTCTCTCCCCTTAATTTCCTCAAATTCCCATCCATTCCATCTTTGCAATTTATTACTACTTCTTTTTCTTTTTCACTTTTATATTTTTCACAACTCTCTTTTGACTCCTTTGTGCTTTTACTAACTAATTTGATTAGCTCTTCCTTTTAGTCATTGTGCCCTTTAACTAAATCAATGAAGAAAAATAATCCACGTATCCCTCAATTAAATCAACTAAAGCATAGTTAATCCTAGTACCCTTCAAAAAAAAACTTTAAAAATTTTCATTTTACATCTCAAAAAATTGAATCAAATCCAAAGAAGACCTCAAACAGATAAATTTTGAACAAAAAATTTCACATAAAATTTAAAATTACAATAAAAGATGTTCACTGAATATCAAAAGTCAAACTAAATAATTTAACTTGAAGTTTACTTGATTTGATTTTAATTTTAAAAATTGACATAATTAATTTTGGTTTTAAGTAAATATAAATTTAAAAATCACACCAAATTGTCTATATGTATATTTATTTTTAAATTTTTAACTTCACACACACATCTATGTATATGTACATATTAACCTTTAGCCATTTTTGTTTGTAATCTAGGTGTTACCCATGATGTGAATTCATTTTTTTTTTCTTTACCTTCTAGTTTGATTCGTAATTTTCATTTTGATGATTCTAAAAATTGATTTCATGTTCAAAATGATTTGTTTTGAGTGCTTTAATTATTCATCACCATTTTTTTAAACTATCGTCAAAATATCTTAGTATATCATAACTAAATCTTTTTTTTTTAAAATTATACAAAGAAAAGTTCACCAATGAATAAGTGAGAGCATGTCTATAAATATTCTAAAATCACTTGTCACTCAATTTTTATTTTTAAAAATTTCTTTTAAACTTTTGTACTGTTAAAAAAATTAAATTATAAATCTAAAAATCAATAAAAAAAACATAAACAAGAAAAGAAGACTGATACTTTTACAAAGTTCAATCTTTTAATCATATTAGTGAGTACAGGGAAAAAGGGGGATAAGATTTGGATTATTATTAATTTATTTATCCCTCTTCAATTTCTGAAAAATAAAAATCTAACGGAATTAAAAAAAGAAGGGGAGATAAAAATTAAAATACTATGAGGAGAAGGGGTGTTGGAAAGAAAAAGGAAAGATTGGGTAATTTGAGGAAAGAGAGTGTGAGATAGTGAAAAAGATCACTAAACACTTGTCAAGAGCTAACGTGCCGCATACAACTATTGTTAGTTGTACCTCATGCTTATTAAAAATTTTCTGTTGGATTATCTACTTGACTTGAAATTTAAAATGAAGTCAACAAATTGTAGATATTTTATATTTGAATATTATTTTCTCTGTTCCAAAATAATTGTCATGTTTTATTTCTTGAGGGTCAATTTGATTAGTCTTTGAAATTAAATTGAATTAATTCAACTCAATATTTCATAATTGAAATTTTTATATCAAAAGCCTATATAAAAAGTATTATAAATTGCAATTTTTTGGGAAAAGGGCCAAGAATACCCCTAATCTATTGGAAATGGCTCAAAAATACCCCTCTTCCACCTTTTGGTCTAAAAATACCCTTCACATTTGTTTTTGGCTCAAAAATACACCCTCCTTTCACCTTTTGGTCTAAAACTACTCTCAACCCAAATTTAATTAAATTGAATTCTTTTACTAATTAGTTAACTCTTTTATTTATTCAAATTCTTAATATTAGCTCATCCTAAAATATTTAAGACTAAATTTTTAAGTCTAGTGTAAAAGAAAATAAATAATTTATTGTGTAAAAATAAAAAACAAAATTTGTAAATTTTTTATTCTTATTCTTATTCTTAAAATAACACAATAAAATTCTTATTCTTCATTTTTACAAAATAAATTATTTATTTTATTTTACATTTTACGTACTATTATTTTATGTTTTAATTTGTGGACTGATGGTTTTAATTATATTCAAATTATCATATTAAAATATAATTATATCAATATTTAATTTTTTTAATTTGATTTACTTTGTTAAAATTTGATTCAAATCATCCTTCAGCTGCTTGAAAATAATGGACCTTAGAAGGCTAGTAATATAGCAGATGCCGTCTTGTTTTTGGCTTATGAGGACTCTCAATTTTGTCACTGGACATAATTGAATATAATTGAAAAAATCATTTCGTAAATTATAGTGTATAAAACTAAAATAAAATAAAATAAAGAATTTATTGCGTAAAAATAAAGAATAAATTTTTTATTGTATTATTTTAAGAATAAAAATAAGAATTTTATTGTATTATTTTAATAATAAGAATAAGAATTATTCTTCATTTTTACACAATAAATTTTTTATTTTTATTTTAGAACAAATAAAAGAATTAACTAATTAGTAAAAGAATTTAATTCAATTAAATTTGGGTTAAGAGTATTTTTAGATCAAAAGGTGGAAGGAGGGGTATCTTTGATCCAAAAATAAAGGCGGAGGGTATTTTTAGACCAAAAGGTGGAAGGAGAGTATTTTTGAGCCATTTCCAATAGGTTAGGGGCATTCTTGGCCCTTTTCCCCAATTTTTTTAATATATCAATTTGCTGAAATTTTAAAATATTAATTAAAATTAACTTAATTTAATTTTTAAAATAAAAAATATAACAACTAATTCGGAACGGAGGGAGTACATGACACCCCTAGCACAACCTTTGACTATCTTCTTCGAGCGTCCACATTGCTCCTATATGATTGATTAAATTGATAGCATAAAATAAATATTAAATAATTTATTACAATAAATTTAATAATTAATATATTATCAGTATATATAGTTTTTAATCCTATGGATTATTCAATTTTGGGCACAATTAACATGTATTTCAATACGGCCATGTTATGTGAAATTGTCTTCGTGACTTGTATTATTGGAGTTTAACGTCTACAAATTAAATTCTACAGAAAATTTTCTGCTATAAATAATAATTTGTTGAAAGGGGGAGAAAGAGAAACAAACTAATTTAATTTAATATATATTTGTTTGGAACTCTCAGGACAACTCACAATTTCCATCACAGTCTTCGCCCTTCGAATGAGCACTAGCTATGTGATAATTTGCTCATTGTGTAATAACTCACAAACCACACAAAAAAACGTAAACTGCAACCACCATAACCTTTTTTTTAATTGTAAAGGGACAAATATAACCATTTCCCCTTTCTTAATCCCTCTAATCAACCATTGCATTATTTTATGGCAGTATTTTAGCAAAATTAAAAATAAAAATGGCAGTATTATGTTATCTAGCTTATTTAACTTCTTTTTTTATTTTTCATTCGGTGTCTAATATTCGTATTATAGTTTGACTATTTCGGATTCGCACTGAGTAGGATCCCATTCAAGAGAAGCGCTCCCTACCAAGAATTTTTCTATATCCAAAACTTGAACCCGATACCTCTGATTAAGAGAAAAACAGTTTCATCCACTGCACCACATCTGTTGATGGTTATAGCTTATCCAACTAAATGACCCTTTGTATTAAATAAAATCAAGCTGAGAAAATGTGTCAAACATCAACAACCTGCCCCTTATCATCCTGTGCCTTCACAAGTTTTCCTTTTAGTATTAATATAAACAATAATATTTCTAACTTTGAACTATTCATAGTAAAAAAATAATCGGATTTGGACAAAACTCAGGAAAGAGACATCTTTTAACAGATTGTAAGTAGTTAAAATTCAAATTATTCTCATTACCTATTACAGTTAAAGGTGTCAAATGAGAGCGGATTGAGTTGAATTTAGACATGTTAAAATAAACTGAGTTCATAAATAGACAAGTTATTGACTCATCCAAAAATTACTTGGTTCAAAATGAACTAACATGCGGGTCATAACTCAACCCCTTCAATTATTACTAAGTTTTACTTGTTTCATTATTCTTTTATAATTTTTTCGGTTCCTAATAAAACTCTTTTTTATTTCTATTAATATGACTATATATATATAACATATTAGATGATTTAAAAAAAAAAATATTAAATGAATTTATGACAAAAATTTTCATAAGTCAACTTGGGCTACATATCAACCCAATTTTTAATGAGCTGAAATGAACTGAACTAAACTAAAATGGATTAAATTAATAAGTGGGTCAGTAATCCGTCCAAATTTAAACGAGTTAAATAAATTATATTTTTATGGACTAAATTTACTACCTCTAATCAATAATATTCCATTCAACCTAACATTCATATGAAAATAGGATTAAAGAAGTCACGGGCTCATGAATTGCTTAGGATGTCATTGATATGTGGGGTTAATTATAATGATCAACTACTCAAAAAATAAATAAATTTCAAGAATGAAAAATTAAAAATGTGGATAGAGATTAACATAAATATAATAATTATGATTGAGATAATAGGTAATGGTACATAGAATTGACGTGTGGTTAATTAAGTACTTTGCTGAGGTATGTACTGACTGTTTAATTTGAAATAATTTAAAATGAAGTCAACTTATAGTAGTTGTTCTGATTTTTATTATTTTAACACGTGAAAAACTTAAGAAGACCGCCATTGGTAAACTAATTATTTTTTAATATGTAAGTCAAATTAATGCACATTGGGTCCAAGTAACACAGAAACATAAGTGAATGAAAGAAGAAAGGCACGAGAAAAAAGAGAGCATATTAGCTAGTGATTGAAGGGTGATGTAAAATCGATCTATTTCTAGCGTTAAATTCACATTTAGTCCATTCTCCTAGTTAGAAGTTTATCAAGGTCATAATTGATATCATCAAGATTGTCACTATTATCAATATTGTCATTATCATCAATATCGATTTCATCAGGAAGAAAACCTTTAGATTTGTTATCCAGGAACTTGTGTAAATATGTCATAATGAAAGAAACACATATAAAAATTTGTCGCTAGGTATTTAACCAAATAGGATGGTCCAATTCCTATAGAACTTATCACTAAATTTCTCCTAGAGGGGGATAAGGCTAAGCAGATCGAAGAGGATGAAAAATAAAAATGATTTTTCTCACAAGAAATTTGTAAATAAGTGATTGTTTGGTGATTCTAATTATTAACCGAGGGCAAAAGATTTTTCTCACAAGAAATTTGTAAATAAGTGATTGTTTGGTGATTCTAATTATTAACCGAGGGCAAAAGTAAATATTTATGCTGCTACACTTCAACAAATAAAGAATATAGTGGCAATTAATACTTTATATAAATGCCACTAAAAGCTTTAACGATTCTAGATGTAATGTCATTAGCTCAATGTGTTATTGGTGTTGCTTTGGTGATTTATGGATAAAGATTAAATCCTTTTTCTTTAGATGCATTTGTCTTCTTTTTTTAAAAAAATTCTAATTATTGTCATGAGAAGGAATCACAAAAAATAGAGATCCCAATTATTAGTGATGAATATTAACAATAGAATAATTGCTATAATATATTTAATGTACAGTTTCTTTGTATACCATAAGGCTGCTAGTTTTTGACAATAATTGTTACTATGTTATTAGTTTATTGCTATTATTAGAACTAACATGAGAAAAGGCATATGCCTTTCTTAGTAGTGACTGTTTTAGACATGTATAAATATGGAACACATGGTTCATACTCTTGATATATGAGAGAGCATTTACTTCAAGATTCAATAAAAAAACTTGAAAGAGATAAGTAAAATAAAATAAAATGTGTTCACAACCGAACGAGAGCATCAGCATCGAGCTGCAACAGTTTCAGCTCGATGCTGATGGAAGGAATGAGAGAACTCAGTGGCTTCTGAATTCTCCGGAGCCACTAAGTTTTTGCAATGAGCTCATCAATTCAGTTACTAAAACTGTTTTGCCACAAAAAAACAATTTTTTTTCTTCAAACTCAAAGCAATGCAAAGCTGGAGTCTTTTCATTCTTGCAAGGGTTATTTCCAATTCTTAGTTGGGGAAGGAATTATAAAGCTAATATGTTCAAGCATGATTTGTTGGCTGGCTTAACTCTTGCCAGTCTTTGCATTCCTCAGGTATAGCAAATAAAGATAAGGTGTTCGTTCTTGAACCGTGTGTGACCAGTTCATCTAAAATCTTAAGCAGTTAGAGAGCATGATGTTTTATGTATGTTCTCTCATGTGAGGGCATGATGTTTTTATAGGTCAAGCACGTGAAATTTTTTCTTGATAATAGGTGAAGTGACAAACATAAGACCTCTACTTACTCTGGTACCATGTTGAGTTGTGCGACCATATTTCTAACAGCTTAAGCTTTTAGATGAGACTGGTCATAGAGTTTAGCATTAGTATTTGTTCCTCACACCTTTTGAAATGTTAGAGTTTAAAAATATAATTTCTTGCAGAGTATAGGATATGCTAATCTTGCAAACCTTGATCCTCAATATGGCTTATGTAAGTTTCAAAACCAGTGTAATTGCTTTTTGTTCATCTCTTTTTGAAAGCTTATATCTTTTCATGTTTATATATTTTAGATACTAGTGTTGTGCCACCATTGATATATGCTGTGATGGGGAGTTCACGAGAGCTCGCTATTGGCCCTGTTGCTGTTGTATCACTACTGCTTTCTGCAATGGTTACCGAAATTGTAGATCCTGCAGTTGATCCTATTGCTTATACAAGCCTTGTTTTCACTGTCACTTTCTTTGCTGGTACATTCCAAGCTGCATTTGGACTATTAAGGTAAAGCTCTTTTAGAAAATGTTGAAAAGTTCTCTTTTTTGGAATATGTATGTTAATCTTGATTAGAGGTAGTTACTAGTTAGGAGGTTGCGGAGGGCACGGATAAAGGTAGAAGGTTAGTAGGTAGTAGAGTGTTGTCTTACTTATCCTTCCATACTAGTAGTCATGTATTTCTCCTATAGTTTCTTTGTCCTTTTATTTTTTTTACTATCTACTGTCTCTTGAACTTCCATTATTGCATTGTAGTTACTGTTCCTTTTTATGCTTTCTACAGTATTTTGCCATGATTTCTTCCTTTCCTTTATTTCTTCTTCGATCTTCTTTGATATGCAACGGAGGGTCTAACGGAAACAACCTCTCTACCCTCAAGGTGGGGGTAAGGTCTGGGTACACTCTACCCTCCCCAGACTCCACTTGCGAGATTACACGTATGTTGTTGTTGTATGTGCAGGTTGGGATTTCTTGTGGATTTTCTTTCACATGCTGCCATAGTGGGATTCATGGGAGGTGCAGCCATTATAATTGGTCTTCAACAATTAAAAAGTCTAATAGGAATTAGTCACTTTACTAACAAAACTGATGTAGTTTCTGTGCTTAAAGCTATTTTCAGATCATTTCATGATGAGGCAGTAAGTTTCTGAACTTCTTTTCGATTGATTTTTCGCGTTTTCATCTTACTGATTTCCATTGGACTTTTTTCAGTTATCTCCTATGAATTTTATACTTGGCTGTTCATTCCTCATCTTCATCCTCGTAACCAGATTTATAGTAAGTAATAAGGTGTACTCATTTGTCATCGATCAAATTTTGGCCTTTTTTTCCTGTTTCATTCACTAATCTATTGGCCACCTGAAATATACTGCAGGGTAAAAGGAATAAGAAACTATTTTGGCTACCAGCTATTGCTCCTTTGTTATCAGTCATCGTATCGACCTTGATGGTTTATTTAACGAAGGCTGATCAACACGGAGTTAAAATTGTAAAACACTTCAAAGGGGGTCTGAATTCAAGTTCAGTTCATCAATTACTGTTCAATGGTCCACACCTTGGACAAGTCGTGAAAATTGGACTAATTTGCGCTCTGGTGGCTCTAACTGTATGTCTCTACTCTTTGTTCTCCCTTTTTGATTTCCAAAAGATCACTAAATTAGGAGGGTTCATTCATAATGTTGAAATGATCTTGGTTTTTCTCAGGAAGCCATTGCTGTGGGACGATCTTTTGCTTCGATGAAAGGCTATCATCTTGATGGCAACAAAGAAATGGTAGCCATGGGTTTCATGAACATTGTTGGATCTTTAACTTCTTGCTATACAGCAACTGGTGAAATCTCAATTCCTTACACTTACACATATTATGTTCAAAATGTTGAATATCCTTATGATACGAGTTCTGATGTACTCCCTCCGTTTTAATTTGTTTGTCTTACTTTTCTTTTTTTGGCAACTCCTTAAATTTAACTTTCCACGTGACATGTTCAAGACCATCAAATTAAAGTGCATTTTGGTACATTCTTCGTATCGTTAGATAAAGACCACAAGATTTAAAAGTCTTTTTTACTTTCTTAAAGTGTGTCAAGTCAAAACCTGACAAACAAATTGAAACGGAGGGAGTAATAAGTTTTGCTGAAATTTTTTTACAGGTTCATTTTCAAGGACAGCAGTGAATTTCAGTGCAGGATGTGAAAGTGTGGTATCAAACATAGTTATGGCTATCACAGTTTTCATATCTCTGGAATTGTTAACCAAGCTTTTATACTACACTCCACTAGCTATCCTTGCATCGGTTATTTTAGCCGCGCTTCCTGGATTGATAGACATAAATGAAGCATATCATATCTGGAAAGTAGACAAGATGGACTTCATTGTTTGCATTGGTGCCTTTTTTGGAGTACTGTTTGTCTCTGTTGAAATTGGCCTTCTAGTCGCGGTAATTTTGAAGTCTCTGTCTCTCTGAATTTACAAGAAAACAACTTGCATTAAACAAATGTTATACTTGTCCCCTCAAACAAACATCTTGTGACTTAGAATCATTTGTGGGTACCATGCTATAATGGAATTTTGGCTCTTGTCCTTATAAAAATACAAGATTCATGTCAACTCTCTGGTCATTTGTCTTTTTCTTTGCAACTTGAAACTAAACAAAGACTAGAAAAACATCATCCATAGAAAATCAAATCACAAATGCTTGATTGATAGTATAATATTTGAGTTAACTTATCAGACGGTCACTCAACTAATAGTTTTTATCTTAGAAAGTCGCTCAACTTTGTTTTATAACAGAAAAGTCACTCAACTAATTTAGTAATGTCTATTTGGTCTATTGCAGGTTGGCATTTCATTTGCTAGAATAATACTAGACACGATTCGAGCAAGTACAGAAGTACAAGGCAGACTACCTGGAACGACAGACACGTTTTGTGACATTACACAATATCCAGGAGCCACTAGTACTTCAGGCATCTTGATCATCAGAATCAACTCTGGTTCACTTTGTTTTGCAAATTCTACTTCCATAAGAGAGAGGTATATATACATAATTCGCGCTCTTATGCAAGTGGAACTTAAGGAAATAAACTTCAACCCTACTTACTTTTCAACTTATTTTGTTTCTAGGGTGATGAAATTGGTGACACACACAAATGGTAATAAGGTGAACACAAAGGAAAATGTTCATTTTGTAGTTCTAGACATGTCAAGTAAGTTTCATAACTAGTATCATTTCCAAATACTTGTCTTCTTGTTTCATATTTTCATGAGTTTATTGTAACTACTAAGATAATCTTGATCTGATTTGTTTGCAGATGTAATGAGTGTGGATACATCAGGAATAGTGATGTTAGAAGAGCTGCACAGGGAATTGGTTTCACAAAGCATACAAGTAAGAATTATACAAAGGTTTATCATATATACACTAATAAAATAATGTCTGCGTGGAAACCTTGGAGCAACAGTAAAATTGTCTCAGTATCATCTATAAGTCATGGGTTCGAGCCGTGCAATTAGTCATTGATGCTTGCATCAGGGTAGGCTTCTTACATTACATCCCCTTAGGGTGGTGCGCGGGCCTTTCTCGGGATCATGCGTTAATGCGGAATGCTTTATGCGCCCGACTATCCTTTTATACATTAGTAGTGTCTAAATTAACATACTATCGTAAGTTATAGCAGGTTATTTGTCTTATTTTTCAGGTTACTAATTTTACTTATTGTGAGCACTTACCAACCTTTATACCATGTCATTCTTTTTTTTGCAGTTAACAATAGCTAACCCAAGATTAAGAGTGATTAACAAAATGAGGACAGCAAAATGTTTTGACAAACTAGGAAAAGGATGGATTTTCCTTACTATAGGGGATGCTGTAGATGCCTGCTTGAGTCTCAAAATAGCTGATCCTAGCTCTACCAATTGTTGAAATTTTATATATTTTGTTATATAATGCTTCTTCTTGTGTATACAAAGCATTAACAACAAAGAATGAGAAAGAGCCACCACCAATTATGTATCTCATCATATTTATAAAGTTGATAAAACACAATCTTGAAAGATATTGTCAATGACGACCTAATATATAGATAGACAGTTTAACTTGATTTTAACTGACAACTATACACTTTAACTTTGAGGATGCACATTCAGAGACCTCAACTCTTCTCTATTGTGCTAATTGAGCGCTCCAACTTATGAAATGATCATCTAGACACCTTCAAAATTTATGTCCACATCAACATCGGGTGTCCACGAGATATAGTGGATACAAGTTGGAGTGTTCAGTTGACAATTGAGACTAAACTAAGATATTTAGATGTGCACTCTCAAAATTAAAGTGTTTACTTGTCAGCCAAGATCAAGTTTTAGTGATTGTTTACGTATTATGCCTATATATAAAAATATATAACTAAACTCTAGGCATATATAAATAAACTTAGAGCATATATAACTGAACTGCAAGCGTATATGACTGAACTTCTATCCTAACAAGATTTAACAACTTGTTCAGGTCAATCAATTATACCCTAAATAATACACCAAAATTGAGTTTAGGGGTTATAGAAACCCACAAAGTTGACTTTGGATTAAGGCCGTGTATCGATCAATTTTGAAGTTTATCAGTTTGTAGATATGTTAAATTATTATAGAATCATTAAGATATTAGTTTCTCGGTTTTTGATCATTATCAATTTGACTATTGGACTGAGATGCTCAATATATACTTGTTCAGGTCAATCGATAATATCCTAAATAATACACTAGATCGTTTGGTAGGGTATATAAGAATAATATTAAATATATTACATTAGTAATACTCACATTAATTATGCAGAGATTATTTCTTATGTATTGTTTGATTTGGTGTTTTCTTAAAAAAAAATTATTTACAAAGATATCCTCCACAAGTATGGTGGAAAAAATAAAATAAAAGAGGTTTTGAGAAATAATTAGATCTTTAACTATGCTATTACATGCATTAAATCCCGTTGCATTATATGATATTAGATAATACAGACCTCAATACATAATAGCGAAAAGAATGTACCAAATAAAATAGTACTAATACACAAAACTAATGCATGTATTATTTCTTCTAAAACACACTACCAAACGACGCCTAAAATAGAGTTTAGGGGTTATAGGACCCTGAATTATTTTTCGGGTTTGTTAATAAACGACGCCGTTTCGAAGCTTTAAAGAGGCAATTTAAATAGCCCGACCCGACAATAGAAGAAAAAACTGTTCTTCAATTGGAGAAGGAGAAAAAATGGGGGAAGAAAAAGAACGTAAAGAAGAATCAATTCAAAACCCTAATCCAAATCGCATTACACAAACCCAATTTCTCTCATGGAAGCGCCAAAAGGTCTCTTTTTTCTTCTCTTCATTTATCTATTTTTTTTGAAAAAATATTTACGGTATAGGGGATTACAAGGTGGTGAATCGAAAAGTTGACGTAGCCAATCAACTGAATTATTAAGATTAAATTAGCAGGGGATTATGTTATATGTTGCTTTCTTTCCTTTCAATGAGATAAAGAATTAATCTTTGAGGTTGTTTAATATGGTTGAATTATGAGAAGCTAAAAATGCTAAAACAGGGAAGCAATTCTAATATATTTAAGACGAAGAACGAGGTCATATCCATTTGAAAAGTTAGGTTCTAGTTTCCCATAGTTAATAATTTTATTGTTAAACTTGGATTAGCTCTGATTTTAGGCACATTATTTAATGTTTTATGTTAAATGGGTCGATAGAGGTAATTGATATAGATTATTCAGGTAGTTAGTTGCAACTAGTTTGGGATTGAAGCATAGTTGATCAATCGATTGTATTGAGTTCCCTATTATGGTTGTCATGTATATAGGTGAATGATCGCTTTCAGAACTAGCAATTAGCCTTTCTTTAGTACTGATAAAAAAATTGACTTTCATTAGCAAAAGCCATCTTGGAGGTTATATGAAATCAATTTTCCCATGAGTACTTTCATCTTCCCAGGCAGCAGTTTTACTGCTATTACGTGTATTCCTCCTACTAGACCTATTGATATGTTGTCCTTGAGTTCCTCTGAACCTTTTTTCCCCTTGGGAATCGGAGATGTAAAATGAAAATTATGCATTTTTTGAAAATGCGTCTATGATTGAAAAGTCATGTCAGTCAACTGTCAAGTGTATAGACCATTTTATAATTTTGATTTAGATGAAGAGATGCTGTTTTATGCTATGTTACTCGGGCTCTCCAAATATGTTGCTGCACTTGTGTTAGTCCTCCAAGAATGCCTGCTGTTGGAGGACCCGACACACACTCGTCGTTATTTTTGAAGAGTCCGAGCAACATAGTTTTTACGTTATTTGGAGCTAGTTCTCGTTCTGAAATTGTAATTTCTTATTGTTAATCACTAAATATTCGTTGATAACCTTTTTAGCTATTTAATGTATCAGTTCACCAAGTATGTTAATTGTTTGTACTGGCAACTAAAGACCAAATTTCATGAATGATGAGATGCACACCTTAGCAATCTGTTACATACAATAAAATAAAGTGCCACCTAAGTGAGGAAAGCAGAAAACCTTTCTTTAAGTGATTTTTACGGCTTAAGTGCGCGAGCCTTTAACAACACTACTTCCATTCTATGCCTGTACTCTTCTTCATTTAGATTGTGTGATTCATCTCTTTTCTCCAGAGTTTCCAATTTAATTAGAATCTTCATTTCATTTCTCTGAAATCAATTCTTCCTTTGATGCTGTAAGAGTTCCACCAATTGCTTTTCATTTTCACAATTTTTTTTTAGCTGTATAAGCTATTTCCAAATGTCTCCTTTTCCTCATTTTCACTAGTTCCTTTGATCCCAGCAGAATTGGTTTGTGTCGAGATGTAAGGTTCGCCACTATTACTGCTTGATCTTCTTAAAGACTTAAACTAGCTATTCAATTTTGTAGTGAACTACTTATCTATCTGGAGACTACTGGTCTGACTTGACCTTGGCCATTTGCTTATATATAAGAATTTTGTTGAGTTCTTTTTTGTTTAGTTATTTAACTTATCTGCGCCAGGTTTATTTTGATGTTTTTTTTTGTTTTAAAAAGATTGCTTCACTTCAATGAAGTGAACTTTTCGCTTCGCTTCACACTTCATACTTTTATGTGAAGTATGCCCTATCACTTTTTTGCCAAAAACGCTAGTCTCCATCAATGGTCTCGCACTTATTAGCCTGTAATACCAACAAATGTTCTAGTTTTCTTCTTAAAACTTGGTCAAAGACTCAAGTATGTGTTGGTATAAATTAATGGGAATTACTAGAAATGTTCTGGGTCCAGTTGCTGATGCATGTAGTAATATATTTTAGCCTATTTTCATTTGCTGGAAAAATTAATAGGATTTTAAAGCAACTTTCACCTTCTTTTTCGGTTGAGAAAATCATTTTCACCTTGTTAAACTCTTCAATCATTTAATTATGCTGTAAATCACCAAATAAAGGAAGTTCCTTGGAGTAGTGAAAGATTGGAAAGAGAATTTTAGGTTTGTGCTCAGGTTGGAATGAGGAAATCAGCTCTCACAGTCTCACTAATGTTCTGTTGCGCGAATTCTTCACTTTTAATATTGCACCCGTGTCGGATTCTCCAAATATGCACCACTTTTGGAGAAACTGACGCGTATCGTTGACATGTTTGAAGAGTTCGAGCAACATAGATGTTCTCACAAATTCTCATTCCTGTTTTATGGTCTTCATTTTATTGCATTCCTCATTCAAGGAATTTCATTGCCAATTCCTTAAAAATATTTTAGGCCATTTCTAAAAGGTTATTTGCAGATGTTTTGTTAGGATCAGAAAGTGGTAGAGGTGCTTGTATAATTTATAACACTTCGGTAAGGTAAGGCGTTCATTTTAGTCAACAAAGCCAAATATCCTTTGTGATAGCAATATCACCTTCACTGAAATTTAAGTCAGATAAATTGTTTTCACCCTGAGTATGGAGGAATTTCATTGAATGAATGGCCGTACCAAAGTTTGCTTTTGTTCATTGACTTTCTCTATTGTAGATGTCCTTTTTAAAATCTATTGTGGTTGAGAAACCTGTTGTAGTATTTTCATTATAGTCCTCATGAGTCCTGACAGATTTGGTATCATTTTCAGGACGCGGATGCATTAGCTAGAAAGGCTGAAGTCACAAGAAAGCGTGCAGAGGATATAGCTGCAGGGGCAGTGCAAATGAATGGTCGTGAACTTTTCTTGCACGAGCCTTGGGTCTTCGATAACTCCCTTTACTGATGTTGTTTTTCAGATAAAAATATCTTCCAAAGTAATTCTATTAACGTAGTTATTATTAAGACACAACTAAATTTGAATATTGTTGATTTGTTATGTGAGGACATCATGAGCTGCTTGCTTGAATAGAATCTTAAAATCTTTAAGTTGTTTTTTTAGTTTAGTATTCGTGTCTCTTTTGCGAAACTTTTGTTTGTTCTCAGTCTAGAAACAATAGTACAACACCAACTCAGTCATAATTGGCATATATATTATCGGATTATAATCTAATCTCAAATCCCAGACCAATCTCATGATTAATCCACCCAAACAAGGGTTTTTTCACCATTAAGTTAAAGTCAAACCCTCCCCTAAAGTCATTACCATAGATTCTAAGGCATAGGAATCAAAATACTAAGTTAGGAGAGTAGTTTACTTACCTTTACGAATGATTTTGATGGAGAACAAATAGAAGTTGCCCTAGGTCGGCCCCTGCACCTCACCAAAACATTCTTGAACGATAATGAGCTATTTTGAGGAGTTTCTACATTTACAGTGATTAACGCCAATATAGCGGCTCATAGCGGGAATTAAATTCTAGCCGCTATATAGCGGCATGTCACCCATTATAACGGCTTGCACGAGACAGAACCTCAGAAATCCTCCCAAATTAGCCTATTTCGTAACACAACTTCAAGACCGTGGTACTCAATTCACTTCTAAGTTTTGCGGCGCTATAGACCGTGGCCCAGCCCGCTATAGCAGTCTGAGCACTACTATAGCGGGCTCGACGAGACATCAGAGACTCAACATCCGGAAAAAAACTCTTTTTACCACACTACTCCTTTCGTTGACGTCCCGACACATACCTTTCACACCAAGATCAATTGCGGGACTTATACTTACCCGAATTCAATTCCGAAAGGCCTTACGGACTCCTTAATGTCTTTGTCTACTAGAATGTATCAACCAAACCTCAACAACAGACCCTACCCAATCCCGGATAACCCTAGACCTCACCTAGCCCACATTTCGTCTGAGGCTGGCCTACCCAAAAAAATTTAGGTCACTACCCGAAAAGTTTTATGGCACAAATTCTTTCCTTATTTGGTCATTACATACTCTTCCCGACTGCCTTGGGTTCCTCGACATCTTCTTGTCCATCTTTTCGGACACAAACTTTAGATTATTAGTTTATGTTTCCTAGCTTTCGTGGTTGCATCCTCATTATGGACTAGTTAAAGTTTTGGTACTACGATATTCAATTTTTAGGGGTTAACATCCGCATTTTGTTTTGATAATTGACTGAGTTTATGGAAACTTGGTCCATTATTTTTTTAAAATGGTTTTCTTAGTGTTTTGCTATAATGATTGTCTTTAATAAACGATTTGATGGGTTAAATTGGGTTATTAGTTGATTTTCCTATTGGAGGGTTAGTGTGGATGCAACTTACGATGATTTGGATCGTGACATAAGAGGATAAAATTAGGTAGATAGTATAACAGAGGATAAAGTTGAACAATTTACAAAAGTAATGGGGGTACTAGTATTTTTTTTCAATTTTAAATAAATAATTATGTGTTATGATATATGTGTTGAGACTAATAGCAAATAATTGGTGTATTTTGTAACGGTCATAGATTCGCAATTGTATAAATTGAATTTCATCAATCTCATTTATACTTATGTTCATTAATATGGTAAAATCTGAATTATAATTACAAACACAATAAAATTTACTACCCACATATTATAAATAAGATGCATATCTAGCTCCTCAATATTGTACTCAGTTGTAAAATTTGAAAGGGACATCGCTTATTCTTGAAGCTATCACTCCGATTTCCCTTTTTTCAAGATGTAGTCTTTTAATCTCTTTCTCTTTTCTAATTTCAATTTTAGATCTAAACACTTTGTTTTATATATGTATGATTTAGGTCTCAAAATAGCGATGCTCCAGAAAAACAGAATGAGAAGACTTTACAAACTTCGGTTAATCATGACTTCCTGCAATCCAGGTACTTCATTAGAGTTAATAAATTCATTATTGATGTTAACTCTTATTAATCTGAAATGTTTTAAAGAATTTTGGGAGGAAGGAGTACCAAGGAAGGGCATCTTGATAGTTTTAACATTTTATCCTAGGATTAATTTTCTTGAGATTGTTGTATCACATTAAAAATAATATAAAATAATATTATAATTGTGGTATGATTATTCCTGAAAATGGTCATCTCAGAATTAAAAATTCAATCAAATAAAAATAAAATAATCTCACATTTTATTTCAAAATTATTATATTTTATCCCATAAAATAAATAACAGTATAATTTAGTTATCTCGTCTTGTTGTCCGGAACATAGGTTTCATCTTGAATTAAAAGAAAACTGTGTGAATTATCAATGCAATATTTGGTTAATATAATTCATACACCGGTAAAATATATCACCCCAACTTCTATTGAATTCAATTAAAGAAAAACACTCTAATGTTTGATTGGATTCTAAAAAATTTAGTCTCTACATAAAAATTAATGTTATGTTATACAATAGGCGGTTTGCTAATTAAAATATGATCATTAGCAATATATAAACTAAATTTCTAAAAGGATAGAACTAGCCCTTATAATAACAAGATCATTTTTTATTTTATTTAAAGAACAAATAAATATTGTGAATCATATTTTATATACTAATTTGTAGATTATTCAACGAGAAAATAATTTCTGAAGTAATAATCTATTTGATATCAATATCTTATGACGTCCACATTATTAATCCTTATGTAACCTATCTGTAAATCAAACTATCCCTAGTTAATTCTTGTGTTACTAAAAGTTTTTAGACAAAAAATTAATCTAAATACCATTACAAAGGAAAAACAAATCGAACAAAATATAACAGTTCATAATTTATTTACATAAATATTTTCTTCTTTTTTTTTTGGCAGTCGAAAATCATCTAATCAATATCCATATGTTCTATCCCTGCCAAATCCATTTGAGTTCAATCAACATGATATTGATTCTTCCTCAAGGTATTAAATATTCTCTCTTAATTCTTTCTCTCTTTTTTATTTAATATTTGTTTGTATTTTGTTTTAGTTTATATATATTTTAAGATATATTCTTTTTATTTCTAGGTCTATATCCAATCCTGCACCTGAACTCACATTTACTATTGATGAAAATTTACCTTCAGAGGTATCTTCTAAATTTTGAAATGTTATCATTTTTTTTCCTTACAATTTTAATTTGTCTAAGTAGATTTGAAAAGGCAATGAAGAGAGAGTTGGTAGAGTTGTATTTAATCCCGGCTTTATCCTTTGACTGATAATCACATCGGGCCAGGAGGGAGGGGAGGAGGTTGTTTATTGAGTTCCACATTGAGTTACGAAATATTTGATGATCTTATATGATTATGAGTAATTTTTATCTCATGGACGCGCTAACTTTTTGAAATTAATTAGGATCTTATTAATTTTTCATCATGATATCAAACAGGCTCATTCTGATTCAATATTTATCATGTCAGACTTTTGTATTATATTGTCCATGCTTCAGATGTCTAGTGTTGTGTGTATGCTGAGGGTAGGGGAGAGTGTCGAGTCACACAATAGTGAACTAGGGAACATTTGATCTCTTTATGTAGTTTGGACAATCATCACCTCTTAATTATTTAATTTTTAAAATTAATTTAAAGTCAAAGTCAATTTATTCTCATAGTCTTTTCACACACAAGTAACTCAGATGAAATTACAATAACTATATCCTTATTCTTCTTTAATTAGTAAAGCTAGTAATCCAACATTGATATGTATTATGATTGTTATTGTTTCTATATGTAGGGAGACATTGCCAACTCTAATAATAGGGTTGTCATTCCTTCAAGAGGATCCCTGAGAACTCGTAGTACGATGGTATGATTATAATAGTCATTTTAAAAAAATATATTACTTTCTTTCGTGTTAATTTATTTGACACTATTTTCTTATCATTTTATCCAAAATAAGAACTTTTTTTTTCAAATTTAAAAACAATGAATTTTAAACTTTTGATTTTTATCTTTAATGAATTTTTTAAACATAAATATTATGACATATTTAAAATAAGTGTCAAAAATATTATAATTATATAAATGCTATAACATGTTTAAAAATTCACAAAGTCTAAAAATCTTTCTTTTATTTCTTAAATGTTTGTAGTGTTTTAAATTATATCAAATAAATTGAAATGATGAAAGTATCAAAAATGATTCGTTAGCATTATTGGGTAAACTTACATGTAACTATCCACGAGGAAGAATGTCAAGATTAATGAGTGGATACTCTTCAGGAGTATGTGTCTAATCTCTAATTTAAATTTAATGATTTTAAACATTAACTTACAAATAATTTATCTTAATGTGAAAATATTTAATTAGTGTAATTGTTCATAAACACATAACACATTTCTATCGTTTTATATTGTTTTGTGATATAAATGCAGAGAGAAGTCGTTGAGGGAGAAAATATGGAGACAAATTTTCAATATCCATATATTTCACCGTGTATCGATACTGCGAGAAATTCATGGAGAAGGTATGTTATTATTTTCTATAAATGAACCCTAAATCACAAATATATGCGAGATTAATTGCTCTAATTATAAAATAATAAGACCAACAACATATCCAAATATAAAAATTAACGAAAACATACTTCGTGATTTATTTATATCTTTTTTCTTATTTTTCTTTTTAATTATCAGCTTTCAAGCCCCATCAAATCCATTTGTCTTGAATCAACCTGATAGGTTTTCTTCCTCAAGGTATTAAATATTCTCCCTCTCATGCATGATAATCTACAATCAAATTCTCTCTCTCTCTCTCTCTCTCTCTCTCTATATATATATATATATATATATATATATTAAAAAAAGGGGGTAAAACATACAAAATAATCACTTTTAAAACTCTTGTAATTGAAAAATATTCATTGTCATGAAATTTTAAATTCAGAGGTGAAATTTCAGTATATTGTGATGGAGTTTCAATTGTTAGAACTTCACTACAGTGACTACTTTTCAAAAACAAGATTGAAAAGTGGTTAAGAAACGATGTTTTTATGAATAACTAATGTATAATTTTTTCTTTTCTTTATTTTTATCAGCATTCAAGTCCCATCGAATCCATTTATGTTGAATCAACAAGATATGTTTTCTTCCTCAAGGTATAATATTCTCTTACATATATATAATAATCTACACTCAACTTCTATGACAAGGATAAAACTTACAAAATTACCGCTTTCAAAATTCTTGTAATTGAAAAATATTTATTGTTATAAAGTTTTAAATTCACATGTGAAACTTGAATATATCGTGATGGAGTTTCAGTTGTGAATTCGAAACTTCACGATAGTGACTACTTTTCAAAAATAAAATTGAAAAATGATCAATACATGCTATTTTTACAAATAACTAATGCATATCTTTTTCTTTTTCTTTATATTAGCATCCAAGCCCCATCAAATATGTTTATGTTGAATCAGCATAATATGTTTTCTGCCTCAAGGTATTAAATATTCTCTCTCACTCACATATGCTAATCTACACTCAACTTCTGTAACAAGTGTAAAACTTACAAATAATCACTTTCAGGACTCTTGTAATTGAAAAATATTCATCGTTATGAAGTTTTAAATTCACATGTGAAACTTCGATATATTGTAATGAAGTTTCAATATTGAAATTTAGAACTTCACGATAATGACTATTTTTATGAAACAAGATTGAAAAGTGGTTAATAAATGCTAATTTTATGAAACTAATGCAATGTATAATTCTTTTCTTTTGTTTCTTTTTATCAGCATCCAAGTTCCATTAGATCCATTTGTGTTGAATCAATATGATATGTATTCTGCCTTAAGGTATTAAATATTTTCTCTCACATACATATGATACTCTACAATAAACTTCTATAACTAAGGTAAAACTTATAAAATGATCACTTTCAGTACTCCTGTAATTAAAAAATATTAATTGTCGTGAAGTTTTAGATTCACAAGTGAAACTTCAATTCATTGTAATGGAGTTTCATTTGTGTCATACAAAACTTCACGATAGTGATTTTTTTCATAAATTAAATAAGATAGTAAAGTGATATATAAATATTATTTTTACGAATAACTAATGCATATCTTTTTTCTCTTATGAAGGCCTATGTTTAATTTTGCTCCTGAACTCCCATTTACTATGGGCCATAATTTACCTCCAGCGGTATCTTTCTTTATAAATCGTATCATTCTTTTGTTTATAATCTTCTTTTTGTCCAATTTTAATTTCTTGAAATATAAATTAGATGAATATATAATTAAATATCTCTATTACCTTTTAATTAGTAATATTAACTCAATATTTTTATGTATGTATGCTACTTTTATTGTCCCTCTATTAGCAGGGGTACAATGTCAATACTAATAGGCCTGTCATTCCTTCAATAAGAAATTCAAGAGCTCGTGGTGTAAGGGTATGATAGTTAAATGTTCTTTAATGCTATTCTCTTTATATTAATTTATTTGACACTTTCTTATTAGTTCATAAAAAATGACATATATATTTTTATATTTGAAAATAATCAATTTTAAACTTTTGAGTAATCCTTAATCAAATTTTCTATGACACAAATGTTATTTTGTATTTTAAACATGTTTAAAAATCCACAAACTTTAATTTTTTTCGTTTATTTCCTAAATTTTCATGTTGAATCAATTTATACCAAACCAATTAAAACGAAGTAAGTACCACAAAAAATTTGTTAGCGTTATTGTGTAACTTAAATTTTATATATGTTAAATATATGCAGGCAAGTTACCCGCGAGGAAGAATGCCAAGATTAATGCATGGATCCTCTTCGCGTTCAGTAGTATATGCCTAATCCCTAACTTATATATTTTGAATTATAAATTAATTTATGCACTTAATTTCCTTCTAAAAATAATTATATTATTATGGAAATATTTTGTTTAGGTAATTGTTCAAACACATGTTGTAGTAACATATTTTTATTATTTTATGAAGCGAACACAGATAGAAACTTTTGAGAGAGAAAACATGGAGACAAATGGTCAATATTCAAATGCTCCACTAAATACTGATACACCAAGAGATCCACAGAGAATGTAATCATATTCTGTTTCACTTTATATATTATAATTTTTGTTATTAGTTTGTCTAAAAAATTGAGGGAGTGAGATATGCAGGTACTTAGATTATGTTTTATTTTTAATTCATTAAAATGTAAAATTGGTGTTGCAGGTCAATTCATAACTTTTCATTTGATCCAAACTATGCTGAGAGTGTTCAACCTGTCTCAAACCTTATGGAGTTGAATATGAATTTTGGTAAGCAATTTTTATTCATAATTTTACTTTGATACATGCGTGCGTGCTTGCATACATATCGTTATTTTTTTTGTTGATAAATTAATATATTTTTTCAATTATTTTTTAGGTAATAAGAGGGACAACAAGTGAGGAAAATACTGATCTGGCTAGAAATTTGAAGATTCTTGTTGAAAAAAATGCAGAACAAATATTTGACTTATGGTGAAATTTATTTATTTTATGTTTTGTTAAACTTTTTAATTCCTTTGTGGGAAGTGAGAGGATTAAGTAGACATATTTTTTTTTGATTGACGTTTTTTGAGATAGTTGTTTAGTAAATGGTCATCATTTTTATCTTCCTTCAACTTATGAATCTTTTGGATTCTGATTTAATAATTTCTTTGAGCAAACAAAATTTTTTATGAGAAATAAATGTTAGAGGTTTCGCAATGAAATCATCCGGAAGCTATATTACAAAAATATTTATGGTCTAGCACAAACGAAAAACTAAGAAAATCATCTTATTCCTATAAATTGGCCCTTAAATGTCTAAAATGGACTCTAAAAATTGTGACATTGTACGTACTGCTCCCTCAACTCTCTACGGAGGGTTCCGTAAAGGTTTCACAAAGAAATCGTCCGAAAGACATATCACCAAAATATTCATGGGCTAACACACACGAAAAACAGACAAAATCGTCTAATTCCTATAAAATTGGCCCCTAAATGCCCAAAATGGACTCTAAAAATTGTAAATTGTACGTACTGCTTTCCCAACTCCATGCGGAGGGTTCCATAAAGAAATTTTCCCAAAGCCATATCACCAAATTATTCATGGGCTAACACATACGAAAAATTGAGAAAATCGCCTAAATCCTGTAAATTAGTCCCTAAATATCTAAAATGGACTCTAAAAATTGTGAGTTTGTACATACTGCTCCACCAACTTCCTACGGAGGGTTCCGTAAAGGTTTCACAAAGAAATCATTCGGAAGTCATATCACCAAAATATTCATGGGCTAACACAAAAAAAATTGAGAAAATCGCCTAATTCTTATAAATTTGCCCCTAAATGTTCAAAATGAACTCTAAAAATTGTGAGACTGTACGTACTGCTCCCCCAACACTCTAAGGAGGGTTCCGTAAAGGTTTCATAAAGAAATGGTTCGGAATCCATATAACCAATATATTCATGGGCGTTACATACGAAAAATTGAGAAAATCGTCTAATTCCTGTAAATTGACCCCTAAATACCCAAAACAGGCTCTAAAAATTGTGGATTGTACGTAGTGCTTCCCTAACTGCCTACGAAGGGTTCCGTAAAGGTTTCACAAAGAAATCGTCCAAAAGTCATATCAGTAAAATATTCATGGGCCAACACACACAAAAAAAACTAAGAAAATTGTCAAATTCCTATAAATTGGCCTTTAAATGTCCAAAATAGATTCTAAAAATTGTGAGACTGTACGTACTACTCCTCGAACTCTCTACGGAGGGTTGCGTTAAGGTTTCCCAAAGAAATCATTCGAAAGTCATATCACCAAAATATTTATGGACTAACACACACGAGAAACTGAAAAAATCATCTAATTTATGTAAATTGGCCCATAAATGTCAAAATGAACTCTAAAAATAGTGAGATTGTACGTACTGCTACCCCAACTCCCTACGAAGGGTTCATTAAAGGTTTTGCATAAGAAAGTCATATCACCAAAACATTCATGAGCTAACACACACGAAAATTTGAGAAAATCGTCTAATTCTTGTAAATTGGCCCTAAATGTCCAAAATGGACTCTAAAAATTGTGAGACTCTACGCACTACTCCCCCAACTCTCTACGGAGGGTTCCGTAAAGGTTTCACAAAGAAATCGTCCGAAAGACATATCACCAAAGCATTCATGGTCTATAATACACGAAAAACTGAAAAAATCCTGTAAATTGACCCCTAAATGCTTCAAACTGTTGATTTGTGATAATATGTATGTATTGAAAATGATGCAACGGATTATCAGAAGCGCAACCTTTGACCCCTTCTTTGACAACCTCATTTGTTCAACTACTCACGTCGCCTGCTATATTTAGGTTGAAATGGTTACTAGATTGCCCCCTAGTTCAAGCTCGGATTCACGCACCAAACTATCCATACACATTAATAAAAAGTGATAGAGCCTTGACCGACATAAGTTAATTGTCATTAGATTCAATATCGCTATAAACTTTAGCGGTATTTTCAAAGAATGCTAAAATGTAGCTATCACTAGTAATTGCCTCTAAAATAAATATATTTAACGACAATTAAACTATTGTCGTTAATTAATTGCCGCTAAAAATCATTTTTGATATAGTACAATCATAGAAACAGAGTATTAAGAACAGGAAAGTGTCAGAAATTTCTATGTTTGGGGTCAAATTGCTAAATCTAAAACTCAAGGGACATGATTGTAACTTTCCCTGTTTCTATGTACTTGTCTTGTAGTGATTTTACTGCAAGTAAGAAGTGTCCTTTTCAAGATCATTAGATTTGCCAGTTAGATTCAGGTTATAATAATCCTAACCCTTATATTTCAAGATTCTTTCTATATCAATCAACCAATTTAAAGCACATCTAGGTATTGATTATTCCATCTTTTTTGGTCACTATAGTTTAAATTGTGACAAATTGTGATCTGGGTTCTTGTTATTTTGGTCAGTCTGAATCAATTTTTTTTTCTTTTCATTTTTCTTGAAACTTTCAAGACTCACAATCTGGAGAAATTGTGATCTGGGTTCTTTTTATTTTGGTCAGTTTGAATCAAATTTAACTTTTTTAGTTTGAAAAGTTTGAGTCTTTATGGTTTATTTGGATCTAATTGTAAAGGGTCATGGTGATTTTAAGTAGTCTGTTCATTTCTTGGTTTTTTAGGTATTTTGATCTGGCTTGTTTTTGATATTCTGTTCTGTTTTCTTGATTCAGTGAGGAAATTTTAAAGTGGGAATTCATTTGTGTTTAGTGGTTGATGAGAATTTGATTGTTGAATGGCTGTACAAGAGCTGGTTGAGATCAAATTTAGGCTTGCTGATGGAAGTGATATTGGGCCTAATAAGTATGCATCTAGCACTACAGTAGCATCTCTGAAAGATAAGTTGATTGCACAGTGGCCAAAAGGTTGTGAAATTTCTTCACTTTTATACTTGATTATGTGTATTTACATCTGTGTTTTTATGGAGTTTGCTTCCTCTGTCGCATATTTTGGTGTTTAGGTGATTTGTGGTATGGCTGGTGATTGAAGGGTCGTTTGGTAGCTGGTTAGAGTTATGCATGTATTAGTAATATTACAGAGATTTATACTTATGTAGGATTTAGTACCAGAATAACTCGCCTCTAAACCAGCTACCAAACGACCCCTGATTGTTGTATATTAACTAGAGAAGCTGCCTATTTTATTTCTTCAATCATAATAAAATTCTTCGAAACAAAGAATGCATAAGTGGGCACCCAACTGAGGCGTATCTAAGGGGGGGTCACTGGGTTCACGTGAACCCATGCTCCCCTCCCAAGATCATATATAATTGTGTTATATTTTTTTTAAAATATTGAAATATAGATGTGTGAACCCACGGAGTATCATATTATGTGACGATGATTGGGTGCACCTCTCTATGTGAGGTTAAAAATCTGAATCTTATATATGTATAGATATATCCGATCAAATTTACATCTTAGATCCACCTTTATACAATAGTGCACCCCTCATCTCAAAATTCTGGATATGCCTCTGGGCCACCCAAGGGTGTGGCTTAATAGTCAAAGACGTGGGTTGAGCATCATGAGGTCTTAGGTTCAATTCCCAGCAAAGACAAAAACACTAGGTGATTTCTTCCATATGTACTAGCCTTGGTGGATAGAGTTACTTGTTACCTGATACTTGTTGCAGGTGGGAGGATACTTGTTGCTGGTGGGAGGTGGCAAGTATCTTGTGGAATTAGTCGAGGTGCACGAAAGCTAGCCCAAACACCACGGTTATCAAAAAAAGAATAAAATGCATTAGTGGTAAGGGGACATTGACTTCTTTTTTTGAGACAATAGCTGCGATGTTGAATAAGGAACAAAGTTTGTTTACCCTTTTGCTACCACCCTGTTGAAATTAAACTTTGGGGGGGTGAGTTTTCTGGACCAACAATGCACCACGTCGGTTCTGCTGCATCTTGATAATACCGAAAGAGACATACCACATGGATAGGGACCTTTGTCCTGGTACGTATGTCAAGTATTTATAGCAGAAGCAATTATCCATCAGCTTGTGGCAGTTCGGCCTGCTCCAGTTGGATTGCATTAGAAGTTTCTTTTTGGTTGTGTGCAAATTGCCCAGGAAACGGTTCTGCACAACCGTCAAGATGAAGACTAGATCCCTTTGAGAAAAAGATGAATGGACGAGGTTTGAGACGGAGATTTTGGCTCCTCCTCAGTACGAAGGGTGGGTTCTAGAGACTATTGTGTCAACAAAGTTTATCTAGCAAACTTCTGCAACTTAGTTGTATAGTCTTTCCTTTTAACTACTAGGGGTCATTTGGCAGGAGGTATTAGAGAAAATAATGCATGTAAGCTTTGGTATTATTTAATCCCTTGTTTGGTACTTGGTAGTGTTTTCAACCTATGTATTAGTTGTACATCCTATTCAGTAGTACTCGTATACATAGCCATTGAACTAACAACACTGGGTGCTATTCCTACTGGTGGTGCTATTCCTACTCTAATACACCATACTCAGTACTTTTCCCATTCTAATACACCTTATTCATTTAAAACGACAAACCAAATAGTCAATAAAAAATAATCCCAACATTACTAATCTTAACATTACTAATACACCTTCTTCAGTACTATTCTTGTACACCCTACAAAACGATCCCCTAATTTCATTTGGTTCCTTGTTCGTCTTTTGGTTGTTCAGTGCTTCCCTTAGTTCTATTGCCATGCCCAGTCTTGTGAGCTCTATGTATAACAGGAGGGGAGCATTCTGATACTTAAACGCTAGAAATAGATAAAATAGAGGAGATAAAGGAAGATTAAAGTGGGCGATAGGAATTTTAGTGATTTACCTGGGGACTCCATGGGTTTTACAATCGAATATCCTTCATTCAAAATATCAATAACAGTTTAAATGAAATGATTTTCCTATACATTCCTTATGTATAGATTTCACAACCTCTTTTCCGAGTCCAGTTAGCTTATGTTAGAAAATCGAACCCTGCTCTCATTTGACATGTTGGTCGGATCAAATGTTCTTTCATGGTTGATCCTCCTCAATCAGAAGGTATTTCTGGATTAAGCTTTCCACCAAATTCTGCTACATCCATCTTGACCATCTTTGCAATGTTCCCTGCAATATCTTGATTTCAATGGGGCGAGGGGTCTGTCCATTAAAAACCTATTCTCCGTACCAAAAAATAAAGATGGTGGTTGAGGACTAGACTTTGTTTTCACTGCAGTACCTCCTTTTGAGTTGAATTCATTGATTTCTTCAGCTCTATCTCTCGTTTTTTTTCTTTTACTGTTAATTAGACAGCTGCTGTGAATTCAGCAACTAAATTGCTTAAACATGAGTACTTATTCTGAGTTGGATTGTTGGATTCTCCAGTTGTTGAGTATCTTTCCCAGCCTCTGCTTCTCTTGTTTACTCCCTCCGTCCCATTTAAGTGTCTTACTTTCCTTTTTAGTCTGTCCCAAAAAGAGTGTTAAAATTCGTGCCCAGTCAAACTAAGACACTTAAATTGGGATGGAGGGAGTAATTCACTGTTAAATTAGTTGAATGCAGTGAGTTAGTACCTAAATTCTGAACTTGTCAAGTAACTGCAATAGCAATTTATCCCTTGGATAATCTTTTTGCTAATCGCATGAAGGCTTCACAGGTGTTGAGATGGTGCTTACCGCTGTAATACCAGATTTAGCTTCAGATCTTTTAACCATGAGCACTTGAGATTAAAACGTTAAAAAGTTTTTAACTTGGAGAAACAAATTGCTTAGGTTTGCAAATGAACTAGCAAATGAGAGGGATGTTATGGGATTAATATGGCTGATATGATGGAGAGAGTAGTTCTAACTTTATAACAAGCTCACACAAACGGTGTTGAAGCAATCAACATATAAAATACTACCGAATATCAAAAGGACACTGCAAAACTTTAAAATGTAGAGCGACCTAAATACTCTTATCATTTCTGGCTTCAAAAGGGACGCTTCCTTGTATGATTAAATGGAAACTTTATCTTGTCAACTTTTGACGGTATCATTTTTCTATGTTCTTTCCATTGTTGGGAAATAATAATCCCACCCAGGAATAATACTCACGATTAATAGCAAGAACAGGGGCCAGTAAGGAATGAATTCCCACAGTATTATTCCTGGGTGAGATTATTATATCCTACCTCTTTCACACAGGCTCTAGAACAAGGGCCAGTAAGGAATTGCCGCTGGTCTTAATTAACATAAGGTGCCACCAATCAAAAGAGCATGTGAGATCTAAAAGCGAACACACTTGCGGAACAAATAAGATTATCCAATTTCAAGGACTAATACTCCCTCTGTTTCAATTTGTTTTCCTTTTAGTCCGTTCAAAGAGAATGTCTCTTTCCTTTTTTGGGAACTCTCTATTTCAACTTCCCACACGACATGTTTAAGATCACAAGATTAAAGGACATTTTGGTACATTTTACATATCTTTAGCTTAAGACCACAAGATTCAAGGTCATTTTGATACACATTCTACATATCTTTAGTTTGAGACCACAAGATTCAAAAGTCTTCTTTACTTCTTTAACTCCGTGCCAAGTCGAAACCAGGAAAACAAATTGAAATGGAGGGAATATTATTTAGGACAAAATATTAGTTCTAGAACTACGAATCGTTCTTGCGTTTCCAAATCTTCTTGTATATAATTGAGCCGATAATCTAAAATGGATGAAAATTGAGCCACATCCACGTATTATTTGTTTCGTTGCTATAAAGCCAAAGAGAATGTATGATTCTCACTACTTTAAGGAATGAAAAGAATAATTTAAGACTAATATTTGCATTGTCGGGTTTGCAAGAAGTGCATGTCATATAGTGCTGCTATTTTCTCTTCTGTTTTTTCCCCATGTCCAGAAAATCTCAGTGAGCTCTCTAATGTTTTCTTTACCGAGCATGCCTCAAATAACTCAGCTAACAGAAGATCTTACTGTGGCAGATAAAGATTATTGTCCAAGGATGACAAATGACGTGAAGCTTATCAATGCTGGAAGGATCCTTGAAAATAGTAAAACTCTTGGTGAATCCAGACTTCCAGCCGTTGAAGTTCCAGGAGGTGTCATCACTATGCATGTTGTTGTACGGCCCCCCGTTAATGATAGAAACAATGGTAAGTTGCTATATTTTGTACTTCTAGTTCTAGCTCATAGGTCATGGTTCAGTGTTATATATGTATACTGTGAATGCTCTGATGCATTGTGCTGTCGTCTTTTGGAGTATTAGTGAAATTCTTTTTGCTAGTTTAACTGCTGGATGACGTCTCCAAACTAAGTACCTCTGGCACCGCCCCCACGGCCCCACCCCACTCCCACCCCCACCCCCTACCTCGCACATAGGTACAGAGAATTCTTTTCCTTTCTCTTTCTCTTCTGATGAAATCACAGGAAGAAAAGTGTCTAATTTGAGGTCGTTTAACAGTATACATAGACTAGATAGGACAAGCATTGGGTTGGCTAAGCAGTCGTTTGGTAGCTGGTTAAAAAATTATGCAGTATTAGTTATGCGGGTATTAGTTATTCTATCTTCTACCCCACATAAGTTAATACATAAATTCCCTCATATCTTATATATGTATTAATTAATTATGTGGGTTTCTAAATTACAAACCAAACGTCATATTGATCGTGACAAACTTGGTATCAGAGTTCTTGAGTCATAGATATGATTATTTTGTTCTTATGAAAGCGTACTGAATAATTTTTGTTTACACGTTTGTCACAGATAAGCTGAAGGACAATTACCTTAAAAAAGGCGGATGTGCTTGTACAATCTTGTAATTCAGTAATGGAATTGTTCCACTTTGGTTATATTTCATGGCTCTATATAATTTCCAGTTGGAGAGTCTTTTGGATGCATTAACAAGTATGCTAATAGTAAAACTTAGTGAAAAAAGATATAAAAATATGAAAAGTTTGAAGATATAAATACCTTATGATCCTGACTTTTTTATTCAAAATGGAGGGATACCATGTAGTCTCTTGGTATATCTGCTAGAACTACGAAAGGGAACCACTTTTTTTGTGAAAAAAAAGAAGAAATTCCACGTCAGCAATATCTGTCGAAAATATTGTCTGAATTGGTTGAGTGACTTTGTAGGTGAAATGACAATAATTGAGTAACTGAGATAATTATCATTAGTTGAGTGACGTTTGTGTTGCAAAGCGACTTTCTATGATGGAAGTTTTTAGTTGAGTGATCAGCGAGTGACGTATATGTTATAAAATAAAATTGAGTGAGTTTTTGTGATGAAAGTTGTTTTAGTTGAGTGACTGTCTGAGAAATAAACTCGAAGAATATAAAAGTTCGCAAATATACTTGAAAATCTGGCTGCACTTTGCCACAGTTCTCTCAAAACACTTGGCATACGAAAAAAAAGAAGAGGAACTTAGGGTGTGTTCGGTATAACAGAAGATGTTATGCAGGTAAATAAGTGAGTTGCTAACTTATTTTTTTGTGTTCGATATGAAATAAAAAATATTATCTTAAAAACATTTAATATATAATTTAGACAAATGCTATAGGAGATGGTGGCTATGGGGGCTATGAGGGTCGGGGTGAAGACTGAAGATGAGGTGTGCCAGAGGGTGGGGAGCCAGAGAGGACACAATTAATATGGAATGTCACTTGTGAAACTTGTTTTCGCCACTTCTACTAGGAAAGTTATTTTTCTCATTTTTAAAGAATTCGGTTTTACACGCAACAAAATTGACTTCTATTAACATGTTACAATTGTGAGTTTGATAAGAAAATGGGTTTTGTTTATTAAAAAATCTAAATTAATGATCACTTTTACAATCAAACAATTACACTAGTAGAAAATCATTACCTAGTCATTTTTGACTATTATATTATGTATCTTGATAGTCACATATTACAGGTTTGCTCCATGCACAACTAATCAATTGTCTAGTAACACAACTGACTTTCTTCCCTAACCAAGAATTACATTTCCCAGAACTACAAGTCTTGTTATCTTCCTCAACAACCAATTTCTTGTTAGTCGTTTCGATTTTCGATGTTGTCTTCATCTTCTCCTTATGAAGTTTTTGCATGACATGAATTTCAGCAACTTGTGCCATGGATGCTCTATATGTTTTCAACAAAGTGAAAGTAGTTACTAATATTGATAGCTGTGAGTTGTGACATTATTGTTTCTGCTATTTATTTATACTACTATATCCCTTGGCTACTTGGAAAGCAAGGGAAGTGTGACAATATTAATTACCATCATTTGGTTAGACTATGGTCCATGTACTTGGAGACCAAGTATTTTCCTAAAATTTGACCATGTCAACAAGACAACTTAGGTTTTTCCATTTTTCTTTTTAGTTTAACCATTTAGTATTCAAAATCACAGACATTCCACTTAGACGGACTTTTGTCTCATTTAATGTGACACATTTTTTTTTAAGTTCGTCCTAAAAAGAATATCACATTTTTATAATTGAAAACAATTTACTTTAATATTCTCCTTTTATCCTTAATGAAATGATATTATAGCCACACAATTAGTCATACAATATTTTAGAATTTAGACTACAAATTTTAAAAATCTTCCTTTCCCTCTTTAATGTTGTGTCAAGATAAACAATGTCACATAAATTAAGACGAAGAAAATATTTGACGATGGCTTATCTTGTGGTCTACGTGCACAATAAAGAAATATTTCTTTGGATATTCATGGGGTTTCTTGGCAAGCAAAGATAATAGGGAAAAAAACAATTATGAAATGCCCCCACAATAGATCTCCTTTCAGATCGTGAAGATTGAGGAGTTTGTAGCACTATCTCCGTTTATTTTTATTTGTTTATTATATTAAAAATATATATTTACTTTTATTTATCAGCTAAACAAATTAAGAATATAAAGTTTATCATATAATTTTTATTATTAATTATAATTATTTTTCAAAATACTAAATTTATCATATTTTAAAAAAATAGTATAATAATTTATTTAATTAATTAATTAATTATTTTAAAAATAATAAATTAAATATAAAAGAAGTAAAAATAAATCGAGAGAATATCATGTAGGCATTAGGCTCATGCGTAAATGAAATGGGACATAGTTATCATTTTAAAATATTGGAAGTCTCAAAAGGCAGCTCCTTGGCAACTTCAACATATAATAAATTAAACTATAGTGATAATGTAATAAAATATTTATAATTACTTAAGACTCATACAAATTCCTAAAAAACAATAATAATTAGGATAAAAGAAGACAGATTATATATTTTTTTTATATCAAATAACATTCATACTAGTGAGATTTGATCTAGACATATCAACTATATTCCTCCTACTACCAGAGACCAAATCTTTAATTATTTTTAATTATTTTTTATGTTGTAGTTTGACGGTATAAAAAATATTTCTAATCTTAGAACAACCACAAAACTTTGAAAAAAGAACTACAACAACAAAATAATTTCTAAAAAAAATAAATCCTGAATTCCAGATCATATTCATTACTCTCAAAAATTATATTCATTGCTCTTGGGTAGCTAGGGGTGAGAAATGGGTGTTCGATCTAGCTCCATACCAGATATGGGGTTAGATTCAAGCTAGGTGGGCTAGTCCAAAATTTTTACTGTTTGGGAAAAAATCGCCTAATTCCTATTAAATGCTTCGTAAATGTCCAAAAACGCCGTGAAAATTCTCAAGGCTTCACCTGTTGCTCCCCCGCATACATACGGAGGGTCCCCAAAAGGTTTCGGAAAATAATTGACCATAAGCCATATCACAAAAATATTCATGGGCTAACACACACAAAAATAAGAAAAATTGCCTAATTCGTATTAAATATCTCGTAAATGCCCAAAAACGCTGTGAAAATTCTCGAAGCTTCACTTATTGTTCCCCCAAGTACTTGTGGAGGGTCCCCAAAAGGTTTTAGAATTTTTTTTGCCGGAATCCATATCACCAAAATATTCATGAACTAACACACACGAAAAATGAGAAAAATCAGATAATTCATATTAAATGCCTCGAAAATGCCCAAAAATGTCGTGAAAATTCCCGAGGCTTCACCTGATGCTCCCCAAAGTACTTACGGAGGGTATCCACAAGTTTTCGGAAACAAATTGACCGTAAACCATATCACAAAAATATTCATGGGCTAACACACACGAAAAATAAGAAAAATCGCCTAATTCCTATTAAATGCCTCGTAAATGCCCAAAAACACCGTGAAAATTCCCGAGGCTTCACCTGCTGCTCCCACGGGTACTTCAAGAGGGTCCCCAAAAGGTTTCAGAAAAAAATTGACCGGAAGTCATATTACCAAAATATTCGTGGGCTAACACACACGAAAAATTAGAAAAGTCGCCTAATTCCTATTAAATGTCTCGTAAATGCCAAAAAACGCCGTAAATATTTCCGAGGCTTCACCTGCTGCTCCCCCGGGTACTTACGGAGGGTCCCCAAAAGGTTTTGGAAAATAATTGACCGTAAGTCATATCACAAAAATATTCATTGGCTAACACACATGAAAAATGAGAAAAATCGCCTAATTCATATTAAATGCCCAAAAACGACGTGAAAATTTCTGAGGCTTCACCTGCTGCTCCCCGGGTACTTATGGAGGGTCTCCAAAAGGTTTCACAAAAAACTGACCGGAAGCAATATCACCAAAATATTAATAGGCTAACATACACGAAAAAATGAGAAAAACCACATAATTCCTATTAAATGCCTCGTATATGCCCAAAAACATCGTGAAAATTCATGAAGTTTCACCTGCTGTTCTCCCGGGTACTTATGGAGGGTCCTCAAAAGGTTTCGAAAAAAATTGACGGGAAGTCTTATCACCAAAATATTCATGGGCTAACACACACGAAAAATGAGAAAAATCACCGAATTCCTATTAAATGCCACGTAAATGCCCAAAAACATTGTGAAAATTCCCGAGGCTTCACTTGCTGCTCCCCTCGGTACTTACGGAGGGTCCCCAAAAGATATAAGAAGAAAATTGACTGGAAGCCAAATCACCAAAATATTCATAGGCTAACGCACACAAAAAATGAGAAAAATTACCTAATTCCTATTAAATGCCTCGTAAATGCCCAAAACCACTGTGAAAATTCTTGAGGCTTCACCTGCTGCTCCCTCTGATCTTACGGAGGGCCCCCAAAGGGTTTCGGAAAAAAATAGACCGAAAACCATATCACCAGTATATTAATGGGCTAACAAACACGAAAAATAAGAAAAATCGCCTAATTCCTATTAAATGCCTAGTAAATGCCCAAAAACACCGTGAAAATTTTCGAGGCTTCACCTGCTGCTCCCCCGGTTACTTAAAAAAGGTCCCTAAAAGGTTTTGAAAAAAATTGACCGGAAGCCATATCACAAAAATATTCATGGGATTTAACACACGAAAGAGGAGAAATATTGCCTAATTCCTATTAAATGCCTCGTAAATGCCCAAATACGCCGTGAAAATTTCCGAATCTTCACTTGCTGCTCCCTCGGGTACTTACGGATGGGCCCAAAAGGTTTCGGAAAAAAATTGACCGGAAGCCATATCACCAAAATATTCATGGGCTAACACACACGAAAAATGAGAAAAATCGCCTAATTCCTATTAAATGCTTCGAAAATGCCCAAAAACGCCGTGAAAATTTCTGAGGCTGCACCTACTGCTCCCCGGATACTTACGGAGGGTCCCCAAAAAGTTTCGAAAAATAATTGACCGGAAGCCTTATCACCAAAATATTAATGGGCTAACACACACGAAAAATGAGAAAAATCGTCCAATTCCTATTAAGTGCCTTGTAAATGCCCAAAAACCAGCTGCTCTCTCGGGTATGTATGGAGGGTCCCCAAAAGGTTTTAGAATTTTTTTTACCGGAAGTCATATCACAAAAATATTCATAGGCTAACACATACGAAAAATGAGAAAAATCGTCTAATTCCTATTATATGCCTCGTAAATGCCCGAATACACCGTGAAAATTTCTGAGGGTTCACCTGTTGCTCCTCCGTTTACTTATGGAGGGTCCCTAAAAGATTTCGGAAAAAATTAACTGGAAGCCATAAAATTCCCGACGCTTTTGCTGCTACTCCTCATGGTACTTACGAAGGGTCCCCAAAAGGTTTCAGAAAAAAATTGACCAGAAGCCATATCACCAAAATATTCATGGGCTAACACACACGAAAAATGAGAAAAATCATCTAATTCTATTAAATGACTCGTAAATGCCTAAAAACACCGTGAAAATTTTCGAGGCTTCACATACTGCTCCACCAGGTACTTACGGAGGGTCCCAAAAGGTTTCGGAAAAAAATTAAACGGAGGCTATATCACAAAATATTCATGGGCTGACACATACAAAAAATGAGAAAAATCACCGAATTCCTATTAAATGTCTCGTAAATGTCTACAAACGCCGTGAAAATTCTCGAGACTTCACCTGCTGCTCCCTTGGGTACTTACGGAGGGTCCCCTAAAGGTTTCAGAAATTTTTTTACTGAAGCCATATCACCAAAATATTTATGGGCTAACACATACGAAAAATGAGAAAAATCGCCTAATTCCTATTAAATGTCTTGTAAATGTTCAAAAATGCCGTGAAAATTCTCGAGGCATCACCTGTTGCTCCCCCGGGTACTTACGGAGGATCCCCAAAAGGTTTCGAAAACAAATTGACTGGAAGCCATATCACTAAAATATTTATAGGCTAACACACACGAAAAGTGAGAAAAATCGTCTAATTTCTATTAAATGCCCGAAAACACCGTGAAAATTTTCGAGGCTTCACCTGTTGCTCCCCCAGGTGCTTAAGGTGGGTCCTTAAAAGGTTTCGGAAAAAATTGACTGGAAGCCATATCACAAAAATATTTATGGGCTAACACACAAGAAAAATGAGAAAATCGCCTAATTCCTATTAAATGCCTCGTAACTGCCCAAAATCGCCGTGAAAATTCCCGAGGATTCACCTGCTACTCCTCTGGGTACTAACGAAGGGTCCCCAAAAGGTTTTAAAAAAAAACTGATCGGAAGCCATATCACCAAAATATTCATGGGCTAACACACACGAAAAATGAGTAAAATCGCCTAATTCCTATTAAATGCCTAAAAACACTGTGAAAATTTCGAGCCTTCACCTGCTGCTTCCCCGGGTACTTACGGAGGGTCCCCAAAAGGTTTCGAAAAAAAATTAACCGGAAGCCATATCACAAATATATTCATGGGCTAACACATACAAAAAATGAGAAAAATCGCCTAATTCCTATTAAATGCCTTGTAAATGCCTACAAACGCCGTGAAAATTTTTGAGACTTCACCTGCTGCTCCCTTGGGTACTTACGGAGGGTCCACAAAAGGTTTCAGAAAAAAATTGACCGGAAGCCATATCACCAAAATATTAATGGGCTAACATACACGAAAAATGAGAAAAATCGCCTAATTCTATTAAATGCCTCGTAAATGCCTAAAAATGCCGTGAAAATTTTCGAGACTTCACCAGCTGCTCTCTCGGGTATGTATGGAGGGTCCCCAAAAGTTTTCAGAATTTTTTTTATCGGAAGTCATATCAACAAAATATTCATAGGCTAATACACACGAAAAATGAGAAAAATCGTCTAATTCCTATTATATGCCTCGTAAATGCCCGAAAACATCGTGAAAATTTCTGAGGATTCACCTGTTGCTCCTCCGTTTACTTACGGAGGGTCCCTAAAAGGTTTGGGAAAAAATTAATCGGAAGCCATATCACAAAAATATTTATAGGCTAGCACACACGAAAAATGAGAAAATCGCCTAATTCTATTAAATGCCTTGTAAATGCCCAAAATCGCCGTGAAAATTCCCGACGCTTTTGCTGCTACTCCTCTGGGTACTTACGAAGGGTCCCCAAAAGGTTTCAGAAAAAAATTGACAGGAAGCCATATCACCAAAATATTAATGGGCTAACACACACGAAAAATGAGAAAAATCGTCTAATTCCTATTAAATGCCTCGTAAATGCCTAAAAACACCGTGAAAATTTTTGAGGCTTCACCTATTGCTCCACCGGGTACTTACGGAGGGTCCCAAAAGGTTTTGGAAAAAAATTAACCGGAGGCCATATCACAAAATATTCAAGGGCTAACACATACAAAAAATGAGAAAAATCACCTAATTCCTATTAAATGCCTCGTAAATGCCTACAAACGCCGTGAAAATTCTCGAGACTTCAACTGCTGCTCCCTTGGGTACTTACAGAGGGTCCCCTAAAGGTTTCAGAATTTTTTTTACTGGAAGCCATATCACCAAAATATTCATGGGCTAACACACACGAAAAATGAGAAAAATCGCCTAATTCCCATTAAATGTCTTGTAAATGTCCAAAAATGCCGTGAAAATTCTCGAGGCTTCACCTGCTGCTCCCCCGGGTACTTACGGAGGATCCCCAAAAGCTTTCGGAAAAAAATTGACCGGAAGCCATATCACCAAAATATTTATAGGCTAACACACACGAAAAATGAGAAAAATCGTCTAATTTCTATTAAATGCCCGAAAACACCGTGAAAATTTTCGAGGCTTCACATGTTGCTCCCCCGGGTACTTAAGGAGGGTCCCTAAAAGGTTTCGGAAAAAATTGACTGGAAGCCATATCACAAAAATATTTATGGGCTAACGCACAAAAAAAATGAGAAAATCGCTTAATTCCTATTAAATGCCTCGTAACTGCCCAAAATCGCCGTGAAAATTCCCGATGATTCATCTGCTACTCCTCTGGGGTACTTACGAAGGGTCCCCAAAGGGTTTTAGAAAATAATTGACCGGAAGCCATATCACCAAAATATTAATGGGCTAACACACACGAAAAATGAGAAAAATCGCCTAATTCCTATTAAATGCCTCGTAAATGCCGTGAAAATTTTCGAGGCTTCACTTGCTGCTTCCCCGGGTACTTACGGAGGGTCCCCAAAAGGTTTCGGAAAAAAATTGACCGGAAGCCATATCACTAAAATATTCATACCCTAAGACACACGAAAAATGAGAAAAGCCGCTTAATTCCTATTAAATGCCAAATAGATTAAAATTTTGTACCAATTTGGAAAAAATGTAAATTGAATAGGAAAGTGATTATATTTCAAATTGAAAGCATCCAAACATGATTTTTCTAATTTTATAAATCTTAAAAATAAAAACTTCAAATTCATTCACAGGACAATTTTATAATATGCTCTTCCTTTTCAATCCAATCTTTGTCTTTTATAGTTCTTCTTCATGTCTTTATCCGACCTGACCCATTTAAAGGGTTCATTCGAATCACCTAATTAGTCAAATATTCACATTATATATAAGATACATTTGTTCTTACATATATACAATAAATAATGAACCTCTGGTAAAAATTCTACCTCCGCTATTGACAACAACGACTACTTTTCAACGTCGATAGCAACAACATAGACAACTCTTCCTCAAATGCATTGTTCCAACTCCCTTCATCATCAACTTTCATATGTTTCTCAAACACATTTTCAGATATTACAACATTTCTACAAAGTGGACAAGTTGATTGCCCTTTCCCATGCATTAGCCATTTCTCCAAACAACTTTCATGGAACATATGATTACAATTGTTAAGCTTTCTCCCTTTATCTCCATACTTGAATTCCGATAAACAAATCGCACATTCAAGTGGCTCTTCATCTCTTATTAAACATCTAATTCTTCTATACACAAATTTGGAGCTCTTCTCATCTATATTATCATTGTACCTATTTCTCTCTAGTTGTCTTAGTCTATATGAATTCAAGAAAGCAAAAATTGCCAACATGATGAATTTTAATAAATTAGGTAACCATGAATAAGAGAAAGTGGTGATAACTTCATTGAAATAAAGGTAGAGTTTAGTGAAAGCTTTCATTTTTTTTTGTAGAAGATAGAATGTTTTAAGGGGAATTAAAGAAGAGCTGTTTTTTTATAGGTACAAAAGGCATGTTGTTACTTTGAAAGATTTCTATTGAGTATTTTTTTAATGTTGTACTATTTTGACTTGTTGTATTATAAGCTTCCTTTGTTGATCATGTGTTCTTTATTTATTTTAAGGCATATTTAATACATATATGATATATTTTTTTATTTGATTAATCATTATTCGGAACTAACTTATCTGATTAATTTAAATTCGTGTTATGTAGCTGTAAAAGAAAAGTAGATTTTACTAAAAAAAAAAATTTTGATTTTACTTTGAGTTTATGACCTTTGATTAAAAATGAATTGAAAAATTTATATATGTTCTATCACATCCTACAATAGTATATGGAGAATGTTTCACCTGTCTATTTTTCAATGTTGGAAAGTAATTTAGGAAATGGGAATATTAAAACAACCAATTAGTCAAGGATCCAAAGTATAGTCAAAGGAAAGAATATTGGGGTTAGTCAATAAAGTCATGTTTATTATCAGTCCTATTTGGATGACAGTGTGCCTGGTTGACTTTGTTTATTGTTAAAAATTAAAGAATTTATCTCGTTTGGCTGTTTTCAAACACTAAGGTTTTAGGGTGGGATGAACAGTCAATAAAATGGATTGAGAATTATGAGGTTTTAGGTTCAAATTTCGCTAAAGAAAAAAAATACTTGCTATTTATTACTAGTAAGAGGTAATATGTATTCGGTGAAATTATTCGAAGTGTACATACCTCAATTATTTTATTGGGTATCTGCTGCCTTCTATCAACATAGGTACCGTATAATTATGTCCATCATGCAGAGGCGGACCCACATATATATGTAGGGGTGCACGTGCACCCGTTGACTTCGGAAAAAAATCACGTGTATATACGTATATCTATCTTCAGAAACTGACAAAAACTAAATATATATAATAGTGCCCCATAAAAAGCATAAAGTGTGCTTTGTATTGCTGGTATGTGCTAAAACGTCCACCCTTCACCAGGGTTCTATCCCAGCTAGAACCGGGAGTTTTCAGTTTTCAAATCCTGGGTTTGCCTCTGCCATCATGTCTAGGGGCCGGGCAGATAGGAAGAAGTCACCGGGTATTTCCTTAGTTTTTGTTTCATTTATTTGTTATCAGTGAAACCTAGATCGAACGTGAAAACCTTGCCGGAAAAACTCAATATCAGATCTCTGTTTATATCTGTAATCTGCTTATATAATTTTGTATAGTTATGTATAAGTGCTAGTTTTCGTATATAATACTGTATAAATTTTTGTTTGTGAATGTACATACATTGTCTTTATATAAGAGGCATCCATGAAAGTTTGATACTTCCTTCTTCTTCTTATTTTTTTGGTATACATTATTATACAATTCCCATACTAGTTTATACAAAGTTATACATCATTATAAATGTACTATGCATGTATATTTTGTTTTTTTCCTATTTTTTCTCGAAAAGTTTTTGACCCCTCTCCCACCGCCCTTATGAAAATCTTGTATCTGTGTTGCTCATTAATGGTGAATTCTTTTGTATAGCAGACTTATTAGCATAATACAGAAGAAAAACAAAGGATCTAAATATGATTACTAACCAACTTCATGTTTTTGAAGCATCTATTTCATTTGTATCAAATGCTTTCGAAAGAGATCCCCAAGACAACAGAGCCATCATTGTGGGGAGGTTAAAGAGCATCCAACGCAAAGCGGCCTTTCATTCCCTTGTTTCGTCGTGGCACACCCCCCCCCCCCACAAGCACCCCCTTCGGGACAGACTCCATTCCGAATGCCAATAAGACCACTCCTTAACTTAATGCTTGAAGAAGAGAATCTTTCCTCCGAGCCCTGGCCTTGGAAGCCATCCATTCAAGCCTTCCCAGTCCTTTTTTATTGTTTTTTGATCGGGCTTTCTAAATCCCATTAGACCGTAGCTTGCGCGAAGGAAGAAGCTAATCATCAGAATTGAGACAGGGAGGAGAGGCGAAAGAGAGATTTTCGCTGTTGAAATTATATCCTTTAGATCAGTTCCTTTTTTTATAGATGAGCCTTTCTATTAATTAAATAAAATCCTTCCATTCCTAAACAAAAAAGGTGAACTCAATGACTTTTGGTTCAAATCTTATATTTGTGTTGATAAATTCATTTAATATATATAAATAATTTATTCACAGCAAAATGAATTGTAATTCAGAACCCATAAATTAAACCTCTGGTGCTAACATCGAATATTTTTTGTTTTCTTACGGAATACTAGAGAATAACTTAGATAGAATTTTTTTTTCTTCGTACCAACCACCTATCTTGACTTAACTCATCTTACCCAACGAAGTGAGTGACTTTTGGTTCAAATCTTATATTTGTGTTACTAAATTTATTCATAACGTATAAACTAAACCTGTATGTTACTCAATTGATTTTTAATCTGATGGTTCATTAATTTGAGACGAAGAAATTCTTAATCCATTTTTTACTTTGGGGAAATTAAAGAGAAGAAGATAAAAATATGCATTGACACTTATCTAGGCCATGCATTACATTATTATTACTTGGACTAAGGTCCTTATTACACATTACATAGTCATAATTTCATACGAGAGCAAATCGAGGTATATACGATTGACGACGATCAGTACGGTTGGGCCTTTCCAAAGGCAGGATGGATTTTGAACTGAAAGAGCATTGGGTCCTCCGAGAGAACCAAACGATGATATCCACTTTTGCCAACGGTGCCAATATTGTGGCAATTTTCGTCACAAAACACTAGCTTATACTTGTTATTCGCAAAATGCTCAATGCGGAACCAACTACTCACATTGACGGGATTTCCCACCTCTCCACCTGTGCTAATGGATCCACCAGGGTGGTCCACCTTCCACACCAATAGGTCAGAACATGGATTTAAATAATCAAGATAGAATTTGATGTTTACCGGAGAGAACTGTACAATCCTTTCATTTATTGGACTTTTAGGTATAAAATAAACTCCGATACCTTTATCTGTAGTATTTTTTGATTGCACGACCGATGTGGGACAAATGTGTTGTGATTGATCCCCGAGATCAGCCAGGCGTGCGCCACCACGTTCCATAGTGGCGTAGGCCGGAAGTATGTAGTACCTATTGCTTGTGAGGAGGGGTTTACCATCCGTATCGAGTACATCTATCAAAATTCCGTTGTCGTTGCAAGTTGCAAAGGGAAGGAATATTGCAAGGGACACAAAGAGTACTAATATGATCTTCATCTTTAGGGACTTTTTTTGTGTTGATGATTTATCCTTCCCTTGCTAACCCCTTCTTTTTATACACAAGATTTTGCTCTAATGTGAAACACGTTTGATTTGTTTCTTTATACCATTATTCGCACAATAATGATGTGTTTTTGTTTATAATATATAAGTATGTTTTTTCTGCAAATAATGTAATAGATTCACCTCAAGTTGAATTTTGAACATGCTAAACCATTGAGTCAACATCTAGGTTTGTGTTTAGGGAATTCAAAATCTAGTTATATATATATAAACTAAAAGTAAAAATAAATACCTTATATATACATTTTAATATTTTACCGAGGGAGTTCGGTGAACACCTTCGATCCCTCCTGCTAGATCCGCCCCTGCCTATTACCACCCACCAGCATATGTACCAAGGGGCGGATCAACCCTTGGGTAAGGGGTGTCAAGCGACACCCATTCGTCGAAAAATTACATTCTATATAGAGGTTAAATTTTGTTTAATAAATATATATACAAGTATTGACATCTCTTGGCACAAGTTAAAAGTTTAGTATAGTGGTTTAAGTTATTGTGAAAATCCTTGAGGTTGTGTATTCAAGCCCTATAGCATCATAATTATATTTTTTACTACAACCATTGACACCCCTCAATGATAATTCTGGATCTGCTACTACACGGGTAGCTCTACCTACCAAAGTTAGAGGTATATGAGAAGAAATTACTTACTCCCTCTATTTCATATTACTTGACACAATCGTTTCAAAAGTCTTTATTAGAGGTGTATTTAACTAAACTAATATTATTAATGATGTTTTAGAACTTTAAATTTGACTATTAGTACTTTATGTAGTTATTTAATATTAAGGGCATGTTTGACATTGATGTTGGGAGGACAAAATAATTTATTTTAAGGAAAAAAAAAACAATTTTTGAGAAAATTAAGGTGTTTGGCTAATCAGTAAAATTGTTTTTAATTGGATGCAGAAATAAGTTTTGTGCTGTTGAGAAGAAGCTAAAAATTTCTTCTTCTTAAAAAAATCAGAAGAAGAAAATCAGTTTTTTCAAGAGCAAACTGTCATTGCCATATATAAATATTTACCAATATATCCCTTATATTTATTTATTTTTGTGCTTAATTTTTGTATGTAATCATTTAATTTGTATAATGTTTTTAAATTTATTTTTCTTGATATTCTTAATTATATTTAAATTATTATGTTAATATTATATCAATATTTAATTTATTTATTTTATTTATCTATGTATAATATTGATTGGAAATTTCAATATGTACATATTAATTTAATTAAAATAAAACATTAATTAAAAATTTTATAATAGATATTCAAAATAATTTCTCTCTATGAAATAATTTTAGTATTAAAATGCATTGATACTTGTCTTTTTTCTTAATTTAACCTTCAAAAGCACTTTTTAAACATGATTAGCAAAACACAATATGTTTATCAAAAGTACTTTTCAAATGAATTCGCTAAACACAAATTATTTTTTTTTCAAAAGTACTTTTATAAAAAGTTATTTTTCAAAAAAGTATTTTTGAAAATAAACTTTTTTAACAACAATGTCAAACAGGCTCTAACGGCAGTATAGAAAGAAAAAGAAAAGCTCCTAATTACTAGAATAGACAAGTAAAATGAAAATTTTATTTTTAATATAAACATCAAGTATAATAAAATAGAGAATTACTATTATTTTTTTTTTATCTCTACTGAAAATTTTAAATCTGAGATCGACCTCATAGTTATTTTGCTAATTTCATTGATTTCTAGTGCACAATCCACACCATTAATTTCTAGGGCACAATCAATTATCCTTGGTTGTTGAATTATTATTTTTTTGCTGGAAAAGATTTTTTTACATATATATATGTGACTGATCTTTTTTTAAAAGAAAAGTTTTGGACTATTATATATTTATTGAGGACAATATTTTAAAAAATATAAATAGACTTTACAATGTTCTAAAATTATATATTTTTACTTTTTTGTCAAATAATGAAATTCGACATAAATAAAATGTTGGTAATATCGTTAAATTTTTGTCAATGTGCTTCCAAAACCAACACAAAGAGTGACTCATTTAGGGTGACATTATATGGATATATTTTTATTTTTTCTAAAACACATGCAAAAATGCATAGACATCTTAGGTGCAAAAGCTACAAACCCATTAGAACGCTAAAGGGGAAGCTGCAATTTCAATAAACTTGAACCTTGCAATGTCCTGTCCTGTTATGTTCTGTCTAGTCCTACTAAAAATTTTAAGATTAATATTTTATCGTGTTCTATTTTTATCATAATCCGCTCCATTTAAATATTTTCCTGCCCTACCTCATTAACAGTGTGTCCTATCCTACCCAACCCCACCATACACCAATTGCCACCCCTATCGATTATGGATCGAAGGATGTGAGAACCCAATTTATTAGTCAGCTTCATTTGAAAGGTTTGGTGAAAATATGTTTACATTTATTATAACAAGGTGGCAATTCTTTAAAATTGACATTAATTTTTACCTAAATATCTTAAGTAGCTATGTTTTGTTTATTTTAAATGTTTCAAGTAGGATTTCGTTATATCATTTTGATACTTTTTGTCATATTATGTGTGTTGCACCCTACCCTCAGCGCGGGAGGAACATTTTTTTTCTTCTTTTTCACTTTTTATTCCTCCCACCTACCACCATAAAATTTTTTGATGAAAAGTTTACTAACATGAAAGACCAAAATAAAATAAATATTTGAAAAAGTTTATATATAAGAACATGAAAAAACAAAACATGAAATATTTTTAAAAAATAGAAAAAGAATGTTATCATTTTTGTCGGAACTTTGCCAAAAAATTACTATCGATGTAAAATAGTCCTGCGAATCAAATCTACACCAAACAAAAATAAAACTAAAATCTAATGTTGAAAATCAAAAAGAAAAATTTTAGGGTGGGGGTGGGGGTGGGGGTAAGTTGGGTTTTGGGGTAAAAAAAAAGGTAAATTTTATTTATTTATTTTTGTTGAAAATTAATTTTTTCTTTTTCTTTCTTATAATTTATTTTTAAATTATTATTTTATACCCAAATGTCACATGTTTTATTTTAATTGGTTACCCTGATATGTCATGCAATGAGTGTATTATACACATTTTATAATTTTGATTGATTGTAAAAAAGTGTCAAGATGAAATAACATGTCAAAATGACAATATGTATATGTAATGTTTCAATATGTATGTATAAATATATTGATACTGTATAAATAGTAGTATATAGATAATGTATAAATATGTATAATTATAGATGTATATACATTGTTAATATAATAATGTATACATAGCGCAATTTACAAATCAATATTTTTTTAATCTTAACCAACTCAAATCTCTTCTAAATAATCCCAAAATTTAGATATGAGTCATTTTATATAATTAATGATAGTTAAATTATTTTGGACAAGAAATTTTGATCAAATGAACAATTTATCTAATTTTTCTTATATTTTACTATTCCTCAAGCGATAAGTCACTCATGGGGTCCCAAATCCCCGTCACCTCAAGGCCAATTTTTCGAAAAGAAAAATAAATCCACTGGGGTATAATTAATTGGATTGTTGTGTACTAATTATTATTATAAATCCACTGGGGTATAATTAATTGGATTGTTGTGTACTAATTATTATTATGTCCTTATTGCATGGACAATGAATTAGAACATTTTTTTAACATGTAATTTTTGTTTTAATAATTACAAAATAGAATCATAATATAACCAAAACTTTAATAACGTTAGGACAACAATATAACTCAGCGGTTCGTCATTTGAAAGAGACTTGACAACATTCGGTCCCCCTTGTGTACCATATTTTTTATGAAATACATTGAATCTAGGCGATAGCCTATTAATGTAAAACAAAAAAACAAAAAAATTCCAAGTACACGTGAAAAAAATGTTATGAATTAACGATATTTATAATTTGAATTAACTATTAGTCTGTTGAAATTTTTGGTAGAATGTAATGCTGCAAAACAATAGATGTGGATAAGTCTCAATTTATGTGACAGTGTTAACTACATAACAATGATGTATAATCGAGTGGAGGTATACTGTGTATAGTGTGGACAACTCAACTAATGTTGTGGGCGTAATTTAAATCATCTGTCTAAAGATGAAACAAAAATCTTAAGTTGTCTAAACAAGAAAGTATAAGATTTATTTTTTGACCAATTAAAAAAAATTACACAATATAAAATGAGGCAAAGTAAATAGAAATTTTGGTCTCCCAAATATTGATGTACCAGTGAGCTTATCGTGATTATAAAAAAGAGTGGTAAATATATTAAATAATCAGCTATCCAATATATTTTATCATGGTGTTTTATGAAATCTTAACTATTACACAAGAGGTGAGTTAGGCTATGCCTGATTTTTGCCTAACTTATCGTTCTGAAATCGAGAAAGATCACTCTGAAAAGTAAGTACTTCTCTCTTCCAGTTCTCCCCCTCTACTTTATTGGACAGGGGCAGAGACTACCACTCTATCAATAACAAGAAAAATTAACAATTTCGTTTCAAATGGTTTCAACCTTCTATCTATCAGAATTAAATTAATCTATTTGTGTAAAACTATATTTTTATTAAGATAAAATAAAAATAGCTATACAATATTTTTATGTGGAAAATTGCCGGCTCACAAGAACAAAAAATCATGACTTATACTATGGTAGAATTTTTCCCGACTTTACTAAAATAATGACCCTTAACAATTATTTAAATTACAAACACTTCAATTTAGGAACTAATTCTAATCTATAACTTTAACAATTTACACAGACTATTGAACCGTCTTCAAATTAAATAACCCCAACTTGAGTTAAAGTAATTAACACAAGATTGTTCATAAACTTGTTCAGATTCTTTGTCAATCATTAAAATATACCAAACCCAATATATTTTTTCTATGAAAAGAAAAAAATTCTTAAATATATTTAGGTTTAACTCATATAATAATTCATATATTAGGTAACTAGGATTATTTAACAAGAAAGATTCAAGGGTCGTTTCAAAATAAATTTGATGATCGAGATGAAATTTTATTTTATTACCACTAATTATCATATAAATATAAACATTTAAATTATCTTTTGTTACCTAAGAAAATAAGAACATATATTATCATAAAAACATCTTAATTATTAGGCATCAAATATGATTGATAGTGGTGTTAGAAGAATATGAAAAATCGATTGAACCAATCAAATCTAAATTTACGTACCCGAAATTGATTTATTTCTTTTTCTTAATACAATTGTGGACTTTTATTAAACATATAACCATCGCCTAAAGAATTGGAATGATCTTTTTAATTTATAAAAATCTTAAAAAATTCACGAATTGAACCAAATAACCTTACATGTATGCAAATATATTTATATTTAACGATATGTTAAATTTGATATATTGTTATTGTGGGTCGTGATTGACTTCCTTTTGAAAAAATCAGTGTGAAATGTTCCAAGTATAAAACAATTAAGAAAAATACTTAGAAAGAGTTGCTACTTAATTTTTGAAAGAAATTAAGAAAAATTAATTTAAAACCAAGACTTTAATAACGTTAATCCAACAATATAACTCAGCAGTCCTTCATTTGAATAAACGATATTTACAATTTTAGAATTAACTATTAGCCTATTGTAAAGTTTGTGGTAGAATATAATCCTGCAAAACAATAAATATGGATAAGTCTCAATTTATGTGGCGATATTGGTTGCGTAACAATGATGTATAATCGAGTGGGGGTACCGTGTGTAGTGAGTACAATCAGAGACGTATCCATAATTTTGAGATGATGAGTGTCTATTACAAAAAAAATGAATCTAAAATATTAATTTGATGTGCGTGTGTGTGTGTCCGATCCAATAGCGAACTCCTCTCTGTTGACACAAATTTTGACCCTCTACAATTTAATTAATTTTTAGTTTCTTATTTTTTTGTAAAATTTTTAAAAATCACTTTACCTGAAATAGCGGTCAAATTAAGTATGCATTTCTATTTTTTTTTAAATCGACTAAATTACATATTAGTTGGTATAATTGGTATTTATTGTTAAATAACTAGTCTATGTCAAAATAATTATTTTATGTTGTTAAAATTAAGAAGCTTGATAATTAATTGGATTAACAATTTTTTTTTCTCATAATTGCAACACAATTGACCATATTTTCTAGGGCAAACTACATAAATTCCACTAGTTTAGGTTCTAATTACTAAAATTCCCGTTAGTTTTAAATATTACTTCATCTACCATATTTCATGCTTATGATACATGAATATGAATCCGCGAGATACATGTATCTGCCGAATTTTAAAATCGAGATACATATTTTATTTATTTAAATTAATTGGTTGTAACTGATTTCCTTAATTAGAGAAGTAATTGGGGATTTTCAGAATATATGGACAATTAATTTGAAATTCAAATTCCTTAATATAAGGCGGAAATCAAGGAGTGTATCTATGTTTAATAATTTCATTTTATTATTCTTTGAATAATAAATTCATTACTATTTTAATTAAAGACAAAAACATGTATATCTTGGTCATTAATTTGATTAATTTCATTTTATTACTCTTAAAATAATAAATTCATTAATTTGATGTATCTATTATCAATATATGATGTATCCAACAAACTAAACACTTAGATACATGAGTATCATACAATGACATTCATATGTATCATAGAAATATCTAACATTAATTTCTTGTATTTGTTATATGTGTCTAGAATTAATTTCATGTATTTATTTATATGATCTAATACTAATTTCATGTATCTATTTATATGATATAATTTTAATTTCATGTATCTTTTATATGTATCTAGTATTAATTTGATGTATCAAGTATCAATTTCATACATTATATTCAAAAATATGTATCTCGAATACATAGTAAGCATGTACATATAATTATGTGTATCTAAATATGGAATGTAACTGATACACACAAATTTAGGAGCAAATCACGATCGTAGAATATCTGTTTATCATTAATCCAAAAAAAAGTAAAAAAAATAATTAAAATTCTTCCTTTTTTAGGATTTGCAATTATAAAATCAAGATACAAGAGAATAATAAACAATAGAAACAAAATCAAAGATACACTATGGAGACTCTGATTAACTAAAAAAAAACTTACAATACATCTATTGCTTATCTAGATTAAGCTATAAGCACATGCAATAACGAATTGAGTTAGGTTAGTGAAGATGGGTGTAATGGTGGATGAAGAAGAGAGTAATTCGCGAGAAGTTGTTTGGATGAAGAAAGGGGTAATGTGTTTGGATACAAATAAGACGTGGGTTGGGGTATGGAAACGGCTGAAATTGGTTTTGGATACAAAGGAAACGTGGGATTGGGGAGGAAAACGGCTGAATTGGATGAGAGAGAGAAGACTTTGAATTGTAAAAGTTTCATTAATTAAGGAGTTATAATATAAAGATAATTATTAATAACCATAATTAATGGGATTGTGTATCTCATGTAACTTTTTAAAATATATGGTATATTTAATTAAAAATGGTATTATAAGTAATATTTTTAAACTAGTGGTAAAATATGTATTTATGGTATAGAAGTATGTCTAAATAGGTAGTTTAGCCTATTTTCTATTTACATTTTAGCCACACCAATATTCAATCCACCACCTTTTATCTTTCAATTTCAACCCAATAACTTAGTCAAATTAGTTCAAATTTACGCCTGACCCGGCCCACTACTCTATTAGTCCAATATCCCTCTCCTGGACTCAAGTGCACAACGACAATACACATAAATCATAAATGACAATTATTGTATTTAGATTGACTACAAATCAAATTTCGGAATTGTTGAAATCTTCACATCATTGATTCAGGGGTTATGCACCCATTTTACATCTTAGACCTAGCTGGTGTAAAAGGCGGCTCCCTATTCAGTGCTATGATTGTCTTGATAGATATTAAGAGTGGTCAATCATAAGTTCCTTAAACTTTCAAAAGTTCAACCAATAACCTGAGTGCCTCGAGACCCAAATCAACTATCTAATCAAGTCAAAAATCACTCTACAGACCTAACGAAACTATAATAATTCAATTTCAAGATCATTTACCTGAAATGTTGACTTTGATCACACTTTTCAACTTTTGAACCTATAAAACTTTAAATAAAACTCACGAATACCCATTCATTCACCTTGGAAATTGTATTACTATCCCTACATATCACAAATGACATAAACAAACTACGCGAAGACGTAAAATATATAAAAAATAAGCAGAAAATATAAAACAATCATGAGAGTCGTTACACATATATTTAATGTGTAGCTAGGGTCGTCTCAACGAGTTTGGGGACCTAAAGCCAAATTTCATAAAGAGGTCTTATTTTTTAGGTGACAGTATAAATTAAATAAATATAACATACTCAGTGTAATCTAGCAAATGAGGTCTGGATAGGTAGGATATACGCGTAAATTATAAGTAAGAATGTAAACAATGTAAATTTTCAAATACAAAATATATTATATAAAGTTAGAATAATAAAATCTGACTCAAATTTTTTTTAAAATTATGAAATAATAGCGAAATAGTGTTGCACTAAATTTGATAGGTTGATATAATGATATTAATATAGTGTTGATTAGTTTTAGCGCTTGAAATTTGAAGAAGACACCAAAAAACAAATTTGATCTTTTTATGATCACACAACAATTGATTTTGCATAATATAGAAGGTTTGACTGTTTGGGAGGCTTTAAAATATTCAATAATGAGGGAATAAAAACAGTGAAAGGAGAAAAAGAAAAGTAAATATAAGAATAATAATGTTGGTTCATAATAATCGTCAGAATATAAATGAAGCAACAATATAGATAGCCACATAGAAAGGATGCTACATAACTAAACACTATTTCATTTTTCAATTATATTGATGGAAAAATTACAAGAATATACCATCTTAGATCTTAATTAACAATATATGTATATACTCCTTTTTAATTAAAAAAATTAGTTTTTTAATTACAAACATAACAAAAATATATATATTCGAGATTTATGTATATAATTTATTTAGCCGTATCTGTTTTTCTTTTTTTGGGGGGTTATGGGCTGATTTAATGGAAATGATAATTATGGTATTACTTTTTATTTTTCCAACCACAATTTTAGTCATATAGTTACCTATTTTGTACATATATTAATTTTCTCTCTCTTAATTTTTTATTCAATCAAATAATTATAACCTTCTCTCCCGTGGCGGATCCAGGATTTTCGTTCAGGGGGTTCAAAAATAAAAGTATAAACATGTAAATAAGCCAACAAAATAAAATTTTAAGGAAAAAAATTTTTAGCATGTTTTTTTTAAAAAAAAAACCAAAACTAACGTGAAATAACGAAACTGAAAATAAAATGCTACCGCCGGGATTCGAACCCAAGACGCGAATCTCAACTTAAAGACGACCTGTCGCTGCGCTATAAGTTTCTTTTTGTCATTGAGGGGGTTCAAAATTAATATATCTACATAAATACATAAGATTTACCTTATATATATAGTGTAATTTTTTACCGAGGGTATTCGGGTGAACCCCCTGGAACCCACGTGGGTCCGCCCCTGCTTCTCTCACCTCTTTAATATTTTTTCTATGTAAAAAAGAGTTCTCTATCTTCTCACTAACTATGCAAAAAATATGTATCTCACCTCCCCTAAGATTGTTTTTACCTATGTAAAAATAATCAGTAATTTAACTACACCAACACATATACCACAAACACATACACATACACCAAGCAATTTAACTACACCAATATATATATCATAAACACATATACATATATAAATTTGTCAAAATGTTGGTGTATAATATGGTATACAATGATGTTTAATGTTGGTGTTTAGGGTGTATTTTACCAATAAACATACTTACGCCATTCACATTCTATATTTTAATGCCGTAACATGATATCCCACTAATCGTGAGTAATAGTTATGCATTTGCAAATAATTACTTTATGAAAACGTTAATGAATTTGAACTAATCTGAGACCTTGTTGCACCATTATAACCATCAATTATTCACACATTTTGTTGGCAAAACACATGTAGTATAGTGTGAACACCAAATTTATACCTTAAGTTATATTAAATTAGTTAAAAGTCGTATAAAATTTTATTTATCCAAATGGTATTATTATACCACAACAAATACCTATATTTTGACACTATTAACGTCTAGTTTCAACAATATAATGAATTACATCAATTTTTAAACAATTTATATACCAAATTTATCTTACAATCAAAGTTAATTACAAATATAGCAATTCATAATAACCAATATCATAATACCACTAAAATATTCAGAAAATCTCATTTTTTTTAAAAATAAAAAATTGAATTCTGCAATGTTATTATTGTGGTGAAAATTTGATTCAATCCTTTTTGTTGGATGATCATCGGTAGACATCGATCACTTACAACATATTTGATTTCCTACTCGAATATTGTTGTGTCCACACCTAATTGGGAAGCAAAAGTCTTAATTAAGACATCATTGTTGGTGTTTGCGTCATATATCACTACTTCAATCTTGAAATCTACATACCGTCATTTGATACCTTTCAATATATAGTTAAAAACATACTAACCTCCATTGTTATTTAAATTTAAACAAACTCGAAATTTCTTCATAAATCAGAAACTTCTTATATTACCAGTATAATTAGTATACAAAATGGCACATGATTATGGTTTAAAGTTAGTGTCGAGTTCAATATTAAGATAATGCAAGACTTACACCAATTATTAATAAACTACATATATAAATTGGAGTATAATTGATTGAAAACTTGGTTTTGATTGTCCCAACTTTACAGTACATAACATCATAATTTTATAAAATGTTTACCAATTTTTTAGTATCATCAAATAAATTAAATTAGTGTATATTATGATTTAAAATTGGTGTTCAGTTAAATCTATCATAATGAATAAATTGCACCAAATTTCAATGCATATCACCATAATCTACTCTAGTATAAATCAACTTAAGTAATCAAAAAATTAGTATACAACGATCTGTTATGATTTATTTGTTTCAACTCTAGAACACAAAAACTTATGCCTAACCAAACCAACATAAGAATCATTTTTTTTTTGGAAAAATATGTTATTCATACCATCAGATTTCAAACAACGTTTTTTCATATGTAATTACATTGATTTATCTAAAATTTCTTCAATTGAAACAACGCAATAATTTTTTATTAAAAACTCAAAATAAACATTAGCAACCGATTTAATAACAAAAAAAATTGATTCAAAATACCTATTGTTTTCCATCTTTCATTGTTACTTTCCGCCATTGAAATTTATCAGAGTAGAAACATAGTTTGCTTTTGGTTAATTTACATGGTATTATTGGTTAAGAGAGAGAAAACATTATAATATGATTGAGGGAATTATGGAAGCTGAATAACTTATTGGGAGAAATTTAAGGAATACAAATCTTTACAAATTGTTTCATTAAGAATTTCCTTTTTTTTTTTTGGGATTATTTATGTTTTTGTAAAAATTCTATTGTTATGTTTGTGTAAAGTCAAACTATTGTTATATAGAGGTAACTTAGATACTTAAATTGTATATTTATGTTTTTTACCCTATATGAGATTTATTATATATATATATATATATATATATATATTTGGGAGAAAATGGGGGCCTCAAAAAAGTCGGAGCCCCAAGCGATTGTGTTGATGATCTTATGGTCGATACGACCCGGTGTGTAGGTGTGCAACTCCGATCTGTATAAATAATGTATGGGCGTGCAACTTCGATCCCAATTAAATGATATGCAAATGTGTCCGATTTTAAAATTGTACGTATCTTATCACTAATTAAGAGTTTTTTTATTATATATTGAGAAAGATACACCTAAATATATGTATTTTGCTACAAATACACTTGTTGAAGTGTGTGACCATCACACTCCCTCACGTGCGAGCCTGATTCTTTTTTATGGGCCAACCACGTGAAAATTCTTTTTGATATGGGTGATGGTGAGATTCGATCCCAGGACCTCTGCCTACTATGATAGGATGTTGAGGTGTGTGATCATCTCATCTAAACGCTTAAGTTGTTAGAGAGAACACACGTTTTATTAGTTAATTATATTCTCAACAACATTAACATAGGGAGAGAGGCGAGCAAGATATGGACCTGAGGGAGGCGAGCGAGATAGTCATGTATCACAGATGCATGTGAATCACACTAGATACACACTAGGTAGATGTATTTGTATGAATCTAATGTGATCTGCATGTATCTGGATACTAGATACATAGGAGAGTGACGAGCGAGATGCGAGTGAGATTTGTTATGTATCCCAGATACATGTGAATCCACTTGGATATAGTGTATCTAGAACAAACCACACCTAATTTTGACACCATGTATAATGAGATAAATGTATCTAAACGTATCTAGACGCACCAAAATCTGAAAGATTTATAATATTGCAAACTAGCATGTATCTAAGTAATTAGCTCCTACACTAATGGGATTTCTGTAAGTTTCTCTTTAGAAAATAAGGGTTATTTATTTGGTTTTTGTCTAATAGGTCGCGGGTGGGGTTTAAATCAAGATCCTTTAGAAATTGATATTTTCAAATAAAATTGGGCAATTTTAGCCAGATTAGGGGAAAACGTAAATTGAAGCGTATATTTCCATAAAGGCGGGAATAAAGTTAGTTAGATAGTATAATCGAGGGTAAAGTTAAATAATTACTAAAGTAGTGAGATATAATAGTCATTTTCCATTTTACAATACTAGAAAAATTAGTATATTTTATAAATCGATATTAGATTCGAAATTGTGCAAATTGAATTTCGTAAATCTCATTTATATTTCTATTCATTAATATGGAAAAATCTAGAAAAATATTTCAAACACAATAGAATTTATTATATATGTGTATTATAAATAAGACGCATGTCTAACTCTTCCATATTGTACTCAGTTATAAGATTTGGAAGAGGCATAGCTTATTCTGGAAGCTATAATCCTTCGATTTCTCTTTTTTCAAGATGTAATTTTTTTATCTCTGTCTCTATACTTATTTATTGATCCATTTTTGTTTAGATCTAAACACTTTATTTTTTATATATATATGTACGAATTTAGGTCCCAAAATAATGATGTCTCAGACAATCAAGATGAGGAGATTTTACCAACTGTTGTTTGTCATGACTTTCTGCAACTCAGGTACTTCTTTAGAGTTAATAATTCAGTATTGTTGTTAATGCTTATCAGTCATAGATTGTTTAAATGATTTCAGGAGATTGAAAGGGGTCTTGAGGAAGGACATTTGGTTAATTTTAAATATTTCACCACAAAATTATTTATGATGAGATTGTTATACTGTATCAAATATATTATAAAAATAAGGGATGCTTATCTCGGAATAAAAAATTCAATCAAACAAGAATAAACTAAACTTACTTTTAATCCAAATTTATTATATCTTATCCCTCAAATAAATCGATGGCATAATTCAATCATTATTAGAAATTGAGGGTCAAACTCGACCGCTAGGACCAAGTATTTAAGTTAAATTGATGTTGAATCGATAGACCATAAATCATCAATTTTTCCTTTGTTAGTTTCACAAAATCGACAGACAAGATCGGTTAAAATCAAGGCACAAGGCCTGTTCTTTCAGAAATATACAAAAAAAAAAAAAAAAGTAGCGAATTGAAATCAAATTAAGAATTTGTTTTTATGACTTTAGACAAGTCTACCATTCGAAAACACATGCTCTTTTATGAAATATTTTCATTGCTTTTATTTATATTCTTTAATTATAATTTGTACTTTAAAAATTGACGAAATCTCTCAATTTTCTTTTTCAAAAACCTAAGGGACTGGTATGATTTTCTTTAATTTTTCTTATAATTTTCACATATTTTTACGCGAAAAGATTGATGTATGTCCATCACACCTTCTTGTATTTTGTAATCAATTTATTTTGAATTCAGTTAAATGTTAATGGAAAAGAACATATAGTTAATCAATCCCTAATGAACCCCCAAAGGAATACTGTCTAAATAAAATTAGTATTGATTTGTACCATCTTTGATTGTGCTCGAGGAAATTTATTTAATCTCTACATAAAAGGTAAAGTTCAGTTATAAAATGCATGGTTGCTATTTTTTCTCATAATTAATATTGGGAATAGTATATGTATTATTTTACTCAGAATAAAAATGTAATTATAAGAAATATATGGATTAAAATTATAAAATGATATGTATTATTTTACAAAAAATATTGTAAATCGTATTTTGTATACTAATTTGTAACATTTCAATTATTTAATTAAAAATAATCTCTGAATTACGAATCTATATATTATTAATATCTATATCCCTACATTACTAATTTTTACCTAACTTATCTCTAAATCAAATGATTCCTAATTCCTGCATTACTATATTTTTTAAACAACAAATTAATCAAAATATTATTTTAAAAAAACAAATCAAACTAAATATTGGAGTTTATGGTTTATTTACATATTTTTCCTTTTCCTTCTTTATTTTTGCAGCGTTCAACATCCACATGAGCATCATCAACACTCATATGTCCAAGCTTCATCAGATCCAATGAATCAATATGACATGATAATGTACATGTCCATTTCTGTTAATTATAAAAATGCATATTAATCTTTTTATTTTCTATTAAATATTTGTTAGTCTTTTGTTTTATAATATTATTTTTATGATTTTTTTTTCTTGATCAGGCCTGTGTCTAATCCTGTCCCAGGACTCACTTTTCCTATTGATCAAAATTTACCTCAAGAGGTACCCTCATTTTGATATTTTATCATTCTTTTGTTTACCATTTTCTTTTGGATATGTATTATATTTGAGAAGAAGCATTGAAGGGTGGAAGTAGGGGTGGGGCTGTTGATTTCCACATCGGTAGGTTATGTGACATTTGATATTCTTATATGATTTTATGTAATTTTTATCTTTGGAATACAATAACTTTTGAAATTGATTAGGATAAGACTGATTTTTCATCATGATATTAGAGTTATAGATTCATTTTAATTTATTATTTATCATATCAGACTCTTGTATTACAATATTTACAGTCTAGATGTTTAGTCTTGTGTGTTCACATAAAACAAAGGGCGGAGAAGAACGTTGAGTCCTGCGTCGATAGATTAAGGGTATTTCATCTCTTTAGATGATTTTAGATAATTTTCAAAATTAAGTTAGAATCAATATTCAGTTATAATTGAGGTCTTTTCACACACAAGAAACTAAGATAAAGTTAAAATAAGTATATGTTTATTGTCCTTTAATTAGTAAAGTTAGTAATTCAATATTTATATGTATTGTTTTTAATTGTTTCTATATGCAGGGAAACAATGTAGACCCTAATTGGGTTGTCATTCCTTCGAGGGGAAATTTGAGAACTCGTAGTTCTATAAGGGTATGAAGGTCAAATATTTTTATTTTTTCTTCTTTTCTCTTTTATATTACTCTTGTTATGCTAAATTATTTAATATCATTTTCTTATTAGTTTATCTACACAAAGGACGTATTTTTATATTTAAAAATAATTAAGTTTAAACTTTCGATTTTAACCTTAATGAGAAACTTCTATAACACAAATGTTATAATATATTTAAAATGATAAATTTCAAAAGTATTATAGTTATACAAATGCTTTAACATGTTTATAAGTCCAACTCTAAATTTCTTTCTTTTGTTACTTAAATTTTTGTGTTAAATCAAATTATACCAAATAAATTGAAATGACGAAAGTACCATACAAGGTTTTTTTAGTATTATTGAGAAACTTACATTTTTATGTTAAATAGATGCAGACAAGATACGAGCGAGGAAGAATGTCAAGATTAATGCGTGGATCCTCTTCCCGTTCAGGAGTATATGTCTAATTCTTAATTTATATACCCTAATTTAAAAGTTAATTTATACATGTATTGTGAAAATATTTAGCTAGTGTAATTGTTTAAAAATTGTAGTAATAAATTTTATTATTTTATAATTTTCATAAAATGAATGCAGAGAGAAGACATTGAGAGAGAAAGCATGGAAATAACTTATCAATATCCAACTGCTTCGCTGAGTGCCTACACAGAGAGATATCCACAGTGGATGTAAGCATAACTTTCTCTATTTCACTTTATATGTCATTTGATTTTATTTTAATCTAATGGGTGACATGTTGAATTTAAATGGAGATCCATTTAAAATGAATATTTTTTATTAGAATTGGACAATTTTGGCTAGATTGGGGAGGGGGGATCTTAATTTAAGGGTATATTTGATAATTTTCTTAACGACAAAAATAAAATTAACTAGATAATATAATGAAGTATATATCCATCATTTTCCTCCTTTATAAATAAGCAATTATGTGTTATGATAGAAATGTTGAAACTACTAGCAAACGATTAATATTTTTGGAAAATTAGTGTTGGATTTAGAATTGTGCAAATTTAATTTCATCAATTTATTTTCTATTTTTATATTCAGTAAATGATAATATATAAAGCAATATTTGTAAAAACAATCAAATTTGCTATGCACGTATTATAAGTAAAATATATATTTAACTCCTAAATACAGTTATAAAGTTTTGAGGAAACTTAACTTATTCTTAAAGATATGATCCTATAATTTCTGTTGTTTCAAGATATAAAAATTTCTCTTTTTCTCTTTTCTAATTTATAAATCTACTTTTTTTTTGGATTTAAACACTTTGTTCAATATTGTATGAATTTAGGTCTCAAAGTAGAGATGTCCAGAATGAACAGGACTTACAAACTTCTGTTTATCATGACTTTGTGCTGCCAAGGTACTTCTTCTATAGTTAATGAATTCGTTATTGTTAAAAGTTCTTAGCCTTCGATCTTTTTAAGTGTTTTGGGAGGATCCTCATAGAGGACATTTTGATCAATTTGATATTTTATTTGAAAGTAATGATTTCAAAATTGTGTGTATAGAAGGCAAGATAAAAAGAACTTCATAATTTTAAAAAATTTAATTCATGAAGTTTCAAATGCATAAGTGAAACTCTAAACATATTATCATGGAGCTTTAAATGTGAATTCAGAACTTTATAAATGACTGTTTTATCAAAAAAATGATTGAAAGATTGTCTATTAATATTATTAATGTGAATAACTAATGCATATTTTTTTTCTCTTATCAAGGCCTATGTTTAATTCTGCTCCTGACCTCTCATTTATTCTAGGTCAAAATTTACCTTCAGAGGTATCACTTCTTCTTTTTTTTTTGAATCATTTTTGTTTATAATATAAAATTATAAAGTTACAATCAAGTGACTAATATAAAGTCACAATAAAAAAAACTCAATTGCCCTAATTCATCATTGCTAATGTTACTTTTATGGTTCCTCTATGAACAGGCTAGGGTCACCATTCCTTCAAGAGGATATACGAGAGCTCGTAGTACGCGAGTAAGATATTTTAAAAAAAATTACTATTATACAAATAAATTAGAACGACGAAAGTAGCATAAAAGGGTTTCTTAGCTGTATTAATTGAATAACTTATATTTTATGTTAAATAAATGCAGGCAAGCTATATTCGAGGAAGAATGTCAAGATTAACACAGGTATTCTCTTCACGTTTAGGAGTATACATCTAATCCTAATTTATATTATTACTTTAAAAGTTAGTTTATGCAAGTAAGTTTTTTAAGCAAACATAATTATTATAATGCGAAAATATTAACTTTTTGTGATTGTTCAAAAAAGGGTAGTAACATTTTTTTAAATATTTTGTATTATTTTATCAAATGAATGCAGAGAGAAGCCACTGGGAGTGACATGGATACAAATCCTCAATATCAAAATGCTTCACCAAATACCTTCACAACAAGAGCTCCACACATAAGGTAACCATATATTTTTTCTATTCCATTTTATATGACATTACTTTCTTATTAATTTGTCTCAAAAATTGAGGCAGTGGATATACAGGTTCTTAGACTATGCTTTATTTTTTATGTGTTAAAATGCAAAATTGATGGTGCAGATCAATTCCTAATAATTTATATGATCCAAACTATGCTGAGAATGGTCTACCGGTGGATCCTTTCTTACGCTTTCTGGCGTTGAACCCGAATTTTGGTAAGCTACTTTTATTCTCATTTTCTTTCTCTCTCACACACACATAAATTAATATATTTTTTCATTTAATTTTCAGGCAATCGTAGAAATAATAGGTGAAGAACGGATTGAGCTGGCTAGAGATTTGAAGATTTCTTCTCCAAAAATTTAGAAAAAAGGCCAGCTTATGATGCAATTTTTTAATTTTCTGTTATGTCATTTCTTCTCATTTCTCTTTGGGAAGTGAGAGATTGAGTGAACGAAATTTTTCTGATTAATGCTATTTGGGATTGTTGTTTAGTAAATGGTTATCTCTTTAATTTTATGGAAGCTTATGAATCTTTTAGACTTTAGTGTAAAGATTCCTTTTGAGCAAACTGAAAATTTAATGACAAAAATGTTTGAACTAATTTTGATACAAGCTTTCTTATATTATTGCAAACATTAAGTAGCAATCTAGTATTTATAGTTATTTGTCATGTGTATGAGTGGCAAAATGATTAAAATTTATAGTTATTTGTCATGTGTATGAGTGGCAAAATGATTAAAATTTATAGTTATTTGTCTGAGTCAATCCATTTTAAATGGTTGGATATATGATTCATGTCAAAAGTGGGTCAAATATAAATCAATCCGTATTATTCATCATAAATTATGGATTATCTATCGGTATCTACCAATCGTACTCCCCTTGAAGTATGAAAGGTTGTAGGAACCTTTAAAAAGTATATAATTACTAAGAGGGTGTGTTTGATATAATTTTCAATTTTCTCACATTTAGTTGTCCTAAATGTTTTGAAAAATATTTTTAAAATGGACTTGTTTTCCTCTAATTTAAGGAAAATGACTTTCCTTCTTAAAGTAAGAAAAACGTTATCAAACTCTCTTTCAATCTCACCAATATAACAGGTCTCAACCTGGGACTCCACCCCCGATTCCAACTTGAGACCCGACTCCCTATCTCGTCCCCAACCCTAATTTTCGACTCTGATTCAATATCAAACTTCTTATTTAGGACATGACTCCCTACTCCATATATATATCCTGACTCGGGACTCAAATCTTGACTCAGAACTTGATTTCTGATACAAATATTTTCCACTCACCAACCAAACATGAGAAAGTAAGTTAGAAACCAATTTATTTTTTCAAGAAAACATTTTCTAGTGTTTAGCTGGTAAATAAAAAATATTTTTATTGTTATTCTTCTTAAATTTCACTTATACAATTATATTGATTACGTTGTTATTATTGTTGTTGTAAATGCAAACTCCAGCTAGCCCAGTTTTTCCTTTGAGTACAGACTCACAATATATTCCATTATTAGATATAATTCCAAATTGAGTGTTAACTATTGAAAGAGATAAAACATGGTTTATTGGTGATTACATATTTAACATGTTTTACTGGTGATGTTCAAAATATTTATATTTCATGCAAAAAGTTGATATAGACACCAATATTAATTGAAAAATGGATATGAAGTGCGACTTTTTGGCTTTGAATTTTACGTAATAATAAAATTAATCAACATAACCCAATATTTTTAAAAAGTGATGCTAGTCATCCAAATTACGAATTAAGTCTTCCTTTATTTCTTAAAAGAAATCGTATCAACTTGATAATATTTACTCGACAAATATTTTCTTTCACTAAATATTTTCTTTTTCAGTAGGTAGACTATTTTTCACATGAATAAGATGCATTGCTCCTAATTTATTTATTTTATAGAACAAATTGATTATTTATCATTAAAAAAAGTATTCTTTTTAATAAAATTTTATTATTTTTTTTTTCTGTAACTCCATTCAAATAGAAGAAATCAAGAAAATATTATTTTTGTCTTCTAACATTCTCTCGACTAATACACAAATTTAGAATCGATTCGAGCAATATGAATAGTTGATGAAGAAGACTGTTTCAAACCAATTTGAGCAGTTGAATAGTTGATGAAGAAGACAACCTGGATGACATTTGATCGTAATAGTGTGAATACATTGTTTATACATTATTAATACACGGTTATACACTATTTATATATTGTACATCAATGTATAAATATTCTATTAACAATTAATGCATATAGATTTCTTATACATATATAGTTATACATCATATATACAGGATTATATAGTACTTATACAGTGTAGATATATTACATATACATGCAGTCATTTAGGTGAAAATACTTTATTGTGTGGTACATTTGTGTAAGATATCCAATTATTATGTTGCGTTCAAAATGGCCCAATTTGTACATAGTTCAATCCAAGATATGCTTGATGTATTTCAACTAAAGCATTGCAATTCAAATTTTGACTCATAAAAAAACATAAATTATGTATGAAATTCTTCATTAATCTGTTACTAAATAGTGAATAACTCACAGTACTTTTTTTAAATCGTTCATCACCAATTCATCGTTAAATAAGGCTGATGATGATTTTTTTATTGTTTATCGATAAAACTAGTCTGTAGCAAATTTTAAATTATTATTATTTTCAAGGAGAATCAATAGTGTTCTCAGTTACCCTTCAATGTGACTCTAACCCTCAACATATTAATTGATAGTAAAGGTGCTTAATTTCAGTGAATTGTTCTGTTTCATTATAGACAAAATAGAATGTTGGATGTACATAATATAAAAAAACTAGTTATAAGAAGATCCAAAAAGTTCGAAATTAAAATTTAAAAGGCATATGGCCTTTTACTTCTTTCTCAAAGTATTACCAAGTTAAAAAGGACAATCAAGATTTCACTCACCTACATCTTTCACTTGCCATTTGTCACCCCCACACTGCTAAGTTTGCAAATACTATTCAACTTTGAAGCACCTAGCTACAACTTGAAGAAAAAGATGCAAGCAAAGGATAATGTTGATTACATTATTATTATAATTACTAGAAAAAAGATATAATATATAGTATTGTTAGGCAAAGTACTTTTCAAACTTAGTACACTTCCACTTCTCTATGATCTCTTTCCCTTTTTCTTCATTTGTCTTTGTCTATCTTAAACTTATGGTTTGCTTTCTTTTCTTTCTAATTCCTTGCAACATTGTATTCCCTACTTAAAAAAAGAAGGAAATATCAATAAGAAAGAAAGCAAAAAAGATGTACCAAAATAGTATATGGACACATATATAATTCACAAAGTTTTTTTTCCTTTTCCTTTGCTTTTGGATTGCAAAGATTGATCTTCCCTAAGCAAGTCCAATCATGGCCAAAATTATTGTTGTGCCATGCCCCATTCTTTACCTTTTATCAGTAGTGATATAGCTCTCTCTTTTTTTGTTCCTAGATTCATTTTATGTATACATTGATATTATATCTTAGTTGGTAAGCCACTTGACTACAATTTTGAGTAGTTCAAGCAACGGACAGGGTTTCGGCGTTGGGCTGAATCTAGACGGATCAAAATAGAATGAGTTAATAAATGAGTGAGCAATGAAACGTCCAAAAAAGGTTAATTCGATTGAGATGACATTGAGTAAAGATGCACTCAACGATAAGTCATTATCCAGCCCGCCCAAACTCTTATAAAGTTTTTATTTCTTCGTTTGTTTTCTTATAAATTGTTAAATTACATAATAATTTTTTATTTTTTTATTTATGATTTTATATAACATATCAAATAAAAAAAATATATTTTGAAAGTTACACGAGATAATGTTTAAAAACGTTTCATTAGAAAATCAAACAAAAAGAATATTCAAGACTGTACATGTGATCAATTGAGAATCTATCCATTTTCTTTTATATCAAACACCAACCATTTGTAGTTAAGAAACGCATAGGAATCATGTACTCCACAATAGCATCAACCAACACATAAATATTCCTAAAAATCTCTATATATATTGACTATTTAAATGTCACATAGAATAATCATGAGACTAAATTCTTCAACTTTGATTTGAACCATTATGCCTAGATGATATTCCTAATTATAACATATAATAGGAACTTCATTGGGTATTAATAGGTACAATATTATTCAATACAATGAATTGTTAATTAAGTTAAGTAAGAATCTATCAGTCTTACTAGAGAATATAACACTTGTCCTTTATTGGTGAAGTAAAGGTTTTCAAAGGCATTTAGGGTAACAATATTAGCTCATGAAAATATAACCTGGATAACTTGTCCAAATATGGGCCTCGAGAGAGTTAATCCGCCCATTACTAATTTAATCCATCTAAAAGTTAGGTTGATAAGTAGTATAAATAATAGAAAACTTACTAAATGTATCTTTCGGCCACCTAATTCATTAACATTGTTGAAGTATACACTATCTATATACTTCAATTGTATATGTTGTGTATAGGCATGTATATTATATGTGTAGTATATATGTATTTAACATAAAATATACACGATATGTTCATCATGTACATATTTTATAAAATAAATCAACAAAAGGCATTGGGATTATAATTTTTAAGAATTAATGACTCGTCTTTTTATTAACTCAACTAATTTTAACACGTTCAAATTCAGTCAAACTCATCATTTAGATACTCAATTTGTTTCACAAGTTCCAACTCCTAGAAAGAGAGAAGGACAAGAGAAGTAAACATGAATTTTGTGTGTTTAAGTGCATTTGCCACTATAGAAAGCACTTTTAGAATAAGGTTACCCCACACAAATAAAAGAAAGCAACACGAATGGCTCATAATGTTTCATTTTCCTCCCAATCCATCAAAATCAGTAATTAAGTTCTCTATAGTCACAAACAGAATATGTAACCAAAGAATACTTTAAAAGAGGAAATGAACGACTTAGAATTGGGAGAATCATCTCTAAATTGCTCCAAATTCTATACCTATATTTTCCCATAAAAGGTCCAATAATGCATCTTTAGATCCCTCGGGAGTCGTGTCGTCAATATTTCGGCGAAGAATGCTCAACGAATCATCTTTTGCCAGCACTAATCACCTTTTCGCCAACAATGGCAAAACACAAGCCGTCCAATCCAGCCCGTTAAGAGTGAGCCTTGTCGGTCCTAGTTCTAGGGCAGACTTTAGCCCTTAATGGGACGGGTTGGGGGCCAATCTTACTAAGAGGAAAGGATGGGGGTATCCTACACAAATATATCACACAACAAATATATATATATATATATATATATTAGAGATGTATATATACATCTATATAAACTATTATACAATATTTTTATATTGCAACTACAGCAGTTCATCTTACTCAACGAGTTGATTTTTTTTCAATCCAAACCATCTCAAATTTCCTCTAAACAATCTCAATGAGTTTCGCTCGATGTTTCGAGTCTTTTGATATATTATTCACTAGAAACAATTCATGTTGCAATAGATCAAATTTTAAAATTTGAGCTTCGAGGCTCTTCAATGTCGAATTTCAATGGACATCAGCTCAAATCTTCCACTAAACGGCTCAAATTTTTAGATATGAGCTCTTCTGGATATCTCGATTCGTTTGATATATTATTCACTCAAAACAATTCATGTTTATTATAATAAGTCAAATTTTAAAATTTAAGATCTGAAGCTTTTCAATGGCCGATTTCAAACTTGGTGATGGAAGATTTTGTGTTGGGTGAGGCTCAGAGTATTATTGGTCTCGATCTCTTTGACTAGTTTGAGAATCAGAAGACTCGAATAATAAAAATGTAGAAGACAAGATTTTGTTCCTTTCATATAATAGTGAATATATTAGTAAGAAAATTAAACTTATTCCCAATCTCATTCTTTGACAATGGGCAATTTATGAGTATTTTATTGATCTTACAAGAACTTATACCTAAATTAGTTGTCAAAAAAAAAAGATTAAGTAAAGCTTTTTGCCTAACATATGGAGTATATATTAAAATTTAATTTCTCGAAAAAGATTCGTGGCTTTTTATCTTTGTGTTTAAGACCCCAAAACCAATAAACTATTTGATGATGAATTTTTATTTTTTTAAAAAAAAAACATTTCACGTGAGAAAATGAAAGTTGGGCCATCATAAAATATTAAAATAAAATCAACAAAAAGATACTTCTTCTTTTTAGTTTTACACTCACTTGTCAATGCCGATGTTTGGTATCTACATTAGAATACCAATGTTTGGTATTTGCTTTAGAATTCGATAAATTTGAACTTGTGCATTATCATATTCATTTTGAACATGATGCTCATAACTGAATTTTCTCTATATCGAAAATTCAAACCAGAAATCTCTAATTAAAGGTGGAGAAATCTCAACGATCATCTCACCATAACGTAAAAATGCTACTATTAAAGATCATGAAATTAAATCAAAAGCTTATGTTGGTGCAGAGATTATAAAGAAAGAAAAAATAATTAAACGTTCTATCAAGTTGAAGGAGCGTGAAAACAACTCAGAATTGTTTAATTTGGAAAGTTTCCTCAATTATTATATGATTTCAATAATTCTTCTCCCTACTTTCACAAAACCAACGTATATGTCGTAGTATATTTGTTGAATTATACGGCTCTCTTTTTAAAACTTAAAACGCTTTTTTAAATTTTATTTATTTATTTATTTAATTATATTTTCAATAGTTTTTTTTCACATACTAATGCTCATGAATAACTTTTTTATATAATTGGTGGAGACGAGTCTTAAAGTTAATAATTAAGCACTTCTGTCAGCTTTGATACTCCTTTTTTGTTCTCCTCTGATGATTAGTATTCGCATAGAGTCTTAATTAATTTAAATTTGTGTCACGTAAGATTCGTTAAAAGAACACTAATATAATTGCACCTTATTAAGTTTTTTTTAATCATAATTTGAATCTGAAATCTCTAATTAAGAGCACGAAAGATTCTATCTATTCTACTACAACCTTGACGGTAGCTTTGATAACCTTATGCATCTTCAACATATATATCTTTTGGTCTAAGATATTTCAATTAACAGTGAGTATTGTTTAACTTCTATCGGTAACATTGAGTGGCCAACTCTTTTAGTGGTGATCTTTCAGCCAATAATACTATTTTTTCATTAAAAAAGAAATTATACAAGAAAAGAAAAAACCAAAAAAGAAGAAGAAAGAAAGTTAAGCATTGCTCAATAATGGTAGGCAATTGAGTATTTTATTAAGACATGACAACTTGGCATTCCTTCATTGATTTTCTCCCCCTCCCCCCCCCCCCCCCCCCACCTCATATCCTTCTTTTTTTTCCCACTCGATGTCTGGAGTTTCTTCGAGTAAATTTAGATCGCCCACGGCTCATTTGGGACTGGGGCTCCCAACATGATTTTTTCCCATATTTAGTGCTCTAATCCGACACCTCTAATTAAGGTCGGTGAAACAATCTTATCACTGCACCATAACCCAGATTAATCCCACCTCATATATATATTTATTATTGTTTTAATTTGTTATTGCTAATCTGATGCAGAAACTTTACACAAGCTCCTTTTGAAAACACCAAAGAGCCTGAAAATTAAAGAAACAAGATAATTAATTTATAATTAGGCCTAGGATATACTAGTATATATGTATTGCATATTGTTTTCTATATCATGATATATAGTGTGTATGCATCACTTCTACAATATCATGCAACACGTATAATATGCTTTTGACTAGGGTTTGCTAATAGCTAGTGCTTTCTCGATATTTTTCGTATTTCATAGGTCCAACATTTCTTTGGTCGTAAGTTTAATGTATTGAAATGCCTACTAATTAATATACTTTTTATTATTTTTATACAAAATGTTCAAAATATATTTGTATGTATCATTAGTGATTTATTATGTTATGTATGTAGACAGATCCAGAATATAAAGTTTTCATGATTAACTTCAAGTCAATACTATAATAATAACCGATCGTTCACAACTACTAATATATATAATTACGTGACCTCGTAACAAAACGTGTCTAGATCTTCATGGTATATATACGATAGTTTGTAATGTCACACATAATCTTATAGTAGCAAATTTTGTTCTGATTGGGGTGGGATCCTTATCTTAACTTTTTGGAACATGGAAGAAAGAAAAAAACAATATTTGATAAGTGTTTTCATTAGTTAATTGTCTTTCTAAAAGCTTGGATAATTGGGTGTTTAATCAACTCTAAATTTAATTAGGGTAAATGTTTATGTGACTTTCTCGAATAGGAAGAGCCACCTTTCTTTATCACAAAGGGGGGGAAATTGTTCAAAAAATTGATTGTGTGGTCAATAAACCAATCATGGAGTAGTCTTCTCAAAGCCCATATCAAAGCTAAAAAGAACTTGTCATTATCCAACTATTAAAAGGGTTAACGCGTTTGCTTTAAAATTCTGAAAATTATTTATTGTAAAAATTCATTTTTTAAAAAAATTAATAAAAATAGACCTCAGACATGACTCAACTTCGAAAACTAAGTCATGAGGTAAGAATTAATCAAAGATCATATAAAAGGAGAAAAAACTGATTTTCTCACACCTAGTTAATAAGAGCATGAAAAAGATAACATGGGGCACATTTAGATAAAACTAAGAATAAATATGGATTTGACTCTGATATCATGTTGAAATGCATAACCATCTCATTTAAAACTTTAAACTGTTAGAGAAAACACATTTTTAAAATGAGATGGTCACACACTCAACATGGTATTAAAACAAAGATTTCGAGTTTGAATACTTATCGTGATCTTTTAGATGATATGGTCTTACACTTCGACAAGTATTTAGTTGAATAACAATTTCTCCACAATATCGTTCGTTTTTTTTACGAGAGCTCTTCTTATATCAAATTAACGTTTCCAATTATGGGTCGTATAAATTTAGTGAGAAACTATACACCCTGATATATACTACGTACAACTGACAAGATGTATGTATGTGTATTCAACTAAGACTTAAAAGAGTTAATTCCTCATATGGTTATTTAAGTATCAAAAAAATAGTGATGAACAATATTTACGCAAAACGACCAAAAATGTTCCTGAACTAGCGGAAAATGTCTAATATATTCTTCATTCATCTATTTTGCTAAAAATATTTTTCCGTCCACTATTTTTATGCTTTGGATTTTTTATTTTAATTTTGTATGGAATAGAGTCGGTGCCCATGCAAAAATAATGGGTTGATGAAAAGTTGGCGATGAGGTATTCACAATAATTTGAATGCTTTGCCTTTTTAAATTGAGAGGAAAATGACAAAAGAAACAAGATGAAGGAAAAAGGAATGATTTTAGATTGATAGGTCTAAAATTTAATCTTTATTGAATTTATGCATATATATATATATATATATATGCTAATAATGTTAAGTTACGTCAAATTCAGTGACGAATCTAGAATTTTAAGGTGATTATCCTTCTTGGCGTCACTAGTCATGGCGTGGCAATGCCTACTTGCAACATTTGCAAAGTCCTTCGTGTACGTAAAATAAGATTCTAAAGTTATCCTTTTCAAACAATTATTGTTTTCAGATTATGATAGGTTCAACTTTGAAAATTCTTAGTGTTAGATTGATTATTTTAATATTTGGTAGGTTAATTAAATTATTTAGCCACTTGATTAAAAACGTTAAGAACTTCTTAATTATATATATATATATATATATTCAGAATTTAATATTTATTAATATTTATGTCTTGTGTCAAAATATTAGGCTAGATTTTAAACCCCTATAACTAAGGCCTCGAAGAAATCAATAGTTTGGGGTAATTGTCGTCAGAGGCGAAGCTGAAATTTTAACATTATGAATTTTGAATTTTATAACGACGATTTTAAATATTAATAAATGAGTTCTAAACTTAATATTTATATATATTTAATGAATTTTTTAATACAAATAACACTATTTGAGTAAAAGTTATCAAATTCGATCAACTCTATATCCCGACTTCTAGCTCCACCCTTGATTGTCGTGCCCGTCTTTCTCATGCTCCGTGACAATGGAGGGGGCCAATCTTTGCGTCACACTAATCATGGTGTGGCAGTGTGGCAATTATATATGCCTACTAGCAATTGCAAATTTAAAGGCGAAATTTCCTGTACAAGATTCTTAACATATAGTACTTTTCAAAGGAATTAGTGTATTTAACACTTTATTTTCCTATTAGCTAGTCCAAGGAGATGGGACATATAGTCTCAATTCTCAGTTTTGACCGCAATTAGTGGCGGAGTTAAAATTTTCATTAAGGATTTCAATATATGAATAAGTAAACACATGAACTAAATCAAAGAAGGTTCAATATTTACTATAACCAACATAAGTGAGATAATATCTCAAATGGTCACTCAACTATGAGTTATTTACACAGAAAGTCACTTAACTTTGATTTTTAACTCAAAAGTCACTCAACTGTGAATTCTTTTCATAGAAAGTCACTCAACTTTGCTTTTAAACTCAAAAGTCACTCAACTATGTGGTCTTTTCACATAAAGTCACTCAACTATATATGTTTTAGTTACAAAATCACTCAACCTATTTAATTAATTTTTTCAATAAAACTAAAAAATTTAAAAATAAAAAATATCATTTGAATTATTTAATGACATGTTCCACTTAACTCAATCCACTAAAAATATAATAGTGACCTTTTAGAAAAAATAATTTAGGAAAAAAAAGTCTTAAAAGAGTCACCATTGTTTAGTCATGTAAGTTAATTATGTTGTTGTCGTTATTATTTTATTTTTTTTCAGTTTGATGCATTTTTTTTATAGAAGCGGTAGGAACAGTTTCCCGGCCACTTTGTCCAAGGCGTTAGAACTTAGAAGCATATCATATTTTTCTTTATACCTAAAGCGTCTCTATAACGGGTCAAGTTAAATAGGGTGGATTATTAAATAATTTAAATGATATTTTTTTATTTTAAAAATGTTTTTAATAAAAATTTTATTGAAAAAAATTAATTTAATAGATTGAGTGACTTTGTAAGTAAAATATATAAAGTTGAGTGACTTTCTATGAAAACAGTCTATAGTTGAGTGACTTTTGAGTTAAAATTCAAAGTTGAGTGACTCTCTGTGAAAAGAATTCAGAGTTGGATGACTTTTAAGTTAAAAAACAAAGTTAAGTTACTTTCTGTGTAAAGAACTCATAGTTGAGTGACCATTGGAGATATTATCTCCAACATAAGTTGTGGTGAAGTAGTGAGACTGCTTAACCCTTAATCAGAGGTCTGGAGTTCAAGCCCTGGGTATGAAAAAAAAATTATTGGAAGCGTCACCCCGAATGAGCCAGCAATGTGCAATTAAAATTTAATCGGATCTTTAAAGCAGGCTCCGAACACCTAATGAAAAACGAAAATAAAATATTTACTATATACATACAATATAATTTTCTATCGAAGACGGTTCGGATGACCCCTAATCTGGCTGTCCTAGCTGTTGTCTGCATGCTAACTACATCAGTAGAATAAGCAAACGTTGTCCATTTATAAAACCAATCAAATGGTCAGAAAAGAATCGATTCTTGCCCCCACAATTGTCACAACACATTGTAATAAAAAAATGACAAAATAAATGCACAATTGTACGTACCTGTTATGGTCTATTTTGATTCTAACTAGCTAGACATTTGGAATAATAGGGAACTAGAAGCTACATATATTGACATACACTAATTTTGGGTTAGAATACGCTTGATCAAAAAAAAATTAGGCTCACACATGAATAGACGTGTTGAAAATAATACGATTAAATAATAAAAATATACCTTCTCTAACTACTTAAATTTTTAAATAAGATGGACATACACTTCAACAAATCAATATATAATTCCTTCTTCTTTTTTCTTTTTTGGGCTTTCCCTAAGCAATTGAAAGTTTATTATTCTCTATATCTCAAAAAGAACTTTTAACTTCTCAAATAGTAATAGCATGACATATTTAAAAAATGAGGTAAAGGTAATTTGAGGGTTTGTTTGGATTAGCTGATAAATATCAAGTGCTGATAAATACGGTTAGGTGCTAATTTTATGAATGAATAGTTATGTATTTGAATAGAAGTGTTAAAAATGATAATAAGTAGTACTTTTTTGTTAAAATGAATGAAGTGTCGATTTTTTTTTTCTGGTTTGGTTTGATTTATCGGTTTTTGTTGAATAACTCAGCTACTTTAATTTTGGTGTTTGTGAGACTCATACATATATAAGCCAAAAAATATTTATAAACTAATTTGATCATTTTATAAGCTTATTTGATATTTTTCTTTTTGGTGTACATTAGGTTTTAATAAGAATTACTTATATCATGGAAACACAGCTAGCCAAGTTGTCTAAGTTTTCTTCATTTACTGCCAAATAAATGAGTAGAAAAAAGGTTTGGTCCATGGGAAAATGATAGAAAGAAGCTGAGACTTTGTATTTGGCCTCCTTTTCTTTACGTTCTATTTATAGAAAAAAGTTTAATTAATTTTTATAAAATGATACTAATATAAAAACATCTTCTTAGAAATATGGATTCTTTTGTTTTGGACTTTTGGTGCTTTTACTCTGTTGTCCAATCAAGTTAAAATAAATTTACAAAAAAAAGATAAAAAGAAAAGTAAGGTTATATTATATATTGAGTACACTATTATATTATACAACAAGTCTAAACATCTAATTGCCAAAAAAAAGAAGTCAATACATCATGTTAGTCTAATCAAGTAATTTGGAGTGAAATTAATTAAAGATTTTATAGGTAAGGCAAACAAATTATGAAAAAAAATTAGAGGAGACAAGCAGTCAACATGTTGGAACCTTGCTGCAACAATAAATACTTAAACATGTATTAGATTAAAAGTAAACATTTGAAGAGAAACTGTTGATGCCAACTGCCAAGTGTAAAAGTGAACTCGGACCTAACTCAATCTTAAAAATTAATTTATCGGAGAGAATTGTCCACGTCTTATTAAGGAAGTCCATAGCCCCTTCCATTACCAATGTGGAATTCTTCATTCATCACCCTTCCACGCCTGATGTTATTCGGTAGTGGTGGAATTAAAATTTCGATTAAAGGGTGTCAAAATAAATAAAATTGCGTAAAAAGTCAAGGAGTGTCAATATGTAATATATATATACATAAAAAAAATAGTTTTACCTAACTATATAGTGTGATTTTTCAACGAAGGGGTGTTGATCAACACCCCTCAAGTATATGTGGCTCGTCACTGTTATCCGGTCCTTAGGCATGCATGGCCGGACACATTCGGACTCTGCAGATCTGGAAAATCTATCTGGAGGCCCAATATCGAAGGTCTGACTCTGATATCATATTAAATAAACTTTGAGTCTAACTTCATCAAAAAGCTTATTCATGAAAAAAAGTTGATCAAGCCGTATTAAAAAAGTTGAGGACCTCTTCAATCACCGATATAAGATTTTTTTATTTCATCACTAAGTTTAGTAAAAAAGATCAAATTGGACCAAATATCACCTGATTTTTAGAGAAATTTTTTATAATGGAAGACATTGAAGTTGATTTCACGTTGTGTCAAGTCCAACTTTTATTTCTTTTTTTCATCAAATTGCCTTTGCTTTTGTCTCATAATCGCTGTCAAGTTTCGATCGATATGACTTTATTAATTGACAAGTGGAATTATTCTAAAAGTTTCTCCTTCATTAAAATTATTTTTCAGAAAATACGTAAATTTCTTAATTATTTTTTTTGTTTTTGGTAGGTAAAAAAAAATATTATTTTAAAAGCATTAATATATGTATATAGAGAAATACCAAATATGGGAGGTTGAGGTAGGGGTGTGGGGTGGTGTGCTGGAGGGTCGAGAGGACATAATCAATGTGGAATGTCATTTGTAGAACTTATTTTCTCTACTTCCGCTAAGAAGTCATTTCCTTCATGGTTAAGGAACTTGTTTTCCTAGAGAAAATATGTTTTAAAATATTTTGACCAATCAATTTTTTTAAAAAAAATATCACAAATTATTTTCCTCCATACCAAACACATCCTAACTTTCTACTTTTTAATTATTTGACAATTTTTTAAATTAACTTCACACTAATTAATAGTGTAAAAGAGTTTATACTATCAGTTCACTTTTTTAAAAAATAAAATAAAATTATCTGGTGTTCAGTATCTACTTTGGAGTCTGATTAAATTTGGATTCGTGCCGGGAAGTGCCATATTGGAGGGTAAAGGGCTCCCTAACAAAGACAACTTTGTACGAGGGGACTCAAATCCAAGACCTCTAATTAAGAATGAAAAAGTATTTACCACGTAATTGGCCAAGGACTAGTTATTTGAAAAATAAAATAATTAATTTATATTACAGGTTAAATACTCCTAATATATAAAATTGTAAGTGCATATAAGTTTAATTTTTTAATATATTTTTTTAGTTGGTGCCAGAAGCTGTTATACCATTATTATTTTTATATATGTTGGAACACCTCATCACCACCTTGTATAAACTGTCTTTCAAGTGGTTTCTTTACTATTTTATTGGATAAGTAAACGATTTTTGCAATATATTAGGTATGTGGGTAAATCATAACCAACTACAGTACAATTTTATGAATATAAAAATAAGTACTACATAAAAAATTAAAAAAAATCACTATTAAAAAAACGAAATTTAGTGACGTCTTTCTATCGATAAATAGATCGATTGAGAAATGAATATTGATCTGATTTCAAGATCTATGAACAAGAGAGATCTCTAAATATCCATTTGAGAAAATAGATGAATCAATAGGGCGAAATCAGCTGAAGAAAGGTCGCATTAAAAAGTAAAATCTTTCATTAATTTTATCTAACAATGAACCAACAATGATTATTAAAATATATTTTTTAGCTGCAAGCAGTTTAACAATCAATCAGTGCTGATTATTACAGAAGCACTCATTGCAACATTTTTTGGGGACGTTTGAAAATGATTTTTTTGTAATTGAAAGTGTCATTCTTAGAAATGTGCCTTATAATATGTGTATTTACAGTTATTAGGTGGATCTCAATACGAATATCGAACACCAAATTAAAAAAAACATTTTTTTTTTGGGAGAAGTATGTGAATAAGTACAATATCATCTCTGAAAATAATATAAATTTTTAAATCAAGTGGTTAACACAATTTAACTTGTCTGATAATCTATTAAACAAAATATAATTTTTCATGTTATTAGGCCTACCCACATGAGAAAAGTGTCAGAGACATCAAATAATTAAACAAATAAATGTGATAAGACACTTAATACAATTCAACTATATATATATATACAAAAGAAAAGTTTAATCTATAAATGAAAAGTTGATCTATTACTATAGAATTAGCTAAGTACACACTTGCCCAAATACAAAATTGTTATATAAAAAAGTCATCAAGATCTTTATAATAATCATACATGTTTTGGATCATCCCATTTTAATATACCCTTCAATGTTTCTTAACAATTTCTTACAAGATAAGAATCTTTTTTCTCACCCCATATAGTATATATTATTTCTCATTTAATTTACGTGATACAAAATGAAATTTAAGTAAAAAAGATTTTTAAGTCTGTGATATATATGAAACGTAGTATAATAGATGTGTAATTATAATTTTTCATTAAGAGTAACACGATTAATTTACAATTAAAATGCATGAATTCAAAATTCACAACGTCTAAATTCTAACTCCGTAAGGGTGGTAGGTTAGTTAAAGTTTGTTAGAAATAATTATAAATATGCCAAGTCCTTGTGTGTGTGCCTATGTCTATTATATAAAATATTTTTTGATAATGATATAAAGCCTTCAAAAAATTGACAAGCATTTTCAAAAAGGCAATCAAATTCTTTAATACTTTGTCTCTCTTTTTTTTTTTTCTTTATAGTACTTTAATCTTTGTTTATAAATTTACTATAATTTTTCTTTTGTCAGTTTATTGTTTTTCTCTACCCCTAAATGCCACTTTTTTCCCTTCTTCTTTATATAAGCTATTGTTTCTTAAAAGAAAAAAAATTTCATTAGGTTCAATTCAATAATTCAATTTTATTTTTCTTGAAAAGTTTCTTTATACTTATGAACAGGTTAGCTCCTTAATTCAATTTTTCAGTTTATTGTATTTTTTTCTTTTTAGTATTAATGTTTTGCCTAAAAAGTTGAATTCTTGAATTACATATGAACACAGAGAGAGAGACAGAGTCATATAATAGCTGTAGTTGTATGTGTTTGTGTGTTGTGTTCAGGGGCTTATTCATCTGAGTCCTCTACGCTGGAAAATTACACTGTATATATATGAAGTTTTTTTTTTTTTAATGTATATATAGTACATGTTGAATCTCTTTAGTTTGACGTATTCATATGTTATGTTTACTTGTTCGTATTTTGAATTCCTTTAGTGAAAATTCTGACACTACTACTGTGCTGTGTTAGCCTTGTATACTAGAAGTCTGTTTATTTGTGGTTTGATGAGAAGCATAAAAGTCTTTAGCAAATAATTTCTGAAACAGAGTGTTGTTCTTCTAATATACTTTTTTTGTTTTCTAATGAAAGGTTTATGATCAAAAAATTAGAAGTTTAATTAATCATTAAGCTATTCTAACCTTTGCATATGGATTATTGTGAAAATTAATCATCAGTAGAGTCGAAAAAACGTCACAGTAAGAACCAATAATTGAAAATATTCAACAGTTAACAAGGTAAGTTATTGTGTTCCTATTCTAGGTGTTGTTTTAGGAAGAATATTCCCAAGAGTCTTTAGTACTAGCTAATTGTCTAATTTGTTGGTTCTTCACTTGGATAATTTTTATTTATTTCCTTAAATCTTTTTCAAGTTTGATGGATTTCCTTATTGGAGTCTCTCTTCTTTCTTTTTTTTCACGTTAGACGGAGAGGATTGGTGGTCAAGGGCATGGGGTAGACATATAGACGATGATTCGTTTCCTCAATCATCTGTTGTTTATTGTTGTTGTTTACTGTGTTTCAATTAACGCACTATTTTGTTGTTGTTACTGTTCCTTTTCTGAATGCTCTCCAGTGCTTTCCTTATTAGTTGCTATTGTTTTTTCCTTTTCATTACTACTTTGATTTGTTGCACTTGAGTCGAGGGTCCTTTAGAAACAATTTCTCGACCTCTATGAAGTAGGGCTAAGATCTGTGTACGTTCTACTCTCCCCGAACCCCACTTGTGGATTTCACTGGGTATGGTTGTCATTGGTAGAAAGTCAATTGAAGTCTATAGCATGATATTAAACTATAAGGCGTCTTGTTCGGAGATTTCTTTGCTAGAATTTTCTGTATCCTCCAGAAGTGACTCATGTATCTCATAATCAGAAAAAATACCTGTTTGATTGTGGTCCGATCATTTCTTAGTTTCTTACAAATGATTTTTTTAGCTGTAACTCTGGTACTCTCTCTGCAGTAATCTAAAATTCGCGTCTAAGTTATGTGATCTTTCTTTTTTATTCAGTCGATGAACATGAGTTCTACATCAACTCAATTTGCCCCCACAAGAAGGATGGGCATATTCGAACCATTCCACCATATGAGTATGTGGGAAGACGCGTTTAGAGGTGACATTATGCCCAGCGCTGGTGCGTGTATGGTCACACCGACAAATGACAGGGCAGATGACAAGGTAAAGAACCATACATGCATCTTCTAGCTAATAAAATCAAAGTTTCTACCGTTATTGAATTAATATTTTTGGTTATTGTAGTCGGGATATACTTCTAGTGACCAACTTATACCCTCTGGCTCTGAGGATAATCAAGCAGGAAAGAGTATTTCAGACAAGGTGGGCTTAACAGACCTTTAATTCTCTGTTTAGCTCTAATTTCTGTGTTTATATGTTTTAGCTGAAAGTATAGAAACATTCGTGATTTAACAAAATGCACCTCTGAGATTAAAGACTAAGTATATTTTCATATTGAAAGTTAGGTACAACGGCGTCTAGCACAGAATCGTGAAGCTGCACGTAAAAGCCGTATGAGGAAAAAGGTATGTGAAAGTTGTAATATTTCCTGTGTTGTAGATATTTGAAGAATTCCTATCTTGATTCCTTTTCCAACTCTTTTCTATAGGCTTATGTTCAGCAGCTCGAAAAAAGCAATTTAAAGCTAGCACAACTTGAAATGGAACTTGAGAGAGCTCGACAGCAGGTTAGTGAAATTCTCTGTTGCGCGTTTCTAACTTCTATACAGACTACAGTATCATATTATCTCGCATCATGTAATGAATTATTGCAGGGACTGTACATTTTAGGTACAAATGGTAATATGGGGCTAAGTTCAACAATTAATCCAGGTTAGCTGATACTGGATTTGTCGCATTATAGCTCATTTTTCATTTACTGTTCATGAGTAATTTAAACTATGAATTGTTCCTTTAGAATCTTAATGTTAACTCAGCTAGACCTGCTCAAATCTCGTGCATAAAATAATAGACTACTTCCTCTTTTTCGTTAGGCTATGTTACGTATATATTGTTGTCTAGCTGAAATCTTCACAATGTCTACTAGAAAATGGTAAATTGCATGCTAGTAAAACAAGAATCTGACCCTATTTACTTGAACGCAAATTGCATGCTAGTAAAACAAGAATGTGACCCTATTTATTTGAAAGTACGTCATGTGACTTTCTTGAAAACAGCTTATGTGTATCGTGAATTTTGTTCCTATCTGGTGCTGCCTATGCAGGAATAGCTACATTTGAAATGGAATATAGCCTATGGGTTGAAGAGCAACAAAAAAAGAATGTAGAGTTGAGGAACATATTGCAATCCCATGTAAGCGAAATGGAGCTCCAGCTGCTGGTAGAAACTGTCTTAAACCACTACTACAATCTCTTCCGAATCAAAGCTGATGCAGCAAAAGCTGATGTGTTTTACTTGATATCTGGGATGTGGAGAACTTCGGTGGAGCGCTTTTTCCTCTGGATTGGAGGATTCAAGCCATCTGAACTCATAAATGTATGTAGTCCTTGGCGCATTTTCACTGCTCTGTAACGTAGTAATATTCGTTTATTATAGTTCTCATAGTGTAGCTCATACATAGATATCTTGAAGTAGTCATCACACCTATATACATAAATATCTCGGGGTTGTCATATTGCCTATTTATGTTTAAAGAGGCTCTCCAATTTCCTCTCATGTTTTCTTGTGACAGCAAATTCAACTCCTGCCGCGACCATTTTCACATATTCATCCTTGCTGCATGATTGAAATTGTCATATAACGATGTTTGGACCTAGGTTCATCTCTAACATTCATTAGATAGTCTACTGATATCTATCTTGAATAAAACTCAAGAATGTTCGAAACCTCTTAATGGAAGTGAGTCAAGTCACCGTTCATTAGTTCCACTCGTATTCTTTTCATCTCTTGCTTGTGTTATTTCCTTAAGTTCTGCCTGCAACTTATCAAATAAGTATGAGATTTCTCATTGTACGTCAATTTTATAGATCGTGATGCCACAACTTGAGCCATTGTCAGATCAGCAGATCATGAAAATCCGTAATCTACGACACTGTTGTCAGCAAGCTGAGGATGCTCTCACTCAGGGAATGGATAAACTTCAGCAGACTCTGGCACAGAGCATCCTAACTATGACCACTGGAATGGGAAGTTACAGTTCTCAGATGGTTTCTAGTATGGAAAAGTTAGAAGCACTCGAGAGTTTTGTTAACCAGGTAACACTTTCTATTACTCCCTCCATTTCAATTCGCTTGTTTGGTTCCCACTTGGCACAGAGTTTAAAAAAGTAAAGAAAGACTTTTGAATCTTATGGTCTTAAGCTAGAAATATGTAGAATATACCAAAATGTCCTTCAATTGCGTCGTGTTAAACATGTCATGTGGACAGTTACTTATCAAATGATAATCTTTGATGGTGCTCTTATTTTCTTAACAGGCAGATCACCTTAGACAGCAAACACTACAACAAATGTCACTTGTCTTGACAACACGCCAATCAGCCAGGGGATTACTCGCTTTTGGGGAGTATCTTCAACGTCTTCGTGCTCTAAGTTCTCTTTGGGCTGCCCGTCCTCGTGAACCTACCTAGCCTTTTACGACCAAAACAGATGAAGATAACTAAGTTTCCTCAGCTATAGCTGTTAACTACTCCCTGAGCGAGCTGAATATGGAAAATGTAATCAAAGTCAGGTGGTACCCTGGCATGTTTCAAGAATTTTATGTACATAGAGAAGGGGGATGTGTATAATTCTAGAATAAGGTGATATAAGAACTTGATGAGAGTAGAGAAATTTAACTATGAAACTCAGAGAAGTCTAAAAATGTAATTTTTACATATGATGAAAACTGAAAAATGTATTATGGAGAGAGTTTTCTCCCACTTATTTAGTTTGAAAAAAGTAGACTTGACCACTTCTTTAGTGCTATACATAAAGGCACTAGGAGATGCTGGTCAATAGTACTCTCTCCTATTTGTATCTGATTTTACAAGTAATAAAATATACTCATATCTTTATCACGCACTGATATCGAATCCTCTAAATATAATAATTTTGAAGTATCCGACACAAGACATTAATCAAATGCACACATTCAACAAGAAACATGCATCCATCATCGTAAAGTAAAGAGAATCGCATCACGCGCGTACATATACTAGTAGCCAAATAAATTGACACATAACATAGATCTTGTTTTTAAATGTAACAGGTGGAGGGTAAAACAGTCATTAGCTAAAAAAAATTCCTCCAAATTTAACGAAATAAACCGTCCACATAATTAGAAGAGAATTTTTGAGGAACAAAAAATTTAAAATTACAAAAGATTGATTTCTCTATCACTTCATCAAATTTTCTACTCCATTAATGGCATAAAAATTCTTCGAAGAGTGAAATTAACAATCAAAAATCGAAAATTATGAGCAATTTGAGATCGATTTGTAAACCTCAAGCTGTGTATTTTTCAATTACTTGTTGTTATTGCAGAGACTTATTGGGGAAATCGGCAGTTAGGGTTTCAACTCAGAACACTAATTCAGTTCATCGATGGACTAAACCACGGGTGCTGCAATCATGGTACCATACTTCGAGAAGAATTGAAACTTGGGATCAGCAGAGGAAAATGGTGACTACTTCTGCTTATAATTGGAATGATTCCAAGTCTCCTTATGAAACTCTCGGTATGTTTGAGTACTGAACTACTACCTCCGTTTCAATTTGTTTGTCTGATTTTGATGGGACACAGAGTTGCTAAAAAAAGGAAAGAGGTTTTTTTAATGGACTGAAAAGGAAAGTAAGGTGAACAAATTGAAACAGAAGAAGAAACACTTATTATAAACAGTTATATAGTTATGAAAAGAAATTGTAATATTTATGTGTAAAAAATTTACTTTTGGTTTGCTTGGATTTAATTTATATACAGTGACATGAGTTTAGATGGAGTATCATGGTCGGTGAAGATTCATAAGTAGTCCCAACTTGTTTGGAACTGAGGCGTAGTAGACTGTTGTTGTCAAAGAATAGAAGTTGAACTCAGTTTGACTGGGAACTATGATGAGAAAAATATCTTATAGAAAACACGAAGGAAGAACTAAAGATGTATTTGAATTGAATATTATTTAGGAACATTTGTGTTGTATGAAATACTTGACTTTTAGCAAAATATAGAGGATCTAGGAGTTGCAAAACTGCTTTAAAAACAAATTATTAGCTCTGCTAGCTCAAGTTAACATATCAGAACAACAAGGAAGCTGGAAAAAACAAATTATTGGAAGAAAATGTATATTTCTGTAGCAAATCTTTCTAAGCAACAGGGTGCATTTTCATAATTTCAAGAGTTCTATGTGTATGAGTCTTCAACTTTTAAGTCTTTTCGTTTCTTGCCTTTCCTATAATTCTTTTTTTTTTTGGTGCTTATCCCATCTGGTTTCATAAAGGACATCTTCATCTTGGGATATATGTGTAAAGTTCCATATGCCTATATGGACAATCTCGTTCCAACTTATCAAACTTTTATAAAGTGTCTATACAGTACTGACTTGGTTTTGCTGGTTTTAGTAAAGACACTCTCAAAATACCTTTTGAGCCTCTTCATATTAGTGGACTATAAAGCATAGTGGAGTCCTTTCCCTCTCACTTTGTGCATTTCATTGCTTTTGCATTATTTGCAAAAACTGATGTAATGTTTTGTTTACAGAACTAGAAGGGGATGCTGATGAAGAACAAATAAAGATGGCATATAGACGTTTTGCAAAGTTTTACCATCCAGATGGTTTGTGCTTAATCTTATAGTTCTCATTTTAGTGCATTCCTCACACATGCATTTTCTCTTTGTGTACTTGTTTTAATCAGCATCAGTATGTTGTGTACTTGTGTTTGACCTGATGCTAGTTTTGATTTTAGCTATATTTGTATGCATGTACACAAAAAGAATTTGTTTGGTACGGTACTCTTTGGTATCCAATTCATTGCCACGGAATAGAGTAAAAAGGACTCTTTTTCTCTATTCACACCCTTGTATAGAAGAAAAAAGACTCTGTAAATACATTTGCTTGTATATGTGTGCGTAAATGTGACAAGATGGTTCTGCACCCAGATGCTTGGGCACTTCATCCAGAAGCTCTCTTACAATAGTATATTTAAGTTGTATACATCTTCAATTAGTATAGCTTTCATGTAATATTACACTTCCACTTTTTCTCCCGAGTACAGTTGTGTGAACATCCATTTTCTCTATCGTGAAATCTCAATTAACAAAATTTCAGTAAATTAGGCCTTCTTTCCCGGTTAGGTTGTTGAAAGTTCAAAATTTAAGAAAAACAATCATCTTATCAAGAATTTTTGTATGTTATTGGACCACAAATTTTAAATGGTTGCCATCTCTTGTTGGTCAATCTTGGTGATTTATTGTTGATTCAGAGAATCAATTTTCTTGAGCCCTTGTATGGGCTGTTCTTTTCTATCTGGAACTAACTTACTTCTGTTTCTCCTCTAAGTTTATAATGGCAGAGGGACTCTTGAAGAAGGAGAAACTGCTGAAGCTCGATTCATTAAGATTCAAGCTGCTTACGAGCTTCTTATAGATGCAGACGAACGGAGAAAATATGATAAAGACAATCGAGTAAACCCCATGAAGGTGAAAATTTAGATTACTGTTGATAGTTGCTAATTTATTATCTTTTCATCAATTAAAAAAAGAGAAGATTGCTTATTATCCAAGTAGTATGAGTTATTAATCTAAAAAGGGGCTAGAATCTAAATGACTCTGTTCTACACATAGCCTCCTGTTGATGTGTGAAAGCGAATTTTGCTAGGCCAAATGAAATACCTGACTGACTGTTTTAAGGTGCAAACTACCAAATTTTGCGCGTGGAAAGGGAAATGTATATGAAAATGAGAAATTACATATTTCTTTTGGATATTGTGGATGTTGTACATATTCAATGGACAGGATTGCAGGAATCGTTTTTTTTTTTGGTTGATAAGTTTTCAGTGGTGGACAGAATTTGCCAATACTAAGATTAGTGATTTTGCAAAGTTCTAGTATTGACACCATAATTAGCCCCTAAACTTTTACTTGTCAGATGGCTGGATTTGTTTATATTTTTAACTGTCAATGAAGCGTTTCCTTAATGTGGTGCTATTTGTTCTCTAGCTTCTGGGGCCTGCAGTATCTTCATTTTCTCAAACTGACATGATGCTATTCTGTTATTCGTCAGGCATCCGAAGCATGGGTGGAGTGGCTTATGAAAAAGCGAAAAGCATTTGACCAACGGGGTGATATGGCCATTGCTGCATGGGCTGAACAGCAGCAGCTAGAATTAAATCTGAAGGCCCGTCGTCTTGCTCGTTCAAAGGTATAGAACTGCTAATAGTACACTTTTTGTATCTCTGAGGGCTAACTGGCTAATCATGCATTCTGTATTGCCCTTTTTAACTTATGAATATCACTTCAAGATATATACATATTAAGATGTGCTTTGAAATCCTTTAACCTCTCGGTAACATAACGTGGCTCTGAATATCCCATGTAGAAAAATATTATAACATACATTGGGATGGTCTTAATCAGATCATGAATCTTCACTTTCCTTCTTCTCAGTTCCCCTCTCTTCTCACCGTAGTGATAGATATTCGTCATTTGGTGAACTAGCATTAGCCATACACCCAGCAGCCATATGATGCAGTTTTCCATTGCTCATCCCTTATGTCCTTCCCTTCATTCCTCTCCTGGAGACTATAAATATGATGCAAATTTCATCCCAAATGTCATCTAAACTTTTATTTGACAAAATGGAATTTCAGATGGATCCCGAAGAAGAAAGGCGAATAATTGCTAAAGAAAGAAAGGCTTCTGTGGAGAATTTTAATAATACGTTAAAGCGGCATACACTTGTCTTAAGGAAAAGAGACATAATGCGGCGAAAAGCAGAGGAAGAAAAGAAAAGGGTCATTAGCAGGCTTCTGGCTGCTGAAGGTCTGGAGCTTGACGAAGAGGACGAGAAAAATCTATAGGAGATCGATGCAACGTGCATTGGTTCACCTCCATGCATCTGGTGAAGAATACAGTATTTTGGAAAGCTTCTTCAGGTTAAACCAATGTTGTGCAATAGAGGAAGAAATAGTTGTATATATGATATCTCCCATATGTCACTTTACAAATGAAAAAAAATAGTATCTTTGTAAGTTATTTAGATGAACATCAATCATAGGTTAACTTTGTACTGTACTGAACTTGGCAAGGTTGAAACGTTTAGCTTTCTATTTGCCATTGTCCACTCATTATTTGTGGGTATATTGATGCTTTCATAGATGCTTTATCTCTTTCTGCTAATATTGCTGCTCCTTAGTTAACAAGAATCCAGACGGTTCGATCACATCTTGTATAGTGTTCATTTGAGTCTTTTAACTATGAGATAGCAAGTGAAGATCAGGTACCTAGTGAAATAGTCGAGATGTGTGTGAGCTCAGCCTAACACTACCTTCATATGAGACTCACGTCAAGTTTAGAGGTTCAAGGATGATTCCAGTTACCGCGTAATCTGTATGATTTAGAGCCACAAAGACACTAAATAAACAGCTATCATCAAGAAATACAAATCATGCCCAGAGAAAAAGTAGTAGTATGGTGCTGCTAACTTCTACATGGGAACAACAAGAACAGAACCAATAATGAAGAACATATTCTCGCTAATAAATTCAGTCGTTCACGAAACTTATTCTTTAACAAAGAAAACAAAAAAAAAGGACTCAGGCAGCCTCCTTTTTTTTTCTTCTTTCAAGAGAGCCTGTGGTAGTTGGTTAAGTGGAGTGGAATGGTATATCTCCTTTAAAATAGCTGGTTACATAATTGTTGCACAGATGTAATACAATCTTCAAAGAAGTTAGATTCACAATTCCGTAAAACTATTGTTGGTCAGTCTTCAAGAGATGATGCATCAGAATGGTTGATGTATGCTGAATGTCTATCCACAACAAGCTTAATCAATGGATCTTCAACATCAGCCCCAGGCTGAGCTGTGTCCCTACGAACTGTGATTTTTTCCTGCTCTGTGACAACTATAACTTCCTCTTTACGAGTTTGAAGTTCATTAGCTACCACCATATGCATCTTGTACTTTTTGAGGGCCATATCAGCCTTCTCTAAAAGGATATCTGTATCTGTCTCCAGCTGTTGAGAAGTAAATGTTGAAATCAGTATTCGCACTCTGTGATGAGCAGAGATATGAAAATATACAGGTCACATTCATATGAATCCGTAATAGTTGTGGGGAAAAAATCAGTTTTGAACTCTTGAAACTTGTAGGAAATAGAATGCGAGTATTTGCAAATGTATGTCAAATAAAAAGTTCGAACACCTGAGAAAATAAAAATGGAGCTGCGTGAATAAGATGAAGAAAATATGACTTTGATCTAATTAGTTCCAGACAGCGGCATATGCACAGTTCTCCTCAATATATATTCGACACAGCTTAATTGTTCAGTCACCATATTTTTATAGATACAGCAAACTTCAAGATTGGTAAAGGAAACTCAAGAGATGAGCTAACCTTGAAAGATATGCAGAAGGCCACAGGTGCCCACTCATTTCTAAGCACATAAAGCATCTTCGGTACTTGAGCAAGCCGCATGTCCAAAGGACCAGATCCAGACTGGATCTTATGCATCGTCTGTAAAAAGGAGTTTTTATTTAGCAGAAATCAGAAGATGAGAGACGAACTAACATTTCTACCTACCCAAGTAAAAGATAAGTTCTACAGAACGATGGTAAGGGCAGCAATATTGTATGTAAGTGAATGCTGGCCCTCTAAAAGGCCCAACATATCCACAAGATGAGTGTCGTAGAGGTTAAAGATGGATGTGCAATTGTACAAGATTAGATAAGACAAAAAATGATCACGATCATCCGCTAGAAAGTGCAAGTAGCACATGTTGTGTAGGCCTCCAGATGCACCGGTTCAACAACATGAATACATGATGATTGAAGGTATTAAATGAGGAAGAGGTAGACCTAAATTCACATGGAAAACTTTCATCTCAACATATTTAGAGTATCTCCAAATCCAGACAGATTTAGCAAAAGGTAGAAACAATCGAAGTTGAAAATCCGTAATGATGATGCCTACTAGAAATATTATGAACCCAAACAGAGTATTTATGATATTGAGGGTTAATACACCCAACTCCAACTAGCTTGCGATTAAGGTGTAGTTGTTATTGTTACATACATTACTATTTCTGGTACTAGAACAAAGAGGACAGGAGACAAGAAATAAGAATAACAGAATTTCACAACGATTAAACCTGCATCCAACCATTTCCAACTGCAAATTCAATCAAAACAATGCAAGAGGGAATAAATGATTACCATGCTCTCCCACGGTACGTAGAAATCAGAAACTGCAGCTGCAAGATAAAACATAGCACTAGGACCAAGGCTCCTTAAAGACACAGCTATCATCCGAAGAATCTGTTTAACACAAAAAACATTTAATACTCTTTTACAAGCATTCATACACCATATTAGATATGGAGCATATTGCTTACTCAATGTTGAAGTTTTTAGAATTAAATACATCAAATAGATTTGTAGCAATCTACTGAACATAACCTACTTATCATACAAAAAAAAACTACTGAACATGACCTGCAAATATTCAAAAATTGTTGTAAACGGTAATTTCAGCAGAAAGCCACCATTAACTGCCTGCAATTAAAAATTCTTAAAGTTAATTACCGTCAAATGTAAGTGTAATTTTGAAATGAATAATTGATTAAGATCCTTACAGATCGATTTTCAGTAATGGCTCTCTTCACCACTTCAGCATGCGATAGGTCCACTGAAAAGCATAAAATGGTCAACAACATCAGCCAGGTTCAAAATATTCCAAGCAACAGTGATAAATATCCCCGCCAACCACCCGAGGTAACACCTAACAAGCTGGGATGTGGGCAATATCGATATAAAGGAAATTAGGAAGACTAATATGAACAGATCTGTCACATTATTATATTTCCTCCTTTTATAATTCTCCCATCTATTTTTATTAGGTCTCCTGCCCCTCTATAATGTGAAGGATGAAGAAGTATTGAGCAATTGGATATTATCAATATGAGCCTATATAATCGATATAGAATATTTATTAACTCACCATGCAGTTCTATGCTGCTTGGAATCAAGAAAGTATTGATGTCTGTTAAAACCGTGAAGGGCATAAATGCAAAAATAACAGACCTTGAATACTTGAATCATCAGTTGAAGTAAAACACTCGAGCAATGGATCGTCAGGCAGTGATCTGCAAAATGGCTGGCAGGTTCCCCTGCATATGTAGAGTTTCATGGCTTCAAAAATCCAGTCAGGAGCATATACTATTTTTCGAAGGGAAGTAATCATGATCAGGATAATGGTAATACATAGCAATGCACTTGATACAAACCTACGATAAAGAAAGATGACAGAATAACCAGCCTTTAAAAAGTACCTGCAAATCCGGTTTAATTTGAATGTAAAACATAATATGAACCAAATGTGTACTAGAAAATTCAAGTATAGCATGTCATGATATACTCTGTGGAAGCAGATCCTCTATGACCAGAGCTAAAGTTGTCAATATAACGAACACATCGCTTCTCCAAAGGAACAGTTGTACCGCCAGAAGTCACACACACCACCCTGTTTGCTTTTCCATTCCCTGAACATGACGATAAAGACAAAGTCAGAATAAAGTGCATGGCATTGTCATTGTCATTGTCCAGATTGTGGAAAGGAAGTTGAAAAAATACAAGCTACGAGAGCTGAATGGAAGCAAATTTACCTGATGATGAATTCCGGTCGACAAATTCCTTCAATTTTGTCTCTATTTCAGCAGCATCTCTTAGTGGTGGAGCTGATTCAAAGAACGCCTTGATTTTAAGTGTTGGTGTTTCTGGTGCATGATCAGTGGTATTCATTGAATCCGTGGCAATCCTTGCAGAGATTGCTTATCTACAATATGACAACCCACCACGATCACAACCTCAGAACAACCAATTCATCAGTCAAAAGCAAGTTCAATAACAGGAAATTTCCAAGACAAACATTAGCTAGAGATTCACATCAACAACTTCACCACAAGTTAAATGGGAAAAGGAGGGGTGAATAGGCCCAAATAGAGCACACCAGCTATAGATGATTCATATAGCCGAGTCCAACTACAACTATTTTGTGATTGACTCGTAGTTGATTGATTAGAAGAATTGCACATCACAGCCCAGGAGAAAGAAACGATTCAACAGCGGGAAGAATACATCAAGCACTTCAAAAGTATCAAGAATTGAGAATGAGGTATGTACTTCAAATTGATCAAGACGTGAACTTTAAATTCTAAATTGCTAGACAACTTACTAATACAGTAAATAGCAGATACAAAATCAGCCAGATGTAAGACATTATTAAAGTTTTCACATTGTGCAATGAAGACGGAGAAGACAGCTAAAAGAGAACACTCAATTTTGATACATAAAGTATTTTAAATTACCAAGATATGAGAATGAAGTATGTATGTACTTCAAATTGATCAAGACATGAACTTTAAATTCTGAATTGCTTGAAAAAACCTACTAAACCCCACATAAAGGTCAGCCAAAAGTAAGATAGTACTCCTATTAAGGTTTCACATTTATCCCAAACAAGAACAAATAGTTTAAAGATTTCACATTTATCGAAAAGAGACAAAAAAAAATAGCACTAAAGTTTCCACCACACTGCTCCACCATATTTGGAGAGGAATAGGCCTAAGTAAATCTGAAATTAGCGGAAAAGACAGGATTTTCACTAAGGGGTTCATCGTCTTTTATATATACATTTTAAAAATGTGACCTTGTATATACAATGTGATTTTCAAGCGTACACATGAACCCCTCCAACCCCCAAACCCCTCTAGCTCCACCCCAGAGCTGAAATAGATACAGATAATTATATATAGCTGATCTCAACTTGTTTAGTATCGAATCTTTAAATCGATTAACTAATTGAATTACACGCTAATAACATTCAAAATAATCAAAAAATGAGAATGAACTCTGCACCTTAAAAGGGTCAAAAACAAGAACCATTAAAATTCTGAAATTTCACGAAAAACATACTAAATACCCAAACAAAAAACAGCTAATAGTACTAAAATTTCTCACATTTATCAACAACAAAAGGCTAAAGATTGTAGTAATATTCACCTGGTGCGATAGAAGAGAACACACCTTAAAAAGATTCGATTTTTATTTACTTTTGTATAAACCCATATGGATTTGAGGATAAAAACTGAAAGATTCTTTACAAATCTACAAATTTGAGTGAAATTGAGAACTGGGTTTTAGCTTTCAGAGTCAGTTGATGGAGAAATTGAGAAAAGGAAAGTTTTTTGTTTTTTTGGTTCAAGAAATGGAAAGTTGGGTGGCAAAAGGAAACATAAGAAACAATGAAATTTATAGGTAAACAAACATGTGTAAATTAGGAGTATTCGAAAAAAATAAGTCGATAATTAATCAAACTTTAATATGATTATCATTATCGATTATAGAAAAAGAATGTGGATAATTATTACTCCTACCATAATTTTATAATTAATAGCCGCCAAGCTCCCGCCAACTGCTTTAGTCAGATTTTGAGGGCTATTTATTAACATTTTGTTGTTTTCAATTTTGTATTCATTATTTCATGTTGAAGTTTTTCCGTGTAATGCATAATTTATTCATTTATATTTATATTGAAGCTTGATTATTTTAAATTTGAATCGCATAGGGTTTCGTTTGGGAAAAAAGCTTCCTATAAAGGATTTTTTTATATTTAGAACCCAAATTTGAGATTTTTGATTAAGAGAGAAGCAGTTTCATCACATCCTTTGATGATGCGTAATGCATAATTATTTCCTCAATTTATTCAAAAGAATATATCCTAATTCTTTATTAGGAACGTGTTTTTTTATTATTAACTCAAATTATGATGTTGTTTCATATGTATTCTCGAGAAGGGAAAAAAAAAAAAAAGAAGTTTCATATGGATTTTTAAGCCTAAACAAAGGATCAAAATAATAGAGTGTGGACACCTCTTTAAAGTTTAAATATGAATCAATCCATATAATATACTTCCATTCTATTTTACATGGCATATTTTTCTATTTAATCCGTCTCAAAAAAATATTATCTTATTATAATTAAAACTAATTTAATTTGAAAAATTCATTTTTATCTGAAATGAAATAATTTACAATTACATAATTATTTAAGAATGATTTTAAACTATAAGTTTCAAAAATCTATTTTTTTAATTAAATACTATGCCAAATTAAACAATGTCGCATAAAATAGAACAGAAAATAATACTCTAGTGTTATTAGCGGTGGGGGTGGGAGGTCACACACCTAAAAGAACTAGGTGTAATGTAGAACTTTGGAAACATTAGGGACCAATCCATGAAGTCTAATTTGGTGCATTTTCCTTCTTGTTTTATTTCTAACTTCTCTAAATATTAAGCTGGTTCGACGGATAAGAAATAATAATTTTTGAATAAAATATAAAATAATTTTATTTTATGTTTAGTTAAAAAATATTAATGAGTTTTGAAATTATTTATTTCATCATTTATATTATAATAATAAAATAAAATATCGCATATACATAATAAAAGAACTTTATCTTCTCACCCATAAAAAACAATTCAATTAATGTTAATCATGATCATATCTAAATTCTAACTTCCACTCTTATTAAGCTAGGCAATATCATTATCAGCTAAAAAGAAAACGTACTCCCTCGACTTTTATTTTATGCGATTTCATTTAATTGGACAAAAAAATTAAAAATTATTATGTAAAATAACTGATAGACATTTATATAATTATAAAAATAATTTTTTTGTGTCTAAATTACTCCTAATTATATAGTACATATAATTTCTTTAAATTAGAATATAAAAAACACGGCATGTCATTGAAAGATATCGAATAGATAGACCATAATGAAAATAAAGTAAATATTCATTTGCTTACATCAAACCGCTAAATACAAGAAAAAAAAATGTATCTCATACACTTATTTATTACTCTCTCTATCCAACAATAGTTGTTCATTATTAACTTGACACACCCCTTAAAAAATAATAAATAATAGGCGTAATATTATTATATTATCATTTGACTTTATTAAATTTAATATTTTGATAAATGTGTTAGATGATAAATAGTATTTAATGACAAGGGTAAAATAGACACAAAAGATAAATTATCTCTTGATTTTTAAAATTGGACAAGTATTGTTGGATAACTATTTTTAGTATAGTGGACAACTATTATTAGACGGAGCAGGAGCGGACCCACATAGAGCCCGCCGGGTGCTTGAGCACCGATTAATCTTGTATCGGAATATGTATATCTATGTAGAAATTAAGAAGCATTGGTATAAAATTAACATGGAAAAAGGGTCAAATATGCCCCTAAACTATTCGAAAATGTCTAGATATACCCTCCGTTTGAAGTTTGGCTCACCCGTGCCCTTGCCGTCCAACTTTTCGCATAGATATGCCCTTGTAGACGTTAGTTGCTATGCTGGCTCATCTTTCCTTTCTTTAAATGACAAATGGGATTGACACATCACTTTTTAATTGCCACATGACATTTATATGAAAAATAAATAAATTAACACACCTCTTTTAAATAATCTATCCGACCCGTAAATCATCCCTTTTAACCCATTCGTATATACCCTTGTAGAAAACTGCTTCATTACCATCAAAAGAAATTTGCGGCACTAGGGTTTTTGAGAGCCCTTATTATCCCCCATCAGTTTCATTTCAAGAAGCTCGCACGGTGCTAGGAAGAGTATTCTAGTCATCTTCCACCATTCAAGTTTTTAAAAAAGAGTCAGGGCTCAAGTGTTTCAAGTAGGTCGACGATGAACTGTCAATGTGGTATTGCAACGAGGATTTTCACGGTTTTTACTCCAACAAATGCTGAAAAACGTTTTTATAAGTGTTCTAAGCCTAATGTAAATTTATCATACAATTTCATTAATTTTTAAATTTTTGGCCATTGTTGATTTCAAGTTCATAATTGTGCAGGGTTATAAATGTGATTATTGGAAATGGGTTGATGATCCGCTCCATCCTAGAGTTGCATATCTCATCCACAATTTAAAGAAGGAAAACGATAATCTTCATCGTGAAAAGAAAGCTTTGGAGACGAGGATGACTGATCTTGAAAAGTATTTGGCATATGATATTGAAGAAAATTGTGAACGTCTAGATTAAATTAGTGTTTCTAAGAGTGAGGAGGTTGTTGCCGATTAGTCTTTAGTGGATAATAATGATGGGATTCAAAAATCTAAGAAAAAAGTTTGATGGAAATGGAGAAGTTTTCCACAAGTTAGGGCTTTGATAATGGGTTAAAAGGGATGATTTTTGGGTCGGATATGATATACAAATGGGTTAAAAGGGATGATTTACGGGTCGGATAGATTATTTAAAAAAGGTGTGTTAATTTATTTATTTTTCATATAAATGTCATGTGGCAATTAAAAAGTGATGTGGCAATTCCATTTGTCATTTAAAGAAAGGAAAAATGAGTTAGCAAAGCAACTAACGTCTACAAGGGCATATCAATGCAAAAAGTTGGACGGCAAAGGCATGGGTGAGCCAAACTTCAAACGGAGGGTATATCTAGACATTTTCGAATAGTTTAGGGGCATATTTGACCCTTTTCCCAATTAGCATAGAGTACCCAATAACCAAGTGGATTAACTGGTCTAATGACTCATGGTGGGTGCTTAACGTTGTTTTGGTATTGCTGAGCCTACGGAGGGAGTATTTTTATCATAATGAAGTGATTTGTATTTTTGCATTAAAGTATTGTACTCCCTCTGTCCAACTATCAATCAATCGATCTGAATCTGAATTTGCATATGGCAACTAATTTACATTCATCCAAAAACTCAGAACAGTATGTTTTAATTTGCCTTTTGAGCAAAATTATATATTACAAAAATAATTATTAAAATTAAGAAAAACAGAACAATTAATTATACAGCTAATTGAATATCCCCAATTTCAAGCTGTGCAGCAATATCTTCAAGTTGTTTCTTCACACTCATATCAATTAATTTGGATCCTGAATTTCCATACCTTATTGTAAATCCAGCAACAAGAGATTTATCAATCACTGTTTTGATCCTCACATTTTTCGCTCCGGTTAATCGTTGAACTCCTTTTGCGATTTGCGCTAGGTGTTGCGATTCAAGTTTTACCACTGAAGTCACCACAGCAAGTTCAGTATCCGTTAAGGTATTGTAAACTTTTTCAAATTCCTTAACAATATCTTTGATTAATTCAACTCTCTTCATATCCACAAGGATGTTGAGGAAATTTGCGACGTGTGGTTGAATGCCTGTAGATGAAACGATCTCGTCTAAGAGTTCACGTTTCTTCTCTTCGCTTACGATAGGGCTTACGAAGAAATCGTAAACCGCATCGTCGTCGAAGAATTTCTCGATTTTTTCGAGATCGGCGCTGGTTTGTTCTAGTGTTTCGTTGGATTTAGCTACGTCAGCGAGGGCGTTCGCGTAGCTACCGGCGGCGGAATCTGCCATTTTTGCTCCGAGAGCGCCGCCGCCGCGGCCGCGACGGGAGGAGCGTTTGGAACGGAGTTTGAGGGTGAGTTTTGGGAGCTTGAGGCCGCCGGAGAAGGAGAGCTTTGCGACTGTTCCGGTGATGAGTTGAGTCGGCAGCGGTGAACGGGATTGGAAAGTTATCGGAGTTTGTTGTAGAGCCGCCATTGATGAAAATCAAATCTCTATGCTCGAGAAAAGTGAGAGGAGAGGGGAGTAGTGATTTGAGAGTGAGAAATGAGAAAAGGGATTATGGAGGGTAATGGACGGTGGAGATTAAGGGAGAAGTAGAGATCGACGGTGATGAAGGGATAAGATTATCTCTTATTTCCGGTGAAGGATGGCCTCTTTATCTAATGGTTTATGGGGATAAGGAGTTGACACATGTGAGCTTCACATTTGAGAAGCTACGGTTGAGTGCAGAGATTAAATTTTTATAATTAATATTGGTTTGAACGTGAATTATTCAATTTTTTTATTGGGTAAATCGTTAACACGTTAAGAATTATTGGATAACAGGTGAAATTTTTTAAAAAAAAATGATACAAAGAAATATACCCTTGTGTGAATATTAGGAATATTCCCTTATATTTTCTTAATTGAATTCACACCTCAAATCCATAAAATATCAATTGAAAGTTTGAAACCCTTAAAGATAAATTCGTTAATACTTGTATAATTAAGTTGTATAAAAAGTAAATTGTGAGAGCATCAAATGGTAAGAAATTAAGAATATTCAATCCATCCTTTGTTTTTCTAGCATACCAATAAATGCTTTTTAACTTTGTGTATTCATGCAGTATTAAGAATTTATTTTTTTCTATTATAAGATGAACAAAGAATAAATAAGATTTATAATGAATCCAAATCTAGCAACAAAGTTTTTTTTTATAGAAAAGTCGTTAGTATTAGTGAAACAAAAGTAATTATGAGAGTCTATTATATTATAAGATGAGCAAATTAAAGAATGAAATGAATTCTTATTTACACATACATATATAAAAAGGAAAATGCCAAATAGAGAAATTCTTTTTTAACAGAGTTGACTATCAAGCTTTCTCCTTTATTACAAAAAAAAAAAAGAAAAAAGAAAAGGACATATGTAGTGATAAAAATATGAAAATACTATATATGAAGGTTACATATGAATTTAAAATTTCTTTAGATATAATTTGTTTCTACTCTTAGAGGTAACTTTGAAAAATAATCTTAACCATAGTTGACAAAACTAAACACATGGTTTCATACATGGCTATTGGATATCTAGTCGATCGAAATTAGAGGTAGAAGCAATGTTTCGAGCATCGATCGCATTCATTTGAATTTAGTACTTTTGATACAGAACATAACTTTATGTATCAAATTTATTTAAAACAACAAATAGTAAATATCTATGCATAATTTCAAAAATGAAAAAAGTCTACCAAGAGTTCACTAATTTCTATCAGACGTTTCGTTGAAATTTGAGTACTCGACAATAAAGAATTTCCTGAGATTTTTTTTTAAAAAACGTTATTGACTAACCTAATTTCGATGGTTTCCATTAGAAATTAGTGATTTCTTTGTATTAAACCAAATACTACCACGTGGATCACAACTTACAAAGGTCACATATTTCACTTGATATCAAAGCAGATGGAGGTACCGAGTTCAAATCTTATTGGCCCTATTGTGAAAAGAAAAAAAATCCCAACGTGCTTGACCTGCATGATTGTATTTAGGGATGGAGTCAACATTTTCAAGCCCAGTATTTGTATTGACAAATTTATCTAATACATATTAGTAATCTATCAAGAACCTAATAAATAAACAATTATACGATGTTTCAAAATCCATAAACTAAAAATTGTGACTCCATCAATCTCTATGAGTATCATACCTAAAACGTAATTTCTATACTAAGCATAGTCCTAATAATTCATTATATGTAAAGACCTTTAACATTTTCTTGATACTATTTCTAGTGTGCAACATTTAACTAATTCTTTAATTTGTTGTCTACTTTACATTAATTACTTCTTTAATTTAATTATTCCCACCACCATTATAAATTCCTTGATCAAGCAGAGTTAATAATAATTTGAGTCTTCAAAAAAAAGATAGCTATGAAAACATATACTTTATGTCTCATACTTCTTCTTGCCAACGTAGCTTTTGCCAAGCACTACCATTTCATTGTAAGTACCATCAATTATATATTATCACCTTCTTCAATTAAACATATTATGGTTTTTAGAGTTTGAAGTTTATTGGTTCGGAAATTTTAACTATTTTAAGATATCAGGTGCGAGAATTAATAATTTATACATACACGTTGTACGTGAATTAACATTGCGTTGCAGGTTAAAGAAGTTTCGTTCGAAAAACTTTGCAAATCAAAGAGAATTCTAACTGTGAATGGCATGTTTCCTGGTCCTACCATCTATGCCAACAAAGGATCTACTCTTATTATTCATGTCCATAACAAAAGCAAGTATAATGTCACTATTCATTGGTAAGAAGTATATAAACCCTATATATTTCGAGACGAATTCAAGATTTGATATCATAAATTTGAAATTTAAGCTCTTTTGAGTTACTGTGCGCGTTCTAATATTATAATAATATGTACATATTCTTTGGACTAATAATTTGGTGATTATACATCAAAAAATATATATACCAGGCATGGAGTGAAACAACCACGAAATCCATGGTCAGATGGTCCTGAATATATCACCCAATGTCCAATTCAACCGGGCTCCAAATTCAAGCAAAAAATCATACTTTCTGATGAAGAAGGCACTATTTGGTGGCATGCGCACAGTGCATGGGCGCGTGCCACGGTTCATGGTGCCATTATTGTTTATCCAAAGCCCAGGACTAGTTATCCTTTCCCTAAGCCTCATGCTGAAATACCAATTATTTTAGGTACAATAATTTGCATCATATTATACTATTATCGTTATAGTATATGATCAGTTGCATGTAGTTATCATTCACTAATTATTATTTTTTGATTTTAGGTGAGTGGTGGAAGGACAGTGTTGGGAAGGTTTTAAAGGAATTTGTTAGGTCAGGAGGTCAGCCAAAGACTTCTGATGCTTTTATGATTAATGGTCAGCCTGGTGATTTTTATCCATGTTCAAAGCATGGTATGTACCATTGAACTAATCGTTTTCCTATTATTAGTCACAACATAGTGACTCATTTGATTATTAATCCCTTACTATTAATTGCTAGTGAATTTAAATTGATCGAATTTTAATACAGTATCAGACATCAAACGGAAAATCAAAAGAAAAAATAAACAATTGCGCTACTCCAACCCCAATAAAACTTTATATGGTGTTTAAACATTTAAATGATAATTACATATGACCATCCCCTAAGAAGTGAGATTAAAAACTTATAAATAAGACATTTTGACCTGTTATATTATATTAAATAGTTTAATTTATATGATATAAAGAAATTTTTACGTCAAACAACAAAAGATCATATCTATTTTCAAAATGTAATACTTGCAACAATGGGTAAAGTTTACTTTATATATGTAGTGTAACTTCTTCTTTTTTAATTGTCAACGTGTATAACTTAAACTTCATATTTAAATACATCGATAATATAAAACATCTTTACGTACGATATGTATAAGTTAAATCCAAAACTTTATTAATTTATCCATTTTAGGATACATTTTCCTTATCTTTTTTTTTCTTTTTTTTTGGACAGGAACTTTCAAGCTAGAAGTTAAATCTGGAAAAACTTATCTACTAAGGATTTTAAATGCTGCAATGCATGAAATTCTTTTTTTTGCAATTAGAAATCACAAATTAACAATTGTTGGAACAGATGGAAGTTACACAAAGCCATTAACAAGAGATTTCATAACCATAAGTCCTGGTCAAACATTTGATTGTCTATTAAAAGCCAATCAAGATCCAAATATTTTTTATTATATGGCTGCTAGAGCATATACTAATGGTACAAATGTACAATTTAATAACACAACAACCACAGCCATAGTAAAATATGAAGAAAATAAAATTTTTAATAATTCACCTATTTCACTCCCTTATTTACCTTCTTACTATGACACACCTTCCGCAGTTAATTTCAGTGCTAGTCTAAGAAGTTTAGCTTCGAGACGCTACCCGATATCCGTCCCCACTAAAGTCAAAATAAGGTTGATTTCAACTGTCTCAGTCAACTTATTACTGTGCCCAAAAAATGGTACTAGGACATGTCAAGGGCCAAATGGGACACGATTATCGGCTAGTATGAACAATATAAGCTTCTTGACACCACCAAGGTATAATATACTCGAGGCGTATTATTATAATCGCGTTAAGGGTGTGTTTGGGGCGGAATTTCCGGATTTTCCGCCGTATGTTTTTAATTATACTGATGATGTTTTGCCATTAGAGCTTGAGTTGCCTGAATTTGGGACACAAGTGAAAGTATTGAAGTATAATACAACACTTGAGTTGGTGCTACAAGGGACAAGTTTGGTAACTGGATTAGATCATCCTATGCATCTACATGGTTACAATTTTTATGTTGTTGGTTGGGGATTAGGTAATTTTGATGAAAAATATGATCCTAAGAAGTATAATCTTGTTGATCCACCTAGAAGGAACAATGTTGCTGTGCCTAAAAATGGTTGGATTGCAATTAGATTCAGAGCTGACAATCCAGGTATATACGTCTTCCGTTTTTTACTTATCGAGTTTAAGTTATATACACTGACAGTCTGACAGTAGTATAATTTTTCATTTTCTTACATTATCAATAGTACCTTTCATTTTTACTTAAGTTATATACACTGATAATACTATAATTTTTCTTTTTTCTTACATTATCAATATAGTTTAATATATAATAGGAGGTTAATTATCATTTGCAATGTTTATTATATGAATTTACTTGTAAACACTTTATAAATTACTTAATTTGTAATTTTCTAATTTAATTATTATTTGTTGTAGGAGTTTGGACTATGCATTGTCATATTGAGAGACATCTTACATGGGGGATGCAGACTGTATTTATAGTGAAAAATGGACACAAGCCAGAAGAACATATTTTGCCTCCTCCTCACCACATGCCACCATGCTAATTTTTTCTTTCATAAATTACTAATATATACTACATAATTATTTTAGTGAAGGGAATTATCCTAATTATAAGTAGAATTAGTGGAATATTCAATAGTGTGCTTGTGTATATATAGCACTTGAACTGAAATTAATCGTTACGTTATGATCAGAGACGTATTCAAGAATTTTTAAAAATGTGTGCACTTCACTATCATATATATATATATATATATATATATATAACTTGATGAGTAAACTTTTAAGTAAATAGTATAGGATTGGGCCAATTCCTATCCATCCTTAGTGGACCTATTCAATCCGGCTAATGGGCTAAAAAAAATTTTGACCCTGAGAAATAACTAAGAAAAGAGGTTTATCTTTCATTTATTAAGTTGATTAGATAAATGAAAGCATGAATCTGACTATATGAATTTTCATCTTATTAGTATTTATAGGCGATAAAAAAATGATACGGTTTGTCTATTCTCCTATTCAATAATGCATATTTCCCAATAACCCCGCTTAGTATAAGATCGAGCCAAAAATTTGACAAAAAGTGTGCAAATTTTCTTCTCAATTGTACTAAGGGTATACAAAATTAATTATATACTATAATAACTAATTATTATTTAACGTCTATAGATCATATAACTTTTTGTCGAAGTATGAACCATACCACTCTTCTCCTAAGGTGGCTCCGCCCATATTTAATTGTCATGTTGCAAAAAAATTGCTGGTAACATTCATAGCTCCCAGCAGGCAATGACAAGTTCCTAATTTAGAACCTCATTTAATATCATAGTGGCAAATTTTTGAAAGTAGTAATTTAAAACATTTTGACAAATAAAACGCATTCGTAGAATGCGATTTATGTATCACTTATTTGAATACCATTTGTATAGATTTGTATTATTATATATGGATTCTTTCATTCGGTGTACTTTTTGTTTGTTTCGTATTATGAAACTGGTGATTTAAACTAGATATTATTAAAGAAATTAGTGATAGTTTTTTTTTTTTTTAAAAAAGAAGTGATCTCACAGATGGTAAATGAACGGTGTTTATGATTAACAAAAGAGTGTTACCTAACTAATAAACACCCTTCACCTTCCATCTTAAGATTACTTATTAGCCATCGTAAATTTCAATTCCCTTCCTTTAGATTAAAAAATGACCGGTAATAAAGAACCTTTGATATATAGTAATATTTGTTTCTCCAATTGCATAACGAAAAATCGCATTGGTATACCTATAGTCAAAGAAAGTGATTATCTGTTTAGCAAATTAATTAACATATCGATAGTTTTTTTTTTTGCATCTTTATTTAAAAGTTTGGAATATTTTTTATTTACTTGTCATCCACTTTTTGAGTTATATTAATCTTTTTTGTATTGTTTCAATTTTATTTAAGAGACTGACATTCACTAATCACTTGCATGCATGCATGAATTTCTTTAAATGTTGTTTTAATATTCTTCAAATATAATGAAAATCAAGTCTATTCAAACGTTATTTTCTTCTCCTTTTTCTATTAATTTTGACTTTGAAACACATATAGAATAATCTCCAATAAAGTTTAAATTTATTAATTAAATGTTGGGTAAATTTGAGGCAAAGAACATAAATGCAGGTCAATCAACTAACATCTATCAATTCTATAGCTCAATTTCTTCTTAGCCGACCAATTTCTTGAAATCTGGATTATTAGTATTATTATTATTATTATTTCATTATTTTTGTAAATTATATAACATAAAAAAATATGGGATTTTTGTTTTTATTCATATCCATGTAGTCGGTGCTCCACTCTTATCTTACTGCTTCCTCCCTCTAATTGTTAAGTGTAATATTTACCGGTCATTTGGTTGGGAATAAATTATCTCAGAATTAATTACATCGAGATAAATTATCTCAAAAATGAGTTATTTCATTATGTATATGAGATAATTTATTCCATTACTATCACAAAAATGGTGGGATAAATAATCCTACATTTTATTCTGCAATTATTATATATACCGTATACCTCATACTAAACGACTCTTAATGTTATGTTAGTAAGAAAGGAATAAAAACTTATCTGTATCAGATGTTTAATTATATTAAATCAATGACTATATATAATTAGTTTTTCATTACATCGATTTGGTGTAAACAACTTATATTCGGAGGAGATGTAGTATTTACTATCGAGAGATGTGTCAAATTATAGTCCAACATCTATCTTTGTAGATTTTCAAGCAATAATTTCAAACTTTTGATGTTCTAAATTAAATATTATATTTTTTTTAGTGTTTGTCTTCCACCTTTTAGAGTTGAAAATTAATGTTGTTAATTTGAAAAGGTCCGTAGCTTTGTTGGGTCAAGATAAGGTTGTTGAAGTTTGAACAAGTTCCATTCAAAGTCCACAAAAGATCCATAATCTTCTCAAACAAATAACTTCCACAATTAATTAATTATCTAATTTCTTTTCCTCTTAAATACTTTCATTCTTATTAATATTAAAAGTATAACAAAAAATAATTATCAACTTTAAAATTTAAAATGATAATTATTTTAAATTAAAACGATTGTTAACATGGGACGGAGAAAGTAGAGTTTATGATAAAGGTCACCTTAAGGCTCAAGGTACTTTTTTCTGATTTCTCACTCAATATCTGGTGCCCGCATTGGAGCAACGGACCATAGATATATTGTTTTGTACTCCAATGCCAAACAACATTAGAAGATGTTTAATTAAATATTAATTCTTTGATTTGTTTCTAATAAAGCATTATTACTCGTTCTAAAATGAATGTCTCTAAGAAACCGTACGTGTCTTTATGTAATCCTCTTAATTTATATGTACTATATGTTGATTAAACTGATCAAATCACTCTCAAAGTCTCAATTTAACAATTAAATATGTAATCTTATCGTATTAATTTTTTGTTTTATTTTGCTAAAGATAACGAAAATGCATATAAACTAATTAAGGTCTTTTCATGACTCAATTTCCAATAAAAGACAGCTATTTGCTTTATAATCTTTTCCAATAAAAGACAGCTATTTGCTTTATAATCTTTCCGCCTAATTATGAGGTGATATATTACACGCTTCAGGAAAGAAAATCGTACTCTCCTTCCTTGTTCTAATTTATGTGGTATAATTAAAATTTTGGTAGTTATATGACATATTAGATTTCAAAATTTGAAGTTATCACGTATTGGAAATAATAATTTAAAGTTGAAATAGGAATCCTAAATTATTTAGGATTTGTTATTTATGGTATTTACTTATTTATGTTTAATTATGATTTGTTAGTTTTATATTTTCCTAGTCTTAGTTTAATTTAGTTTTTACTTCTATAAATAGGGATCTTACTAGTTAGTTTTCAATATACAGAAACTACAGAAAGACACAGAAAAATATACAGAATACATAAAAAAATACATAATAGATAGAATTTAAAGTAAGATTCAAAAACTTTTGAGTTTTTAAATAAAATATTCTCCTTCAAATTGGTATCAGAGCTTCTACGATCCTGGTAGCAGATCTAAGAATTTCCGCTGCCGGCAGGCGGCTATGACCAATATATGTTGCCCGTCTGGCCAATGATTATGTCGACAAACATTGGGCGAATGATATATGCATGAAAAACATGATAAGAGGAAAGACTAACAAAAATATTGCAGATTTAAAGAAGTGCAACCAAGCACAAGAAGGAGAAACTCTTCTCTAGATTAAAAGTTAGAGAAAAACAAAAAAAAAAAACACAAAAAGAAAAGGAGTTGATGGGAAGGACATCAACGAGAGTTGGAGATAGAGTGCTCCAACACCAAAAACAAAAAAATAAAAAACAAAAAGAAAAGGCGTTGATGGGAAGGGCATCAACTTTGGAAGGTGGAGAGAAGTGCTCCAATACAACTAAGAGAAAAAATATCTTAAGTTGGAGAGAAGTGCTCCAACACCAAAAATAAAATAAAAAGAAAAAGAAAAGGCGTTGGTGGGAAGGGCATCAACCTTGGAAGTTGGAGAGAAGTGCTCCAATACAACCAAGAGAAAAAATATCGTAAGTTGGAGAGAAGTGCAACAACACCAAAAACAAAAAAAAAGAAAAAGAAAAAGCATTGGTGGGAAGGGCATCAACCTTGGAAGTTGGAGAGAAGTGCTCCAACACAACCAAGAGAAAAAATATCGTGAGTTAGAGAGAAAGTGCTCCAACACTTGGAAGTTGCAAAGAAGTGCTCCAACACAACCAAGAAAAAAAAATATTGTGAGTTAGAGAGAAAGTGCTCTAACACTTGGAAGTTGGAGAGAAAGTGCTCCGACACAACCAAGAAACAAAATAAATGAGAATTGAAGAGAACAACTCCAACAATTGAAGATTGAAGAGAAGTACTCCAAAAATTGAAGATTGAAGAGAAGTTCTTCAAAACAACAACAATAACAAGAATGAAACTGAAGATCGAAGAGAAGTTTTTTCAATACAACAACAATGACAAGAAGAAAAAGGCAAGAGTATACAACTTTGAATCACGGGAGAATGTTGGAAATAATAATTCAAAGTTGGAGTAGGAATCCTAAATTATTTAGGATTTGTTATTTATGGTATTTACTTATTTATGTTTAATTAGGATTTGTTAGTTTTATAGTTTCCTAGTATTAGTTTAATTTAGTTTTTACTTCTATAAATAGGGATCTTACTAGGTAGTTTTCAATATACAGAAAAATACAAAGAAATATACAGAATACATAGAACTTGAAGTAATATTCAAGAACTTTTGAGTTTTTAAATAAAACATCCTCCTTCATCACGGAATTAATTAACTATTGTACGAACAAAATTTAGCTTTACTAAATTAATTCTACATTTGACCAAAGAAAAAGAAACAAGAATTCAAAGGAAATTAAAAAGTATGACGAAAGAAAAGTAAAAATAAAAAGTACCCCTCAAAATAAATAAACATTATAGTAAATATTTATTTATTTATTTATAATACTTTTCCAATTGATCATTCATACAGTTATACAAGTGGAAAAAAAAAGTATACAATATTACAATATTATTAAACTATTAGTACAACCTTGTAGCCGGACAAAGAAACTAAAGACGGCTTATTACATTAGTCATAATTCCTTAAATACTTAGAAATAGTATACAAATATATACTTATATATAGGTTTCTATGAATATAGTAGAATAACACATCATCAGCGTGAACAATTTTTAACAATACCAAATTATTCAAAGGATATCTACAGATAAGCCTCTTTAAAATATGAGATTTGTGATCTTGAAAATAGTTTACCTATTACGATTGGTAAATATAACCTGATGATGTAAATATTATTTACGCTGACGATTGTAGAGTACTTCAAAACCCTAATCTTGGAACAGCCTTAGCTGAAAGTGGATATTTCATTTCACAAGAAAGTTTCAACACTTCACTAAGATCAATAGGGTGAGTCTCATTTTCAACCCAAATGAACTGTTGTACCAACTTAGCCACCCATAGACTCACAGTAACCAATCCTAAATTCTTCCCGGGGCAAATTCTTCGTCCGGCTCCAAAAGGCGCTAGCCTTAAATCGTTACCCCTCACATCAAAATCCATCCCTCCGGAGGATTTCAAGAACCTCTCTGGCTTAAACACAAGTGGGTTCTCCCACACGTTAGGGTCATGTGTGATGGACCACATGTTGATCATTGCAGTCGTGTTGAACGGAATAATCATTCCGTTGCTGAGGTGGACGTCTGACGTGGATAGACGGGCCCATGATAAGAGTGGGCCCGGAGGGTGTAATCTTAATGTTTCTTTTATTACTGCTTGAAGATAGGGTAATTTGGAAATATGAGCATCTGTTACATTTTCATTTTTACCTAGTATAGTCTGTAGCTCGTTATGAATATTTTCTTGGATGTCTTGGTTTAGAACTAGTTCAGCCATGACCCATTCTGTTAGTAATGCTGTTGTATCCGTACCCCGAAAGATCATTTCCTGGAACGAGAAAAAAGAATTAGTGACCTAAAGTCAAAATATCGAATGAAGATCTTAAACTTAATTATTTACAGAATAATGTAATATTTTTCTAATAACGTCTACACTGAATTACGTAATATATACTAACCCATAAAACAGCCACCATATCATCCTCATGAAGCTTCTCTTCACCACTTAAAGCCAACAAAATATCAACAAAATCACAATGTGCATCTGAATTTTTTTTGGAATTTTCATTTTTATGCTCTCTAATCATCTTCTTAACGAAGAATTCGACACGAGGGACAAGCGCCGCGCAACGTTCCTTGAGGGTAAAAGGGTCATAAAAATAATTCAACCATGACAAGTGATCAGACCAATTAAAAGCTCCCAATAGCTCAAATCCTTCATCCACAATTTCTTGAAGCTCTTTAGCCTCTTTATTTTCTTCAGTATTCATTTCATATTTTTTCCCAAATACAATTCCCATAATGTTGTTAAGTGAAGCAAATTGAAGGTGTTTTCTTATAGTTACTAAGCCATGCATGTTTTGTTCTTTGGCTATAGACACTAACATTGAGTAGCATTCTAGTTGTCTTTCACTCTCATGGGCTAAAATTCGTTTAGGAGCAAAAAGATGTGACGATGCAATTTTCCTCAAGAGCCTCCAATACGTCCCATCGGGTGCAAACCCGATGGCTCGGCTAAACATGAGTTGTTTAGCCGACTCTTTGACTGGTCGGTTCGCAAAATGTGGGGAGGTCAAGATTTCCCGGGCTATGGTTGGGTCAGATGACACAATAGCCCGGGTTGAACCTAAGCTGAAAGCCATGACTTGTGTAGCACCATAAGCCGAAGCCGTAAAAGCTAGGGTTTGGTGAGCCAAGCCGTGGCTCAAGCTGAATAAGCTACCGAAAATGGGAAGACCTTTTGGGCCAGGAATTGGAACCCGGCCCATAGAGTTCTGCCCATTTTTCCAAGCCGGGCCGCCAGCGGTAAAAGCCCAAGTGAAAATGGTGATTAGCATAAAGATAACAAAAGTTGGAATCAATAGGGTAAAGAAGTTTTGAGTTTCAAGAATAGGTGGTAAAGTAAACATCCACCAAGTGAAATCCTCATAAATTGAGGTGAAAGACATGATTGAGAATAAAGAGAGTATGATATTGTGTGTGTTTTTGTGTGTAATTATTGAGTAAATGTGGTGAAAGAGGAGATCAAAGTTGCTGCTTAAATAGGCAGCTTGTTTACAAGTAGGTGGCAATTCATTGGTATAACAAAAAGGCAACTTCGAGAATTATGTGCAATATCATGTGATATAGAAGTCTACTTAGGTTCACACTTCACCTTATCTAAGTTAGTTTACGCGCATTTTAAATAATTCTATTAAGGTTCACGCTATCATGTCTTAGAGTCTAATTATACTAGTTAGAATGTTTTGTTACATTACTGGATATGTTATTGTTGTTGTTGTTGGAATATTTTGTTGTAGAATAAATTAATTTTGATTGTAAATTCGGATTGAGAATTTTACGTTCTTAAAAAAAATTATAAATTTGAAAACAACAAGATATCATAATTATAATAATTAACAATTCAAAATATTTAAATGACATATATATACAAGATCACAAAAAAAAACTCGTAGACTTTCGAAATTAAATAAATCTCACCATCTAGTTCTCCAGACTCAATTATTAAAATTCACTTAAGGTAACAATCTCTTGGAATAAAATATGAAGTTAGTAGTGATAAGAAGCGAACTCAAAATTTAAGTTTATGAATTTCGAATTCTAAAATAGAATAACGATTGAACTTTACGATAGATAATTTAAGAATATTAAATAAGTTTCAACAAAAAAACTATAAATAAGTACTAGTGTAGCATTTGATGGTTAAAGCAAATAGACTATTGTTTGTATAACTTACATAAATCACATAGTATAAAGATGAAATTACTATCTATTCCTACTTTTTTTCTAATATATTAATCCCTTAAAATTAACTCAATCTGGATACATTAGTAAAAGCGCAGATACATTAATACATTAATACATATACATTATTAAAATAAGGGATTTCCCAATCCGGATACATTAGTGAAAGCGCGGATACATTAATACATTAATACATATACATTATTAAAATAAGGGATTTTCCAATCCGGATACATTAGTGAAAGCGTGAATACATTAATACATTAATATGGATACATTATTAAAATAAATCCCTGTGTAATTTAGTAATTTTTCCTTTTTTTAATGTAACAATGACCTTTCATTTATCCTTTGCTATCCAAAAACTAAAATGACTAATACTATAAGCAGTTTTGATTTTTCAGAAGTTTGATCAAATAAATTATAAATTTACAATATCGAATAATTATAATTGAAATTAATATGCTATCGGTATCAATTCAAGTTTCTTAGGAAACATCATCCAATAAAATATATATATCAAACCATGGAAAATGACAAACCCTATTTAGGATTTATGCATTTCGAATGAAAAGTTGACAACTCTTTTTTCTTGTGAAGTACAAAGTCCCAGCTTGTAAAGATCGAGCCAATTTAATATTTTTCTAGTAGTACTACTTTGTGACTTAAATGTACAAGATCCCAATAATATCTACACACCAACCAAAAAAAAATAAAAATAACTTACTATAGTATTTTGTTATAAATATCTGTGGTAAGAGTTACGTCAATAATTTGAAGTACAACAATATGGACCACGGGAAATATTTTCTCCGTTCATTTTTATTTGTCATATTTAAGGAAAATTATCTTAGACATACAATCATATCTTAATACTAATTTTACTAATATATTTTCAAATAATTACGTATTTCATCACTAATTAATAGTTTTCTGCCATATATTGAAGAAGATATATCTAGATACAGTGATTCACATGTATTTGAGATACTAGATACATAGGAGAGTGGCGAACGAGATTCGTCTATATATCAAGAAACATGTGAATCCACTTGAATACAGTGTATCTAGAACAAATTACATCTAATTTTAATATCATGTGTCTTGAGACACATGTATCTGGGCGTATCTAAATGCATCAAAATTTGATAAAATTCGTAATATTACAAAGTAGCATGTATATATATATAATTAATTCCTAAATTAGTGAAATTTCTGTAACTTTCGATATTTAAATTTTACATGTCCATTAAAAAAACAAAAAGATATCTACTAAACACTCAATAACCAAGGTGCCACGAGCACTACACATATTTCAACAAATCCATACTCTCATTCTGCACGCAAAACACACACACATACTCAAACTCCAATGTCCGATCCTAAGAGGCCGTTTAGTTTCGTGTAATAAGCAATCTTATTTTAATCCATTGTGTGGTTCTAGCTTTACATTGTTGTTAAATGAGTAGATTAGATGAAATTTGAAGAGATTAAAATAGGTTGAGTTAATAAATAAGTGAGTTAGTGTGAATCTACTTGAATATATGAGTGAGAGATGTAGATACATGCAAATTTATTTGAATCTAGTGAATCTGGACAAATTACACTTAATTTTGACCTCATATATTTGCGAAACGAATGAGAGATTCAGATACATGCAAATTCACTTGAATCTAGTGTATCTGGACAAATTACACTTAATTTTGACCTCATGTATTTGCGGAACGAAATCTGGCTCAAATGGTAATTTCATTAACTCATGGAAAACACGTAATTAGATCCTAATTAAAGTAGTGAAATTTGTATTGTTTGCACTAAAAAAATATTTTTTTAAGAAGTATTCCCTCCGTTCACTTTTACTTGCTTTAATTGGACTGCATATCAACATAATTTTACTAGGCTGATTTAACTTGAACGGATGAAATGGGTTGAATTGAGCGAGTCATGTTTTTATCGGCTTATTTTTGTCACCCGTACATAGTAACTCTCTCCATTTCAATTTGTTTGGTTTACTCTTTCTTTTAGTCCTCTCAAAAGAAAAGTTATTATTTTCATTAACTTTTTAATTTCATCTTTTCACATGGCATATTTAAAATCCGTTAGATTTTTATCACTCTTGGACCAATGGTACGTGAACGTGCATGTAGGCGGGAGACCAGAATAAAAATGAAAGTAAATAACTTATTAGTAGCTTGATTGCGTGTTTTCTAGATTAAAGTGTTTACACTCAACTTAAATAATTAATTTAAATCATAAACTAATCCCAAAGATTTGACATGAAAAGAGATGTTAATTAATTTGTATTCACTTTTTTGGTACAAGAGATGTTAATCACCGTCCTAATAAAATTAGCAAGCCAAATCTATGATCTAGTTGGCCAATTAAGGATATATACAAGTCTACTTTATGAAGTAAAAGTGAAATTTGTAGAGGTTGATGCATGTCCTCCATGCATAATAATAATATTAATATGTTAAACTCTTGAATGTCTGTTTTTCTTGGACTAGATATTCTGGATGGAGGTGCTAAATTGTACATCACGGTTAAAAAAAATAAAAATATAATTTTTGAGATATGAATTTAGAACGTCAAAATAAATTTTTAATCTTATAAATAACTAAGTCAATCTGTAGTCTTACATTCACGGGATTTAAAATTTCTATATATACAATAAAAAAAAATTAAATATATGAGGGGGTGCGAATGATTATCCTTACCTCCTAGATCCGCTCCTAAATACAACATGGTATGACTTTAAAATCGTTGAGTCGATAATTTAACTATTAATAATATTATGCTATAATTATATACGAAATAATCTAGTATGGTTCATAATTTTGTTTGATTTTAATTTATGTGATACAGTTCAATTTTAACTTACTTATAATTCATTTTAAATTTGAATTGACGTGTATGTTCATGTTCTATGCACGTCCATCCAGACGCCAGCTTTGTAACAAGGAAAAAAAAAAAGGCCATGTGGTGTTGTGAGCAGTGCAATTGGTGAATTTTTTTATTTATTTTTTTTTAAAAAAATTATTGATGAGTTTACAAAACCCCAAAACTTTCTTTTTGGTTTTTGCACTTTTAAGATGTTTGGTTATTGATTATGCTATAATTAATTTCTTGAAGTTACTATTTGCACATGACATATGGTGGTTTAGGTTACACGTGAATTTTTTGATTAATCTACTTGGACCTCAAATTCCACCGTTGAATTCTCCACAAAGTATGGCATGGTCAAAAGTTAAAGTTAAGTGGTTTAAAATGGATTAATCAAAATGAATTGAATGGATGTGGTGCAATGGAAAATTTGAGTCCTGAGTATGGAATTTTTTTTGATAGGGAGTGCTTCCCCCGAATGGGACTCTACGCAATGCGGATCTGAATTGGTCAGATTTCAATGCATGTATCGAATACCAAATGGGAAACTAAAAAAATAAATTGCCCTTATCATTCAAATTTTGAGCACATATTTATCTCTATAACGTTATTGCTCTTATTCCCCTTTTTATTATCTCTCAATTTAAATCTTGTCACAATTTAAATTGAGAAAATTTCAAAAATAACAAACATAATAGATTATCTTATATTGTTTTCCTTGTCTTCATCTTTATAGTGGTATTCTAGGTTTGATTTTAGAAATATACTTTAAATAACACGATAAAAACCAACTATTATGTGCAATTCCTACTACGTAATACAATATACGTATATGATTTAACACATATCTTGCCTATAATTAAGGGATCATTGGTAGTTCAATTACTATTATTTATAAGTTTCCCTCAAACCAACATATCTTAATTATGATTAAAGTGATCATCGATGCTAAACAAAAACCGTATCCACTAATGAACTTAATTATTCTGTTGGAATCCATTAAAGTTAACCTTAATTCTAGTATACATTTGCGTAGCTCAAAGGCACACTGGCAGAGTCTTGAAAATACAAATCTTGAAATTAACTTTCTAATTAAACTAATATGACCATATTTCACACCAAGTTGGTTGTTTCAATACAAACATCGTCATCAAATATTGTTTCTCTTTGCATATTGCAATGTTTATTACAAATCATATGTAATAAATAGTAGCAAATATTGGACGATGAAATTTTGAGGCCTAAAACAACTGGTTTTAATAAGTTCGATCTTCATGTTTTATTATATCATAGAACAAGACATGATCTTCATGTTTAATCCTTGGAGGATAAGACAAGAAGTTACTTCGAAAAAGATATTTCTTGAGTTGTGCATAGAATATGTTAATCTTCTCTGTATCGTTCATCATTTTTACAAGCCAAAACTAACACAAATTGCATGAATAATATATACTTCTTGTCTATACATAATGAGTTCATTTCAGCAGAAGTCATCAAAGATTATTTGGATGTTTATTTTAATGAAATATGGTCACTTACCTTCACCATTTACATTAGTTTTCAAGGTTTTAAAATTTAAACATTCTGATCATGTTCATAATAAAAGTTGAATTATTTATTGGATGCAACCATAGAAGAATGTTCAAACCAGATACATCAACAATTTAAACCATAAACATCAACTTATAGAAGACCGACCTAATGATCAACTTACAATCTCCACAGCTTCAAAACCTTTTTCGATCGATGCCTTGACAGCATCCAGAACCAGAGTTGTCTTCCTACTAAGAGCTGGCCACTTCTTCTCAGGTTTCGCGCCTTCATTTTTAATACTTCCAACCAGCTTACAGAATTCCCTCACCATGAGAGCTTCTTGGGGAATGTCTGTTGTGACCGTGTGCTCGCTTGGTTTTGGCTCCCATCCTGTTACGAGTTCTTTAAATCCAGATTCTACTGCTGAGATAAATGAAGCTTTCTTTTCCTCGAAAGGGATGATGAAGTCGTGAAGGTGTAACGTGCCTTTTGTTCCAACAGCAGTTAAATCCATTGTCAAGTTGGTTAGGAAAGAGCAATGAAAAGTCCCCACCTTCCCGTCTTCCCACAATAAAGAAGCACCGCATGATATAATCACTCCTGCCTTGTTGAACACAGGGTTTCGCAAAGCAATTACTGATTTGGGAAGCTCGTAATCTGCAGCCCATAAAATTCCTCTAATGCAATACCACCCAACGTCACCAAGAGCACCAAGACCATCAAGATCTGGTTTTGCACGAATGTCATTTTCGAGGAAGTATTGATCAGCAGCAAAGGTGAAACAAGTGTTTACCTGCAGAACTCATTAGATATCAACTTCAGCAAAAGAGTGTGTGGTAGTATAAATGAAAGCAGAGAGCATGTAAAATACTTTTGTCACCAGAACATTAACACAATAAGATAATCAATGCATCTGATGATGCCAGAGGGATATCGGGGCTCTCTAGTGCAACTAGGTCCATAGTTCTGGAAACTTATATGCAAAATCGATAAAAGGGAGTTTTACGATAACTAACTCAAATCCATTGCTCAATCCTATTCAAAATGAATGTCAAAAGAAGAACAGACAATCTAGTTTTCACAATAAAATGAGAGACGGAACTACCACGAAAGGTTTGGATAACCACCGCACCACATATAACAAATTCCAAGAGTGTGTGCAAATTGGTAAACTTCAACCCCTACAAACCCTCCATTTGACTTAAGATCAAGGCCCCTCATTTCCATCAAGTGCATTAAAAGGTTTAGCTGTTTCCCTATGCTCATTGGCAGATAAACATGAACAGTAAACCTAGCCTCCGTCCTGCCAGTTGGGAATGGGGTAATAAACAGTCAACTTTTTGGTTTGAAAAATAAGTACTGAATCCAAATCACAATTGTTGATACACATAACTTTACACCTCCTCTAGGCACCATTTAGCCAAGAAATGATGCTTTATCCATCAACTTGCTCTACTTTGCTCATCAACATCTATGTTTTTGCAGACTATTCTTCCTTTACAACATGATGAAACATTATAGTTTAGTTTGGATACAGTTAACTCTTCCACCTATTCCCCAACATGATCACTATTAATCAATTAATCAACTATGTTAAATCAGCATCTCTAGGTCTATAGAGGCAGACATAGAGTATGACTTATGAATTTGGATGAATCCAGTAGCTTTGGCTCGAACCATATATATATGTCAAAAGATCCACTAAATAAGCATACATAATATATTCGAACCCAATAAATCAAATGAACTATGATAGCATCCCAAACTCAAACCCGTAATGCTCAAATTCTGGATCAACCTCTGTCCTGGAATGACTAACCCTCAAGCAAGCTTCGGCTCTACGTAGCTAATCCTGCACTCCTCTAAAGATAGACTTGCTTTACCCAACTCCCCTTCTTGACAAAAAGAGAGAAATTTCCAACCATACCCTTAGATAGTGTTCGACAATAGATTTTGAATCAAAATTTTGAAAATATATGAATCAATATCTATTTGTCCATGAAATTTGATCAGACTTTGCTTATCTTCAAGTATTTTCAAGTTCATACCCTTTTGGGGAGAAATTTCACTTTCACTATGAAACTTCACTTCTTTTCCAAGTACTAAAAGTTCTAAAAATCACAACTTCAAAAAACAAATTTTCAAGCTTCAACCTCAAAAACTCAAATTTTCATGTTTCAACTTCAAAAACTCAGATTTTCATGTTTCGAACTTTAAAAACTCAAATTTTCAAGTTTCTAACATAAAAAACACTCAAATTTTCTACTTCCAACCTCAAAAACTCAAATTTTCAAGTAAAAAATCTATGGCCAAACGAGAGCTTAGTAGTTTCAATGAAAAGTGCTCCATCACACTAAAAGCAGGCCTATATTAGAGATAACAAGCCATAGATTTTGTTGACAAAATCTGACTTTAACAATAAGATAAGAAAAACAATTTCACTAATCCATATAAATTTCAACAAATCAATCAGCAATAAAACTCTCACACATACCGATTTGAGTTCCCCAAATTGCTTTGAATCCGAAAGAAATTCTCTCATCTTCCCCGTCCTCGGATGATGCATCCACATAGTACCATCCATAAACTGCACCCCATTAGCTTCACACGCCTCCAATATCACATCCACTTCTTCAACATTCAACCCTACAGGCTTTTCCAGCAACAAATGCTTCTTCTTCTGTGCAGCAAGCACAGCCCATTTGATATGAAGACTTGTCGGTAAAGGCACATAAACCGCATCAACGTTTGGATCGTCGAGCACTTCTTCGTAACTACCGTACACTTTCGCCGTCGCCGGAAAACCATTGTCGGCGGCGAATTTTTGAGCTTTTTCGATTGAACGACTGCCGACGGCGTAGAGAGTAGCGGTTTGTGAAAGGAGTATACCACGTGATACTTTCCGTGCAATATCTGCACAGCCTAAAATTCCGATTTGTATGGTGGAATCTGCCATTTTCGTTTTTTGAGTGATGTGTTGACTGATTGTTTGTTCAGTGAATAGCTAAGAATCTATAGGGACAAATGCTATCCACACACCTGTACTTATTTATTTATTTTTCTATTCATATTAATCTAGGAGTGTGCAAAAGTGAGTATCAATTTCAAAAGGTTAGTCAATGTGATTGCTCAATAACCTTAACAAACTATGCTACGCCACATAGGGTAATATTTCCAACTCAACGGAGATGTTGAAACATCCAATGGAGGTCTTCTCAACAAAGAGTGGGTCCTACACCGACGTGGCTTATGAGACATCCTAGAATCTTTCTGGAAAAAAACAAAAAGAAAAAGAGATGATGGGAAGGGCATCAACGAGAGTTGGAGAGAGTGTCCGAAATGGTGGTCAAAGAATGTTGTACCACTATGCTCATCAATGATATGGACATTTCTTGTTTAATGGTTCATGCTCAACAAATCCGATTAATTTTAATTTGCATTGAATAAGATACCTGGGATCAAAATTAAGTATAATTTGTCAAGTGAATTCCCATATATCTAGACAAATCTTGTTTGCCTCTTTCTTTTCTCCATCGCCTCTCTCCCTATTTCAGTATATTTGGTAGCAAAAAATATACTCTCTCTGTCCAATAATATTTATCCACTATTGACTTTGTACACTTCTTAAGAAGCTATAAATAGAAGGGTAATTTTATTATATCACCCTTTGAATATAATAAATACAATGTCTTGAAAAATATAATAGAGAAATAACTATAATTAATGATAAGGGTAAATTAGGAACTAAGTATAAAATTATTCATTAATTTCATAAAGTGGACAAGTATTGTTGGACATCCCAAAATAGTATAGTGGACAACTATTGTTGGACGAAAGGAGTATATTTGACTTGAAATTTGATATGAAATTATTAATTAATGAGATAAAATTTAACTATTTCGAACTATAAGAAGAATTAATATGTACGATAGAAATATTTGTATAATTAGATAGGTTCTCTAAAAATTTATTGTTTTCTTTTTTGGTTTCCCACCCGGTGTTCGATATCCACATTAAAGCTCGACTAAATTTAGATTCGCACCGAAAAATCTCACATTGAGAGGTAAAGCGCTCCCAAACAAAAGGCCAACAATGAAGAGGTCTCTATTCTTAGCTGCTTTTATTCTTGTTTAAGGAGTTGCTAGGCTACTTCTTCTAGGATAAATCGCTATCTTCTCAAAACTTGTGGAAATGGAATTAAGTATTTTTAATATTTCAATAATTGATTATTTTTTTTCAAATTTATTTGTCAAATTTTAATTTGGCACATTTATTTTAAAAAATAATAATTGGTATAATCAATAATGAGTTTATCATTTTATTATTATTAATCGATCGATAGGATCTCAAATATTTTTTAAAAACATCAATTCAATATTAATAAATATTTGATAAGTAAATTTGAACACATAGAGTACAAAACGATGACATTTGGGTGTATTCGAAACTATGGAGAATCTAAAAGATAAGTAATTTTCTTATTTATTTTTTGGCGTTTGATTAGTAAAGAGATAATATATCGTCAACGTATGTTAGAGATCAAAGACAATATTAATAGGTCCCATTAATTAATAAGGGGTTGTCATGTTTCAACTGCAATGACAAATAGGGACAACCCTGGCCAAATTTATTGTAATTAAGAGCTACAAAACTTTTTATCCAATAATTAAGTTACAAAAAAAATATATTCTATTTCTTTCTTATTTTTATTTATTTATTTAAGCTCTATATAAGTTTAGTTATGTAATAGCAAGAGTAAAATAGACATAACATAGAAAATTATTCGTTAATTTTATAAACTGAACAAATATTGTTAGATATTCCGAAATAGTATAGAAGACAAGTAAAGATAGACGGACGGAGGGAGTATGTGATAACTATTTTAGTAAGATACACATCTAATATGGGATAGACGGAGTAACTATTTGAGTGTCAAGAAAATGAAAACGTGGCTTAGAAATGAAGCATCCAACACATATACCGTTGACACAAGTCATCACCATTCTTGTCCTAAGTGTTCCCAAAAAAAATAAAATTAAATGGTTTCTAGCTTCAAGGGGTTCTTGAAAAGTTTTTTTTTTTTTTTATGTTTTACACACACAAAAAAAAAATTCTTGAAAAGGACTATATATCACTAGGAGATTGAATTAATGAGAAAGAAAAATAGGGAAGTAGCAACAATAGGTTGTATAATAGGAGTATGCTCCATATATTCAGAAGGGTGTAGATTTGCAAGGCTATTACTTGTAAATCTAAGTGCAATTTTTCATGGCAGAGTTGCAGAGGGAAGATCTAATTGATTGAAGGTTGCAGAGGAAGTTTAATAGAGTATGTAGAAATTTGAATGTGTAAATTAAATACCAAATGTCACTATAGTTGTGCATAGGCTTCATGTGTGTAATACTCAAATAAATACTAGCAGTTGAAGTAATTATATAACTACTCTCAATTTACTTAACTTTTGGCTTCCCACATGATGTTTGCTACTGGTCCAGGTAAAACGTTCCCTAACAAAGGTGACATCATACCCTGGGCTCAAATCAAAAACACTGGTTAAAAATGAAAGTGTACTTACCACTTCACCACACCTTGTCGGTCAGCACCAAACAAGTTTTACACACTAGAAACTCCAAAACTTGGAAGATCAAGATACTTCATCTAGGTTAAGAATAGTCACTTCTCCCAGTATAGGGTATGACAAAGACCATGTTCGAATTGAACATAATTTGGGGCAGTAAAAAACTATGAGCTGAAAGACAAACAAGTCATAGCAAGCAATTTTACAAAGTAAAAATAGCAGGTAGTAACTTGATTATACAGCTGATGATATAAATTATGCTGCATAATCAATCTCAACAAGTACCAAACCAAACTTACCAGACCAAATAGGTCAACCTGTCCAACCTATAAACAAGAAAACTAGACACAAAATCGAATTTCAAGCCACATTGCACCTTCCAAATCAGAAATCAACTTGAACTCACCTAAATTAAATCCAATTATATGCATACCTGCAAATCATAACTCTAAAAGCAAAAAGAAACTGGTTATGAAATAATCTCAAAACTTCAGTCAAAATTGCCAATGACATAATTCCTTTGTTCTTCTGTTCACTAGAGGGCATTTTCCTATGTTATATTTTCCTTTATGTTCATAATTTAGGGTGGGTACAAGGGGTTGTTTGGTTGCTAGTTAGAGAGGAGTTATACATGTATTAAAAGCTAGCATAACTTTGTATGTTGTTTGGTTACAAAATGAGGAAATACTCATGTAGAATCTAGCATAAAGTATACAATGTTTGGTTGATTTTCTCTCTCCACATAAAACATAGCATTGCTAATACAATGTTTGGTTCATGTTTTTCTTTTACGCATAACTAATACATGTATAAGTTAGGAGGAAATCTATGCATTATTTTATGCAAGGTAGAAAGTAGAATAACTAAATCATGGCAACTTAACCTAGCATAACTAATCTTTGTACAACTAATCCTTCCATACTAATACCAATACTTGCATAACTAATCCTTACATTATTAATATCTGCGTAACTAACCTGTATCACTAATACATGCATAACTCTAACCAGTAACCAAACGACCACCAGGGGAAAGGGGGAATTCAGACATCTTACTTATAAGTAGATTTTGTTGTACTCATAAAATGTATGATCTGCTTCTCGTTGATTCTGGCAAGATGCCAAATGATAGAAAATCAACTTTTCTATGAATATTTAAGAGGACATGTGTCTCCTCAAGATGTCAACAAATGTTCCTACTAACACACATAAGATTCCACACAGTATTCCAAGAAAAGAAAAATAAAAAAGCCCATTCTTAGAGTGGCGCGAACTTCTTGAAGTTGCTGTATTACCTGCTGCCACAACATTCATGTTCCTGGCGTTTATTCTCATCCTACTAAAGCTAGACGTGCGCTTAAAGGAACTATTACCCACAGGACTTTCAGCAGCTATGGCAGGAGCAGTAGGTATAGAATCCACGAAGGCCCACAACTGAGAGGATAACCATGATGGTGTACCATCATCTTGATTGGGTAGTTGATTTTGATTTGCGCCCATAGGATGATTTGCCAAATAACTATCATATACAACACCTAAAACATTGCCAAAACTTGCAAAAATTAGCAAAAAAATCTAACACCAATATATTAGCAGCAGCAGAGCTCTTGCTGGCTCAAACTCCCCCATTTCCACTTGGGCAATAGAGTTCTCGCCATGCTGAAGATGACATGGTTATTCTTATACCATCATCTGCCAAGAGCTCCATAAAGTCAGATCACATAGAAAATGTGTTTTATGAAAAATCTTAAAAGATCATTAATACAGCATAGGCCAAGCAAAAGTTGCATTATTGCTGTTTGAGATCATTTGGGTACCTGAAGTAGCTTGAGGAACAACAAACTGATCTGCCTCGCTGGGGTTAAAGATGTTGAACCTTTGATCTTGTGTCCACAGTTGATTGCTAGTCTGTTCTCCGTCATTCAAATACATTAACTGGTTGTTCATCATTTCATGCTGAAAAGTGTTTATATACATTGTAGAAGCAGGGTTAACAGAACCATTCACAAAGTTGTTCATGTATGGTTCAGTAATTTGCCCAACTTCAGTTGTTCTTATATCATCAAGCAAGGGTGCATCATGATACAGGTCTAACTCTGTCAACCCATCTAAATAATCGAATTGCAAATCTTCGAAGTTTCCAGTAGGCTTATCAAAGTTTTGACCACTTGGTCCTGCCTCATCAAAGTTTTTAACACACAGCTCCAGGTAATCAAAGTTCTGAGTGCTTGGCTCTAGACCAAGAAGGTCATTCATCTCCAGAAAATCTTCAACGGAATCCTCTTCCACCACATGTGGCTGCTGTTCATAAATAACGGGAGCAGATATGACTTCTGGTGCCTCGTGTAACTGTAGCTGTGATGTGCCTGACTGTGTCAAGTCAAAGCTTTCCTTTGCTGGGGCAATCATCGCACTGTAGTTGGGAAAATTAACTTCCTTTGCCGAATGATCTAGCAAGGTACTTCGAGTATCTTCCTCATGTACGAGCTGCTCCAGTGCATAATCATAATCTACAGAAGGTGGCTCCATAAGCACAGGTTCATTTTCAATATGTTTCCTCAACTCCTCAAGTCCACCATCCACAGAAGGAGCTTCATTAACATGCATAGTGGAATTGTCCTGATGGAACAAGCCTTTGGCACTTGGACATTCATCATCAGCCCACTCCTCTTCTCTAAAAAGTGCACCATACTGCTCACCATTCTTAGGCCCAGAGCCACTCTTCTTAAATACCTTGTAAAGCGCATAGTAGTCCTGGGCGTTTTGACATTTTTTCAGCTCTTCTTCATCCATCGTATACTCATGCATCACCCAGTCTGTCCGTTCACCTACTGGTGCTCGGCCTTTATAAAAGACTAGGGTCTTCTTAACTCCAACAGCACGAGAGTTGCACGTAATAATTCGATCCTTTCCCGTAACTTTCCAGTGCCCACGCTTCGTTCCCCTGTTTGCCCGTGCTCCATTAGGATACTTTCTATCTCTGGGGCTAAAGAAGAACCACTGCCGGTCCCCAGTTTTCAACTTAGATAGATCTGCAGTTCAAATAGAAAATCCATGAGTATACCATTCAAAAGATTAACAAAGGTCATGAAACAGTATATGATTTTACAAAGCAGTACCAGTTAATTTTAAAACAATTAACAAGTATGAATAAGATAAGGGTTACGAAGGAAACCAAAAGAGCAAAAAGCAAACAAAACACAAAAAAGGGAAGAATTTGGGGTAAACAGCATTCAGAATGATCACATTTACATTTGATAATCGAAGGTGAAGAAATGCATGTCTAAGACTGGTTCTGATAATTCTGGACTTTCACAAATGATCTCCCCCAACTCAAGATCATGCTAGATCATAATTCTCATATGTTCTTCAATCCATACAAACTCAATTAAAGTTTTGTTTTTAGAAAAACACATATACAGCTGAAGCTAACCCCCAACCCGCCTTGAGAACAGAAAACACAGAAAGGAAAAAACAACACCAACAACAAAGTCAAGGAATTAGGCCATAAACACAGATTCATGAAGCTATTTCAAGTAAATCTAATTCAACAAATGATCCTGTATAAACCAACAACCACCTTTGAAGCTCAATTACACAGCAATAGACCTATAAGCACAATAAACTCAACAACATACCTAGTGATACCCCACAAGTGAGGTCTAATGAGGATAGAATGTACACATTACCACTCCCCTCATGGAGGTAGAGAGGCTGTTTTCGAAAGACCCTCTGCTCAAGTACATAAGCACAATAAACTCCTCACAGCAAATATAAAATGCATAATAATTATGAAACACGACACATAGAGGTTCATATATACAAACTACATGTAATTTCTGTAGCTTTAAAGAGAATTATCGAACCCGACAATGAAATCAACACAACACAACAAAAATCACTACAAGACATAGACAAATCACAACCCTCAACAATAAACAGTTCAAAAATCACAAACCCAAACACAAAGAAAATCAAAACCCATGATCCGATCAAGTCAACGACCCATAAACACCAAGAAAATCAAACCCCCAAATTCAAAAATCATATCATATCATACCAGGCAAGTCCTCCGGTTCCCATTTGTAAACATCAGTCTCAGCAATGGCATCAAGCAAAATCCTCTTCCGGCAGATCTTCTTCTTCAAGTAGTACAGAACAAGTTCCTCATCAGTCGGATGAAACCTAAATCCCGGTGGAAAAACATTCTTTGATGATGCAAAACCAGCAAACGAATCCGAATCACATAACTCAAACATCTTCATCTCTTCACTAATCTAAAAAATTCCAACTACAAAATGATTCAATAAGCAAAAGGGTATCCAAAAAATATGAATTTGAGAGAAAAAATGGATTAGGGATCGAATTGGACAAGTGATTTAGTCAAATATGGAGAAAAAATATAGTAGCCGCCAGGATGATTGGGGTAATTGAGGAAAGTTCTGGGAAATTTATGCGGAGCTACGCGTTTGGTGAGACTGAAGCTCAGTGACCTTTTTGGATTAGGGATTAAGCTTTTCTTTTCTTTCTCTTTTTCCATTTTTTTTCCGTGTCTGGTAGTCGCATGGGAATTTGATTAAATTTGAATTCGAATCCAGAAGTTTCACTTTGGAAGCATTGAAATCCGATTAAATTTGAATTCAAATAAAAAAGTCACACCTGAGATGTAAAGCAGCACGGCCTAATAAAGGCAACTCCATATTTCGAGAGACTTCTTTCATTTTTATTTGTTAAAGAGAATTCCATGAGAATACTAAAACTTACCTTTTGGACATGTGATATGAAAATTAAATTTATTTAAAGTTAAATTATTATTTGAATATGTAATTTGAATTTTTAAAATTATATATTTTTCTCATAAACATCAAAATACTTACAAGTTGTAAATATAATTTGAAAAATTTCAATGCTGATATGATCTTAGCAAATGAATATATGAATCATAATTCATAAACAAGATATCGGAATATCTGAACGTTCTTCTTCTTTTTATTTTTCGTTTTAGAATAGAGACAGAGTAGAGACTAAGGGTATGCTCTCTGGAAAATCTGCTAGGAGCTTTTTGATCGTATGATATCTTGAAACCTCTTTGCTTGCAGGGGCAGATGTAGAAAAAGCGCTTCACGAAAGAATCATACGTCGCGATGAAAGATTTTTCTTTGGGGATTTCGACCCTTCAAATCTCACTTTATAAATAAATATGCGCGATTACAAACTTTCAGATACATATAATTTATTAAAAATCACTAATCAATAAAAATAATAATTAATTATATTTTAGTATAATCATTTCATAATATTTGACATAAACTTTAGCACGTGTAATACTTAATCACCATATTAATGTTCAAGTGTATATAGCTTAATAGGTTCTTTTTTATTTACCTATATATTCGAGATTTAAATTTTATTAATTTAACTTTTTATAGATTTTTAATATTGAAAGGATCATACCATTTGTGATTTTTAAATCTTTTAAAGTTTTCCTGCCAATGTCAAAGCAAAACTCTAATCCAACTTTTCTACTTACAAGTAGCGTCACCTTAATCTTAATTTGCATTAGAATATTTAAAAATCACAACCAACTCAAATATTATATTTTTATTTAATCAAACTATTAGTTTGACAATTCATGAGATTATTACATCTTCATAGGAATATAGTATTCTTCAATTTTAAAATAATTATCATATTTCATTTTTTTAAAATTAATTTAACTAACTGTTTGAGCTAAATAGATTTAGAATAATTTTATATTTAAATACTCAAAAATTACAAAAAAAATATTATATATAGTCTATTCCTAGAAAGACAAAACATAACAAATACTTTTTTTAAAAAAAACATAACAAATATTTTAAGACGACGATTAATAGTATGTCCATTGCGTTGTGACTCGGAATAATATGATTAGTTGAACATGTGTGAACACATCAAATAGAAAGGAATAAAAGTGTTGTTTAATATATGTGGTGAACACATCACGTAAACGAATAAAAGGATGCCACGTTAGCTTTTATAATCACTAAATTGACAAATTATAATAAGTATACGTATAACGTTGTAATAATTTGTCCATGCACTTACCATATACTCAATCACACCTATTAATTTTGTGATATTATTATTATTATTGAGCTCTATATATCTTGTACAGTATTGCATTGTGATGTTATATGTGATCGTTTTCTCTTCTTAAAATTCTTTCTATGGATGAATTGATTCAGCAATCGCAAACATTTATTTATACAATTTATCCTTTTAACGCTTTCTGACCTCCTCTTCTTCTCCCTCCCCTTTCGTTTGGTTTTTTTCATTTTCAAATCTCGCAATAATAATAATTGGTAATTTTTATTTTGGAAGAGAGAAGAAAAGAAAAGAATCATAATGGAGTAATGGGTCGATAATGAGTTAAATGGGTGAGTTGTTAAAAAAAAAGTATTTAAAAGAGAAACTTACATAAATAAGTTATAGTTTGGATTATAATTATCATTAGTAATTATAATTTGCTTAACTACGGTTAGCAAGAGAAGAGAAGAGAAGCAAGTGAGATTTTTTTAATTATTATTATTAATAATTTCCAACTTTGATCATTGATATGGGCAAAAGTACAGCTTTGAGTTTGGCATCCCAAACTTTGACATGATTAAGGGGTAGTAATAGTGTAAGATTGTTCTAAAGGGGGTGGGGGGGTGGGGGGGGGGTGTCCAGATTAGCTCAAAAGCTAACTGAACACGACATAGGGGGGTTCGTAAATAATATTGGCAGGTCTCATTGGTTTAGTTCTAAAGGTCGGGAAATCTCATCTATCCATATTGGAGAGACCACTAACCTGCTTAGGAAGGACCGAAAAAGAGTTGAAGAGATGAAGCCCTTCAATGCCATGACTTGTCAGCAGGTTTGTTAGCCTCTCTAAAACAATGACTAATATGGTAACCATGCTCTTCGATACATGTTATATTTGACGAATACATATTATACCAACAAATATATAGTTTGCTACATCAAATACTAGTTGTTTTAACGATTATAGTATGATATATAAAGGTAGATATAGATTGATATACATTGTATCATTTGTATTCATTCACTCTTGTATTATTTTTATTCATTTACGGCACAAAAGTACAAAAAATATATGCTGATACAGGATGTATTCGGGTCATACAGATTAATACTTACCCAAATACGATACATGTATCTGTGTTTCAACTCTATGCACAATTATTATGTCTAACAATATATATATCATTAATATACTATATCAAACATTTTAAGCATTGTAACACTTATACATGTATCATTATTTGACACCAAAAGATTGAAGATCATACCTTATGATTATAGTATTTCACCGGAGAATACAAAAGGAGAAAAATTGAGAAATATTTGGTGTATATAACTACGTTAAAAAAATTATACAAATGCCAATTGATTTATTTTTCAAGCCTTGAATTTGTGAGAAACAATATTTCAGAAAGAGAAACGAGAAACAATAGATTTGTTATAAAACTCTAAATATAATTATATTGGGCTTGGGACTTCTATGTTGGAGGTCTCAAGTTCGAAACCCCTTGCCAGCGAAAGTAAGGGGTTTGCCTTCTGGTCGAGTTCGTTGCACCGGGATTGCCTAGTGCGGGCTACCTCTCCTGTGAGGTTTGCGAGCTATTGCATAGGAGCTAGATTTTGCGACTGCGGATTTCTCTTGTCATAAAAAAAAAATTGATTTTGATTTTGTCCATATGTTCCTTCATTAAAATTAAAAATAAATTTATACTAAAGCATAACAAAAAAGATATATTTGACTAAAATATAATATAAAGTTATTCAAATTATTTTAATGCTTTTCAATAATTCAATCGAGGTAATTATCAAACCATACCACATAGTTCCAAGCTGGCAAAAACAAAAGCCACAAAAAGCACTATTTCACATTATTATTATTATTATTATTATTTTTAAAAAAAGAAATAAAAGGTACAGTTTGTTTTAGTTTTAAATTAGTATACAATAAAAATGTTTTCACTTTTCCAAATATGTAGGCAATAGAAGTATCTAGAAATTTGCAATATCTATTATAATCAAACCTAGCAATTTCATAACGGCACACACAAACAAACATCTGCTCTCTCAATTTTCCTCTCCCAAAAAAAAAACATAGCAACATCATGAGGTAATTTCTTAAATCTATCTATTGTGTAACATTATGCTCTCTTTTTTTTTTTTAATCCGCAAGGTGTGCTTAGAGCTAGTTTTTTTAATTAAAAAATAAAAACGAACCTCGAAGCGTATTAAAGTATGTATCTTTAGGTTTTCTTGGATTTTTTAAATATTTTTTATGGTTAGGAAAGCTCAGTTGAATTAAACCCTAAGTAGTAGTAATGATTTTGCTTACTTTGTTATGGATATTAACTTGGTTTGCTGAATTCTGTGTATTGTGCATTGGAAGGCTGTGTTATATTTAGTTTGCTTGCTAATTTTATAAGGTCACTTTGCAAAACTATTGGTAGATTAATATGGGATTGTTATGCTGTTTTGGTTATAATATGACATATGGATTATTATGTAGTGAATAACAATGTATAAATTGTTAGACAGTAAATAATGGAGGAGTATAATTTGATTTTTATGAAGATATTGTCTACTTTAAGGGCAGTCTTATGTAGGCATTGCTAATGCAAGCACTTTAATTACACAGTTCTGGTAAAAAAAATGCTTTCTTGGAAATTAGTTTGGTTTTATTATTTTTTGGTGTTTGATAAGTAGACAGAAAATATTGTCCCAAGAACATCTATAAATAATTTAGGCAAACACTACGAGTGTGAAGGTGAGTTGAGGACTGGTGATGAGGGGCGGAGGTGAGTTGAGGACTAGAAGTGTATGTTTGTTTGGAGTGGGGGAAGCCCCTGGCACCCTGGTGTGCAGGAGTTAGTGTGAGGGTTGAAAACACAATCATCCTGAAATGCATTTATAGAATTTGTTTTTCCTACTTCCACTAGAGAAGTCATTTTCCTGATTTCTAAGGAACTTGTTTACTAGAGAATGTTTTCTAAAATATCTTGATCAACCAAATATGGGAAGAACATCCCAGAGTAATACACATTTTCCTGCACAAGGTATACCAGTATGCAATTTAGAGTGTAATAACGGGGACTAAATGCTGTAGTAGTTATGAAGAGTTTCATACAAGAAGTCAATAGTTGTATTAGCTATTCAGAGATTGTCTTTGTAGTGTAGCGTTTTATGTTGCATACCAATTCTTGTATTAGTTATCTGGAAATTTATGTCTGGATTATCTTTACTCATGCCACCAACCAAATTACCCCTTAGTGGTGGAGAGAAGGACTTTACTGGAAGTAAAAACTACTGATATAACACAATCTAATTTGGTGTGTATGGAACGAAAAGATAGGAGCGTTGGGAAATAAAAAGAGTAATATACACAGAGATATATTCTTATTTCACCTGCAATTTTTCATGTAAAGACAGATTGTTCTGAACTTGTGTTGTATAGATAGTTAAACAAACTTGATAGATTACCATGGATGACACAGGTGGAGTCATATGGACAAACTTGCACATACTTTTGACCCTGGCTTAGTGTTTATTATGGATACTTTTAACTTATTAAAAAACTATTAATAATGTAGTTTTCTCTTTTGAGTGTAATCTTGCCTACTTTTTTGTTTTGAGACCAAATTGTAGAGCAATTTAATTTCTTGCTAGAGTACTTATTGAAAGCTAGAATTTTTTGGGGAACTCATATCTAATATCATCTAATATGCTTGACCTTGTACTGTTTAAGCTACTAAGGGAATATGAACTTCATCTTACACTCATGGTTAGAAAAGAAAAGAAAATGAAGAGGAAAAAGGTAGTGATTGTTTTGGCTGAGATACTCAATTTGTCTATCTCCCTTCAATTGATATATGAACCAAAAGGACATTTCCTTTGTATTTGCAGTTTAAGATAACATGCCTTCTTGGCTTCTTGCTAGTGTAGCATCTCTTGATTATTTTTAGTGAGGGAGAGCAAAAATCCTTTCCGTGCATTCTAGAATGGACTCGAAAAAGCAGCTTATAGTATTGTTTAAACATGGATGTCGATGTAAATCAGTTAAGAGTAAGTTGCAAGGTAGAAGGGAAAGGGTTGGCTTCATTTTGTCCTGTATGGTCTTTAATTTCATCCCACATCCCACTACTATGGGACAACTAAACACCCCTCGCACACTCTGGAGTCTGATATAATATGGGTGCCCAACATTGGATAAAACAAAGAATTAAGATGGGTTTAGATCTGATTTCATGTTAAGAAAGTGAACCTTCATAACTCAATTCCAAAAGCTAACGGGGTTTAACTCAATTCCAAAAGCTAACTCATGTTCTTCAATAAAGAATCAAAGCCAGACTCATCCAAAATGTTGGTTTATCCAATGTTGAGCCCGTATTGTATATTGTTCATGTTCCAAATTTCCAATTCTGGACGTATAGGGATGGCTTTAGGAGTCTTATATCGATGGGGAATGGGGTTGATTTCTTTCTCATTATCTTAGGTTATCTTCACATGTTGGTTTATCCAATGTTGAGCCCGTATTGTATATTGTTCATGTTCCAAATTTCCAATTCTGGACGTATAGGGATGGCGTTAGGAGTCTTATATCGATGGGGGATGGGGTTGATTTCTTTCTCATTATCTTAGGTAATCTTCACCCCGTGAGTTAGCCTTTGGAGTTGAGTTAGCTGTTACCCAAAAGTTCATTTTCTTCACCATAGTATCAAAGCAGTCAAATGTCTTGCATTCGAGTCTCACAGCTATACATTATTTAACAAAATTTTCATGTGTTTGGCCCATGAATAAAATCAAGCCCACAAATGAGGGGATGGGGGACATGTTGAAGATACAACTATGTAATTGTAAGTGTGTTTTCTCAAACAGCTCAAGCTTTTAATCTTTTAGATGAGATGATCACATAGTGCACCAATGTGATAAGTAGTGATTTAAGCTGTTAATACATAAAATTAAGCCAATTGACTGCTTCATCACCTCATAGCTTTGCACTTCTATTTGCGGAAGTTCACTTACTGAAGTTGCTGCACGCCTGCACCATAGTTTCTTCCTACCTACGGTTTTCTAAGTGCTTCCTGCTCCAGAAGCAAGAAATTCACACTTTCAGCAATTATCTAGTCTTGCATAGTCCTGTAATCAGACATTCGGATTCCTTGTCTTGGATCTCTTAAATTATCTAGACTGCTTAATTCTGGACCTAAACAAAATCAACACTGTTCTAATGATGGATACAGTTCAATTAGGAGCAGAATATAGTTATTATGGTGGTGTCGATGGCCTTCTCAATTATCGTCGTAAAGTTATTTATGTCATGTGGTATTTATATTGAAATGCTGCTTAATTGTAAATGACTTAGACGGAAAACACGCAACTACTCTATCTTTATGGTTATTAGAGTTGAAAGTTCTGATCAATGAATGTTTCCTGATGATACTATTGGCTTATTGAATATATTTGTTCTATCTTATTTTATTTCAGCCGACATCCTACTATCAAGTGGGCCCAGAGGTCTGACAAGGTGTTTATCACGGTTGAGTTACCTGATGCCAAGAACGTAAAGCAGAAACTAGAACCAGAAGGAAAATTCTGTTTTTCCGCAACTGCTGGAGCTGATAATGTTCCATATGAAGTCGTTCTTGATCTCTTTGATAAAATTGATGTTGATGTGAGTAAATCTCCTTCACCTATTCTCCATGCTTAGATTTCTGTATGTTGTTCCATTATTTACTCTCATTAAACGGTCATTTAATGGTTGTCATTCAGGAGAGCAAATCTAGTATTACATCTAGAAATATCTGCTATCTTGTAAAGAAGGCAGAAGACAACTGGTGGAGCAGACTGATTAAGCAAGAAGGTAAATCGCCAACGTTTTTGAAAGCTGACTGGGACAAATGGGTTGATGAAGATGAACAGGATGGTGAACGTAAGTAAATTTCACCACGGTTATGCCTTATTGATGATCTATAACACCAATCTGTGGTAATATTTACCATGACTTTAATTTTTTCAGCAGCTGGAGCAGATATGGATATGGGCGACATCGACTTCTCGGTAAACATGATTCATGAAAATAAGTACACTGTAGTTATTACTGTTGATTGTGCTGAAGTTAGACTTACATTACCCTTTTCTTGATATTTCAGCAACTCAACATGGGTGGTGGTCTTGGGGATTTTGATGCCGATGAGCCTGAAGGTAAAGTGGCTTTTTATCACATGTTACGATTGAATCTTGTTTTATTTCTATTTTTGGTCTGATATATAGTGATGCGATTTTTGCAGAAGAAGATGATAGCGATACTGAAGAAGAAATCGAGGAAGGAAAGCATGAGCATAGTGAATCTCAAGCAGCAACTCCAGCAAGCACTGAAGTTGAGATAAAAACTTGAAAGCTCCCACTTTTTTTAATGCTTTTGTTTAACTTCTAATTATTAGTATAAGATATGTATGTAGTTTGAACTAATGTGTCTTGCCTGTTGGTGATGGAGCTTAGGTTTTGGCTTTGTTATTCAGTGTCTATGCATTTGGGATTATGTGGGAATTTAACTTAGATAAAGTAGAACAATGTCATCATTATTTTACTTAAGAGAAATAATCTGACTTTAAGGGTTGTGGGTTAAGTTTTATTCATAAAATTTTAACTTGCCTTACCTTGCTCTGCACATCTTTTTCTATTTTTCACTTGGGGCACCTTGCCCTGCACAGATCGATTTGCCTATTTGAATAACCCGGTGACCCAAGTAGGAATTTTTGGCAAGAAATAAGCACACTCAACTGTTTTTCGAAAATTTTCTTTTTTGTTCCAATGTTATTTAGTTAAACATAGCAAGTTTGTAACAATTTAACTCTGTTAATCATCATTTAAATTCGTCTAATCTAACTAATAACGTTAATACAATATGAAAGAGATATTATTGGAACTTAATAGTAACCAATAAGAATAGATTCAGCTTGATCCTCAGGTAGTGTGCATCTAGTCTAAATCGATCCTTGTAAATTAATTTGAGAAAAGAGAAAATTGATCTTCCAACTGGGAAAAGATTATAAGAGGTGTGAGAAAGGCTGTTTTAAATAGAGATCTTTTGAAGTAGGTTGATGTTTCCATCTTTAAGTTTGCTTGCACTGCAACTCGAGAATATGACGATATCCTACAAATCGGTTGCACTCCAACATTCAACTGACACAGTGAAGACGAGTTGAAGTGTCTACATGTGCATACTCAAATTGGAGTGTTTACGTGCAAGTTGAAACCAAGGTAAAAAGAAGACGACAATGACATTCTCTCTTTCATCAAAACCGGACATACCCATACTATTAGAGTATAGAGACTGTTCTATCAGGGTTTCCACAAAGCGGTTTCAGGGTATAATAATATCTTTCCTATAAATAATCAAGTATTTCATTAAGATCCAAAATAGATCCTCGACGAAAGAAATTTGTATGATAATCCACATGTTAAATAAAAGTGAATACAGTTTAAAACTAGGACATTTAGACGCTCTGTAAGACAAATGTGTTATAAATTATAATACAATCAGTTATCAATTTAATGAAAATTGTTCAACCACTACCTTTTGACATGGAAGCAAACCAAGGTTTTTACACAAACACCCAACAGAAAAGGCAAGAAATAACAAATCTCATGTGTCGGGCAATTTCATCTGCACCAGTTCAGTGGGTGGCCTCAGAGTACAAACCATTTCATTTGTCTTCCCAAAATATACCTGCAGGTTTAAGCAGTTTTTGAACTCAATTTCACGGCCTGTTTTAACGTAGAAATGACACAAGCAAAAGAGGTCTCTTGTTAACAAAGCCTAAAGCATCCCCTTTGAGACCTTCCACAGTTATTTTACATGTGAACCACGATTTCCCTAAACTATATTCACTACCCAATAACGCCCTTTCTTCCACCTTTCTGCTTCCAACTAAGCATTTTCCAGTAAGAAAAGCTAGTACCAGATAACACCCTTCCCTTCACCTTTCTGCGGCCAACTAAGCATTTTCCAGTGAGAAATGTGCCTCGCATCAAGGGAGAATAACAAAGAGGTGCGAGTCATTGATTTCAATAATTACCAAGTCTTAGGATGAACTAATTAGCGCCACATCAAAGGAAAATAAACCATCAACTCCGTCAAAGAAAACGTAAAAGGAAAAAAACTTCTAAAAGTAAAGGCATATACCTGATCCAAGGAGTTTCTCAGCTTACCCTCCATCTCTTCAATCATCTTTCCCATGTTACACAGATGACCCTCTGAGACAGAGAGCTTCATACTCATCTATACATGCAAAGGAGGATCAATTAGGAAAAAGTAATAAGATTTCCAGTTAATGTCTTAATTACCATCCATGGAATGAATAAGGACTTGCAGAGATCAGTTTGATGGAGGAACAAGTTCACGGGCTGAGCTAGGTTGTGGCAACGGAGTTGAAATTGAATCCCCTTCGCCATAAAATTATATCGTCTAAATAGGGTAAAACCGATTTTTTATCGTTATATATGAACTATTGAATCCCCTAAACAAATGGGTTGATGAAGATGAACAGGACAGTACACGTAAGTAAATTTCACCATAGTTCTGCCTTATTGATCATGACTTTAAATTCTTCTTAATGTGGACGCGTCCTTTGCATCTTCATACGTGTTAAAAAACTCTCATCATGCTATCACCCATGCAATACAACAACATAATGCGAGCAAGGGAATTCTTCTTTTTCCAAGCTTCATATGCCTTAGGGTCTTTCACAAGTCGGGGCAGTATTACCACATTCATTCGGCATCAGACACATTAAAGCCTCATTTATTTTTATTGAGATTAAACGCTTGAATCAGAATACACATCTGAATATTAAATGTGCATTATGATTTAGATGTTTGAATCGAAATACACATTTGAATGTTAAGAAATTCCATCCGTCTTAATTTATGTGACGTAGTTTGACTAGGCACAAAGTTCAAGAAATATGAGAAGACTTCGCAATATTCTAAAACTACCCTAAAAATAAATAAAACTTTAAACAGAATACACCTTTGTGGACTTTTTGCCAAATAAGTGGTACCCAACATGGGTAAAATGTTGATAGTGTCATTAAATATTTGCCAAATAAGGAAACATGTCATTCTTTTTGGAACGGACTAAAAAGGAAAGTGTCATAAACTGGGACAAATGGAGTAATAAAGACAATTTTCTCAACATCTGAATGTATACTAAATTAATCTAACAATGTATCAACAATAATTTTAAAAAATTATATGGTGGTTGGCAATAGTGATGGCTAGCGTGGTCGTTATGGGTGCTAATTGAGTTGTAAGAAACACCTTGATCACACTTTCTATAAACATATTTGTTGCAAATAGCGCGAACGGAGATCCCCAATCATATGTTTACCAATGAACAACAAGTCTAATCAGTATCAAAGCCAGATTTATTTCTATCCTTGGCTTATCCAATATTTGGCACCCATGTTATATTAGGAAATATTACAGACGTACAACTTTGGACGTGCAGGAAGAGAGGGTATTGAGTGGTTCACATTGATTGAAAGAATAGACTGTTGTTTCCTAACATGGTCTTGGGTAATCATCACCTTATAAGCTAGTTTTGGAGATAAGCCCAAGGTCCATCTTCTTTACACAAGACATTGTAGATTCATTATATTTAAGCAATAGAATATTGGTGAAAATTATATATATTACATGGTAGAAAATTCTACATGTATTTAAAGGATAATTGCTTACCTTATTTATAGCAACTCAAACTCCTATTATAAGGATTCATCTTATATATTGTCCATAACCAATTCATGGCACTCTCCTTTTCTTTTTTTCTCTATTGTTACATTGCTCAAATAAGATAAATTAAACATCTACATCCTTCTTCCTCCACAAGGAATGAAGGGAAATATGCTGCTGCATTTAGGACTAAAATTTATATAGTAATTACTTTTCACAAAACCAGACCCCACTTGTGGGATTACTCTAATATGTTGTTGTTTCATGTGTTTAGACAAGGTAGTATTACAATGAGTGACTTTTGTACATCTTTAACAAGCAAAGCATTATATAACTGCAACAACATCCATTAAATACCTGTCTTCTAATTGATCCAGACAAATTGAACGAGCCTGATGACTCATTGTCTGTAGTCAAGGTCAGCATCACTGTACTAGTCAGGCAGTACTGGACAATTTCTTCCTCTTCTGGTCCCACCTGAATGATTTGGTAACAATTTTAAGCCATGCTCATTAATTGAACAAACAAGAGAAGGAAGAGAAGACCACAGAAGTTCTCTCTTTCTTTACACAGGAGCTAATACCTCAATAACATGTATGGCATCCCAGGCTCCTTCCTGGAGATACCCCCTTCTACCATGTCCAGTCTTGGAGCCATCTACATCCTCCAAATAAAATTGCAAATTAGAAGCAGAAAAAATAACACTTATTTTTGGAAATCCAAATAGAACTTACCTTTCTTTATTAAAAAGCAAGCAACAAAACCTTCATTTTCATCTTCCCACATATAAACTGATGAGATGCCACCTTCATAGTACCTAACAGTGTTTTGGTCAGTGAAACTACAGAAAATGCTGTGACTAACCAAGAGATAAAACTAGTATGGATGATATCTTATTAGCTAGTCCAATCATAAGTTTAACATGATAAGACAAATCTGAAAGAGATATCCCAGATTTATCTTAAGTTAAATACAAGCTGAACGAAATATTTGTGAATAAGAATTTAATTGGCACAATGGAATTTGCAAAAAGAGGTTTCGCATTATGTAGAAAATGTTTTATTTGTGAGAGACGAAGAGAACATCTGTCATATATTTTCGCAGTGCCAAGTTATTGCTCAACTGCGACAGCTACCGTTACCAAAAAAAAAAAGTGGAAGCTTTGCTTGAGCATCACCATTACGCATTGGGTTACACCCGAAACAACGATCAGCTTGTTGAGATGCTGGACCAGAAAAAGAAATAGGAAGAGGAAGCTCATATGGTGGAATACTATACTTGCTTGTACATGTTGGAGTGTGGGGACTGAGAGAAATAGGAGGTGTTTTGAAGATAGTGCCAACTCCACTCACAAGAAAGTTAATTGTATATTTTTGTTTTGTTTATGATGTAGTTTGAAACATGTAATGAAGCTGATTTTAAGATGTTAAAATCATTACAAGATTAGGTGGGGCATAATTTTGGGTTTTCTTTTCTGGCTATTTTGTACAGTTTGACAAGCACAGTCTCCGTGCTGGTTCATTTATAAAGCTTGGTACAATTGCATAGCAAAAAGAAAAGACGAGGTAAATAAGGGACCTCACTGGTCACGATAGATAGCAAAGACTTCATTTGCTTCAACCTCAAGTTTCCTCAGCTCCAGAGAAGGTTGAGGCGCATCTTCTAATGGTGGATGATACTTATTTGACCAAGGAGACCTACAAGTGAAAATACCAAAGTTATAGATAGAACATCTATTAAATGTAGAATAGGAATTGTGTCATTTTATGTCTTGAAATTTGGTTAATCTTGAAATGCAGTAGAAAATAACTAAACTGGCCAAACATGTACTCCAACAGTGTTAAGCTTTTTAAATCACCTGATATTCACATTGGCTGTACTATCATGTCAATATGTTGTTAGCCAACTCTACAACAATCAGGAGATCTTTTACTAGGAGGGTATTCTTATGGTCCAATATATGGAGAGCCAGCACTCCAGAAAATCAGATAAAGAGAATGGGTGATATAAACAGATAAACTAAGATCTGTAAGGCCAAAAATCTTGGCCCACATACATGTCATCAGACTCATTCTTTGGAAAACTCTCATCCTAATAAATTAGAAAAAATTATTTATAAAAAGAAAAAAAAAGATCACAACTACAAAATCCTAGTCAAAAACACTTATAACTAGTCCTGCCTTTATCAGAGGTTCTAAGGAAAGTTTAAGTGTTCGATGGTGGAACAATTAAAAGGTGATATAGCCTAGGAGAAGTATTTTGTTGGATTGAGTCCCACAAGGCTTTGACTACTTGGGGATAGAGGATCATCTGAGGTACAATGCATGTTGAGATGCTCCATGATGTGAACATCTGGCAAAAAGTTCCCAGGTATAAGGCTTCTGAAAAGTCAAGAGACATCATATAAGTGGAGTGATGGGTACAGGCAAGATTCAAATATTTCGAGACAACTACGGTCAAATATGAAAATGGCACCCTATGAGGAACAAATAACAAGAAATAAACATGGATGAAACCATCATTTAAATTGGTTGAAGCTGCCAAAACAAAAACATTGGACTTGTAGATGGAAAGTGGAATTCCTGCCAAGCAATTCAAATTCATGAAAATATTAGTCATCTCTAGCGCATGATGAGCTGTGAAAATCTACATCTGGGCAAGCAAGGAAATCTTAATAAGTCATATGAAAATGACAGTACGGGAAGAATCCTCTATGGGATTCGATGCCGTACAATATCACCAAAGCCATTTAGATACAAGCAATTAATCAGTTACCTATATGAATCGGCATCTCTGTTATACTCACAGAGGATGAACTCTTTGCCGGACTCCATATCGCACAAGACCTGATAATCCAATTTCAAGACATTAGCTTTATCTAGATGAACGAATGTTGAGACTTGATGAGCTCAAATACCTTCATTTATAGTAACAACTGACCAACATTTGCTCTAGCCTGAAGCTAGTATATATCACATGCACATATCATGGCCATTATCCAAATAAGTTTTTCTAATCCAAATAACCAACAAGAAAAGAGAACGAAAAGCGAAAGAGAGGGAAATATATGGAGCTGTTTTTTTCAAGAATGTAATTTTATGAAAAGATAAAATACCCCGAAAAATCATGCTTCCTTTTGTTCATGACATCAAAATGCAATTTGCAGTGGATATTAATCTTCTCTTAAAAATGTTGGCCATCCTCAATTCAAAAGGCCAGAATCAACAAATGCAAAACTGTGAGAGATATAATAGACAATTTGGCTCATAATCAAAGATAAAAAGAGGTAGCTCGGCAAAAGAAATGCCTAACCCCTCCAAAAATCATTGTTCAGTACTGTAACCCAAGAAATGTAAGGTCTCGGTATAAGAAAGTATCATCAAATTTTTTGCAAGAAAAAAAAATTTATCTGAAAATGGAAACCCAACAGTAGGTTAAAGCTCTGAATCTAAAGGTAAGATATGATGCAATGCAAGCACTTATCAGCATTAATATCTCATAAATCCCATTCCCATAATTAAATAATTAATAGAGCAGCATGTAAACAATGTGTTAGAATCATCGTCCGAACCACTGTAACACTGAAACAGGAAACTCTTCTGGGCTTTCATACCATTTCAAATGACAAATTTTCCAATCCTTGAAGTGATTCTATATTTTCAATAGAAAGGTAGCTTTCGTGCTTTCACTTATCTTCTTTTTTTCCTTAGTCAAAAAAAAGTTCTTTATCATTTTGTTTACCTTCTGAGGTGGTTGCTGATGATTCTGAACCAAAGTGATGCAGCAGTTAGCTATTTTATTTGACTTGGCTATGCAGATAAAAAGAGCCTCGACCTAATTTGGTACATGTCTCAAACATAGATCATGTCCAAGTTGAGAAGAATTACTTATCCAAAACATGATAAAAGTGGAGTATCTCGCAGAAGTCCAAACTCTATTAAATCAGTCAAGGAAGTCGCGCTATCAAACTAGATAAGCTGTACTGATGCTAATTCCACTATCAATACCAGAAGAGAAGAGGTGAATGCTCAACTTCCGCTGAAAGTCAATCATTCAAATCAATAGAGATTTGAGAATCTAACTAGATAGAGTTGGCTAAAATAGATTCTTTATTGGTTACATCTTGTTAACTTCATTCCGATACTCAATAATTTGTATGTTTGAATAATTATAGATTCTCTTATACTAGGTCCCTCCATCTCATACTTATCCCTATAATTGCTGTAGTAATTTCTAATTATATTTAAGAAACTACAGCCAAACACGGGACTTAATGGAAAACATAATAATAATAACAACTAAACCTCAATCTCAACTAATTGGTATCACCTATGTAAATCCATTGCTTCCATTGTGTTTTGCAAACTAGCTAAATTCTCATGGATTCTAAAATTCTCATATGCGCACACTCAAAAGAGCCAGAGCTAAATATTTGATGTTCAGTACTTCGCAAGAAACTGAATTACAGATCCAGAATACTGAAGCAGTTGCGATTAAGTCAAACTGTTTTGCACGGGGCAACAACCTTAGCACATCGAGAACTTAAATTGTTGACTCTTCTGAACACATTGTCACCATATATCCTTAGACAAAGCTAATTCATTCAATACAAATGCAGAGTCAACTAACTCAAATGAGTATAAGTTATAACTAGACATCAATACCTCGAAACTAAACACAATCAATCTGCACATCCCTACAACAACAGCAGCTACACCTCGGATATCATCTGTATCAATTCCGCTCTATTACATTCTGATGCTCAATATTATTCTATTAAAACAAATTAGGGTTCTCTAAAACCAGAGATTCTCAAAATTGAACACAGAAAAATTTCAACAAATACAAAAATGAGCATATTCAATAATGCATTTTACAAGTTCAATTGCAAAGAGTTGTTTGCTTGTATTACCTGAAGAGGCTGATCAACTTGAGAAAGGAGATCTGAAGAATGTTCAGGCAATAGACTTAGCAGAGCAGAGAGAGCAGTTTCTGTATGCTTTGGAGGTATTCTTCTCATCAATCCCATTGCTGCTTCCATAGCTATGGCTTTCCCTTCTTGAAGAGAGAGAAATTGACAGAAATGATTTGGGGAAGTTTTAGAGAGAGAAAGAGGAAAATGGAGGAGGCGCCTTGTTTGATCCGAGTTTCCCTCGCGGGAAAATTCTATTAAAAAATGGATAAATTTTTTTTTTTTAAAGAGTGACTGAATTAGTTAACTAGATAATTTTGGAGAACTCAAATTCAAACTTTATAGATATTTTTTCAATCAAGTTTGTTGCACGAAATTTAAATATCACAATTTATTTCTCCATAAAATTGGATAGTATGTATTGTATTATCAATCAACTAACTAAAATTTATTATATAGCTTAGTCTTTCTATGATATATAATATTATTATAGTCATTTACATAAGATTATAGTAGCAAAAGAGATGTGTTGACGATAGCCTATAATTCAATTTCCTTTGTTGTCTCTATTTTTTTTTCATACAAAAATATGAAATTTATATACTTTATATAGATGGTGCATGACCATCGAATTTAAGTATATATATATTGGTTTGATCTTAAAGTAAACACTATATATCTTTAATAAAATATCATTTCAAGTTAGAAGTTTCATAATCGCGATAAATAAAATTTCGAAGGTTCGAAAATGAGATAGAGGTGATAACCATGATCATGTGTGCCAAGAAGGGGATTGACATTGAATTCCCTCTTTTTGATTTCACCTAAGTCTATTTGTTAATTGTCCTAGAGATTTCAATAAATATATAAGTTCTTATCATATTATTGCTAGTGAAATGAGTGGTTTGGTAGGTGATGGGGCTACATCATTGGCCCAAGTGTGTGAGTAGATTTGAAGACATGCCTATATATAATTTTAGCTTTAACTTCTTCTTTATTCTTTTTAGAATTGTGAATTTTCAAGAATTTGTATACATATATATTTCAAATAACGGAGAAAATTATAAAAAGAAAAAATCAAATCTTCAAAAACAATATATATAATCATATTATTTTAAATACACAAATAATTCATCTCTAATTAACAATCAAACGGCCCCTAACTTAATAAATATAATAGTAGCACAATATAACATATGTAGTTGTACTATATTATATAAATAAATATAAATAAATTGCCACCTTATAAAAAAAAACCCAATTTTATTTATTTATTTTCTTAAATAGCTGAAAATTTCATATTTTTAACGACCTTTCCTTTGGCTTTTCCTTTTCTCCATTGCTATAAAAATGGTGGAGATCAAAGAAGCTTTCGCCGGCAGCGAGGCCGAAGCGACTCCACTGTTATCGAATCTAAAACCAAACCCGAATCCGAACCCGCGAAACCGGACTAGATCCGTAAGGACGAAGGTACCGGAGGTGGAGGTCCACCTATACCGAGGTGGCAAGGGTCCCATCGATGAATTCAAGGCATACCTTGGTGGGTGGGACCAGGATCAGCTCGATGTTAGGGAATTTCTCGACGAATACGGGTTCAAATCGGTTTATGCATTCAAGCCGGAAACGGGTCGGGGCGTTCCGATCAGGTTTAATCCACGTAATGGACGATCGATAATTACTTATCGAGATGGATCCACCATTTACATTGATGGAGAACCTAAGGTAAAATTCGTGCAATTGGAAAGTTCTGTTTTAGATTTGATAATATTAATTATTCGTCTGAAATGAGAGAATAATTTCTTAACTTTATGAATGAATTTTACAAAATTTTGAATTTTTTCTTTTATTTGATAACCGTGGTATTCAGACCAGTTTGCATGCATGAGATACTTGACACCTCCAACCATCAACATCTATTAGCTAATTCTTCCACCAAGGCTAGGACAGATGAACAAGTGATTTTTTTTCATCTGTTCTAGCTCTGGTAGACAAAGTTACCTGGTATCTCTTGCTGGTGAGAGGCGATAGGTATCTGTGTAATTAGTGAAGGTGTGTGCAGGCTGACCCGAACACAGGCGACAAGTATGTCGTGTAATTAGTCAAGGTGTGTGCAGGTTGACCCGAACACTACATGTATAGAAAAAAATATGTTGCTCTAAGTTGATCATTTGGTTTTCTATTGATCGAATAATCTATAGTTAGTCTCATAAAATTGATGGCTAAGCATGAAGATGGTTTCTTCCCTTGTATGCTCCAACCTTAGTAGTTTAGTATTTTGGTGCACAATTTGCAATTAGTCTGAAGAGCACTGATGTTTTTCCTGCTGGAAATGCAGAGAGAATATGAACCTAGTTAATTTCCTTTGCTGGTTCCAAATTCTTTTGGCGTCGGACACTTGGACTCGATCTCTGTGACAAAACATTCCATTTGAATGATCTTGGACTCGTGTTTGCTCCATGTATGAGTTCAGAGTGCATCTATATATATATATATAAAAAAAAATGAAATTCAGACAGTTTTTCTCGAGAACTGAATATCATTATGTGGACCTGGAGAGTCTTAGCTCTAGTGGGAAAATCGTACATTAGATTGACACATGATACGATCTTGACCTGATTCTGAAGGAACTTATTGAGATTAGGTGCTTATGCACTTCATCAGGCTGAATTATGTTGCCTACCATTTTTATTGGTAGAGAGTTAGATTCTAAAGACAACAATTTACATGATTTTTCAACACGATTAAGAGGTACTTGGACAGAGGAAAAATAGTTTCCGAAGATCAGTTGTGTCTTTTTTTTGTGTTAGTCTCTCTATATGTTGAAAACTCATAACCGTCTGAATAGAATTCTGGGATTCCACTCGTTCACAAGGAGAATAAGAATGATAGGATTGTACCTTTTAGATTTAAGACGATCCACCAACCATGTCGAAATAGATGATAGAGTTTCCAATAAGAAAAAGTCCCTGAATTCTTTTTATCACGAATGATGTATTTCTTAGACCACAAGCTTGGCCACATATTCTTGTTTTTATGCATAAAAATGGCTTTATGAGACATTCTCAAGCATGTTGATGATCCTTATTTGTGCAAGTATTTGCTTATTTCACATGGTGTTCATTAAAATAGACGCATATGCATGACTTATAATGGTTCCTTTGATTATTAGGACTCGTTGTTGAAACCTATAACCAGGATATTGGTCGGGGTTGCTGTTGTCGCCATACTTATAGTATTACTGGTGATAAGAGACCCTCCAGAGTGGGCAAAAAAGTTGAATCTCTCTGATGGTCGTGTCCCTCCATGGCTTCTGGCTTGTGCATTTGTTGCCTTCACACGCATGAGGAAGAGAACCAGAGATTTCTTGGAAAGTCGTCGAAAATAAGCTGGTGTTTGTCACTGGTAATTGAATTTTTTCAAAATTTTGCAGGTCTCTTGCGTTCTCTATTTTTATTGTATTCACAGATAACAAAATCATTCTAATATTATAACTCCGCGATCGCGAAGGTACATTCCCATTCATACTTTTTTGTCAATGCGTTGGAGAGCTTTCGTTATGGCTATGAATCTTGAATTTCATATGGCAAAGGAGTATTCATTTGTTATTCTATTTTACTAGCTCATATTCTTCTTCTGAGATATTTACATAGATTCAGAGCGAGCGAATGGTCCAAAGGAGCGAACCATATTTTGAAATCCGGGTCAAAGAATAAAAAAAATAAATGTGAGCGCTCCTCGATTATATCAACAGAATATACTATATACACATAGAATAATTATGTACGTTATCCATATGGTTAAAAATGATATCTTTTGAGAGAAGAAGATCAAGACCTTTTTTGTAGTTTTGAATAAGTGCATGTTTGCACATGTTGTGTTTTAACTTCTTTTTATCAGGTAATTTGTAAAGGGGGTAAATAATTATAAAAACAAAGAAAAGAGAAGAAGTTCAAAAGGCAAATAATACGAAAAAAAAGAAGAAGAAGTTCCGGAGGTAATAAAATTCTCACATAATTTAGATATGTGTGTAATTGACAATTTCGTCATAATTTACGTCTGTTTATATATTCCTATTGGAAGTTTGAATTTGTACACTTTATTTACGATATTTCCAAATCTTTGCTTTTGTGAAAAATAGTCAAGAAATTAGCATATATGTCAATAAAATATCCGTGAGTGTCGACAAAGTCAAATTGCATTAATAGTTCCCCTTATTTGGGCACAACTATAATATATCATTATCAGCTTAGTTAAAATTATTTGCTTTTTATTCCAAAGTCTATTTACGACAGCTAAGACAAGTCACAATCTTGGGTGGTTAAAGTGTAACATACAGTAAAATTAAAGACCATAGAGGAGATTAGGCTACACATAATATCTAAGTCTTTGTAGTTTAATTTGGTTGACATTTTCTCTTTTTTTGGTCAGAAATTTAGTTGAGATTTTCTTCTTTTTTTTTTTTTGGTCAGAAATTTAGTTGAGATTGTACTACACGATTTACTAAATTCATGCATAATGAAAACCAAAAAAATCCCAACCAATTATGACGTTCTAAATGAGAATTTAATTAAGGAGTTGTTGTATCAAGGGCGGGATATAAATTTCTTAACCATATATCACAAACAAAGTCTTCATAAGTAGAAGTAGGGTTGTTCAAAATCGAACGGAAACCGATAACCCGAATTGAGAAAAAGTTATTGGTTTAGCGGTTTTGATTTTTTTTGTTATCGGGTTATCGGTTCTTAATGGTTTGAGGTTTTTTCTTAACGGATTAACCGATAACCCGATAGTAAATTAAATAAATATATTTTTATCATTTTGTATATAAAGTCCTTGACTTAGAGTTTAGTTTCCTACTTTTATTTTTGACTGTCTCAAACTCTTGGGTATTCTACAATGTAAAGTGTTTTCTTTTTAGCAAGATGTTATTTGTGAACTCATGTGCATGGTTCATTTGGTTTGTCACCTTGTTTCTAAGTGATTTTTAATGACTTTTTTTTGTGTCAAAGCTTAGCGGTTAAACCGATAACCGAACCGATAACGATCAATAACCGATAAACCAATAACCGATAAGTCAATATCTTAATGGTTCTTTAACGGCTTAGCATCTCTACAAACCGATAACCAATAAGTCAAACTAATAAACTTCAAAACTGAACCGACCGATACGCAGCCCTATTCATAAGTATTGTATTACATTATATATCAAAGTCGGGTCGGGGGACGAGGGTGGGTTCTAGGTTGGAGTTCGAGTCCCGAGTCATGTCAAATCTGAGGTTAAGATTTTGTGTCGAGGTTGAGTTGGGGATTGAGTGTCAGGTCTAGGTCAAGGATCAGGTTTGGTTCGAGGTCAATACCTATATAGCGTTTCAAGGTTAGGTATGAGGATTAGGTTGGAATTGGGTCGCGAGTCAAGGTTAGGGTCGAGATCTAGTCCTGAATATGATCTTGAATCAAGGTCGAGCTAGAGTCTGGGTTCAGGTCTCAAGTTGAACTAGTTAAATAGTTTTGGACTAATTTTGTTACCCCTAGTTATATCAATAATCATTCACTCAGTACTTGTAAGTTTTGTGTTAGATATATAAATATAGGAGAAGAATATTATATTGACCCCTATTTATAAAATGATCTAGAACTATTTTTTTGATCTCCCACTCCAAATTTTTTATATTCAATGATAAAATAGAATTCACATTGTATAAAATCAATTAGATAAAAAAACGCTCATTTCATTCTCAAAACTCGAATTCGACCACGACATTTAATTAAAAGGAAAGGGATTCAATCCATTTGGTCACTAATCTTTGGTCAAATTTGGAAAGACATACTTATTAAAATTACCTTTTGATCAGTTGATGATCAAAGATACATTGTACCAGCCTATTATAAAATCCAATTTATTAATCAAAATTTACTTAGACAAAAAAGAATCACAATAGTTGAAAAATTATTTTGTCTTAATTCATTGTATTATTTCCGTCTAGAAGAGCCAATCATAAATAACAGTTAATTAGTACAAGGTGTGAACTTAAAATCTACTCTTTGACTAATATTTGCCATGTTTTTTTTTTAAAAATAAAATATTTTATCTTTTTTCATGTTATAGTATTTCTAATAAATCAAGTAGTAGTAAAAATCAGAAAATTTTGAAAGTCAGATTATAATATAATTCATGCATGCATGCATCTACAAAACTTTTGTAGAAAGGAGCATGCACTTGTAACTTCTTCTTTCTTTACCAGACCTAGGAACCCGTGTCAATAGGGGCACAGTATTACTCTTTCGGTCTCAATTTAACATAGTTAAAATTTGGAGAATTATTCAAATTTTAATATGATTTTAAGTATTTTAAGTCGTTAATTATTATGATTTATAATACTTTTTACATAAGTTTTAAATAATATATGTGGCTCCCTATGTCCAATTTAAGTGATGCAGATAAAATTTCAAGAGTCAACATATTTTTTTATATGTTTTTCAAATATTTCAAGTTGTTAATTATGATGATTTATAATGTTTTTACGTTATTTTCAAATAATATATGTTACTTTTTAAATCTTAATTATGTGGCACCGATAGAATTTCGAGAATCAATCAATTTTTTTTTATATATGTCTTATAAAATTTAAATATTTTAAATTGTTAATTATCGTAATTTATAGATTTTTTAAAAGTAATTTTCATATATCCAAAAGAAAAAGAAATTAACACCAAAAATATACAAAAATGACATAAATGCCCTCGACTAGGAGAAGGCACATCAATCAAGACGTGCCTGCTTCTAGACTTCTCTATATAGTAGTAATTTAATCTTATCGCGTATTGATGACATATATGTTTTTCAAGCAAAATGCATAACAGAAAAATTAGATAAAATACCCATCGAGCTAGTAAAAAAGAAATTATCTTTTCAAAATCATAATCGGATGCACCCATTATTTGACCTAGTGGTCAGTGAAGTTGTTGAGAACCCTAAAGTTTTAGGTTCAAAACTCGAACTACCTGATATCTTGTTGCACAAAAGCAATACGATTATAAAAAAAAGTCATGGTCCGAATAGCATTACCATATGGTCCTACTTGAACTGTTGACACATTAACTATCAATAACAAGGCTAATTAAGGGCTAAGCAATGATGAATCATCAAGTTGAGAAATGATTATGTGCCTAATAATATCCAATCTAATAAGGGCGATAGACGAACTCTTCACTTGTTTTTTTCTACAACTTTTTTCGAGATTATAATCTCTTATCTCTCACTTCTTATTTCACGGACCATAATAGTTTTTTTAAGGCCTTTTCTAAAACTTTATTTGCATGTTCAAATAATTATGCTGAAACCATTACTAAAAAATTACTATTTTTTCATTAAATTTCGTTACTAAAAAAACATTTAATGATTATTTTTACAAATAATTAAATTAAAATAGTGCTAATAGAAAAATGTTCGATAGCTAAACCACATAGATTTTTAACATATAACAAATTTTTTTTTTCTATTTTACCCTCAATATTAATTACTTAATTATTTCCTAAATTATTTTCCAAAGCATAAACTATACGTCAAGTAATATGAACATTGTAATAAAATACTCATGTTAAGTATTGTCTCTTAAAAAACATATAAAATCCAAAATGAACACGTAAAAATAAACAACGATAGTATATATAAATAGAAAAATGAAATAGTGAAGACTATTTTTGGCCAAATTGTAGACTTGTAATAGCGCATGTTTGAGAAATGGTCCTGAATACTTGGAGGAGAAGCATTATACCTCAATGTGCTTAAAACTTAATTATGTCGAGTGAATTATATCTGAATAGTTTATAATAACAATTATAACATATTTGAATAAATAATATTTATTATAGAGAATATAAGTTTGATTGAATTTATAGTATTTAATATTTGGACAAATGACACTATCATAAACATATATTCCTATGATCACCATAATATGTATGTACAAGTCTCTTTCTACTTGTTGAAAGGTCAATAAGAATTTTAATTTACCATATAGTTTATTAATTAAATGAAAAAACTAATAACTTATAATAGCTGTCATGCATAATTCTTTTTAATGAATTATATTTTCCTATCAAAGGGGATGTGTCAAGAGTCAAGAAGAAATAAAAAATAATACTCCTATAATATTTATTATTTGATTATGATAAGGAAAAAAACATCTGTATCACTGGACTAACCTATTTTTCAGCAAAGGCAGCAAATTCTCGTTTTCATATTATTGCACTTTTATTTCTGACTTTTCTTAATTACCGCATCCCTCAATTGTTATCACTTATTACGTAAACGACACCTCATTAGAAAATAATTATAAACTAGCATCGAAGAGTGTGGACTATGGTACGATGGATGAGATCTCTGTAATCTATGTCTAAAGTCAAAATTTTCGTTAATAGTTCTCAAGATTTAGTATATATATATATATATATTGATTTTTGATTTGTATATATAACATATTTTTTTTTAGATATAACGTGATTCTTATGATGAAGGGTGTTCGATTGATTACGTTTCAATTCATGTGGTTTTTTTCACTGTCACCACCCTTAACCAAAGGTTTCAATTTTGAGCTTTGGGAACAGAGAAATTCACTCTAAGAAAACGTGGAATTAATTAGCTCTTGATAATTCCAAGCTAATTCGTCACTAAAAAGTTCCTAGCTAATTAAATTTCTTAGAATTTGTTACTAATCCATAGATAACTGAGATAATTATGAATTTTTTGCTTTTTATAGCTACAAATTTAAATTTAATCTGTCGCTGATTCTTTGTTTTTAAGGAGTGAGTTTCCTGGTGTAAATATGCTTTTTCCATTAAACAAGGCCCTACGCAATAAGAATTTGAATTAGTCGATTGAGTTAGTATATTTTAAATACCGAATAATTAGAGAAAATAAATAAATAAAGAAAGTTGAAATTCCATAGATCCTACTAGGAAGGTGGTGAGGAAGTTCTCTCAAAACAAAACAAAATATAAAATTCTACAAATAGAAGCACACTACCATTCTATCAAAGTCACCCTTATCGTGGAAAGTCTTTCTTAGGTCTTATTGGCTAATTATTTTTTCCCCAAACACAATGAACTTCATTAATTTCCTAGAAACAAGTACTTTTCCTCAGACAGGAAACCCTAATTTTACTTTTCCCCTTTTCCACTCACATATGATGACTCACGATTATAATTATAATAATTTTCAAGATTTTGAATCTTCTTCATTTCTTGATCAACTTCTTGTTGATTATTCTCCTGCCAATTATAAGAACTTCAATACTTGGTTTATAGAAAATCACTCAAATATGATGACTCAAGATTATAGTTATAATGGAAGAAGTTCTTCCAATTCCTTTTATGCCACACCACCAAACATGAATCACTTGAAAGAGTAAGTCATCAAGCTAAGAAGATCTTGGGCAAGAATTTGTAGTCATATTTATTTTTCGAGCATTAAGTTCAGAAATACGTTATGTTGTTGATATGATGGCCGGTCATAGTTAAGTAAAGATAGCTTGGACTATGCTGTTCTTTTATCTTGCATAGGAGCCGATCTTGGTTCTTTATTTATAGTTCTTGCAATAATCGGCCTGGAATCAGATGTAGTTATATTAGAGTTGATTCCTAATATGGTCACTCAGGAAGTCAATTACTTTGTTGAATTAAGAAAACTGAAATCAAGAAGAAATGTGACTTTATGAGATAATAGCTATTAGGTGAGTGATCATACGAGAAACTAACTCAGCTATATCATAAGCTCATGTTGTATGATCTTAATTTTTTTAAAAAATAATTGTTGGTATATATACATATATTTCTTGATGTAGTTTTTGATGTTTTTACTTTTTACAGAAAATCCAAAGTGGGGATCATAAAGAAAGAGATCAAGAAGAATGAAATACATGTTATTGCTTTTAGGACAAAGACTCAACTTGAGGTCTTGGATGATGGGTATAAATGGAGAAAGTATGGCAAGAAGAAGGTGAAAAGTAACACAAAATATTTAAGGTAAATTATAAATTATGAGCTTATGCATGTCGATCTCACCAATATGATCATCAATTTAAGAATACTATGATCTGAATAGTACTAAATAACTAATATTGTTTGTGTTACATTTGAATACATAAAACTTGTCTTCATTTAAAAATTAATTAAAATAAAAATTAATTAAAATACTAAATTGATAAAGTATTTCAAAAAAAAATTATATGGCACCCTGGAGGTGATAATGGCTAGCGATGGTGGTTGTGGTGCCAGTGAGGATTGTGTTGGGTGATGGTGGTGGATCTGGATAGTAGCTGGTGGTGTTGATGACTCACAATAGTGATTAATAACAATGGCTGTTGTTGGTCATGACAACTAAAATTTGTGGTAGACAATAGTAGTAGCTAATGGTGATTGGTGATATATAGTGATGGCTAATTGTGATGACTGTTGCTAGTGATTGGTGGTTGATAATGGTGATTGTAAATGGTGGATAATGCGATAATGGCAATGAATGTGGTTGCAACTTATGAATAGTGATAATTGATAATGGTATGGAGCAACGTACATCGATAGTAGTTAGTAGTGAAAATATATGAAATAGTAATGAACTAAATGTCATCTTTGTAGACACGTTCGAATAGACATCCTTTTTTTTGGTAAACATGATAGAGCAACTTGTGCTTGTCTGCAAGGATTATTCTTGGGTGAGTATCATAATAATTGTTATAATTTTTCAAATTTAATAGCGGCCTTTTCACCTTAACAAAAAGAGTTTCTACTTCCTATTTTGTCTACTTCCACTTTACTAGACTAATAAAGATCGAATTGTCTATTGCACAAAAGAGTTGGCTTGTTGCATTTTAGATCCTTCCTTAGCGTGTGTGTCTGTCACTTGATTTACCTTCCTCGTATAACTATATTAAAACTTTGTTATAGATATTAATCATTTAGATCTATTCAAATTCATTAAGTGGTTGTAAATTTTTTTAAAAATAAACACATTTGATAATTCAGATTAATATATTTATTAAGGATAAAAAATGAAGGCCTAAGGTGGCTCGAAACCAGCACACCAAGTTTTCCTTTCTTGATTCGAAAGGATGATTATTGTCATTTATCAGGTTCAAAAAACCTTAGTATGTCTATTTCATAAATGCTCAAGGAAATTCTCAAAGACACATTTAATTCCCTAGAGCAAATTTAAGGGATTGTGATGTATTAAGCCTTCTTTATAAATGGAGTACTTTAGGTTCATATAATGACATATATATTTGTTGGGTTTTAAAACCTGTAAATGGAAAAAAGAAGGGTTGCCATTTTTTTTAAGAGTTGTGACTTTTTCGAAGGGTCGTGACTTTTCCAATGGGTTGTGACTTTTTTTCCGAAAAGTTGTGACTTTTCCAATGGGTTGTAACTTTTCCTAAAGGTTGTGACTTTTTCAAAGGACTGTGACCTTGCGTACAGTAAACACTTGTTCATATTATCCTTTGTTGTCTATAAATGGAGGGGTTCCCTCTCATTTTTCTACAACAAATTTTCTGAACTATAGAACTTCTTCTTCTTCTGCACAAGTAAATTTTAGTGTTCTTTACTGCCGTTGAGTGGTTCGCTGACACCATGATTTTCTGTACCAATACACCGGTGAACATGATCATTCTATCTTGAAAGTATATATTCCATTAACCTCTAATACTTGAGGGGGATAATTTCCTTAAGGAAATATTGTGCATTCAGTAGACTTAACTTTCTTCCTTGAGAAAAATATCTTCAATATTGTTTCTAATCTTTTCAGATTCTATTTTGTTTATGGATTTTAAGTTTCTGACTTTGAAAATATTCTTTAAATTTTGTTGTTTCTTCCGAAATTCTCTAAAGCTGTTGTTCAAAATAATATAGATTAGATAACAATATCATCATATGAAATAAACTTGTGGTGAAGATGAATTTCATGTGCTCAAAATTAATAATATTCCAACCACTTTAGAAGAGTTTGAAACTTGAAAGTATAACAAGGACATCCAATATGGACGTTACAACAGTGTAGAAAAGAGTACTTTGATTTTGGTATATCACACTATTTTGAAAAATAATACTTAGAAACATAATGAACGTCAGATTGCATATAATACTTAGAAACATAATGAACGTCAGATTGCATATAGATATTTTATATCTTAGATATATATAGAAATGATTCATATTGGCTCCACCTAATGATATATTTGTTCATGTGTTTTGTATAATCGAATAGGAATTACTACAAGTGTTCAATTCGTGGATGCAAGGTAAAGAAGAGAGTAGAAAGAGACGGACATGATTCAAGCTATTTGATTACTACATATGAAGGCAAACACAATCATGAAATCAATTCCTCTATCATTTACAATTAGGTAGAGGCGGATTCAGAATTCGAATTGAATTTTCAACAAGAAAGATAGGAAAGATTAAGCAAGTTCCATTTCTACCGTTGAATCAAGAAACTACTTTGTTACTAGGTTCCCAACCACGACTACATTGTGATTTTAGCTAGTGTGCAAATATATACAGGACATTATATTGTTTCATTAGTAATATATGGTGAGTGATATATTGTTATGTCTTATAGTTGACCAGCTATGAGAAACAATGTTGTAAGTGGAAAAAATATTTTACCCATATAATTATCCGGTAAAATTTAACTGATAAGTACATATGTATTTGGTAAAAACTTTTTTTTTCTTATGTAATCATGTATCTTGTACTTTGGTTACTCCTTCAATTCATGTGACGGTGTTTAATTGGATAATGATTTTTTAAAAATTTATGGCCTAAAACAAGTCTTTGTATTATGTATTAATTGTATTCGTGATACAATGAATATAACGTATTCATCATCTCTCCTCCCTCTCTCGATCTCGCTCGTCTCTCTTCTCCCTCTCTCAATCTCATTCGCCTTTCTCCTTCTTAAATGAATACAAATTAGTTGTATTAATTGTATCCGTGATACAACCTGATACAACGAATACAACATGTATTCAACCTCTCTCACATTTGTCCTCTTTCTCCCACTTCAAATTTTTGATATTCAATGATAAAATAGAATTCACATCGTATAAAATCAATTATATAAAAAAAAGCTCATTTCATTCTCAAAACTCGAATTCGACCACGACATTTAATTAAAAGGAAAGGGATTCTATCCATTTGGTCACTAATCTTTGGTCAAAGTTGGAAAGACATACTTGTTAAAATTACCTTTTGATCAGTTGATGATCAAAGATACATTGTACCAGCCTATTATAAAATCCAATTTATTAATCAAAATTTACTTAGAAAAAAAAGAATCACAATAGTTGAAAATTTATTTTGTCTTAATTCATTGTATTATTTCCGTCTAGAAGAGCCAATCATAAATATCAGTTAATTAGTATAAGGTGTGAACTTAAAATCTACTCTTTGACTAATATTTGCCATTTTTTTGTTGGGTGATGGTGGTGGATCTAGATAGTAGCTAGTGGTGTTGATGACTCACAATAGTGATTCATAACAATGGTTGTTGTTGGTCATGACAACTAAAATTTGTGGTAGACAATATAGTAGTAGCTAATGGTGGTTGGTGATATATAGTGATAGCTAATTGTGATGATTGTCGCTAGTGATTGATGGTTGATAATGGTGGTTAATGCGATAATGGCAATGAATGTGGCTGAGGATGGTATGTGGTTGTAGCTTATGAATAGTGATAATTGATAATAGTATGGAGCGACATCGATAGTAGTTAGTAGTGAAAATAGATGAAATTAAGAGTAATGAACTAAATGTCATCTTTGTAGACACATTTGAATAGACATCCTTTTTTTTTGGTAAACATGATAGAGCAATTTGTGCTTGTCTGCTAGGATTATTCTTGGGTGAGTATCATAATAATTGTTATAATTTTTCAAATTTAGTAGCGGCCTTTTCACCTTAACAAAAAGAGTTTCTACTTCCTATTTTGTCTACTTCCACTTTACTAGACTAATAAAGATCGAATTGTCTATTGCACAAAAGAGTTGGCTTGTTTCATTTTAGATCCTTCCTTAGCGTGTGTGTCTGTCACTTGATTTACGTTCCTCGTATAACTAATGACATATATATTTGTTGGGTTTTAAAACCTGTAAATGGAAAAAAGAAGGGTTGCCATTTTTTTTAAGAGTTGTGACTTTTTCGAAGGGTCGTGACTTTTCCAATGGGTTGTAACTTTTCCTAAAGGTTGTGATTTTTTCAAAGGGCTGTGACCTTGCGTACAGTAAGCACTTATTCATACTATCCTTTGTTGTCTATAAATAGAGGGGTTCCCTCTCATTTTTCTACAACAAATTTTCTGAACTTCAGAATTTCTTCTTCTTCTACACAAGTAAATTTTAGTGTTCTTTACTGCTGTTGAGTGGTTTACTGACACCGTGATTTTCTGTACCAATACACCGGTGAATAAGATCATTCTATCTTGGAAGTATATATTCCATTAACCTCGGATACTTGAGGGGAATAATTTCCTTAAGGAAATATTGTGCATTCAGTAGACTTAACTTTCTTCCTTGAGAAAAATATCTTCAATATTGTTTCTAATCTTTTCAGATTCTATTTTGTTTACAAATTTTAAGTTTCTGACTTTGAAAATATCCTTTAAATTTTGTTGTTTCTTGCGAAATTCTCCAAAGCTGTTGTTCAAAATAATATAGATTAGATAACAATATCATGACCATATGAAATAAACTTGTGGTGAAGATGAATTTCATGTGCTCAAAATTAAAAATATTCCAACCACTTTAGAAGAGTTGAAACTTGAAAGTATAACAAGGACATCCAATATGGACGTTACAACAGTGTAGAAAAGAGTACTTTGATTTTGGTATATCACACTATTTTGAAAAATAATACTTAGCAACATAATGAACGTCAGATTGCATATAGATATTTTATATCTTAGATATATATAGAAATGATTCATATTGGCTCCACCTAATGATATATTTGTTCATGTGTTCTCTATAATCGAATAGGAATTACTACAAGTGTTCAATTCGAGGATGCAAGGTAAAGAAGATAGTAGAAAGAGACGGACATGATTCAAGCTATTTGATTACTACATATGAAGGCAAACACAATCATGAAATCAATTCCTCTATCATTTACAATCAGGTAGAGGCGGATTCAGAATTCGAATTGAATTTTCAACAAGAAAGGTAGCAAAGATTAAGCAAGTTCCATTTCTACCATTGAATCAAGAAACTACTTTGTTACTAAGTTCCCAACCACGACTACTTTGTGATTTTAGCTAGTGTGCAAATATATATATAGGACATTATATTGTTTCATTAGTAATATATGGTGAGTGATATATTGTTATGTCTTATAGTTGACCAGCTATGAGAAACAATGTTGTAAGTGGAAAAAATATTTTACCTATATAATTATCCGGTAAAATTTAACTGATAAGTACATATCTATTTTAGGGCTGTGTATCGGTCGGTTCGATTTGGTTTTGAAGTTTATCGGTTTGACTTATTGGTTATCGGTTTGTAGAGATGCTAAACCGTTAAAGAACCATTAATATATTGGCTTATCGGTTATTGGTTTATTGGTTATTGATCGTTATCGGTTTGGTTATCGGTTTAACCGTTAGGATTTGACACCAAAAAAAATCATTAAAAATCACTTAGAAATAAGGTGACAAACCAAATGAACCATGCACATGAGTTCACAAGTTACATCTTGCTAAAAAGCAAACACTTTTACATTGTAGAATATCCAAGAGTTTGAGACAGCCAGAAATAAAAGTAGGAAACTAAATTCTAAGTCAAGGACTTTATATACAAAATGATATAAATATAATTATTTAATTTACTATCGGGTTATCGGTTAACCCATTAAGAAAAAACCTCAAACTGTTAAGAACCGATAACCCGATAACAAAAAAATCAAAACCGTTATAAAAACCTCTAAACCAATAACCCATTACTGATAAACCAATAACCTTTTTTTGCTTCCGGTTATTGATTTCGGTTCGATTTTGAACAACCCTAATGTATTTGGTAAAAACTTTTTTTTTCTTATGTGGCCATGTATCTTGTACTTTGGTTACTCCTTCAATTCATGTGATGGTGTTTAATTGGATACGTATTTTTAAAAAAACTATAGCTTAAAATAAGCCTTTGTATTTTGTATTAATTGTATTCGTGATACAATGAATACAACAGTATTCATCATCTCTTCTCCCTCTCTCGATCTCGCTCGCCTCTCTCCTCCCTTTCTCGATCTAATTCACCTTTCTCCTCCTTAAATGAATACAAATTAGTTGTATTAATTGTATCCGTGATACAACCTGATACAACGAATACAACAGGTATTCAACCTCTTTCACCTCTGTCCTCTCTCTCCCAGATCTCGCTTGTCTCTCTCCTCCCCTAATATGTAGCTATAATTCATAATTAAACAAATTACAGCTATAGATCTCTAATTAAGCCTAAATATAGTCATTTTTGAAAGTTTTCCTAGTTTTAATTCAAAATGAAAAAAAATAATAAGCCAAACTAAATAAGAGCTGGTTTCTTTTTATGAAAATTTAAGGAAAGAAATTATAGTTTTTTTTCCATTCACTTTTACTAGTCCCTTTCGCTTCACGAGAATTAATTTGAGTAATCTTTAAACCCTAGTTGAATTAAATTAATTCAGTATTTTAAATTTAAAGTTTATATATGTATATTCGAAAACTATACAAAAATACTATAAGTTACAATCTTTCTCATATTTAATATAATGAAAAAATACATCTTAAAATATTTATCAAGATTCATATGATTTGACTTTAAGAAAACGAAATATGACAAATAAAAATGAACGGAGGAAATATTTTAGAAATGGTCCCTTTTTTGGGCACAACTTTGAGCTTCATTCAAATTTTTGGTTTTTTTTTTTTTTGTTTATAGTCTAATTACGACAGCTAATTAAGGTAAATCTTCTTTGGAGGTGATGTGTAAGACACAGTAAACTAAAATACCATATAGCTAGAAGAATAAAAGTCACATATAATATTTAAATCTTTGTATTTTTATATAGTTGATTTGTACACGGTTTAGTTTGTATTATGTAAGCTAATGTTTAAAAAAAAGGAAATAAGCGGCAAATTTATGTAAAATATAATCATATAATAGAGAATTATGATTTTCGTTATTTAAGAAACTACGTAATATCTTCAATTCTTCATAGAGTGTATAATAAACTCCGCAATGATCATAGAATACCTAGTATTAATTCTCTAGCTCTTTTTTCTTCATGCTAGTTAATTAGTAGAGACTAGTGGTTCATTACCTCATCACTATTTACTCGTAACCCTTACTTGTACTCATTCTTACTGAAGAATTTTTTTATTATTATTATTAATAAAAGGCTGCCATACAAATTTCCTGTAGCTATTTGATGGAATATAGAAGCTCCAAGGAAACAAGTTTTGTGGATATTTTTGGGTACAAAACGAATTTTATGGATGCATGCATGATATGATTATATTAATAATTATATTCATATTGATTTGCTTCTAGACGTCAATTATACAATGTATTAAGCCAAAATAAAATTTCAAACATTTGTGATTTTTTTCTTAGTATCCAACAAATTGTTACAATGTATGTATCTCAATATATAATTTTAATGCATGAGAAAAAGGCAAAAAGCATCCTTTTGGAAAACGAAAAATTGAGCTCAAAATATCATGGACTTGAAAAGGTAATTTTAATAAGTTTTTCTATCTTTTCAAACAATTGACTAGAGAATATCCAAAACGTACATATATCGATATTATGTGGAATTTTTTATAATTTAAGATGATTATATCGTAAATACAGATATATCAAGAGATGTGTTGGAAGTTCATGAAATTTAGGGGTGTAACATTATTGGTTTTAATAGATAGCTAGATCATCTCTATAAATAATGGTCAATTCCATTTCTATTTTAATTAATTAGAAAAATGAAAATTTTGCACATATTATCTTCATAATAAAATTCATGTCACTTGGTATAATACTAAGTCTATGGTTGCAGGTACAATAGTATCTTCATAATAAAATTCTCATTTAGAACGTGATAATTGAAGGTTGAATATTATTTTGAATGGAACTCTTTGTGCACCATAAAGTTCGTACATGTTTCCTAATTGTCTTCTTGTTTTGTTTACCTTTTGAAAATTGGCGTGTACAAAAAAGATAAATAAATATGGGGCAAATTGAACGGATCATTTATTTTTGGACTCATTCTAACAACCTTAAGATATATGTTAATCAAGCATAATACTTTATTCATACTTGATTATCTATCAAATCTATATATTTCAACACGTTAGATAGGTTGATAAATTATGAATTGGCTATGAGCCTATGACTAATATTGTCCACAAGATAAATGTATGCGTAATCTATGCAAGGAAACATCTCCATCAATATGGACTAGCCAACCTACAGTTATGTGGAGGCAACTAATTCTCCTTTTTTTTTTAAAAATCTTAAAATTTAAAATAATTAATGCACTTTTTTCCACAAAAGAATAAAATGACTATTTTCGACTTTTTAATCATCTCACAACATGCCGACACGTATGAAAAGAAAACTCCAAATTATAAATTGAAAACTAATATCAAAGATTGTGATGGGATGAATAAATATTCTCCTCCGAGTAGTCATTAGACGCAAAACAGATTAAATATACTATATATAAAAAAACAAATTGACCCATATACGCAACATTATTTTTTATATACACAAAATAACTTGATTTATTTTTTTTGTAAAAAAAATAAAAATCTCCTTTCGTGAAAATGAAAGGAAAGATGAGGAAATTGTGACAGTCAAATTGTATGAATGGTTCCTTATTTGGGCACAAGTATTAGTATTATATATATATATAGCATATGACTATAAATTGGCAAATATTATTATTAGTCAAAGGCATGATCTTAAGTTCATATTGATTTGCTTCTAGACATTAAGTATACAATGCATTAGGACAAAATAAATTTTCAAATCGTTGAGAAATTCTTCCAAGTAAATTCTAGTGATAATTTGGATTTTTTAATTTTCAAATCGTTGAGAAATTAATTATTTATTTTTTAAAGAAAATTCCTCTCCTATTATATATAAATATAAAATATCTATTGTCACTTGATAGTTGGTATAGTACTGAGTCAATGATTATATAATTTATATATAGGTTCAAATCCTTTCAATTAAATTATCATTTAGAACGTGATAAATTCTCATTTAAAATGTGATAATTAATGGCGAATTCATTTTTAATTTTATTTTTAATTTAAAGTTTAAAAAATACTATATATATTGTAGATGTTGAACCCCTTTTAATTTTTTCATGTGTTAACTTTTTCATATTTTGAAATGCCATAGTGAAAATTCTAACTCTGCCATTGCCTATAGCGCCCATCGTCCCCATCCCCCTACCCCCTACCCACACCCACACCTCTTGTAATATTTGTTTAAAGTATATATAAATATATTTTTATTTTTTTTATATATGAAAATAAAATTAAAAAATAAAAAACTCGCTTATTTTTCTAAAAAAATATTTTTTGGCAAATTAATAGTGTCCTTTTTACCAAACACACTCGTAAGTAGTAATATAAATTTCACTTTTGATGTGGTTTAATTTGTTTAACTTTTGAAAATTGACATGCTTAGAAAGATGCATCGACTTGTGGTCACTTGCGGCCTGCGGGGGCGGATCTAGGATGGAGCGAAGGTATTCATTCAAATTTTCTTGTTAATAAATTACGTTGCATATAAGATATTTTTTAAGGTGATTTAACGGTTTAGGGATTCAAAATATACCTTGAGGTTTCAAATTTAAATTTTAGACACTACTTTTTTTAATTATTTTTTATGAACCTCCTTAGTGAAAATTCTGAATTCACGTCGTTGATCGCTTGCTACTTTTTTCTTTTCTCGATCTCCTTTTCTTTATTATGTTTTTGGTCTTATCTCGTATCAAGCAAAACATTTTATTTATTCTTGAATATCTACTAAATATATTTATTTAATTTTAACAAAAATGTAGTTTATAAATTAGTTAAGTACCTACGAGCTTGAACTACTGACAGAGGGGTCACTGTTTGACTTGACATAATGAAAACAATTATTGATATAGATATTTTACCACACTAATCTTATTAATTAATGATTTAGTATTAAGCCTTGTAAATGATTTGGAGAATAGTTTTTAATACTAAGGATAAAATATGGAAAAATAAATTGTCTTTTCTTGATATGTCAAAAGTGACAAATAAAAATGAAAATCTATTTTAAAAATAAGTGACAAGTAAAAGCGAACTAATGGAATAAAATGAATAAATTTCTTAGGTGGTCATTCAAATAAATGTCAATTGAGTCATTATATTAATTTTTGTCATTTAAGTATCATCAAACTCATCATGTGTAACAAAAAAAAGACATGTTTCTGATTAAAATAAATATCATGAGTTTAATAAAATGGATAAATTTCTTAGGTGGTTAGATGTCCATTGAGTCACTATATTTAATTTTTGTCACTTACTGTAAATCATCAAACTCAACTATGTGTAACAAGAAAAATATGTTTCTGATTAAAATAAATATCATGAATTTAACAAAATGGATAAAATTCTTAGGTGGTCATTCAAATAGATGTCAATTGAGTCACTATATTAATTTTTGTCACTTAAAAATTATCAAACTCAACCATGTGTAACAAAAAAAAAACATGTTTTTATTACACATGTTGAGTTTAATGATATATATATATCAAAGGAAAATGTAAAGACCGTCAGAAAAAAATATATAATATATTATACGACAAACAACAAATTTAGTGTAATTCTATAAATGAGTATAAAAAGAGATAAATGCAATTTTTTTCCTTACGATCTCTGTGGAATAGAGAGGTGATTTTCGATAGTCTCGACTCAACAAAGAAGTTTTTTGAAGTAGAATTGCAAGGAAATATGGCAAGAACTAGCCAGATATATATCTGACAAATAAAGTAACAAACAATAATACATATCAAATAATAAGAAAGTACGTGGTTATGAAATACAACAACAGCAAATCCAATGTAATTTTATTGGGATCAGGAGCTAGCTTCTTGTCTCTCCCTTATAAGTGAGACATAACATGGACCTACTACTCTTCTATCGTAGACCTCAGTCTCTATACTTTCTATCTAGGGTCATGTACTTAATAAATTGAAGTAATTATGTCATCATATTTTATCTAGGATCATGTTCTTTTTAAGTTGAAACTCTACCATGTACCTTTTATGTGACCTCTTCTTAATTAAAAAAGAAATTGAGAGATATCTATAGTCGTTCATTAAAATAATAGTTAGTAAAGGTATATCCTTTATATATTAATGTATGATATACACAAAATAACATTATTTATTTTTTTTGTAAAAAAAAATAAAAATCTCCTTTCGTGAAAATGAAAGGAAAGATGAGGAAATTGTGACAGTCAAATTGTATGAATGGTTCCTTATTTAGGCACAAGTATTAGTATTATGGATATATATATATATATATATATATATATAGCATATGACTATAAATTGGCAAATATTATTATTAGTCAAAGGCATGATCTTAAGTTCATATTGATTTGCTTCTAGACATTAAGTATACAATGCATTAGGACAAAATAAATTTTCAAATCATTGAGAAATTCTTCCAAGTAAATTCTAGTGATAATTTGGATTTTTTAATTTTCAAATCGTTGAGAAATTAATTATTTATTTTTTAAAGAAAATTCCGCTCCTATTATACATAAATATAAAACATCTATTGTCACTTGATAGTTGGTATAGTACTGAGTCAATGATTATATAATTTATATATAGGTTCAAATCCTTTCAATTAAATTATCATTTAGAACGTGATAAATTCTCATTTAAAAAGTGATAATTAATGGCGAATTCATTTTTAATTTAAAGTTTAAAAAATACTATATATATTGTAGATGTTGAACCCCTTTTAATTTTTTCATGTGTTAACTTTTTCATATTTTGAAATGCCATAGTGAAAATTTTAACTCTGTCATTGCCTATAGCGCTCATCGTCCCCATACCCCATACCCCCTACCCACACCCACACCTCATGTAATATTTGTTTAAATTATATATAAATATATTTTTATTTTTTTTATATATGAAAATAAAATTAAAAAATAAAAAACTCGCTTATTTTTCTAAAAAAATATTTTTTGGCAAATTAATATTGTCCTTTTTACCAAACACACTCGTAAGTAGTAATATAAATTTCACTTTTCTTGTGGTTTAATTTGTTTACCTTTTGAAAATTGACATGCTTAGAAAGATGCATCGACTTGTGGTCACTTGCGGCCTGCGGGGGCGGATCTAGGATGGAGCGAAGGTATTCATTCAAATTTTCTTGTTAATAAATTACGTTGCATATAAGATATTTTTTAAGGTGATTTAACTGTTTAGGGATTCAAAATATACCTTGAGGTTTCAAATTTAAATTTTAGATACTGCTTTTTTAAATTATTTTTTATGAACCTCCTTAGTGAAAATTCTGAATTCACGTCGTTGATCACTTGCTACTTTTTTCTTTTCTCGATCTCCTTTTCTTTATTATGTTTTTGGTCTTATCTCGTATCAAGCAAAACATTTTATTTATTCTTGAATATCTACTAAATATATTTATTTAATTTTAACAAAATGTAGTTTATAAATTAGTTAAGTACCTACGAGCTTGAACTACTGACAGAGGGGTCACTGTTTGACTTGACATAATGAAAACAACTATTGATATAGATATTTTACCACACTAATCTTATTAATTAATGATTTAGTATTAAGCCTTGTAAATGATTTGGAGAATTGTTTTTAATACTAAGGATAAAATATGGAAAAATAAATTGTCTTTTCTTGATATGTCAAAAGTGACAAATAAAAATGAAAATCTATTTTAAAAATAAGTGACAAGTAAAAGTGAACGAATGGAATAAAATGAATAAATTTCTTAGGTGGTCATTCAAATAAATGTCAATTTAGTCATTATATTAATTTTTTTCATTTAAGTATCATCAAACTCATCATGTGTAACAAAAAAAAGACATGTTTCTGATTAAAATAAATATCATGAGTTTAATAATATGGATAAATTTCTTAGGTGGTCATTCAAATAAATGTCAATTTAGTCATTATATTAATTTTTTTCATTTAAGTATCATCAAACTCATCATGTGTAACAAAAAATAAGACATGTTTCTGATTAAAATAAATATCATGAGTTTAATAAAATGGATAAATTTCTTAGGTGGTTAAATGTCCATTGAGTCACTATATTTAATTTTTGTCACTTACTGTAAATCATTAAACTCAACTATGTGTAGCAAGAAAAATATGTTTCTGATTAAAATAAATATCATGAATTTAACAAAATGGATAAAATTCCTAGGTGGTCATTCAAATAGATGTCAATTGAGTCACTATATTAATTTTTGTCACTTAAAAATTATCAAACTCAACCATGTGTAACAAAAAAAAACATGTTTTTATTACACATGTTGAGTTTAATGATATATATATCAAAGGAAAATGTAAAGACCGTCAGAAAAACTATATAATATATTATACGACAAACAACAAATTTAGTGTAATTCTATAAATGAGTATAAAAAGAGATAAATGCAACTTTTTTCCTTACGATCTTTGTGGAATAGAGAGGTGGTTTTCAATAGTCTCAACTCAACAAAGAAGTTTTTTGAAGTAGAATTGCAAGGAAATATGGCAAGAACTAGCCAGATATATATCTGACAAATAAAGTAACAAACAATAATACATATCAAATAATAAGAAAGTACGTGGTTATGAAATACAACAACAGCAAATCCAATGTAATTTTATTGGGATCAGGAGCTAGCTTCTTGTCTCTCCCTTATAAGTGCAACATAACATGGACCTACTACTCTTCTATCGTAATCCTCAATCTCTATACTTTCTATCTAGGATCATATCCTCAATAAATTGAAGTAATTATGTCATCATATTTTATCTAGGGTCATGTTCTTATTAAGTTGAAACTCTGCCATGTCCTTGAATCCTTATGTACAACCTTTTATGTGACCTCTTCTTAATTAAAAAAGAAATTGAGAGATATCTATAGTCGTTCATTAAAATAATAGTTAGTAAATGTATATCCTTTATATATTAATGTATGATATACATAAAATATATAGTTTTGATACAAAATAACTGAGGATCGCGCCACATCCTAGTGACGTAACTTTATTATTATTATTTTTTTAAAAAATAATTCATACATGTAAGTCGATCGGTAACATGTTTTGCTATCTCTATGTACAAGTCTATTTCTTTTTGTCCAAATGTCAAATCAAAATTTAATTTACTATAGTTTATTAATTAAAATGCGTGAAAGCTAGCTAATTCTTTCTAATAGTTGTCATGCATATAAATCTTTTTAATTAGGAGTATAATTTACTTATTACTTCAGAAACCCAAAGAAAAAAATACTAATGTAAATTCTACTATTTAATTATGATAAGGAAAAAGATATCTCCTTCACTAGAGTAACCTATATTTCTGTGAAGGCAACAAATTCTACTTTTCATATTAAAATATCAAATAATTATACCTTGTTCTACTTAATGCACTTTTTTCCACGAAAGAAAAAAAAAGAGTTTATTTGTGACTTTCTTAATTATCCCACCTTTGATAAGGACATATATGATTGTGATAGAGGAAACTAGTATCAAGAAGTATAGTGAAATGAATTAGATTTTTCAACCAGTCAATATAATTTTTAATATAAGTAATATAAATTTTCAATGAAGTTATTTTATTGACCCCCTTTTAGTCCACGTGGCGCCCCACCAACTTTAACCTTGGTCTTATATCCAAGCTTAGCTTTCGGAATAGAGAAATTCCTGGTAGGGATAATTCCTTTTTAAAAGAGGCTATGCACCAAGAGTCTAAATTAATCGAGTCAGTATAAAAAAAAGGGAAAATAAAGAAATTGGAAACACCATAGATCCTACTAGGAAGGTGTTCCATTCTATAAAAAGTCATCCTCTCTTTTACAAAGTCTTTCTTAGGTCTTAATGACTAGCTTTTTTTCTTCAAACACAATAAACTCCACCTTCCTAGAAACAAACATTCCTCATATAGAAAACCCTAATTTCACCTTTCCCTTTCTTTACTCACATATGGCTAACCAAGATTGTAGTTACAATTTTCAAGATTTTCTTGATCAAGATTTTGAATTTTCTTCATTTCTTGATCATCTTCTTGTTGATTATGTTCCTACTTATAATAACTCCAATAATACTCCTCTTTTAGAAATTAATCCCATCATGCATGAAATAAGTAGTAATAGTACCAATAGTGCAAGTTCTTCCACTTTCTTTTATGCCACACCACCAAATATTAATCACTTGAAAGAGTAAGTCATCAAGCTAAGAAGATCTTGGCAAGAATTACTTAGCTAGTAGTCTTTCTATTTTATGGGCGGTCGTAGTTCAGTAAAGATTTTAAGTGGATTCATTTAAACGATGCTATGTATGAACGATCTTTTATATATATTTCGTACAAAATCTTGGTCCTTTATATATAGTTCTTGCATTAACTAGTCTGGAATTAAGTTTAGCTGTTTCACAAGTTCACTCGTGTACAATCTTAATCTATTTTAAATATTTCTTTAATTGTATTGGTGTGTATATATATATTTGTTTATGTAGTTTTTGATGTTTGTTTACAGAAAATCCAAAGTGGGGATTACAAAGAAAGAGATGATAAAGAAGAATGAAAGACATGTTATTGCTTTTAGAACAAAGACTCAACTTGAGATCTTGGATGATGGATATAAATGGAGGAAGTATGGAAAGAAGAAGGTGAAAAGTAACACAAATTTTTTGAGGTAAATTATATATTATGAGCTCATGCATTCCCCTCTCACCAATATAATATTCATGCACATCTTTTGAATGTAATTCTATATAATTGTTCTCCTTAAAATTGCTTCTTTTCTTTTAAAAAAAGATTAAAAGATGATCACGTAAATGTGTTGTATTTCATCAGAATGATGGAACATGAGGGGGATCGAATCTTACCTCAAAAATTCATCTGGAGATTGATTGCAATCAATTTCTCCAAAAAAATATATATCCTAAAATAGGGAATTAAACTTTTCATGTCTAGCTGGATTATACAAATTTGACTAACAAATAATAAAAAAAATCTACCAAATCTTTCGTATTAACGCAAGAGTACATAAAAAAAGTCTCAAGCTTCAACAAGAATAAAAGAGTAGTGCTGTTATAGGTATATAGCCTAAATATATATATATATATATATATATATAGGTAGATATTAATCAGTAATTATATTATGTATTATTACTCCCTCAATCTGTTTTAATTTGTTTATTTGATTTTGACTTGACACAGAGTTTAACAAAGTAAAGGAAGACTTTTAAATCTTGTGCTCTTAAATTAAAAGTACGTAGAATGCACCAAAATACCCTTTAATCTTATATTTTTAATCATGTCATATAGAAAGCTAGAATTAAAAAGTATTCAAAAAAGTAAAGAGACATTATTTTTGAAACTAACCTAAAAATAATAAAAGAAACAAATTGAAACGGAAAGAGTACTTTTTAGTGGTTCTGAATATGAATATGAACATGTTCTGGAGTTGACAGCCCTTGAGTTCCTTAAGTACCTTTGGAAATTCTTTTTTTTTTTCATTCTAAATTAATGAGAGGAAATTGAATCTTTACATAGATTTATGAGATGGACATTCACACTGACCAAGTTGTTTGCTTACTGTGAATATTAAATTGAAGATTAGGACCACTCCTAGCATTTTGCTGCACCCAATCTTGTGGGTTACCCAGCAATATATTTCACAATTATAATTCTTGCTTTCTAATGCTCGATTCAATTTATGTGACATAATATAATTTGATATAAAAGATATGAAAGTCGAAAATTAGAATAGAAGGTTGATAATGTGGATTAGTTGCCACATTGTCTTCTTTAAAGAATCAAATTAAAACTTGAATGATTAAAATATTTTATTTTATTTTTCGATTCATTATAATACCATAATTCCTAATCATGTGTCCCTATGATTTTTTTTCCCTTTTTCTACCCCAAGTAAAAATTGTCCACTCAATGCATATATAGAAAGGTTATTACTATTTGTATCTATCTAGTAGTCTTTACTGTACTGGATAATTATATTTCTCTCTAAGTGGAATACATTAGCTTGACATAGTGACATATCACCATGACCATTTCAACAAGCTGTTGAAATGAGTCTAAATGAATGTCAAAATGCATATAGAAGATTCATATAGCTGTCTTCAATGATACAATCGAAATAATATTGTCTATATATAGATTAACTTTTAAAGTTGAGTAGTTTCAATTTCACTATACAATTTATGAATGAATATTAAGATTGATCACCTCACTCAAATGACATGAGCCACATGTGAGGAGACTCACACGTATGTTTTAGGGGGATCTACTTGAAAAATCAGCTAGCACCCACACAATTTTAGAGTTTGAAAAATTAATTGGGTGTAAAATTCACTTATCTACAAGCTTTATCATATTTTGATCATTCATTCTTGTGCAAAATCAAATAGGAATTACTACAAGTGTTCAATTCGAGAATGCAAGGTAAAGAAGAAAGTAGAAAGAGATGGACATGATTCAAGCTATTTGATTACTACATATGAAGGCAAACACAATCATGAAATCAATTCCTCTATCGTTTACAATCATGTAGAGGCGGATTCAGAATTTGAATTGAATTTTCATCACGGAGGGGAAGAGAGTAGAAAGAGAAGGACATGATTCAAGCTATTTGATTACTACATATGAAGGCAAACACAATCATGAAATCAACTCCTCTATCGTTTACAATCATGTAGAGGCGGATTCAGAATTTGAATTGAATTTTCATCCAGGAGGGAAGAGAGTAGAAAGAGATGGACATGATTCAGGCAAACACAACCATGAAAGCTGTAATTCCTCTATCATTTACAGCCATGAAATGCCATTGAATTTCCTCAATGAAAGGACTCTGCAAACAACTTCATAAGAAGCAATTGGAATCCCTTTGTAATTTTCTTGTACAAATATATACATAGGACATTATATTATATACTTTTAATTATCTCATCAATATCATGTGTAATGATCCTTATACTATTTCAGGTCTCATTTCTTGATTTTGATTCATTAAATATTAATTTCAAATTCCACAGCTTACTAGCCAAGTAAAAGATCCCCTGCATATAAATCTTAGACAAGTTTGGTACCAGTTGTTAAGATGTCCTATGCGCGGATAAAAGGTGAATATAAAAATATGCTACACAACTTGATATTACTTTGGGTGATCCAACAAGAGATCCAATGCTCATTTCATTAAAATGTCAGTGTCACGTGGGATTGTGCGTCCATCTTAAACATCTTAAAGGAAAAGGGGTATATTTAAACTATTAAAGAAACGACGAGAGTATTTTTATATGATTAGAACCAAGGGTAAATTTGATATTATTTTTTTGCATAGTAAAAGGGTAAATTAGAACTTTTTATCATTTTTTATTACATCGGGGCAACGAAAGGGAAAATAGAAAAGATGATTACAAGGTACAAAATCGAAAGCAAGGTCAAAGTTTATGAATTCAACTAATTAAGTTACTTAAATCTCTAATTTGACTGATCCCCCTTAAATAAAACACATTATGAAACGTCTGAGTATGAATTTTTTTCTAGAGTTGAACTCTGGAAAACATATTTGATTTTCAAAAATTAAAAAAAAACATAAAAGTGTTTTTACTCCAAATTACTCTATGCGACATCCTACGTTATATTCTATATGTATTGTTTCATATAGAAATCGCGTGATTATTTATTCAACCCATACAAATTTAAATACTTACTTATTCACTTTCAAAGTTGAAGACTATTGAGACTAAATTAAAAGAACATATTTATATGTTATGCTAATTTTATATTATGTCGCATATATTCTATTTTTAGTTTAATAAACTAAATATGTACACATAAAAACCTTATATTATAATTTCATTATTATAAATCAAATTTCTAGTATCAAAAAGATATTTATTCAGTTTCTATTTTCAAACTTTTTTTTTCTTTTTATTTTTTTGGTTGCCATTATCAGAACTGGAGCTTTAGCCTTTGTATACTCCATTAGAGTCATCAACCAAGGTAGCAGACAGCACAAATGGGAGGAACAGGAAGAGCACTGCTGAACCTTTCTCTCCTCCCTTTCCGTTTCCCCTTAACCAGAAAGCCTCTTCTTCCTCAGCCCCGTAGGGTTTATCTAGGGTTTAGACCCCTTTCCTCTATAACTACTACTGCTCCTCCTTATGCTGCTGAAGAAGAAGATGCTCTTCAACCTGTTAAGCATTCAATTCTTTTAGAAAGGCTTAGACTTAGACATCTCAAAGAATACCCAAAACCCAATTCAGAAATCAAGCAATTAGTACGAAAACAAGTGGAGGTTGATGATGGAGGGGTTAAGAAGAGTAAGAAGAAAGTGGTGGCGGCGAGTTTTGAGGAATTGGGGTTGACAGAAGAGGTTATGGGGGCTTTAGGTGAAATGGGTATTTCGGAGCCGACTGAGATTCAGTCGATTGGTATACCTGCTGTGATTGAAGGGAAAAGTGTGGTCTTGGGTTCGCATACGGGTTCGGGGAAGACACTTGCTTATATGTTGCCTATTGTTCAGGTGAAACATTCTTTTCTGAGCGTTGCCTAGAGCACTGTGTGTGTTGTAGTATTAGCCTTATTCATGTAGTTTCTTGCTTTTGATATCTGTTACATCCATTGTGCTGATTTGTAGTTGTTATTGTTCATTTTCTGGATGCTCTGTACTGCTTTTCTTATTAGCTGACATGTTTTCTTTACTCCTGTTTTTCCTTTTCATAACTACTTGATTTGCTGCACTTGAGCTGAAGGTCTTCAAAAACAGCCTCTCTACCTCCACGAGGTAGGGGTAAGGTTTGCGTACACTCTACCCTCCCCAGCATTCACTTGTGGGATCTCACTGGGTATGTTGTTGTTATACTCACATTGGTTGTTTGATCATGGATAATGACTTGTATTTGTTGTTAGTTAATGAGTAATAGCTGTCGCTTTTAGGAAAGGCTAAAACTTTTGGGCGAAAATGAATTAAATAAAAGGATCAACTACCCTTCAATGAAACCAATTGGGGTCGACTGTATGAATCCTCTGTAGCCGTATCTCGGTTTACAAATTCAAGCAACTACTTCAGAGATTCTATCCTGATCCCGAACAGTTGCTTTGTCATTAGCTACAGCAATATAACCTTTATTTATCTTTTATCAGTATAACCTTTAACAAAATGGCAAAGTTTTTTTTTCAAGAAACTCTGTTCCATTCCATCACTAAATTAATGGCCTTATAGCGCAAATTAGAGGTACTCAACATGAGGTTCTGACAATGTTACTCTTATCCTTTACTGATTTGCAAATCGCCAGATTAAAAAACAAACTTCTTGCAAGCACTAGTCCTAGTGTAAGTATAACAACATCAATTAAGCCTAAATGCTGGTATGGAGAAGTAAACAAGACGATCTATAATTGGATCAGATGGGTTCAACTCCTAATCCAACTTCGCTTGGCTTTGCGTAAAACTGAAGTATTCAACCTGACCCTCTTTTTGTTGCTATGAAAAATCGTGGCAGTGGAATGCCTTTCATAAATGTAGCTTCCTTGTGTTGAAAACTGTAATTGCATTTAGCTTTGTAGGTTTGAAGAATTTAATGGGTTTAAAACTTTAAATAGCACAAACTTCATTGGTTGAGGTACTAGTGAACCGTTATATAAAGACTCATGTCTTCGTGTAACGTCGTATTAAAGCTGATTAGTAGGTTAACTCTTATTCATAGTCTTGCTTTTCGGTTTAACTTGATTTGACATATGGTGTTTGAATCTCAGTTGTTGAGACGAGATGAGGAATTGGACGGTATGCTCATGAAGCCTAGGCGCCCCCGAGCTGTTGTGTTGTGCCCTACTAGGGAGCTCTGTGAGCAGGTTATTTACCATTAATCAAAGGATTTTCTTAATTAAAAGTGAGTGGACTCTTCTGGCTAACAGAATTCAATCGACATCGCAGGTTTTTCGTGTGGCAAAATCTATCAGTCATCATGCTCGATTCAGATCTACCATGGTTAGTGGTGGTGGCCGTCTGAGACCTCAAGAAGATTGTTTGGCAAGCCCAATTGACATGATTGTGGGGACTCCTGGCAGGGTTCTACAACATATTGAAGAGGGAAACATGGTTTATGGTGACATCAGATACTTGGTAATTGTTTTTGTTTGTTCCAGTAGGTACTTTGTTTTCCAAGAATCTAACTGTGACAATCTCTGGATAGGTCTTGGACGAGGCTGATACCATGTTTGATCGTGGTTTTGGTCCTGATATACGAAAATTTCTTGCACCATTGAAAAACCGTGCTTCAAAGACTGGTGATGAAGGATTTCAAACCGTTTTGGTGACGGCAACAATGACAAAGGTATGCCAAGTGGGTTGTGAAAGACTAAGCAAATAATTTATTTAATACTGATGATTGCTTTCACCGACATGTCTCTTAAGCTTTTGTCTTTAAAAATGTACTTATAAAATGTATCTTGATAGTTTAAGTTGAAGTTTAGCTATTGATTGGCTGCAATTAAGCTGACATACATGAAATTCCTTTTTCTATTAATTGGTGCAATGAAGTTGACCCATTGTTGTCAACGGTGTGCTTAAGCCCTGAAGCGAGGTTCAAAATGTGTTGAGCGCTTCGCCTCGCTTTATGTGCGCTTCAGTGTCGTCATCAAGGTTCTAAGGCAAACTTTTCCTTGCCAATGAGCCTCTTTTGAAGAAGTGACACTAAACAATTGATATTTCACTTTATCATAATTCTTTTTTTTGAAACTGGTAATTTTTTGTATTCCTCAGCATTAAGGGCTATGCTGGCCACCTCCAAAAAAACTGTTACAAGAAAAGAAAAAAATTAAAAAGAAACACTTACAGAGAACCTATAAAGTCCACTAATTGGAACTCCTCTTCTATATCCTGTTCTTTACACCAAAAAAATTATCATAATTCTTGTTCAATTTCTTTGGTCATATATTTGTCAGACATGTTTATAATTATTAGTGTTGGACTAAACATATATATTGCATTTTTTTGTCCCCTTCCGCTTTTTTTAATTAAAGCCCACGGTTTATTTGACCTTTGCGCTAAAGCCCCAATGGACCTTAGAGCTTTTATACGCTTTACGCCTTTGATAACAGACTGGATTTGTCTAGGATATTTTTATCCGCTGCAAGAGAAATAAAACTAGCATGAAATGTTTTGTTTGGATCATTATTTCATGTGCAAGTCAAGGAGAATCTCAGCTCTTACAGCTGAAAGCAGTGCTGTCATTGTATCATATCACTCTAATTGATTAAGATCCTATATTATCTCCTAAGGCTTCAAGGTGAGTGGCTTGTCATCAAAGCAGTGCTACCATTGTAGTATGTCACCCTAATTGGTTGAGATCCTGTGTTAAGATTTCAAGGTGAGTGGCTTGTCGTCAAAGTTATCCTTAACATACAGTAATTCACTGATTAGGCAGTTGTACATGATAGTCTCATTGTAGTATGGCTTATTTCTGGTGATGTAGTGTGATTTGCATGCAATTCATCTCAATCTTATGCTTTTTCAATTGATTCAATTTGCACATTTTATACTTCAAGGCTGTTCAGTTGATATTTGTATGCTTTGCAGGCAGTTCAAAAGCTGGTTGACGAGGAATTTCAAGGGATTGAGCATTTACGTACTTCTTCATTACATAAGAAGATTGCTTCTGCTCGTCATGATTTCATCAAGCTTTCAGGTTCTGAGAACAAGATGGAGGCGTTGCTACAGGTGTACCACTGTTTGTTTACTTGTTTCCTTCATGCCAGGCCTGTTTATAAGTGCGTACATACAGCTGATATAATGTCTGTATTTTTGGGAGAAGCAACAGAAAAATATAAATCTAAATGAAACCTGAGTATGTGAATCATTTAGGTCTGTCTTTAATATTACTACTATGATAATTTGACATACTTCTATTGTTGTCCCCTTCTCAAAATGAGACCTTTGATCTTTCTGTTCAAGGAAATCTAGTTGTCAGACTGTCACATATTTAATGAAGAAATTCAGCTGTGTGATTGCTAAAGTTTTATGGGGTTTTACTATCACTAATTTGAAACATTTGGTTAATTTGCGGAAGAGGAAATGATTAAGATTGTAAGGAGAACTAACTGCACTCCTGTTGTTGTTATCTCTTGGCTTTAGTGGCATAGGTATAGCTCTCAACACTCAGGCATATTAGAGATATGTGAGCTTTCTTTCCATAGGGTGGCAGTATACAAGTTGTTCACAAAATAACAACCTAAGTTTTGCATATAATTTTGCTTATTGTAGTTCACAATATATAAATCAGTAAAATTCTGATTTACATTATGTAATTGCCAGGTTCTTGAGCCAAGTTTAGCAAAGGGAAATAGGGTGATGGTATTCTGTAACACATTGAATTCCAGTCGTGCTGTGGATCACTTTCTCAATGAAACCCAAATTTCTACTGTTAATTACCATGGGGAAGTTCCAGCAGAGCAAAGGTAAGAAGAGAAAAGCTGAATAATATTCATGCATTGCCTGATCTGCTGCTACTCTCTTGATCCTTTTCCTTTTACTTTGACCTCCTCCATACTCAAACTCTTCATTTCTAGCGGGAAGATATGGATTTCTGACTTTAGCTTTGATTGGTTATCAGACATTCCTCATCTTGAGGAACATAAGGACAAAATATCTTGTTTGTCATTACTATGATTTGTGCTCTCTTTTGCCACTGTTTGTGGACAAAAGATGGAAAGAACCACAGTAAGGTCAATTCGCTACTCGAAACTTTTCTACGAAGGGGAAAACTAACTGGAGTCAAAGACCATGAACTACTTGCTTAGGTGAAAAGTTCCAAGATGTTAGAAAGTCAAGATAGATGAAATGCCCCATGATTCTCTAACGGATTTATGTTCCCTGTAATATAAGCACCACTCAATCAAGTTTTATATGCTTCACTCTTTCCCTCCATTCATAACACTTTTCTTCTGCAGGGTTAAAAACCTTGCTAAGTTTAAGAGCAATGACGGAGATTGTCCCACTTTAGTCTGCACAGACTTGGCTGCTAGAGGACTGGATTTGGATGTTGATCATGTTATCATGTTTGATTTCCCTAAGAATTCTGTAAGCACCATCCTCGGCTTTGCAAAACATGACATCGTCTTGCCAATACAGGCTAACACCAGTTCATTTTATGTATAAATCCTTATCCTTTTCCTTTGACATTTTAGATTGATTATCTCCATCGCACGGGAAGGACTGCTCGTATGGGTGCCAAAGGTAAATTATAATGCTTTTGATGATGTTGCTTTGCTTTCTTGGTTTCTGAAAGATGCATGTGCTTCTTCATTTATGCAAGTTTGAAATTCTCATTATCTATTTGAGTTTTTTGTTTCAGTTGGACACTATCTCAAGCCTGCTAAGCTCAAAATACCTTTTTTCGCATGTGATAGGGAAAGTAACAAGTTTAATTGCCAAAAAGGACTTGCTTTTGGCCAATTGCATTGAGGAAGCCATAAAGAAGAATGAGAGCTTGGAGTCTCTCTCAGTAGACGGTATCAAAAGAGACAATGCCAGGTCTCGCATAACTGAACAGAAGGACAAGCGCGAGAAATCGGTGAAAGTTTCAAATTCAAGAGGCAAGGCTACAGCTTCCACAAGCAAATCCTCGAGTGTTACGAGAAAGACTATCGATTCAAAAAGATCTCCAAAGACTACTGATTCAAAAAGATCTCCAAAGACTGCCGATTCAAAAAGGTCCCCAGGAACCAAGTTTGGCAAAGTACCAGCTAAGTCAAAACCAAAGATAGCTATGAAGGTGTCCGAAAAGACCAGCAGTTCCACTGGAAAGAGACGAGTAGATAGCCGAAGCTCTAGTGTCTCCACAAAGAAACTAAATGTTGTTGGATTTAGGGGCAGGAGTTCATCATCGAGTAAAAATACAAGGGTTAAGTCTGCTTAACATGGTTAGGGCTCAATCATGTATACGGAACTTTGTTTTCTTTTCTTTCTTCTTGTAAAATTTGCAATGGATGATTTTTGTATTTTGGTCATCAAATTGTGCAATGTCAAGAGCCATTCTGTCATGTCACTGTTGTTCCCTTTCTGTCATTATGTTGCAATCATCTTACCGTTTAGTGACCCTATGTTTGTTATCAGAGACAGAAATCTCTTCTTGAATATGAAAATTTTCGACCAAACTACACCCCAAACCTAAAAGACCAAGTTGGACTGGGAAAAAGGTCTCTGCAACAAGTCACTTTGCGAGATGTGTAGTAGTCTCTGACTTGGTCTTCAGATCGACAGTTGATTAGTTTCAGACTTGGTCTTCAGATCGACAGTCTCAACGCCTTGGAGAACTCTGACCTCTGAAGGAGCTCCTTTGCTGCTAAGAGAAGACTTCTTGGGGATAATGAAATTTGTATGTCACATTGCTGCTTCCACAGTAAATATCTACCTTTAAAGGCTGCAAGTGTATCTTTCATTCTCCACCTTTTTTTCTATACAATTACATAATTTTAGTATTTGAAAGAAAAGGACATCAATTGAAAATCTTTGCATAAATTATAGCCTGTTTGGCCAAACTTCTAAAATCTACATTTATTTTGAAAATTGCTTTTTGTTAAAAGTGTTTTTCAAGAAAATATTTCTGCAGAGTAGCAGTTTGTGTTTAGTTAATCAATTTCAAAGCACTTTTGCTAATATTAGAATAGTAATTTTTGCTTGGTCAAGGTCCCAAAAGTGTTTTCAAGGAAAAACTACTTTTTTAGCTTCTGATAAACAACTTTTGCTACTACTCGAAAACATTTATTTTGTTTCTAAAAGCTCAGCCAAACACCTCTACGTTAGGAAATAAAGATGTTTGTTAAACTGTACAAGAATCCCTACAATAACCTATGCAAGAAAACTAGCTTTATTTCTCTTTTCCTACAATAACTATCCTTTCTTCTAAATTAAAAGAGAAAGAAAAGAGCAGCAAAACTAGAATCAACTTTGAGTTGACTGATTTATTAAAGGCTGAGAAGTTTTTCCAAATTCTTCTGTTGGGCTCTTCACTTCCATTAGAAGTGCCACCACTTCCTTCATAGTTGGCCTTTCAGTAGGTGATGAATTCACACAGAACATAGCTATTCCAAGTGTTTGAAGCATTTCTTGCACCATTTGATCAGGTAAACTCTGTAGTTTGGAATCAAGAATTGTAACAGCTGGTTCAAAGCTTCCCATCTTCTTCTTCACCCACTCGACAATGTGTTGTCCATCACCAATCTGAGGCTCAATCGCGTTACGTCCACTTAATATTTCCAGTAGCACCACTCCATAACTGTAGACATCACTCTTTTCTGTTATGTTCACTGTGTATCCATATTCTGCAACCATAGTGGTAAGTATTTGTGTAAACATCTATGAAGCATGACTTGTTTAGTTTATCCTTCCAAATTTGACTATAGATCATGACGTTGTGACTTTCGTTTTGACCTATAGCTGAAAACTGTCGAGAATATAATGAAGTAAATAAATGTGTATCATCTCTAACAACTTAAACTAAATGAAATGGTTATACAATTCAACATGGTATCAGAGTGAAGTCCTAGGTTGAAGTCACAGCGCCACCCATTAACCGCGTGCTTGGCAAGATCAGAGCCGCACGTGTTGAAGATATGATTTAGTAAAGAGAAGTGTATCCTTTTTTAACAACTTAAGTTTTTAGAGATGCGATGATCACACAATTTAACACAAGCATTAAAAGCATCATATAGCTGCACAACATTTATGTCAAGATGAGAAATAAAAGTTGAAAGATACTTGCCTGGAGCTATATACCCATAAGAGCCTGCTACTCTGGACATAGCTTGATGATAATTTGGAGAATTCATCAGCTTTGCAAGTCCAAAATCTGCTAAATAAGCCTCGAATTTGGAGTCGAGGAGTATGTTGTTGCACTTGACATCTCTATGAAGAATTGCTGGCACACAGTCATGGTGAAGATAAGCAAGGCCTTGAGCTGATCCAACTGCAATCTTGTACCTGATTTCCCAGTCCAAGTTTCTGTTACTTTGCAAGAGCTGTTGAAGATTACCATTTGAAATGAAGTTGTAGAGAAGAAGCTTAACACTCTTGTTTGAACAATATCCGATGAGCTTCACTATGTTTCGATGCCTAATGTGACCAAGAATCTGAATTTCAGCAGCGAAAGAATCTACTGGTTCCTCGTCTTTCTTTGTTTTCCAGAGCTTCTTCACTGCAATCAACTCGCCATTTGGCATTTCTGCTCTATAAACAACTCCCGAACAGCCTTTCCCAATAATGTTTTCGTCTTTCAAGCAATCCAAGATGTTGTCAACAGTGCAATTGAGCTTCTGGAAAGGGATGAAAGTCCACGGATAGGAAAAATCTTCTGCCACTATTGCAGAGACTGATGTGCCAGGTGATTTCTCAAATTCATATCTATGCTTCCTTGTCACAAGATACCACGTTGCCACGACTGTTATGGCTACAGAAGTCACAATCACGGCAACCAAAGCTATGGTTTTTGCAGACTTCAATCCGTTCCTTCTAGTTATATGTGCAGAACAAGTGAAGCCATCAATTGATTCACAAAGGAGTGAATTCTCAAGAAAAGAGTTTGATGTTAGAGTTCTAAAGGAAGGTGTTATGGGAATAGGCCCCGAGAAATTATTATACGAGACATTTAGAGTAGCGAGACTGGTCAAGAGGCTTAGAGTTGTGATTCTTCCACTCAACATATTATGAGAAATATCAAGAGATTGCAACAGTGTCAATCTGGATAACGTCTCAGGGAGTTCACCTGTGAAACGGTTTGAGCTCAAATCTAAACTGATTGTTAAGCTTGTCATGTAACCAATCTCAGGTGAAATTGCACCAGATAAACTATTGGAGCTCAAATCAAGTAGAGTTAACTTCTGCAAGTTGCTAAATGACTTGGGAATTGGACCAGTAAGAAGATTATTGCTAAGAATAAGTTTGTTCAAGTAACTGAGATTACCAAAACTCCAGGGAATCTCACCAGTGAAGCTGTTCTTGCTGAGATCAAGCTGCTCTAAATTCACGAGCTCTCCCAACGATGATGGTATTTCCCCGGTTAGGTAATTGTTATGCACATCCAACAGCTCAAGAACCATAATGTTGGCGATTTCAGAAGGCAATTCACCAGAGAAATGGTTCATGTATAAATCAAGAAAGACAAGATTCTGCAGCTTTCCTATCTCCTCAGGTATTGGTCCAGAAAACTGGTTTTCACCAAGCCTCAACCTGACCAGAGACTGGCATTTTGCCACACTCGGAGACAATGTTCCTGTTAACGAATTCCCAAGAAGCAGCAATCTACTCAGCTTCTTCAAACTGAATATCTCTTCAGGTATTGAACCAGTGAGATTGTTTCTTGAGAGGTCAAGTGAATACAGTTCAGTACAGTTTCCGAAAGCTGCCGGAATAGTTCCTGAAACTGAATTCCCCCACAACAAGAAAATCTGCAAGTACTTCAACTCACCAACTTGCTCGGGAATCGTGCCTGATAATTGGTTCTTATCCAACTGAAGAGCTGTTAAGCTTCTACAATTACTCAACTGCAATGGAATAGCACCAGTAAGTGCATTATCAGATAAGTGAAGCTGTTCAAGGACCTCTAGCTTCCCTAAATCACCCGGAATTTCACCAGACAAGTCATTTGCAGAAACATCAAGAACCACAAGGGATGAACAATTCGATAGCTCAGCTGGGACAGGGCCAGTAAGGGAATTTCCCCATAAAAGCAAGCTAGTAATCTTTTGTAACTTACCCAACTGATGAGGGATTGGACCGGCAAGCTTATTCATGTGCAAATACAAGTTCCTGAGCTCTGAACACATCCCAAGTTCAGGTGGTATTGAACCAAAGACTTCAGTATCATATACTGCCAGAGTTTGTAGACTGATTAAATTACCAAATGTGTGTGGAATAATCCCTGAAAGTCCAGTTGCCGCAACACCAAACGTCGTAAGATTGGTAAGCATTCCTAGCTCTGCAGGTATTTCACCACTTAACTCTGGATTCCCTCCAATCCTGAACTGTTGGAGTGACACCAATGAGCCTAAATCTTTCGGAATCGACCCGTTAAGGAGATTATCTTGGAGACAGAGGATTTCAAGTGAAGAAAGATTGGCAAGTTGATATGGGATTTTACCACTCAATCTGTTTGAATTCAAGAAAAGGAACTGAAGTGAGGTAAGTCCACCAAGTTCTGAAGGAACAGGTCCTGAAAGAGAGTTAGAAGAAAGATCAAGAAGTCTAAGATGTGTAAATAAACCAAAAGATGAAGATACTGAGCCAGAGATATTTGTAGAAGAAAGATTGAGAAGCTGAAGAGATGAAAGGGAAAAAAGTTCAAAAGGAAAACAAGAAAGATTGAGGAATGTATTTGGAAGAGAAACAGAAATAACCCTTTGTTGAGGAGAACAAGAAATGCCTTGCCAAGAACATGGAGTTGAAGTTGAAGCATTCCAAGAAGAAAGTACAAAAGAAGATGATTTAGCATAAGGGTCAGTTGCTTTGAGAAGAGAGAGCAAAGCTTTTCCATCAGAGGACAGAGAGTTCACTCTTCTTGGACTCAAACAACTTACTAAGAAGAAGAATATAATGAAAAAATATGACAAAGTTGTCATCTTCTCTCAAATTTTTGAGCCTTTGAAGTGGACTAACAGTGAAAATCAAGAAATGGGAGTTTTGCAGAAGTAGTGGCACACACAAAGATGTTGGTTAAAATTTTGGAAGATATAGTGAAAGTCTACTAATAGGGACAACATGCGCGTGATAGAGGCTAGTTTAGTGATGGGAGTGCTTAATATTCACACAATCTCTAGTATGAAAAGAAAATATATACTCCCCCGTTTCAAGTTGTTTGTTTGATTTTGATGTGACATGTAGTTTAATAAAGTAAAAAAGACTTTTAAATTCTTGTGGACTTAAACTAAAGATATATAGAATATACCAAAATGTCGTTTAATCTTCTGGTCTGAAACATGTCAGGTGGAAAGTTGATATTAAAGAGTTGCCAAAATGTGAAGGAGGTGTTCTTTTTGAAACCGACTAAACAGGAAAAGTAAGACGAACAAATTGAAACGGAGGGATTATCAACTATCATGCATGTGAAGTATGTAAACTTTCTAGCCGGAAATAATCTCTACTTTAATGAAGTTCATTTTGAGAAAATAAAGAGGAAACACAGCTGCATTTAAATATCAGTTTTCTTTATGTAGTTTCCAGCTATCTATAAAGAATTTTAAGTTATTTACACTATCGATGTAAGCTATTTTTATACGATCAGGTTACTTTTATCTATTATATCAGAGAATCTTCTTATTTTCAAGATTATAAACTTCACATTTTGAAGAGGTTTACATGTAAATATCCTTTCGATAACCTCATTGTAAAAAAGATTATTTATACTGATGTATATATAGCGTATATTATATAACCTATTTTCTTTTTTGAAATTCATGTTAATCGACTTATAATCTTGTAAATAAGATAAAGTTATATGATATAATAGGTTAATATATGTATTGTTTTCACATAATTAATTCTAAATTTAATATTTATTTTTATTTTCAAGAAATAGAATCCCTTGGGAAGGGGAGAAAGAGTGGAGTGATACAGCAGCGAGCCCAGCTTAGGAGATTGTGAAAGACAAAAAGAAAGGGGATTGGATTAAGCACCCAATTATGATTATTCCGTAATCTCTTTATAACAATATCGTTTCCTCATATATTTTTTGTTTGCTTTAATAATATAATGTTATAAAGAATTTATAATATAATATAATACGAAAAATTAGTTTGAAGAAAAACTTGATTGTTATAATAAAGTATTACTAAAAAAATGATTGTTATAAAATAATCGCCATCTGTATTTTTCCTCTTAGGGTGTGTTTGGTGTAGATGAAAAACATTTTTCAAACTTCGCATGTTTGGTTAGTCACAATGTTTTGGAAAATATATATTTTTAAAAATGAAGAAAATAACTTTCCTAATGGAATTAAGTAAGAAAAACAAGTTTCATTACTGATATTTCAAGTTCATTAATGTCTCTTCCCCACCCAAACCTCCACACACCCTTCAACCATGCACCCCGGAACCCCCACAGGCCACAACACTCCCCACCACATTCCACCCTCATAATGTTTTGCTAAATACTTCTGAAATAATACTATTTTACTTATCAAACACTAGAAACTAAGTATAAGAAATCTAAGAAACCTACTTATTTTTCTAGACAAAATATTTTTCATGCAAACACAGAGTTTCATTCAAATACATTATTTTGTTTTACAAAACTACACATTTAATTAAAATAGTATATGAACTATGAAGTATGTTTCAAGAAAGGGCGTGATTATAGAGGAAACCTAATTAAAGCAACTAGCTTCTTATGTTTTTTAAATCTATCTTTATTTTTACCTCTTATCTTACTTGGTAAAGTTAAAAAACGATGGTAACTTTTTTTTGTTTCTACCTTCTACTGCCTATACTATAGTCACTTATCTGAGGTGAATTATAAGTTAAGTGAGTGTAATTTGGTTATCGAGGAAGAAGTAGTGGGTCTATTTTGGGAGAAGGGATAAAGAAAAATGTTGTCACATTTAATTTTTTAATAGAGAGATTTAAGTAATTGCTTTGAATAAATTAGGGCACAAGTAACGATTAGGGTTTATCTCTACAAAATGTTTAACCACACAAACTTTTGAGCATGGATCATTACTCTTAGCTCAACAGTTAGTTCAATTAAAAAGAATAAAAAAACTACTATGTATAAATATATATATATGGGAAAAGGGTCTGATATACCCCTCAATTTTGTCATTTAGAGCTGATATACCCCTCGTTATGAAAGTGGCTCACATATATCCTTACCGTTATACAAACGGCTCACATATACCCCTACCGTTACAAAATGAGGTCACATATACCCTTCATTTAACGGAAGAGACAAAAATATTTTTAAATTTACATTTTTGACTTTTAATTTTAAAAAAAAATCATGTAGGGGTATATATGATCCTTCTAGCAAAGTTCAAGATATATTTTAATTTTTTTCATACATAAATTATTTTTTGACTTCTTTGATTATCATTATTTGAGTTTCTTATTCTTATTTTATTTTTTCTATTCTTTAGTGTAAAGAAAAAAATTTAAACTAAATTTTTCGTAGCTATATTATAATTTTAAACTATTTTTTTCCGGCTATATTGTAATTTAATTTTTGTATTTGAAAAAAAATTGGATTATCTATAATAAATTTTACAAGAAAATTAGTGAAACACAAATGAATTTGACCATCAAAATAATAAATTTAAATTAGCCATTGAAACAAAAAAAAGTAAAAAAAAAAAAGAACACGTGTGAGGAGGATTAAATATACCCATATGGATTATTTTTTTAAAAAATAATTTAAAAAATTAAATTAAAATTAATTTTTGCACTTACGTTAGAGGAAAAGGGTATATGTGAGACATTTGTAAAATAGTAGGGGTATATATGAGTCACTTTCATAACGAGGGGTATATCAACTCTAAATGACAAAGTTAAAGGGATATATCAGGCCCTTTTCCCTATATATATTTTCCTTTTTACAATGAATAAAGATCATTCTTAAAAAAAAAAACTTCTCTGGAGAAATTACTGGGGAGTACTATTAGTAAAATACTAAATAGTATACACAAAATAGTGTACCTTTTTGTAGTGACTTTAGGTCATACTTTAATTGTAGTTTGTCCCTTATTTAATTCTTGTTTAGATTTGCATGGAGCTCCAAACCTAATTAGAGTTCTATTTTGATCCAAGTCATGGCACTTGGATTATTCTATCAGATTTGAACTCTACTTTCTAACAGAGACAGATAATAGTATACAAAGACAATCAATATGGATTGTGGTGCAGTAAAATTACTCCATATTTCTTAATTAGGGTCTCGAGTTCGAGCCCTGAGTATAGAAAAAATCATGTTGGGAGTGTCACTCCCGTATGGACCCTGCAGTGTGCGATTTAAATTTAGTTGAAACTCTAATGCGGACTCTGAACATCGGGCGGGAAACTAAAAAAAAAAAGTACACAAAGACAAAATTAATAAAGAATACACGAAGAGGACAAAAATAGATATGGTCATAAATCATAATTAACCGCAACAATAGTTTCTGAAGATTATAAAAAATAAAAATAAAAAGTCTTTTGTGTTGGGTCATTTCAGGCATTCAATAACCATGGATTATATTATTTTATTATAATTTTATTTTTAATATCTTTAATTTATTCATTATTAATAATCAATTAAGGAACTCACTAAAATGGAGGAGTTATCTTTTCCTGAAAATGTGCATTGAGCCAAGAAAATGTGATGATCTTTTGCAAGCTAAGATGTTCAACTATTTGATGTCATGTTGATATATATGAGAGTGATCGAAGCCTAAGTGATCCTATCCGTTTGGCGGGATACGGAATACGGAATAAAAGTGTTGAAACTGTTGATAAACAATTGATGTATTTGATAAAAAAAAGAGAAAAGACATAAAGTAACATTTGAAGTTGTCTCGAATTTTCAAAAAGATTACTTAACTATGCGGATGTATTATTATCCCCCTAAACAATTTCGAACTAATATTATTGTATCATTTTTCTATCAGTCTCAGATTTTAAATAGCAAGTGTTATCACACACCAATCATTATGTGACACGTGTTAATTTAATTTTAAATATAATGTTTTTTTCATTTTAAGTTTTTCTTTATTTCTCTCTCTTACTTTTTGATTTATTTTAATTTTATTACTTTAATTTTGATTTCCTCTTAAATTCTACTTTATCTTCAAGCTATCCCTCCCACCATTCTCTTTTTCTTTCTTTCTTCACCTCTCACCCTCACCCCTACATCAAGTTGAGCTCCTCCTCCATTTTCTTTCTTTTCTTTTTCTTCTTCAGCTTTCCAATGATTTTTTAAAGTTATTGATAACAAAACTAATTATTTTTCTAAGAAAAATCAGAATTTTGAAGGTATTATCAATTAATTTATCTCCTTTTCATATAACTTCAAAATTAGAAATGATAATTTTGAAATCAATGAATTTCTCGAAAATTGAAAGAGCTCAATTAAAATTCGGATAAAAAAAACTAAATGATACCCTGCTAATCATCTTTAAATCTAATGGGTTTATCAAGTTATTCGAAATGTAAAAAAAATAAATTAGATATAGTTTTAAAATTGAAGAGAGTTAAACTAATAGTAGTAAAAAGAGAAAAGACATAAAGTCACCACTGAAGTTGTCCCGAATTTTCAAAAAGACACCTTAACTTTAAGGGTGTCCTATTACCCTATTGAACAACTTCAAAGTAGTATCTATATCCCATTTTTCACCCAACATCACTTACACAAAATATTTGTAAGTCACGCACTAATAGTCATTTGCCACGTGTTAAAAGTCATTTTAAATTATTTTATTATATTTCTTTGCTTTTCTTTTTCTTTTTCTCTTTCTTCTTCGCCTCAACTTTTGTTCTTCTGAATTTCGTTCATCTCACTGCAACAATGGTCAATCCCGCTGTGGCGGGATCGATTTTCCGACAGCACTACCAATTATTTGTCAAACTACCACCAATTAATTTATTTATGAAAATAAACACCTTCAAATAATCAAAATCTAAATAATCAAAATATCACCAAGTCAAAATCTGAAATTTAAATCACCACATTCTCCAACTCCTTACTCCCAAATAGAGTTTTCCATAGTTTCACTACTCCCAAATCTCAATCTTGATTTGTTGGAGGAAAAAGAATTACTGAACTAGTTTGATTTCAAAAAAAGAAGAAGAAATGAACACGAATTTCTACCTTATTGCACTTGGGGAAGATGATAAATTCAATCTAATAATATCGCATTTTAAAAATACAAAATTTGAGCAAGAATAGTGATTTTTAACTTTTAACCTGTTGGAAAAGCTTCTTAAAGGGCTATTAATGGTGATTTGGGAAAGATGGGAAGATGAGTCTAGTTTGTTAATTAAAAAAATCAAATTAAAAATGCCACATGGCATTTTAACACTGGTTTGGGGCTATAATATTACTCCTTCACGCGCCCAGTTTTCGTGAGAACACAGTTGCGCTAAAAATGACTGAAAATGGTGTATTTATCGTGAATGTAAATAGTTTCGTGGGGTAATAGGACACCCGCAAAGTTAAGGTGTATTTTTGAAAATTCGGGACAACTTCAGTGGTGACTTTATGTCTTTTTCCTAGTAAAAAAGGAAGGTGGAGTTGTAGTAAAAATGGTGACATTGAAAGTGAGAAGCTTTAATGGAGATGACAATGAATTTTTGAAGAAGAAACAAGAAAGAAAAAAGACAAAGAAAAAATAATAAGTACAAAAAGTTAAAATAATAAGAAAATATATTTTATAACAAAATACTTGTAAAAATAAATTTATATTCGTTATTTTAGGTTGCTCACGCTCTTTAAGAGAGTGCATACACTCTCTATGCCAAGTGAACAAAAAATGATGTAATAATATAAGTTCAAGATTGTTTACGGGGGTAATAGTCCGCCCGCATAGTTAAGGTGTCTTTTTGAAAATTCGAGACAACTTCATGTGTCATTTTATGTCTCTTCTCTAAAAAAAATATAGATAAGATGTTCTTTTGTTCAAATTACTGAAACAGCCTTTATTTATTTATTTATTTATTTATTTTTTGCAAAAATTATAAATTTAAAAGTATCCACGTAAAGAAAATGAGGAATGACGATTTAATATGAAGTAAAGAAGAAGTTAGGAGTTTTATCTTGAGAAAGATATTTTGAGAATCAATAAATATATACTATTAGTGATAAAATAGAAATTAAACTATAGTTTTCATATGCTCAATAAGAACAAACTATAATAAAATGTCTAAAAGAAATTTATCAGACATGGTTAAGGAGCTATTAATGTATTTAGTTTATAAATTATAGGCTATATTATAAATTTTGAACAACATTAAAAAGAATGATTTACAAAAATAACTTTATAGGTAAGTAATTTTTTTAACCCCCTTTTGTATTTAAACAAATTATTTTCCCAAATATTTTTTGGAATATTATATATCATAAAATAAATACAAGAAGGGAGACTTGGCCTTACCTCCGAATACAAACACAAACACAAGGATAAAGACTTATCTTATTACTTCTTTTTCTATATAAACTACTATAACTAATACATATATAGTGGTGTTTGGTCTTTCTACACCATAATTTTTTTATTGTCTTAAATTAGTTTAAATTCATTCACCAAGCCTTCAATGGATAATTATGTATGCAATCATTCCAAGGATTATCATAATCTTGAGTTGAATCTTGAATCCATTTCCACACCAAACTTCCAACTTTAAAACCTGTCCCAAATGCAATCATCCACATCTTGTCCCCTTTTTTCACCTTACCTTTTTGTGCTTCAAAATAAGCTAATTCATAAAACACTAAGCTACTAGAAGTGTTACCAAATCTATTCAAAGTCATTTTTGCTGCCTCTGTCACTTCATCACTCAATTTCAAAACTCGACTAACTTGCTCTATCACTGCCTTGCCACCTGCATGTGTCATGTCGAAACGGTAAAATTAATCCATAAAAATATATAAACTAGCTTAACTAATATCACGTCTATTTATTAATTCAATCAAAAGCTTAAGACCATTCATGAAAAATTTTCTTAGTTCATCTAAAACTTGAACTGATATATAGTTCAGATTGACCAATAAAAAATATATTAATTTTTTTTCACAAAGATATTTTCTGGTATGATATGTTATTCATAATCATAATAAAAAAATAATAATTAAAGTTACATAGGTAATTAAACAAAATATATATATAAAAAAATAAAACTTAAAAAGAATTGAAATAGTCGAATTTGTTAACTCATTTCAACTCAAATAATTTTAAAAAAAATTAAATACATTTAAATTTAACTTAATCCGTTCATTTGACATTCCGACCTACCTGTGTGTATGCACATGTGTTGTAAAGCTGTTGTAAAATCAGGAACCACTGGCTTAAATTTTGATTGAGGTAATATTGTAGAGATGATCATTGAGTAAACATAATTTGTGATTTGGGTTAATGGAAGGACACTTGGACCTAGGATTTTGATGTGTTGACTTAGGTTAACCCCAGCCACTCTTACCAAATCCTTGGTAAGTGAAACACCAGTAATACCTGTCACAATTAAGAACAAGTATGTTAACAAAGTTTAAAGAAATAATTTTTAAAATTTTTTTTTATGGTCTAAATTAAGTCTTTGTGTTCATAAATTAGAGACAAAGGTAATATATCGATATATCAAATTTATTTGAATTCAATAGTTTTGATGCAGAGTATCAATTTGTATAAAAACTCATTGTAATTATAATAAATAGTGAATATGAACTTATAATTTTAAAAATATAATAATGCTAAAAATACCTATATAACACCTAAATCATGAATTCATCTCTGTCTTAAATATGTCACAATATTAATTTGATTATAAAAACTAATAAAGAAATAATGTTAAACAAATTTAAGTGTAGAAAATAAAAGACAATTCTAGATTAATATTATGGATAATATCAAAGGATTTAATTTTAATATATACACTCACCTTGTTTTCTGACGATGAGTTACCTATTATAACACGTTCATTATCATTTTTATCAAATTATAATCACTAGCTATTACTTGTTTATTATTGAGATTAACCTTATCTAAATATATTTTACAACATCATTACATAATATAAATCTTAAATGTAGCTATATATCCAACGATGCATGCTAGCTATTACTTGTTTATTATTGAGATTAACCTTATCTAAATATATTTTACAACATCATTACATAATATAAATCTTAAATGATATCCAACGATGCATGCTCCTATAGAAAGATAAAACATGTTATATATATATCCCGCAAGTTATATAGAATCGATCTTTCATGTTCTATTGTATTACGTAAGAACAGTAACAAAAATATCGAAAGACTGTAAATATATACCTTTATCATCTTCCTCCTGAATTGCAGCTCTATAAGAACTATCATCAGCACCATGATGAGTTCTAAGAGAATGAATAAGTTCCATTTTTGCCCTTTTGAAAAGTTTAGGATTATTGCTCATAATAACAGCAGCACATCCAACACGAAAAATACAATTAGTAACAAGCATTGAACGATTTTCACCATGATACCAATTTAAAGTTATGCTCTCAGTAATCACAACAAGGGCATTTTGGACTTTTCGACTCCCACGCAAAACCCTAGCTGCAAAATCAATCGAAATTATCCCGGAGCTACATCCCATTCCACTCAAATTATACGTTTTCACGTCCGGTCTAAGGTTATAACGGTTCACAATGATGGAAGAGAGTGATGGGGAAGGCGAAAACCCTCCACATGTAACGATAACAACGTCTATCGATTGAGGGTCAATTAGGGTTTTAGCTAAAAGTTCATCGATAGACGAAAATACCCCTTCTCTAGCTTCTTGATTTGCACTTTTTAGTGTAGGTGGATTGTTCGTGTTATTATTATTATGATCATCATTATCTTCAAATATAAATGGTGGTCCATAAGTTTCATCACCTAAACCGGATTTAAGATAAATGTTACGCATGAAATCGATGGATTTTTCGACTAAATGTACATTCTTGAGAACGTATGATTCAGAAATTTTATAAGAACACTTCCTATGTTGTGGTGGTTTGTAACATGTATAGTTTAACAAGAAAACCCTATGTGGACGAGTATGATAATAGTAGTAAAGAGAAATAAGTGTACAAAGAGAAAATAATAGAAAAAAGTGAAGATGTGTAGTAAGGAGGAATAAAAGTATTTTGGCTAAAGGGGTGTATGATATTGTAGTTTGAAGAAGAAATGTGAAGAATAAAAGTGATAAAAATGATATTTGAAGGGTGTGTATAATTGGGAGTACCATTTTCTTGACTTTTTTGTTTCTTTTGTTTTAATTTCATTGGAAAAAAAGACTTACTAAGTCCTTATATATATTTATGGAAAACAAGGTAGGTTTTTTTTTTGTGTATGTGTACGTATAGGAGCAGTGGGAAGTAGGAGTTAAAAGGGAGTCCACATTAATTGAATGCTCATGAGAATGATTTTTATCTTTTACTCCTTATCCTGACTAAGCGCACACCTTAAAAAACAATAAATAATAAGAGTAATATTATTATATTATTCTTTGAATATAGATATAAACTAACATTTAATAGTAAGGATAAAATAGACATAAAAAAATAAATTATCTTTTGATATTTTGAATTAGACAAATATTATTGAATAACTATTTTAATATAGTGGACAAATAAAAATCGACGTTACGTTGGCATTTGACATATTGCAAGAACGAACGTGCTCTCATGACAAATACTGTGGACGGATATAATCTCAAGATTTGGAATTATTGGAAACTAATGACGTCCATGTACACATTACTTTGATTTATGAATTTTCTAGAGACGAATTTAAGATTTAGAGGTTTCATTACTTTGAGTATAAACATGTTACCATTTATATAGTTCAAATAATATATATATATATATATATATATATCGATTTGATCAACTTGAAGTTTTTGTTAAGAGAGAAAATTTGAGAGAAGAAAATAAGTTTGTTGAAAGAAGAAAACAATTTATTTTTTATGTTTAAAATAAAAAGAAAATTATTTATATTCTATGAGCTTTTTAGAGATGAATTTAAGATTTAGAGGTTTCATGTGTTTTATTATTTTGAATATAGACATGTTACTTAATTATATAGTTTAAATAAGATGTATATACTTATCTGTTTGATCAACTCGAAGCTTTTGTTAGATGTTACGAGAGAAAATTTGAGAGGAAAAAATAAGTTTGTTGAAAGAAGAAAACTATTTATATTTTATGTTTAAAATAAAAAGAAAAAAACATATATTCAGCCAAAAAAAAATTAATAAACAAAAACAGGTCAACACACATTATGGTTTAGTGTGGACATGTGATATGAAATTATAATATAAAATCAAATTGATATGAAATTGAAATTTTGTTTGGATGTGCAATTTGAATTTTTTGAGTTGTATGTTTTTCTTCATAAACGTGAAAACTATCAAAAATTTCTTAATTCTTGCACAATCTAACCAAATGAACAAGTCATAGTTCATAAACAATATATCGGAATATCATAAGGCGACACATTGATAAATCAGATATCTCCATGTTACTTTTATAAATAAATATTTGCGATGACAAACTTTCAGATACACATAATTTTATAAAGATCCAATATTGTCAACAATAGTAATAACTAGTTATTCTTTCACATGGTACATACAATCTTTTCACGTCGAACATGAGAGTCTTTTTACACAAAATTTAAAATAATGGGTCAAGTTCTACATTTTAAAAAGTTGAAATCATGATTTGGAATCCCAAATCATGGTTTTGAGAGAACTTAGGATCCCAGGTCACATGTTGATTTGAAATCATAACTTAATATATATCGCATGTCCAAACATAAGCTTAAAATGTTGAAATTATGATTTGAAATTTCAAATCATACTTTTTAGAGAATTTGAGATTTAGAATCATGATCCCAAATCATATATCCAAATATTGATTTGATATCGTAACTTCATATCACATATCCAAATGCTAACTAAGTTAAAAACGCTTACATTTAAATTCTTGCTTGTTGTGGTTATCGAATGATTCATACAATCACTTTCGATTTCTCAGTAATGATTTTAACATATGAATTAACTTCCTTTATTTTCTTTTTCAAATTTACCATAAAGGTTTTTTTTCTAATTAAAATTAGAGATGGATCTAATATTGGGAGGTTCTGAGTATCACCATACTTTGAACATAGACATGGGTGGACTAGTTACACTATTCAAATGAAATAATTATTGTTTGATTTGATAAACTTTGAGATTCAGTTCAAGGAAAAATAGATTGAAAGAAAGAGAAAAAAAAGTATTACGGATTAGTCACCTTTGTTAGTGAGCGCTTTAGCTATTAAAATTTAAAGGTTTCGAATGTCACGTTACTTTGAAAATAGACATGTTAATTACTATTTACACTATCCAATCTGAATAAATGTTAATAACATTTTTGATTCAATACATGAAATAAGAATTTTGAATTAAAATTCAATAGATAAGGAGCATTATTTTACTTAAAAGTCATAAAATAATATGTTGTAACTTGTAAGATATGTACTAGTTGAAGCAAGAAGTAAGGGGTGGTTAGGAGTCTACCGGCCAGCAACACAACAACTACTAACAAAATGATTTTATCTTTAACATGGATATATATGCATTGTAATATATGATATATCTATACCACTTGTAAAAAAGAAGATATAAAAAAACATAAATAATTAGTTTTTCATTCGTATTTGATATTTGTATTGAGATTGAACTAAATTTGTAATTCTGTTTGTACGATCCATTTCTGGAGATGGTGCTCTAAATAGTATTTCAAAATACAATATTTATATTGAGATTGGACTAAATTTGATATTCTGTTTATAGGATCCAAATCGGGAGACGGTGCTCCAAACATAATTTTTTTTCATTTTAAAGGGTTCGATTTCAAAATCTTTCATTAATTAAGGATGATGAGATATCAACCGTCGCTCCATAACTTATATTGATTTTTAAAAAAAATATTTTTGAAGCTTCTTCTTATTTTTCCCTTTGCTTTTATATTCATTGTGTGTTTATCTTCTATAATATCAACTAAAACAATGAATAGCAGCAGATTTAGTTAGCAATGACATTTTTGTGAAGAAATTTATTCAGCAAGTAGTCAATTGGTATTTTTTTTTTGGTTGAAATAAAGTGGTGAAATATGATCTCATCATTTTCCCATACCCGATAAGGACTACTCTCTGAGTACTAGATTAATTTATTGCTATGTTCGTTTCAATTTATTTGTTGGAATTTTTACTTGACGTGAAATTTTAAAAGGTAAAGAAGATTTTAAATTATGTGATTTTAAATTAAAAATAGATAAAAAGTATTGAAAAGTTTTAAAATTTAAAAATTATATAAAAAAAGAAAAAATTAATTCGTTTTTAAACGAAACCTGTGATACTCTAAAATGGATGATGCCTTTGTGATTTTAAAATAATTTGACGTTGAGTTTTTCCTTATACTCTAAACGATATAATTTTATAGGCGCAAAAATATCATGATAAATTTAAAGCCACAAATCCTAAAGGTATATTTTTTGGCATACATCGGCAATTATTTAAATTTGTTAGTATATTTAATTTACACATACGAATTAAGGTTTCTTTCAATTGAGCATGTAAACATATGTTAAATTATTTTTATTTGATATTATAGTTTCAGCCTTCAGAATTTTTTTAAAAATATTCTTAAATACTCGAACACTCATTACGTGAATAAGTTATGTCACATATTTTTAATTATACACATCTACTTCAATAAATCATATAACCTCATTCATGTATTGATCTGATTAAGGCCGTAAAACCTCAGGCATGTTCCATGAACTAGCCTTAACATATAATGGATATTTTTTTCTTCCTCAAGCAGCCCGTATTCTTTTTTTATTTACTTTAAAGACTCAAATAATAGACGCCTGAGAGCATACACATAACTTTTCCAAAATTTGAGCTAAACTTATATAATGGGAACACTTTATTATATATTCAGATGTTCAATTGGAACATTTCAAGTATCTAACTTAAATATATTACCGATTCTGAAGGACTATCAATGTATTCAACGTTACGTTATCTTTTTCTTACATTTAGTAATTTATAAATTAAACATTATCACATAAATTAAAATAAAACGCATACATGATAAAATTCAACTAGCTGGACAGTAGCTGTAGAAAACTAGCTAAGTTAGTCCAGTTGGCTGTTGCAAAGAGCTACATCATAAGAAGATTGCAATTCGAATTTTAGGAATTTCTTTTTCTTAAAAAGTTTATAGCTATTTTTCAACTAGTATATTCTAATAATTTTTTAAGATTAATTTAATTTTACGTTTAAATTGAGGTATTAGTTATTCTCAGGATTATATTATCTCATCATTTAAACTTTTCTTTTTAAAATTCTATTGAACTCTCCCTAGGATTTTCCACCTTTTTGCTTTTTCGGTGACACGAACTCACAACTAAGGGTGCTTACCATCCAAGCAAGTCCCACTATAAATATGATGGAATTACATCTATAATAAAAAAGAATGTTATACAAATGCTACAAAAAAATGATAGTGTCATGGCCTCCCACGCTTGCGAGGATATATGGAGGTTGATGGATTCTTTTGAAGCAATTAACTCGCACACATGGAATATACTGGCTCATAATATAGCTAAATCCTCTCTTTTCCTTTTGCATAAGTTATCTTGGGATTCTGATTTACCAAGTTGGATTTTACAGGATGCACAAATATCTTAGGAAAATGTAAAACATATTATGAAGTAATATAAAAAATGAAAAAAATTATTTTTAGTTAATATTAAAGGTAACAGAGGAAAAAGTAATCTCTTATTTTTAGTAAAGCAGTTAACCATGATAACTTATATAAACACATAGAAGTTTTAACCGTAATGTGTTGCGGAACCCACGGATATTGTTTGACAAATATTCTATTGTTTTATATTACTATATTGTTTTAATGAATACATTGCATCATTTTCCATCGTTATATAACGTCACAAATCAAGAATTCGAAGGATAAACCAATAGAAAAAGTATATGATATATACAAGGTAGTAATTTTAAGACAGTGTAAAAAACAAAATAAGATTATTAAATACGAAATGAGAAGAAAAAGAAGATAACAACTCAATCATACCAAATCAATCGCGACACAAAATGAGACTTGCGCAAGTCAAACTAAGACTTAATTTCCCACTTTAGTTGAAATCTCTCTTGTTGAGAACAAAACAAAGCTCACTAGTTTAAGAAAGAGGGCAGCTCTTCCTTTCCATCCCCAATAGCCACAAAGTTATTTTCTTTATTTTATCTTCTTTTTTTCCTCTTCACATTTAGTAAATGGTAGTACTAATTTTTATTTGAACTGGTTTTTTCAGGTTAGACCATCTCATGTAGTAGTATTTAATTTTTTCCCTTAATGAAGTTTTTGCATTTTAAATTTTTTTTGTAATTTATATGCTTGCTTATTCATTTATGAAATATTCATAGTACTAATTACGTCCGCATTTCAAATTTATGTCTCATTCGTGTCAGATAAAATGGTTCGTCTTATACCTTATACTTTTTAGAACATTATATTATATTAGAAGTATATGCAATTTATAATAACAATATATTCAGTGTATATAATTTCACAGGTGAGAACTAGAATGAAAAGTAATTACAATTTATACCACTTTTTATATAAATACAAGTATAAGAAGTTTGTGACAGACTTGTGAATTCCATTATTTTGTGACGAAAATAAGGATTCAGTTACAATTTTTTTAAAACAAAACACTCAAATTTTAATTTAAATAATTTGATTTGTGACGGAATATTCTGTCAAGCCAATTAGTAATGAATCTTCCAGTCACAAATTTTGGCAAAATAAATGTCTTGCGCATTACTAACCAGTCGTCCTTAATCAGAGGTCTCGGGTTTGAGTTCCCCTGAATACGAAATCGCTTTTGTTAGATAGTGCTTTATCTCCCAATATGAAACTTTCCGGTGCAAATCCAAATTTAATCGGACTCCAATGTGGACTTTCTAGCGCGAATTCCAATTTAATCGGCCTCTAATATGGTTACCGGATATCTCGTGCCTCGGAAGACAGTGAAACAGAAACATGTAAGGTAAGTGGTTGGTATAAAAGAGTGAGCGGACAACCTTTAGAAATATGATTTTTAAAATTAATTTATTAATGTTTTAACGACCGTTTAATAACAAATAATTCATAAATAAGTTTATTATTTAATAAAGTATTACAAAGCATTATCTAATTGTTATTTATTTTTAAAATAAAATTTAATTTTGTGACGGACTTATCTCTTTTAGTACATCACTATTTTTGATAGATTTAACTTTATTATAAATTTTAATTATTCCTATGTAGTATCATTTCTATTGAAGATGTGGTCACTGAAATATGCATACTTCTTTTTAGACATTTATAGAGTGAAATTTTCTGAAGATTTACTTCTATTGAATAACGCCTAAAAGAGTAGAACACACTATCTTTTTCTTTTGCTTTCCTATTTTATCCTTTGTAAAAGATTCAAAAAGTTACTTTTATGAATTTATAATGAATTAAGGAGATCATGGTGAAAGTTATTCAGAAAATAATATAAAATATAAATTATAAAAGAGTGTAGTATACGTTATGGTGCAAATTGCAAATTACTCTGAATGAGGTAGCTAGAAGTATGGTCCTCATCTATCATTACTAACATATTTTTATTTAATAGACACATTTCTAGTTTTTAACTTAAATAAAAAGAGTTAAGGTTGTTAGTCCAAAATGAGGAAAGTGAATAATTTGACAACTACTTTTTGTGAAAAAAATTCTTGAAAGGAGAAAAAATCAATTAGATCGAAAATAAGTCAGATTGTTTGTTATAATAGGTAAAGATAAATTAAATAATTGTAGAAGTTTGTACCAATGTAAGATTAAAAAAAAAATTACTGAACATTTCTCATGATAATTTTTACCATGTAACTCTAATATCAAAATTTTGAGGTTTCGCACAAAGACTAATAGTTGCTAGTATAACAAGGTTGAGTTGTCCGATGTAATGTACTTAATAGTTAATTATAAGGAAATGATAGTTTGAAATCAACAAGCGGGGATAGCTCAGTTGGGAGAGCGTCAGACTGAAGATCTGAAGGTCACGTGTTCGATCCACGTTCACCGCATAAAAATATATTGATTTTTTTTATAGTTTGACACTTGTTATTATTTGTTTGGAGGGGAGGAAAAAATATTAATATTGAATTTAACATTTTGGGGTTTTCATCAACTTGACACCTGTAATTACTGAGCTATTGGTTTAATTATTGATTTTGAGATTTTAGTTAATGATTAAATCGATAACCCAATAAAATTACATTAAGGTTACCTTTTTATCCTTAATTATATAATAATGGCTTAAGATTTTAAATACAAATTCTATTTTAATTATTTTTTTAACATTTTATGACAGTTGTCTTGGTGCTGCCATTTTCTTCCTGAAGGTTGATTTGGTAGAGTCCTTGTTTGAACTGTGGAACTGCCCTTGTTTTTCTTTTAAAGATTATACAATCACTTAATGAATCTGAATTAATTTACAACAAATTAAAGTCTTAATATCATTAATATGTTATTTAATAAAAAATTTCTGTTAAAATGAAATTTCATCATTAGTCCATCCATGTTCACTACTAATCGTCGTCCACCATTATGATCTATCACCAACCATAACTATCATCCTCATTTACAATCATTGTCAATTACCACAATCAATCATCATCACTACCGATCATCATTTATAATAAGCTAATAATCATCACGACTAATTATCAATACTACAACAACCACATATTACTATCATTAAGCACCATTCTATATTATCGACTACCGCTATACATCATTCATCATTACTATCGTGAGATATTATTATTATCCACCACAATTATCTACCATTGCCACAACATTGCCACCATCAACCAGCATCATTAATCACAACATGTAAACTATCATCCCCACTAGCTACTACATATCTACAACCACTGCTATCAACAAAAACCAACACAAACTATATCACTATAGCCGACATCCACAATCACCACAGTTGATCGTAGCCACCATCAATTACCATACATTTTTTAAAACATATATCAATATCATATCACTAATTAGTATTTTATATAAATTTTATATTTTTCACTTATTTTTTAAATAAGGCTCAGGAATATGTCTTTTTGATGAAAGGAAATTATTATTATAACAAAAGAATAGACGTATCTAATACATTTTGAGGAACCAACCCAACTTCATCCTATAAGAATAGATTTGGACAAAAATGGTAAAGACACATTTTAAACATTAATATTGAAAAAATAAAATATTTTTAATTATTAATTTTTAGCCCAAATATATAATTGGTTAATAATTGAGGTATATAAAACATGCCCCCTATTGTTGCAAAATTAGTCCAAATATGTTCTAATTCACTAACATGAAAAGCTTTCCAACATTGTGGCGGTCCTTCTTTCAACATAATATCATACATATTATTATAAGATTAAGCAAGGTTGTCTTTTACTATAAGTAAATCATTGAATTTTATGATATTACAATTAACATGTTAAACGAGTATTATGAGTGAGTGCTTCTTTTTGAAAGGATTTTTCAGTTTTCAATAATAAATTTTGAATCGATATACATATATTTATTATTGTTGAACTTTATATAACTAAGACATTGCTATGAATAGTTCGTAATATCCATCACAAGCAACAAGTCAAGACGTAAAGGGAGGTTAGTCTCTATGTCCTCTTCTATTTAGTTGTTAAAATTATAGAGCGGGGACATTTTGAAAAAAGAAAAAGAAAAAAAACCTAGCTCATTGGTCTTGGAAAAAAAGAAGTCAAGACGTATCAATGAGCTAGCTGGGAGAAGTATGGCCTGTATACAATTGTGTACCCCATCCTATCAAGAGAAAATAGTGTAATCTTACTTACCCTCTAACGTGATTTGAAATTTTAATTTATTGATTGATGATGAAAGTGCTCAACCACTTGAGCAAGTTGTATTTTTCCAATTGTGTACTTATTTATATGATACATTTTACGTAGTCAAATGTTGAAAAAAATTAAATAAACGATCTTAATTATGTAATCTTTATTTAGATTCTAATATATTAAGATGTTTATATTCAGATTATAATGTCATAATCTTAATATTTAAATCTGATACATATTTACGTACGTCTTGATCTTAATAAAAAAAAAATTAAATAAACGATCTTAATTATGTAATCTTTATTTAGATTCTAATATATTAAGATGTTTATATTCAGATTATAATGTCATAATCTTAATATTTAAATCTGTATTTATATTTAGACGTCTTGATCTTAATAAAATCAAATGAAACGTAACAATAACTCGCATCAAATAAGTATGAGTGAAAAAAAGCCACTTATCTTCTTGTTAATAAATAATCAAATACGCAACTAAACTTTGAGAAATGGACTAAGTATATCATCAGTCATTCGTTAATAGTTGGGGTAAAATATGCCACTTGCTACAGTAACAAAATTGGTTCAAAACTTCAAATATGCCTTAATTCATGAACGACAAAAGCGTTTCAACATATATATTGGTTCAAAACTTCAAATTGCCTCCTTTAAGACTAAAAACCTCTCATTGTATATATTGTCTCGATCACATAAACTCAAATTAATGACGACCTCAACGAACCCTCAAATAATCCCTAAAAGAACTCAAATAATGAACAATAGCACCACCAAATTGAATTTCACCTTTCAAAAAAAAAATCTCTGTGTTTGGAAAGATTCTCCGATCCATTTATGAATAAAGGCATTTGTGGACCAATTTTGTAATGTAGGAGCATAGTTTATCCCAACTCTATATATTGACTAATGATATATTTGTACGGATCATTATTCAAAGTTCGATAACATATTTTAATTTTTTTCCCTGAAACACTAACAAGCTACTAAAGTGACAAAATTCCACAACTTATTTTGTGAACATTATTTTTTACAAACGCGGCTTCTTGATTATCAAGAGTATGAGATAAGCTACTCCATGACTTCTCAAAACACATTTAAGAATTAAGATTACATAATTTAAAGGATAGTTTTAATATATACTTTTATTTCATATAAAAATTACTAAATTATAAAGTCTTATCTAAAATTTTAACTTTCGTGTTCAATCAAACGAAGACACATAAAATGAAACAAAGAGAGTAAATATTATTCTCGAACAAGTGAGTAAAACAAACTTAGCTGGGTTAACAAATGAACAATTAAGGCTAAATTTGAGCAAATCAAGATGGTTGAATCAATAAATAAGTCATTGCCGCTTAAAGCATATCTAGGATAAGATGAACAAAACCAAAATGAATTAAATAATGAGTCATATCCCAATCTGATCAACTTGACTCATCATTTTTTCAAGTTTCAAACTCACATTCTATAGGAATTGTTTTGTTTTGTTTGCCCATTTGATTTTTACATTTATTTGTTGTTATTGGTGTTATTTAATTTTTAGTAAATGAGAATAGTATTAGATATCTGATATGGTAATTTGTTTTGCTTGATATTTGATTCTTTCATACATTTGATTTTGTAAATGGGAAGTTAATAGTACCTTACAACACCATAACTTTCTCAATATATCCTCAATTACTATTATGCTTAATTTCTTCTTTACTATATATGGCTAATTTACTTTCATAATTCTCGTTACCAATATATATATATATATATTTCCATAATTCTATGTCATTGATGATCATGCATTTCTATACTCGAGGAATTTTCTATTCATTTTGTAGGTAGCCAAAAGATCCTAATTCCTAACCATATGCTATATTTGATTTTTTTTTTAATTACAAAATTCACATATAATGATTTTTATCTTATAGTGAACCTATAGCCATGTATTTCTCACATACTTTTTTTGTCAAATAATATTGTATAGAATGTTTAAAAACATGAAAGATGGTTGAGTCATAAACGATGTTGAATTGTGTGTTTGAATATTATTGAATTCGAAAAACAAGTTACTAGTTTTAGCAAAAAAATATTTATTTGAGCTTCATACAAAAATATCTAAAATTCAATCAGTTATATATCCTGACCTTAAAAAAAATGTCTGAAGTTTATTCTAACCCGATTAGATAATACCAAGATTGTTAAGGCAATAGAGACGTTACAATTAACAACGCCATGTACAAAATGGAGGTTCCAAATAAATTTGTTTGAAGTTATTTTTAAAAACAGATAAATTTATAAAGAAAAGTAATTTGAGATAAATTAAATGACGATTTCAAAACAGATATTTATGGACTCCGCCCATCAAAATCCCTCTTGCTCAAATTCATTACAACTTGATGGAGTTTGAGCAAAGTTTTGTCATGCCTAGATGCAGTTGACCAAACCACTAGGCAATAGCTAGCTAGGTTTCCCTACCTCCCCCCTCAATGGAGCAGGAGATCTTTGATTTTTCTAAATAAATTTCTAATCACATTATATTATAAGTTAAAAAACTACACGTACTTTACTGACCACATGAAATGTAATTAAACTTCTTTAATTAAATCTTTCATACTAATAATGATATAACAATTGTTCTTTTGGAGTTTATTGCTCACGGTTTTGGCTTTTACAAGTTCAGCTCTATATTATATAAAAAATTAACTATATGATCCGAAATTCCGAATTAATTTTAGTTCTAATGTAAGATTATTTATAGTGGGTAAGAAAATAACTCACTTTTTGTATGAAACGTGCGTGACATTCTATCTGGTACAAAACGTATTTTTTTACTTTTAGGGTGTGTCTAGTTGAAAGGAAAATATTGTTTTCCACGGAAAATATTTTCCTTAAAAATAAGTGATTTTCTTACTTATATTATGATATTTGGTTAGTTAGATGAAAATATGATCCAATTTTTTTCGAGATAAATCTAGACAAATACTATGACACGCGATGCAGACCCCACTCTTTAACACAAATCCAAAATCCTATCCACACTCCCACCCAAGATCCAACCTGGCCCCAACACTGAATTAAGAAACAACCCTTAACCCTAGCATGATCCAGGATCAACCTTGACCCTGAGTTGGGGTTGGGGTGGGGGTCGGAATCGAATCTCGTGTTGAGGTCAGGTTTGGGAGTCAAGGGGTCGAGTCCCGAATCAATATTCGGTAGTTAGATCTTGAGGTTGGAGTGATGAGGAGTCAAGTCCCGGGTTGCATCGGGGTCGAGGTTGGAGGTTAAAGCCAGGTCATGGTTATGAGTCGGGTCTTGGGTCAGAATCGAGGTCAGGTCAGAATGAGGTTCTGGAGTTGGGTCTTGGGTTGGAGTTGGGTCAGGGTTGTGTTTCGAATCGAGGTCGGGAGTTGAGTCCCAGGTTGGAGTGTTGGTGTTGGGGTCAAGAGTCGGGAGTTAGGTCCTAGGTTGAGGTCGGAGGTATGGCCCCCATTCAGGATTGGGATTGAGATTAGGAATTGGGTCTTGGATCGGGTCCCTAGCGCGAGGTCAAATCTCAGATAGGGGTCAGGAGTTTGGTCCCAAGGTAGGGTGGAATCGGTTCCTGGGTCGAATCGGGTGGTGAGGTTGAAAGAGAGATTTTGAAAATTATTTCCTTATTTTTTTTTATATAGAAAAGTCATTTTCTTATATTAGAGAAAAATAAATTTGTTTGAACAGTATTTTCTCAAGAATATTTACGTACCCCACACACTTTACTTTCAAAAGTCGCATTTGATTCTCTCTGTATATTTTACAAGTCAAATTTACCCTTTGGTGTTTTCTTATAAATAGAGGCTCTAATATATGAACAATACAAATCTCTCTAGTTTAAGAAAATGGCCAAGTCTTCTCCTGAATCCCCAATAGCCAAAACATTTTTCTCTTTTTTCCTTTCTTTATTTTTCTTATTCATAATCTTCTCCTCAGCCACTGCGACGATTCACAATAATGATAGAAGGTATGCTAATTTTTATTCCGTTGTGAGTTTGCACATTGAATGTCTTACAATTGTTTCATTTTGAAAGACGACAACAACGATGAGTCAGGGAGGTGTAGGTGTACGCAGTACGCATACCTTATTTTTACCTTATTCATTTTTATTTTTTTACTTTAATACTAATATCTATTTTAACTTATTTTTGTAGGCTTGAAGGTAAGGTAGCAATAATAACTGGTGGAGCTAGTGGCATAGGAGCAGCCACAGCTAAACTTTTTGTTCAACAAGGTGCAAAAGTTGTAATGGCTGACATTCAGGACAATCTTGGAACTTCTGTAGCACAAAAAATTGGCAATAAGCAAACAATTATATATGTCCATTGTGATGTCTCGATAGAATCGGACGTCAAAAATGTTGTTAATACAACAATTGCAAAATTTGGTAAGCTTGACATAATGTTTAGTAACGCTGGTGTGTTGGGCAATCCATTTACCAGCATCCAAGATGTAGATTACTACATGATTAAGAAAATATTTGATGTAAACGTTGTTGGAGGGTTCTTTTGCGCGAAACATGCTGCTAGGGTGATGATTCCGAAGAAGAAAGGTGTCATTATTTTCACAACAAGTATAGTGGCGACGTTTTATAGTGATTTGGTTCACATCTATACCGCTTCAAAGAATGCACTTTTGGGACTTACAAAGAATGTTGGAATCGAATTAGCAAAATACGGAATAAGAGTTAATAGTGTTTCTCCTTATGCAATTAGCACACCATTGATGTTAAATGGATTTAAAGTAAACAAAGAAATGGCTGATAAATGGTTTATAGAAGCTGGAAATTTGAAAGGAGTTTTACTAAGTGTTGAAGATGTGGCAAATGGAGTGTCGTATTTGGCAAGTGATGAATCTAGATATGCAAGTGGACTAAATCTTATTCTTGATGGTGGTTATACCACTACAAATGTGGCTTTATCTGAGGTCTACAAGAGATTGTTCACCAACAAAACAATGTAATATTATTATCAAAGTAGGAATAATAAATAAAGATAGACCAACTTATATATGGTGAAATTCAAATGATCATTAACCAGATCATTTGACTAGGAGAATTATGTATTTATATTTTTTAAGTATATATGGTTAAAATATTTTTTAAGTATATATAGTAGATGTCGAACCCCCTTCAGCTACTTCGTGTGTCTATTTCTACAAATTTTGAACTCCCTTATTAAAAATCCTGACTCCGCCACTGCTTGTCAGTACTATTTTTTATATATATATAACCACTCCAAATTAAAATTAAGCTAAAATATATAGTTAACCTCCTACACACACTTATTTGTGTGATCAATTATTATGTCTAGCCAAAACTTTGTTCGTCCAATTTTTGACAATCCCTTTTTCAACATTGAAGAATTACCAGGTGACACAATTAAACGTAAACCTGAACCCCTCATACAAGCCAATTCTGATCCCAATGGTACTTCCTTAGTCATTTCTAAGGACGTAGACCTTGGCATCAACAAAAAAACATGGCTACGAATCTACGTTCCACGACGAATAATTGCAAATCATGATGGCGATAAATTGCCTGTTATTTTCTACTATCATTCATGGCGGAGGCTTTGTCTTCTTTCATGCTAATAGTTATGGTTGGGATCCTTTTTGTCAGGGACTTGCTGAGAAACTTGGCGCGATGGTTATCGCCCTTGAATATCGTTTGGCCCCGGAAAATCGACTTCCTGCAGCTTACGATGATGCCATAGACGGGTTATATTGGATTAAATCAACTCAAGATGAATGGATTCGAAATTATTCGGATTTGAGTAACGTTTATCTTTTCGGATCCAGTGTTGGTGGAAACATGGCTTGCCATGCAGGTACTTAGAGATATTTGGATTTAAGATTTAAAGTTGATGTGTTCAATTCTGTATATATTTATGTTCATTATACTTACTCCCTCTGTCCCAATTGAAGTATCTTAGTTTGATTGTTGAATTTTATCGTCTTAAATTAAAGATATGTATAGTATTTTCAAACTCGTTCTCGTAAAATGTTGGAATTAAGAAAACTTACTAAATATAGAAAAAAACATTCTTTTTGGGATAGATGGGTATCATTTACTCCCTATTCTCAATTTATAATATGATTTGTTTTTCTTTTTAGTCGGTCCAAAAGAGAATGACACATTTCCTTTATTTGATAAATATTTAACAACATTACCCATGTTGAGTCCACTCATTTGGCTAAAAGTTTACAAAGGTGTACTCTTTTTAAAGGTAATTTTGAAATATTGCAAAGTCTTCTTATGTTTCTTAAACTCCGTACCAGTCAAATCATACATCAAATAAATTGGGACGAAAAGAGTAACAAGGAGATAAGCTAGAGCTTCCATTAGAGTCAATCCCTTCTATTAACCCGTCCAAATTGAAACGAATTGAAGTAGTTATGATTTTATGAGCTAATTTTGTCACCCTTGCCTACAGGATTACGCGTAGCATCTTCATCATACAAAGAACTAGAGCCAGTGAAGATCAAAGGGCTAATTTTGCATCAACCATATTTTAGTGGAAAAAAACAGGACAGAATACTCCAATCCATTTCTTAACAGAGGATCAAAGCATTTAGATGATATGGTCACACGAGGCTGGGAGATCCTAGTAACCGGTGTCTCTGAAGATCCTCTAGTTGATGCCGCGCGCAACTTTGCTAATTTTGTAGAAGAGAAAGGTGTAAAAACTTTCAAGCTCTTTGGAGATGGTTATCATGTTGTTGAGTTGTTTGAGCCATCAATGGCTGCAGTCTTATTTGATGCCACTAGAGATTTCATATGTGCTACTAAAAATTAAAAATATTGAGTTTGTTTTGTCTTATTTCCTTTTGTGCAAATAAGAGAGGAGGGTATGCATTCCTTTGTGTGTGAGATTACTTTTAAGTTGTTGTATTTTTCTCAATAAAAGTTTTTGGGGTTGTTAGTCCTAATGTCTATTTCTTATCCGCAATTTGTATTTCGCAATGTTGATGACAACCTTCTCTATGTAAATTTGTAAGTTTACCTAAAAAGACATAATACATAAATGTGTCCTTTAATTTGGTCTCAGCTGATATCTATTTCTTCCATTTTTGGGTCTGCACAAGTAGACACTTAAATTTGTACAAAGTTGAACAAGTAGACACACTTTAAATTTTATACATATCCAGGTCTTTAATTTAACTTTTATACGTAAGTTAAATTAAAGAGCAAGTTAATATCACTTGAGGTCATTATCCTATTGAAAAACCTCCTATTTAACCTAATATCGGACTTGTAAAAACCTCTTTGTTTGCTAAATAAATATTCGAAAATTTCTTTATGAGCTTAATAAATCTCTTTATCTATCAAAAAATGATAAATAATTTAAGTAGAGTGGGTTTGAAATAAAAAGACAAAAATAATAGCCCGTGTAGCTATGATCCGAGGTGGAATATAGGAACATCCCAGCTCACGGGGTCATCCTTAATTGCAATAGTCTATTTTTAATCTAGTTATTTTTGGTTAGGATGTGGTTTGATTTTTATCCCCCAAATAGGCCTTTATTAAGGATTAGCTATCACGATTTGAGTCTATACCCCAGCCAAGACAATGTATCTAGAACCATGAATGATCGCGGGCTAACCCTTGACTTAACATATCAGGCATATTATATAAACTATTGCAAACACTGAAACATATGCTTAATAAAGAATTCAAAAAACTCCATGAGGCTACATTACTAATGTATGAATAAAGTCTCTACTAAATTAGAATGAAAATATAATTAAGTCTCCTGGGACATGGTCCCCAGCTACCTCAAAACAAAGACAATATAAGGAAAAGAGTTGACAGTCTAAAACAACGTAGTCCCTAAATGCGAAGGGCTCACCAAAAACTAACTGGGAGTGTTACAACCTTACTAGCCATGAATCTGAGTGCGAATACCAAAATCTACATCATAAAAGGATGCAGCCCAGAGAAATGTATGCGTCAGTACGTGACATGTACTGAGTAATTAAGGAAGGACACTAGCATAATCAATTAAAAAATCATGAACTAGAAAGTGAAATAAGATTTCCAAGATCATATGTATAATAAAAGTGTCGAAGAGAAAATAGTTAGAGTCCACGACCAAGTATCATAAAAATCTTTTTTCAAAAGTACATTTACATATAGTTAAGTCTTTTTCACTAGTCTTACATAATCATATAAATAAAATAGCATACTTAAAATGAACCATATAGACCTAAAAACATATCATAAAATTTACATAATTGGGAAGTTTCGTTTAACCGACATACACCATGTGAGCTCATAATGTCCAACAACTAACCTAGTTGGGAGGGGCACACTTTTATTAGTTAATGATATTCTCAACACGCCTCCTCATGTGCGGGCCTGATTTATTTTCATGGGCCAAACACATGAAAATTCTTTTTTAATTTGGGTGGAGGTGAGAATCGATCTCAGGACCTCTGCTTGCTCTGATATCATGTTGAAGTGTATGATCATCTCATCTAAAAACTTAAGCTGTTAGAGAGAGAACACTTTTATTGATTAATGATATTCTCAACACCCTATACCTTGCTAGAGTATAAGACCATATCATATCTATTTGGATCCACTAGTCTGAGCCTCTCAGGGCTAATAGGTCAACCTACAAGACGGTAAAACATAATCCTACGATGACACATAGTTATGGGACTTGAGTTTTTTAAACCCGCATCCTCTCGGTACTAAATAGTCCTCCCAAAACAACATATATTTATATAATGCTCATAGATATGAAAATCACTTATCTGTTTGAATCATATACGAGACTAAGCTCAAAAGTCATATCTAAAGTAACCTGAATTTATATCATACGTAGTCTTCATACTTAAAAGTCATAAATATTTTAAGAAACTATGGAAATCATGCTAAATCAGTAAAATAATGTTTTTAAAATCAAAGTGAAACGATGAAAATATGAATTAATGAAGAATATTATAAGTTCATAAAAAGCCCAAGCTTTGCTTCTAACATTTTTGAAGAATTCTTGAAAAAATCAAAATACTTTAGGCATGAGAGTGAAGGAATACTCTCATTGAAGTCTTACATACCTGAGAAAACAAAGCTCGAAAGAAGAACTTGCTTGGAAGAATGGGAAAAGACAATAGAAACCCCAGTTAAAAAGTTGCCGGAAATCTTCCACAAGATCATTTACAATCCGTGATTTGATTATGGGCCGTAAATCCCATCCGTGGAAGTTAGACTAAAATTTTAAGTTTCAGAAGTTCATTCTACAGGCCCAAATTACGACCTGTAAATGAGTCCTTAAGAATTAGACCCAAAAAATGACTTTCAAAAGTTTTTCCACGAGTTGACAGTACGACCCCTAGTTCAATCTACAACCCGTAGATGAGGTTATAAGTCACTAACTCTGAAAATTCTGATGTGGTAGTCTCTGATAAAACGGTCATAACATTTTACTCCGAACTTGAAATGATGCAAACTTGGTGGCGTTGGAAAGATGACCCATAGACCTTTAATTTGATAGGTCATGAACTATATAATTCATTATATATATTCTGAAAGATATGATCGTTTGAAGTTGACCCTTACATGAACTAATGCGAAAACTTAGACGATAGGAATGCTTTGAACTTGGCTTGATGTTTGAGGTACCTTATGACCCTATAATACATCTGATACACTTACTACACCTAGTAAAGGACCTTAACATATATATGTACAACTTAGAAATCATCGAGTTTGGACTTATACGCATACGGAGGATGGTTTGAATCTTTGCTAAGAAGTTGTGAGACGTTACATTAGCACATAAGTACTACTATTACAGCTAGAGAAGAATAAAGTTTCAATTATTTCATTTACATTATTTTTTAAGCTTAGAAAATTTATTACATACTACTTCAGAAATAATTTTGTTATACATAAAGCCTCTGAAATTTGACTGCTATATGCAAAGCAAGGTTGAAAAGAGTTCTGATATCATAAAGCTTGATGTGTGAGAGGCCTATTTAATGTTAAGTTGATAACCGTTGGTTAGTTGCATTGCTAAGTGTTTGCTCTGCAATATTGTCATTGCTACACTAAAGTGGATAGATCTAAAATGCTAAAAATAGTTCTCTACTCTCACCAATGCCAACTAATTTGTCACTTTCCTTAAAGAAAAAAGAAAAAAAACATCTATATTAATTTGGATTATAGAAGCATTTTCGTTTGTAATATTATCATAGAGTATATTACAAACTCTAGAGTGATAATAAAATACCTAGTTCTTTCTAGTTTTTATTTTCTTCATACTTGTTAATTAGTAGAGGTTCGATTCTACATTAGAATTTGGTAAGCTAAGGCCTAGCTCCCCTTGCTTATCGTGAGTTTTTATTTTTATTTTTTAATAAAACGCCGCTAGACACTCTGTCTAGATGGGTACCGTCCAGCTGTGGACCTAAAATTTGAATTAAAAAAAACTAACGATATAAAATATATATAGTTCCAATGGAATATATATAACTCTGCCTAGTGGTATAAATTTGCCCAAAAAAAACACCATCTATATTAAATTTGACATTACCATGGCTAGGTTCTTATCTAGAAAACCTGTTTTCAAATAAGTACTACTTTATAGAGCTTATCCCCAAGACATCATCAAATTGACATTTGACAAAGGTTTTTGGCAGTATTTTTTTGTCTTTTGAAAAAACAATTTACATATTTTAGAGAATTGGGATATTTGATCAAGTTTTGTAAGAATTTTTCTGAGAATTTCTTAAAAATATATAACACAACCCAATATATTACATTTATATAGCCATAATTTTAGTTTACACCAGTATAGTCAGTTTTTTTTTGGGCAGTGATTATATATATATACAATATAGAATATTATTTACACTTACCATATGCGTTGATAGTGTATCAACTTTACATAAATGTGTATAATAATGTGTAAGAGGTGTTTGTATACACTTTTACACTGACACAAAATTATACAGATAGGGTTTCATCTCCTATAAATTTCAATCACAAAACTTCATTTAAAATAGATTAAATTTTCATTGAATAGCTTCAAATTTTAATCATAACTTCAAAATGACATCTCCAACGAACCTCAATCATCAATTTGTTAAAAATTTCAAAAAATCACAAAATTTATTTATGAGTTTTTAAGATTGAACCCCCAAAAACGAAATTCTTCAATTTTTTCCAGTTAATTCACCCAACAATGGAGTTCTTCACTTCTTTTTTTTTTGGGTAAAATCTATTTTTTCCTGACCATCCTTCTGACCCACCGTCAAAAATGCATTTAAACCTACTTTTTAACACTACTTAATTTAAAAAAAATACATAATAAGAAAGAGTAATTTAGTAAATTATACTAGGTATAATATTAATTTTTTAATGAAAAAGGGCAAAAATATGTAAAAATATCTCACTTTTTCTTATTTCTATTAGAGAAATCATTTTTCTTATTTTATGAAACTTTTTTTTTATGGAAAGTATCTTTCAAATTATGACCAATCAAAGATTAAATAAATATTTTCTGCATGTCTTTAAACAAGTATTTTTCTCACTTTGGCTTTGTTGTTTTCTTATAAATAGAGGCTCTAATATGCATAACACATAGCTCTCAAGCTTGAGAAAATGGCCTCCTCTTCTCTTCAATCTCCAATAGCCAAAAAGTTATTTTCTTTCTTTTAATTTCCTAATTTATAATCTTTATTTTTTCTATACTAAATGATAGTACTAATCTCTATTTGAACTTATTTTGCAGGCTAGAAGGTAAAGTAGCACTTATAACTGGTGGAGCTAGTGGCATAGGAGCAGTCACAGCTAAACTTTTTGTTCAACATGGTGCAAAGGTAACAATTGCAGATATTCAAGACGATCTCGGAAATTCATTAGTAAAAGAAATTGGCACTGAACACATAATGTTTGCTCATTGTAATGTTTCAATTGAATCTGAGGTTAAAAATGTTGTAGATACAACAATTGCCAAATTTGGTAAGCTCGACATAATGTTCAGTAACGCTGGTATAGTTGGTAAGCCAAATTCCAGCATCCTAGAGGTAGATTACGAAACAATTAAGAATGTGTTTGATGTAAACGTTGTTGGTGCCATCTTTTGCGCGAAACATGCTGCTAGAGTGATGATTCCGGCCAAAACAAAAGGTTCCATTATATTCACAGCAAGTGTCCTGACAGCAGCTTATGGTGATGCGCCACACTCCTATGTGGCGTCAAAGAATGCAGTTTTGGGACTTTCAAAGAATGTTGGAGTCGAATTAGGAAAATACGGAATAAGAGTTAATTGTGTTTCTCCTTATGTAATTGGCACACCAATGGTGTTGGATGCACTTGGGAATATCCTTGATAGACAAATGGCTGATGAATTATTTGCACAAGGAGGGACTTTGGAAGGAGCTTTATTAGATGAACAAGATGTGGCAAATGGAGTGTTGTATTTGGCAAGTGATGATTCCAAATATGTGAGTGGTTTGAATCTAATTATTGATGGTGGTTTTAGCACTACTAATTTGGCTATAGCTGAGGTCTACAAGAAATTATTTCCATCAACTAGCAACAAAACAGTGTAATCATAAAGTAGTACAACATCCCTTTTAGTTCTTAAATGTCGAGTTAGTGAAATATATGTATAAGTTGTTTGAGTTTAATTTGTGTTGGTCTAGTTATTGAGTTTGTTTCAACTTTAAATGTGTACCAATCTAGTTTTTCACAATCAATCAAAACATATTGAGATTGATTATCATTTTGTTCATGAGAAAGTTGAGGCTTATTGTCTATTTGCTAAGTTCTGATTGCAAGATCAATATGAGGATATCTTCACAAAGGCACTTGGCTCATCTCTTTTTATTCATTTCCGCGACAAGCTCAATATAATGTGTACACACTACCATTGATCTTGTACGGGGATATTATATTAATGATAAACAATTGTAGTCTTATCACTATATTTTGAAATATTATTTGAATGTTAGTTAGCTAGTATTAATTAAGAGATTTAATCTCATGTATACTTTATCTCATGTATTTCAAACCTGATGTAAATACTATATATTGTTAGCCCATATGTTTGGGCTGCTTTGTTATTAGGCCCATATGTTTAGGTCATTCTCTTAGTTAGATTTTTCTATATAATCTCCTACTTCCTTTGTATTTAGATAAGCCTTCAGATTATAATGAAACTCTATTCTCTTGTTCTCAAAAGCATCTTCTATTCATAACATGGTATCAAGAGCTAAAGTGATCCATGCTCTTTGATTTGTTTGTTGAAGATTTTGTAGCAGTCACTTACTGTGCGGATCGAACTCCGCGGTGAGTTCGCTGGGGGGTATGGGGGGCAGGGCGCCCCCGTTTGGGGTTCGGGGCGGAGCCCCGATTTTTTTTAAAATTTTTTTTTTAGTTCTCGATTTGCTGCTTCCGCTACTGTCTTCGTTTGCTGCCACTGCTGGGTTCTCGATTTGTTTTCGTTTACTGCTACTGCTATTCGTTTGGATTGGGTTCTTGATTTGCTGCTTCCGATCTAGGGTTCTTCGTTTGATGCTATTGCTGTTCGTTTGGATTGAGTCATTGTTTTCTTCCGTTGCTGCTGCTGCTGTTTGTTGGATTGGTTCGACCTAGGTATTTTACTTTTTGCTTTGGAATTGTTTGTGTCTTGCTGTCTTTGCCATCCCTTTTGACAATATGACTGGAAAGGATGATTCTCTCCAGTCCATTAGTACTCAATTAGATGGTAAAAACTATGCATATTGGAGTTATGTCATGAAAAATTTTCTTCGTGGGAAGAATATGTGGGGCTATGTCACTGGAGTTAAAGCCAAACCTACGGATGATAAGGTTGAGAATTTTGCACTGTTGGTCGACTCATGGGAAACTGATAACTCCAAGGTTATCACTTGGATCAACAACTCTGTAACTCAGTCAATTGGTATACAATTGGCTAAGTATGACACCGCAAAGGAAGTTTGGGATCATTTGGAGAGACTGTATACTCAGTCTAATTTTGCTAAGCAGTACCAGTTGGAATATGATATTCGTGCTCTTCAACAGAATGATATGTGTATTCAAGACTTCTATGCTGCCATGTCGGATTTGTGGGATCAATTGGCCCTTACTGAATCTGCAGATTTAAAAGGTTTTGCGCCATACATTGCTAGGAGGGAAGGACAGCGGCTGGTTCAGTTTTTAATGGCATTACGTTCTGATTTTGAAGGACTGCGTGGAACGATCCTTCATCGATCTCCCCTCCCAACAGTTGATTCAGTTGTTCATGAACTGATTGCAGAAGAGACTCGTATTAAGTCTCAAGTCGATAAAGGGTCTAAAGCAACTACTACCCCTGCCGTGTTTGCTGTTTCAACGGATCAGTCTAGACTACCACGTTCTCAGACTTCAAATCAATCTAGACAATCTCCTAAAGTTGCATTTGATGAGTGTGCATTCTGCAAACAGAAAAATCATTGGAAGGCTCAGTGCCCGCTATTGCTGAACAAGGCTAAACAGGCTCAATCTGGGCAGCAGCAGAAGTATGGGCAAGCAGAAGTCTTGGAAGTCTCAGTCCCAATCCTCTGGTGCTCTTCCATGGTCACCTCATCCTCCACAGTGGAGGGCTGCTGCTGCTGCTGCACCATCTGAGTCTGTTAGCACTATGCCACCCTCTGCGTTGGATCCCCAGGTTTTCGAACAGTTCAGACAGTTTTTGGCTTCTAATCCTAGTGCCATGTCAGCATCTATGTCTCATTCAGGTCCTGCTACTTCTAGTACCTCAGGTATTCCTTCATCCCTGTGGATTTTGGATTCTGGTGCGTCTCATCATATGTCACCCTATTTGTCGTCGTTTGGTTCTTTGTCACCCATTTCACCAATCTATGTTATGTCTGCTAGTGCTGCATCTATGACAGTCGAGGGTGTGGGTTCTGTCACTACTCCTCACATTGTTCTCTCTGATGTTTATTACATTCCCAAACTTGCTTTGAATCTTGCTTCGGTCAGTCAGTTGTGTAAGGCTGGTAATTGGGTGCTCTTTTCTGATTCTGTTTGTGTTGTACAGAACCAACACACTCAGAAGGTGATTGGGATTGGCCGTAGGTTGGGGGAACTATATGTCTTGGAGATTCTCAAAGTGTCTGCTGTTGCTGCCTCTAGTATTGATTTGTCTTCGTTTCGTTTGAGTCCTTTGTCTTCTCAGTTTTATCTTTGGCATTCCCGTTTGGGACATGTGTCAGTGTCACGTTTGCGTTTTTTAGCCTCTACTGGTGCTTTGGGTCATTTGAACACTTGTGATATTTCAGATTGTAGTGGTTGTAAACTGGCCAAATTCTCTGCTTTACCGTTTAATAAAAGTGTGTCTTATTCTGTTGCTCCTTTTGATATTATTCATTCTGATGTGTGGGGCCCATCGCCAGTATCCACTAAGGGTGGCTCGACCTATTATGTTTCGTTTATAGATGACTATACTCGTTATACCTGGGTTTATCTTATGAAACGCAGATCAGATTTCTTTGGCATTTACAGCAACTTTAGAGCCCTTGTTAAAACGCAACATTCAGCTGTGATAAAGTGTTTTAGGTGTGACTTAGGGGGTGAATATACCTCTAATGATTTCACTCAGTTACTGGCCTCTGATGGTACCATACACCAGTCATCTTGTACCGACACTCCTGAGCAGAATGGTGTTGCCAAAAGGAAACACCGCCATATTGTTGAGACAGCACGCTCTTTGCTCTTATCTGCAGAGGTTCCTAGTATTTTTTGGGGAGAAGCAGTCCTAACTGCTGTATATGTGATTAATCATATCCCTACTGCATTGACTTCAGGGATGTCTCCATTCGAGAAATTATATGGTCACCTACCAGATTATTCTGCATTACGAGTTTTTGGATGTACTTGCTTTGTGCTTCGTCCTCATGTTGAACGAAATAAGCTGGGGCCAAAATCAGCTATATGTGTGTTTTTGGGGTATGGTGCTGGACAAAAAGGATATCGTTGCTATGACCCTGTTAGTCAGAAATTATATGTCTCACGTCATGTCACTTTTTTGGAACATATTCCTTTCTATTCGGTTCCAGCTAAATCCCATGATGTAATGAAATCAGATCTTCGGCATATTGATCCCTTTGGCGTTGACATGGAGGTTCCAGTTCCAGATTCATCCTTGCCACCTGATAGTGCTTCAGATCCGTCTGTACCTGAGTCTGCTCCTTTGATTGTTGAGACTGGAGACCCACCACCTCTGAGGAGGTCTACTCGTCCCTCTAAGTCCACCAAACTACCTGATTTCGCTTACTCTGCATACTCAGACTCATTTGCTACCTTTATTGCAAACATACATCATTTGTCTGAGCCTGAGTCGTATCGAGAGGCTGTGACTGATCCTCTTTGGCAGAATGCTATGGCTGAGGAACTTGCTGCTCTTTATCAGACACATACATGGGATTTGGTTACCCTACCACCAGGTAAACATACGATTGGCTGTCGATGGGTGTATAAGATAAAAACAAAGTCTGATGGGTCTGTTGAGCGATACAAGGCCAGACTTGTGGCAAAAGGGTACTCACAAAAATATGGTATGGACTATGAGGAGACTTTTGCCCCGGTGGCAAAGATGACGACTGTTCGCACTATTATTGCTATTGCATCCGTTCGACAGTGGAAGATATTTCAAATGGATGTAAAGAATGCATTTTTGAATGGTGATCTCCATGATGAAGTTTATATGACTCCTCCCCCAGGTATTGACCACCAGCCGGGTGAAGTTTGTCGGCTTCGAAAAGCTTTATATGGTCTCAAGCAAACCCCTCGTGCTTGGTTTGAGAAATTCTCCACTGTGATTACTTCTCTTGGATTTGTCCCGAGTAATCATGATTCGGCATTGTTTGTTAGATGTACGAGTGCAGGGAGAATTCTTTTGTCCTTATATGTAGATGATATGGTTATTACTGGTGATGATCATGGTGGTATTGAGTCATTGAAGCGTGATTTGGCTCATCGGTTTGCTATGAAGGACTTGGGCTTGCTACGTTATTTTTTGGGTATTGAGGTGGCTCAGTCAAAGAAAGGGTATCTTCTTTCTCAGACTAAATATATATCTGACTTGTTCAAACGGGCGCGCCTTTCTGATAACAGGACTGTAGATACTCCCCTTGAAACCAATGCACGGTACTCTCCTAGTGATGGTGTTCCATTATCAGATCCGAGTATTTATCGGACGGTTGTAGGTAGTTTGGTTTATCTTACCGTTACTCGCCCGGATATAGCTCATGCAGTTCATGTTGTAAGCCAGTTTGTTACTGCTTCTACTTCTGCTCACTGGGGAGCTGTACTTCGTATTCTGAGATATCTTCGTGGCACTCAGTTTCAGAACCTCTTGTTTCCCTCGACGTCATCTCTCGAGTTGCGAGCCTATAGTGATGCTGATTGGGATGGCGATCGCAATGATCGTAAATCCACCACTGGTTTTTGTGTGTTTCTTGGAGACTCTTTAATCTCATGGAAGAGCAAGAAACAGGATGTTGTCTCTAGATCTTCCACGGAGGCTGAGTATCGTGCTATGGCTGTGACTACATGTGAGATTGTTTGGTTACGTTGGCTTCTTGCAGATATGGGGGTTCACATTTCTATGCCTACTCCCTTGCATTGTGATAACAAAAGTGCAGTACAAATTGCAAAGAATTCTGTTTTCCATGAGCGGACGAAGCACATTGAAATTGATTGTCACTTCACCCGTCATCATTTACAGCTCGGGACCATATCGCTTCCTTTTGTTCCATCATCCTTACAGATTGCTGATCTCTTTACGAAGGCACAGTCGGCATCTCGGTTTCGTTTTTTGTGTGACAAACTCTCAATGCTCATTGCTATTGCATTGTGAGTTTGAGGGGGGATGTTAGCCCATATGTTTGGGCTGCTTTGTTATTAGGCCCATATGTTTGGGCTGTTTTGTATTTAAGCCATTCTCTTAGTTAGGTTTTTCTATATAATCTCCTACTTCCTTTGTATTTAGATAAGCCTTCAGATTATAATGAAACTCTATTCTCTTGTTCTCAAAAGCATCTTCTATTCATAACATATATGTGTGTGGGGCAGATACTCTCAAATTAATGAGAGTCTTTATCAAATTTTGAATTGATATATATTCATAGTTTATAACATCTAAAATAAAGTTTATATATTTATTTAAACAAAATTGTAAAAACGTGTTGTAACATATATTTCATGCATGAGATATCCTCTTTACCAATATTTCATCATTTTAATCAACATAGGTGACATGAGAACCCAAATTCTGCTTTAGAATTCTCCCAAGTACTGCTGATAAATTGCAAATTAATTGAAATATTGATTGACAAGCACTTGGTGTATGAACGAAATGCTTCAAAGAGTTGAAAATAAGCATAGATTCGAAGATTTCCGAGTAGGACAATCTTTCGAACTACTGTTGAATCCATGTCCAGGCAAGAGACAAGCTGGCAAACTGAAATATCTTAGTAGCCAAAGAAAAAGTGATTCTGTAGTAATGACGAGTGAAATGGGAGCAGCCTAAATCATGAAAATGGGATTGTGGAAGAGTCATATAATTATGCAACAACCGTCTAATGTAATTTCAACAATAAAAACAAAGAAGTGGCTACTTCAATGTTTTCAGCCACAACACAAAATATGATTTTACCTGATTTATTTTGAAGGAGGCATCGATCCCTTACAACAATAACACATTTTCATATTCCTTTTATAAATAAATAGTTGCGATTACAAATATTCAAATACACATCATTTTATGAAAATCGAGTAGTCAACAATAGTAATAACTAACTACTCTTTAATATGATTCTTTCAAATGATACCAACAATCTCTTCAAACTGAGCATCAGTCTTGTTTCAACCACCTACCCAAAAAGAAGATCACCATGCCTAATTGGTAGATTGATGAGAAGTAGGTAAAAACAATTTGTGGTAGGCTTCTGTTAAAGCCACATTTGTGGTGCTAAAACCACCATCAATAATTAGGTCCAAACCACTCACATATTTAGAATCATCACTTGCCAAATACAACACTCCATTTGCCACATCTTGTTCTTCCAATAAAGCTCCTTTCAAATTTCCTGCTTCCGCAAGCCATTTCTCTGCTCTTTCTCTCTCAGTTATTCCGAGCATGTTCAACACTATTGGTGTGCCAATTCCATAAGGAGAAACACAATTAACTCTTATTCCATATTTTCCTAATTCAACTCCAACATTCTTTGAGAGCCCCAAAACTGCACTCTTTGAGGCCGAATAGGTGTGTGGCGAATCACCATATGTCGATGTCACGATACTTGATGTGAAAACAATGACTCCTTTCTTAGCTGGAATCATCACTCTAGCAGCATGTTTCGCGCAAAAGAAGGCACCAACAACATTTACATCAAACACGTTCTTGATTAATTCATAATCTACTTCTAAGATGCTGGTAATTGGCTTACCAGCTACACCAGCATTACTGAACATTATGTCAAGCTTACCAAACTTGGAAATTGTTGCATCTACCGCATTTTGAACATCAGATTCAATCGCGACATTGCAATGGACAAACATTATGTGTTCTGTGCCAATTTGCTTTACTAATGAATTTCCGAGATCGTCTTGAATATCAGCAATAGTTACTTTTGCACCATGTTGAACAAAAAGTCTAACTGTGGCTGCTCCTATGCCACTAGCTCCACCAGTTATAAAAGCTACTTTACCTTCTAGCCTGCAAAGATTAAGTGAAATTTGATAGAATAAAATAAGAGGATTATGAATTGAATGGAGAAAGATTAAAAGAAAATACTAACTTTTGGGCTATTGGGGATTGAAGAGATGAACTAGTCATTTTCTCAAGCTACACAGCACTTATTAAAATACTTTAGAGCCTCTATTATTTATAGGGTTATGACCTTTGTGTTTGTAAGGTGAAAGTTGTTTGTTTCTAGTTTTTTTTTGTTTTAAAAAAATAGATATGTGATGTATTGATGTAATTCAGAATATATTCGCTTAGTGGGTAGTCGGTAGTGGAAGTGGCTCTCGTGGTAGACAAGATGAGTGAGATAACATTTAAATGATTTGGATATGTGAAGAGAATATGTTCAAATGTCTCAACGAGGGTGTGGAAGAGGTTGGCTATGGTGGATCTGACGAGAGGTAGAGGTAGACAAAAGAAGTATTGGGGAGGGGTGATTAAATAAGACATGACACACCTACAACTTATTGAATATATGACCCTAAATAGGAGAATATGAAATACATAACCCCATATAGGAGAAGAAAGTTGAGGATTATGGTAGAAGATTAGTAGGTAGTTGAGCATTGTTTAGTTTCTCTTATTAGTATTCTTATTTTTCGATTCTTATCATTACCGGTTGTTACCTTTTGCTTCGATTATCATATTATCTATTGTTATTATTGTTCTTTTCTCCATTATTTTCGATATTACTTCTTCACTGATGTATTTTTCTCATACTATTTTTTATATGCGTTACTTAAGTCAAGGGGTTCAATATCAGAATAATCTTTTTATCTTTATAAAATAGAAATAAGATTACGTACACATCATCCTGGCTATTCAGACTCTACTTATAAAATTATATCGGATATGTTAAGTATCGGTTATGGTTATACTGTCATCCTTGGTTTCGTTGATGCTTACAGAAACTTTGCACATTGGATACTTTATTTGACTGCAGAAGCCTGTCTTTTAAAAATTTTATAGAGTTGATTCAACTGCAGAGCTTATTATTACATAAGACAAAAAATTTCCAATTAAAAAAAAAGGTAAGATTTGATTTACCAAGATTGCATCTACACTAGACAATTTTTTACAAAAACAAAAAAAGAATAGAACTATTACACTGCTTCATTGGTGGATTGATGTTATATTGCTCGGACTCTTCAAAAATGTCAACGGTTGTGAGTTGAATTCACCAAAAGTGGAGTATTTTTAAAGAATTCGACACGGATACAGCATCAAAAGTGAAGAGTCCGCGTAGCATTTCTTTATCTTTTAATCTAAAATAAGTGATATTTTGTGTAGTAAAAAAGTTATCATTCTTTAAATTTATTCTTATTCAAATAAGTGAATTTTTACATAATTAAGAAATTATATTAAATAGGTATTATTTAATTAAGGATTTGTTCAGTTAAGATATATCAGAAACAATCTCTCTATCTTTTCAAGATAGAGTAAGGTTTATGTACATTCTACCGACTATCATCATCAAATCCAGCCTACGGAAATTGTACTAGATTTGTTATTGTAAGGAGGTACAAGGGTAGAAGCAAAAATAGTTATTCCACCACGATTTAATTAAGAGTAATTTAATAAAAACACCTCTTATTTGCTAAAAGCACCATATTATATTATTATTTATACCAGCGGGAGTATCACTCACGTATTTGGAAATTGGAATCATCATTTGCTACGTATAAAATCTAAATTTCTAAAAAAAAAATTATGGTTAACAATTGAAAAAAAAAAATCTTAGAAAGCTCCAAAAGTGCATTCTTCGAGGCCGTATTATATTCCGGATTGTTTATATTATCTTTGAGATACATCGATAATATTCAATTCGCCAAATTTTGTTTTAATGTGTACTCCAAAATATTTATATTTTAGTCTGCGTTACCTAGTATCACTCATTTACTATTAGGGTGGGGTTGGACGTACCTCGGAAGGTGGGGGTTTTTCTTGGATTCGATATATAAGTAAAAAATATTATCTCGAAAATATTCATATAAAGTTTAGACAAACGCTAAGAAAGTAGGGGCGGTGAGGTGGGGGCTATAGGATATTGGGGTGGGATTGGGTGTTGGAGGGCAGGGATGAATAAAATGTCGCTTATAAAATTTAATTTTTCGTGCTTCCTATTTTTACCTTCTTTTTTTTAAGTCCCCTTTTCCACCTTACTTTTTGATTAAATCACGTCCCCCATCCCACCTCACAAAAGCTCGAAATTCCAAAACTTATTCAATTTCAAAACTCCATCTATCGAATTTGAGTCCACGTCGAACTTTATCACTAATAATTGACATACTAAAGATAGCGATATTATTGTCACCCTCTAATCATGAGTCCACTAGGTGGCAAGGTAAATTTTTATCGGTTGGAGGAAAGAACATTCTGATAAAGTATGTGCTTCATTCACAACCTATACACCTGCTAGCTGCTATTGAACCTCCTAAAACTGTTCTTGAAGATATTGAGACTTATATGGCAAGGTTTTTCTAGGGTACTAATGATGGTAACAAGAGATATCATTGGAGTAAATGGGAAAAACTTTGTTATCCATTTGAAGAAGGGGTCTCGGTTTCAGAAACTTACAAGATGTTAGCGCTAGTTTGAACATGAAAAGATGGTGGAGGTTTAGGACTAGCAAGTCCTTATGGGCTGACTTCCTAAACTATAAATATTGTAACATCTCCTCTCATGTAGCTGTACAAAGAAAGACCACTCAATCTCGTACCTGGAGAAGTATGCTTAATATTAGAGATCAAGTAGAGGATAATCTACTGTGGAAGATTAATGCGGGCACATCTAATTTTTGGTGGGATAATTGGACAGAAATGGGAGCCATCGCTCACATCATTCATATGGAAACTATTCCCAATAATCAGAACACCAGCAATTTTATTATGGAGGGCAGATGGCAGATTGAGCACTTAAACTTCCTCGAATATCTTGTTGAACACATTCTTTCTACTGGTATTGGAAAGAACAATGAATCTGATCAAGCTATATGGATGCCAAATAATGATGGGTCCTTTACTACTTACTGAGCTTGGTCTATTGCCATACAGGAAAAAAAAATCAGACTTCATGAAGAGAATCTGGCATAAGTTTATTCCTTTTAAAATGTCTTTTCTCATGTGGAGGATCTTGAAAGAGAAACTTCCCATGGATGATAAGCTAATAAAATTTGGCCATACTTATGTTTCTAAATGTTTTTGTTGCAGGAATTCTCAAAAAGAAACTATCCATCACACATTCATGGAAGGCGACATTGCTAATGCTACTTGGAATGGATTCGGGAATCCGCTTGGTATTAGATGGGACAACATACCCATAAGGACTATGATTCTCAGGTGGTGGAGCATCAAACCTGTCAACAATATTCGTCAGAACATAATACATATAGCTCCCATAGTAATTTGCTGGGAAATATGTAAAGTCAGATGTGCGAATAGATATGGAGGTACTAACATCTTTGTCGGGAGGATTACACATAATATTCTTTTGCACCTCAAATGGGTGATATCTAACACAAGAAGCAACACCAACTGGGCTAGTATTTGGAATACCATATGCGCACAAATTATGAAACTTAGCCCTCGGATTGAATGTATACTTGTTAAATGAACTAGACCCCCGGATACTTGGTTTAAGATAAACACAGATGGGAGCAAGAATATAGAAGGGTCAGCTGGTATAAGAGGCATTTGTAGGGATATGAATGGAGTAATGGTAATGGCTTTTCATTGCTCTGTAGGTAATATCAGTAGCAACTTGGCAGAGGCAAAGACTGCCTCTTTTGGGCTGAATTGGTGCAGAAATAATGGCTTGAGGCATATCATACTAGAATGTGATTCTCTTTTGGTTGTAAATATGTTATTGGGAAAGAGCAATATCCCATGGAAGATGAAAGACACTATACAGGAGGCCAAGATACAAATTGAATATGGCGATTGCAAGATCCAACATTGTTATAGAGATGCTAATTAGGTTGCGGATGCGTTGGCTAAATGGAGTATAGGAAGAACTAACAGAGTTATCTCTTCTGCTAACAGATTGCCTGATTTAGCAAAAGGAGCTTACAAATTGGACCTGCTTCATATGGCATCTATTAGACATATTCACAGAAGAAATCAATTTTTGTAATAGTGGAAGCGTATCTTTACCCTATTTTATTGCAGACTTCTACCAGATAAAGATACGTTTTCGATTTTCTAAAGTATAAGAACTTGTTAAGGTGTTAAGGATAATTAAGTAGTCCTACTCCTATGCAAACAATTTTGATATAAATATAAGGGACAAGCCACCATACGGCGAAGATGCATTCAAAAAAAAAAAAATCACGAGTCCGCCTTTTTTTTCTTTACCAATATTTCATCATGTCAATCAACATATGTGACATGAGAACTAAAATTCTACTTTAGAATTCTCCAGAGTACTACTGATAAATTGCAAACAAATTGAAATATTGATTGACAACCACTTATTTTGAATGGACATACTATTTGGTTTTACATTAAGGATCATTTCGATCCAGCAAGATATATTAAGGATCAAAATAAAATAATTTGATTATTTTTTCAAAGATAAAGAATATCACCCTACTTATTTGTTGGATAGAAACAATTTCTTGTAGGCCTCAGTTAAAGCCACATTTGTGGTGCTAAAACCACCATCAATAATTAGATTCAAACCACTCACATATTTAGAATCATCACTTGCCATATACAACACTCAATTTGCCACATCTTGTTCATCTAATAAAGCTCCTTTTAAATTTCCTGCTTCAGCAAACCATTTCTCTGCCATTTCTCTCTCAGTTATTCCAAGCGTGTTCAACGCTACTGGTGTGCCAATTACATAAGGAGAAACACAATTAACTCTTATTCCACATTTCCAATATATAAAGAACCACAACTTATGTTTAGTTGTGGCTGCTCCTATGCCACTAGCTCCACCAGTTATAAATGCTACTTTACCTTCTAGCCTGCAAAGATTAAGTGAAATTAGTTAGAATAAAAGGATCAAGATTATGAAATTAAAAAAAAAACTAACTTTTGGGCTATTGGGGATTGAAGAGATGAGGTAGTCATTTTGTCAAGCTACAGAGCACTTATTAATACACATTAGAGAATGCTTTTAGAGCCTCTATTTATAGGGAGACCTTTTGGTAATGCCAAGAGTCATAAAGCAACTCAATTACCATACCTTTTTCCTAAATAACTCCCTAACATCTATATCACTATGCTTAATTTTTTTAATAATATTGATGTAATTTAGTATTAGCTAAGTGGGTAGTGACTCATTAAGTATGGTATTATTCTTGGTTTTGTTGATTCTTACACAAACTGTGCACATAGTGTATTTTTTGGGGAAGGGATTTGATTATATATTTGAATGCAGAAGAGGATCTTTTAAAAATTAATTTTATGAAGTTGATTCAACAGCAGATCTCATTTTATATAACAAAAGATACCCATTACAATTTTAAAAAATTAAGATTTGTTTTTCCTTTAAGTCCCACTCCCAAGAACTAGTATACCTACTCTTTAAAAACAATTTTTAAAAAATTATATACATACCCCCAACAAAAAAGAATATTTATTGGTGGATTGATGAGAAGTTAGTGTAAATAATTTCTTGTAGGCCTATGTTAAAGTCACATAATTTGTAGTGCTATAACTGCCATCAAGAACGAGATTTATGGTCACTCTTGGGTTCAATTTGAAGTAGCTATATTTTTTATGTATATTTTTGAAAAATTGATTCTACCCATTGGTTTTACGAAATTGATGATGTACAGTTCGTCGGTTTGACATCGATTTTCCTGAAAAACCTTGATTCTATTTGTCAGTTTTGATCCTCAATTTTGATTCATTTTTAGTAGTGACTAGTACCGCCACCAACTACTATCAACATCAATCACATCGTCAATCACTAGACAATTAATCTTCAGCCATCACCATCAATACTGTCAACTACTAACATCAAACAACTCCAAAGTCACAACTACCACCACTACCAACCTCCACCTTCACAACTATCATCACTACCATTGCTAGCCAATGGCACCAACCATCACCATCACCACTATTATAAACCACCCACCATCACTAGCGAACATACATGTTTCATTTTTTTTATCAAACAATAATTTTATTTTATAAAATTCATATTTTTTTCTAATATTTAATTACTTTTCATTTTAATTATATATTTATTATGTTTAAAAATAAATAAATCATGCACATTCAAATGTTGAAAAATAAACAGTTTGAATCATTCAATTTTCAGATCTAGAAACAATCTTAATCACTCAGTATTCAAATATCTTAATTTTAATACAAACAAATAGGGTCTTACTTGGGTTTCATATATAATACTGTATGGGTAACATGTTAATAAGGTTTATTTAGAGTTATATGTAATCTTTGATGGGTAACATGTTAATGAGGTTTACTTAGAGTTGTAGGTAATCTTTGAACTATGTTATTTTGAGTTTCTAATGACTCAACTAGATACTATAACATCAATAATGGATTGATTGAAGTTGGAAATTATGACTTGAACCCCAATTAGACAATTATGGAAGGAAAAATTAGCAAAGTAGACACAATCCTTAACATAATTATTAAAAATATCTACACTTTATAAATATTATTAAAAATGTCAAAATGTCATTATTTTAGAAAATATTGTGTATCCTTGTTTACTTCCTATTTTATCTCACATTAATCACACGTTCTCTCTCATGTGTTTTAAAAATAAAATAAAAATTCTCTTACGGATTTACTCTTTCAATTCCTAACTTTTCACCTCCCGCCTATCTCTCTTCCGTTAACTACGTTTTTTCTTTCTTTCGGAAATTGAAAGATTATCTCTAAAGATTTTCATAAAAATCCCTTTGATTAAGGTGTGCATCTTTATCCAATTTCTAGGTTTATTTACTTGATTTTGCTTTTGTTTTACTAATCGAAAGTTGGTAAAATCTCCATTTTTGTTTAGTGTTTTATCTTACAGAAAACCTCAAAATCCATCTCTAATGGCTGATTCTAAAAGGATTACCAGAGGTATCCCACTAATTCATCCAGTTTCTACTGATTTTCCATCTTTTAATCTATGTATTACTCAAGGAATAGAGGATAATGTAGGATAATCGGCTAAATTGGTAGAAGAGAGACGATCTAAGCTTAGAGATGACCCAATCCGTATGCAAAACCTTCACGAAGTTCAGAACAGATCTAAAAAACCTTCGTTTATCAGTGGGGAAATCGAAAAGAATGACGAAGACCAAATAGTTAATGAACATGTATGTAATTATTTTTATGAAAATTTAATTTTCTTGAAAATATTACCCTTATTTTAATTTGCATGTTCAATTGTAGTTGTTAAAATTTTATTTTCTTCTATATATTAGCATTGCAAGTATTTACATGTTCTATTGATTTTGTTAAGAACAAAAAAAACAGAAATTTCTATTAGATAATCGATTATCTGTAGTAATTCTGTTTGTATTCAAAATCCAATAAGTATTTGTATTGTTTTAGAATAGTATTTCTTCTGCATATGGATAATGTGGAGATGCTGTTAGTTTTGATATTAACATATTTCATATTTACTTTTTTTAGTTGTATTCCTTTTTAAGAATATTGATGTTGTTTCAGTTTGTATTCAGGATACTTTATTTGCTGGGTTTGTATTCATTATGATTTATCAGTTGTTTTTGTGTTGTGTCGTCTCTAAGTTACGTGTTTATTCATTAATATGTTTTTTGTATCTGTATTAATGCTCCTTTATTTGCTACTGTCTATGGCTACTTTATCTACTTATTAGTTGAATTCCTTTTTAAAAGTCTTGATTCTGTTTCAGTTTGTATTCATGATACTTTATTTGATTGAATTTGTATTCATTATGATATACTTTTTGTATTTTGTGTGGTGTGGTTTCTAATTTTCATGTTACTTCATTGTTGTACTTCTTGTATTTGTATTCGTGATAAGTTACATGTTGTTTCATTTAGTTTATTATGTAAAGGTATATTCATTTATTAGTAATAACAGTGTATCCTATATAATATAAAATTGTATTTTTTTTTTCACAATGGTGCTATATAAGTGTCTTTCGTGTGTGTTGTATTCACCATGGTATAATTTTTGTATTTATGTGGTGTGATTTATAAGTTACATTATTGTATACTTTTTGTATTAATTCGGTGTGGTTTATAAGTTACATTATTTTTTGTATTTGCATGTTTTCTAAGTTACATATTGTTTCTTGCACAATTCATTTACTCAGGGAATTGACTTTGCTTGCAAAACTCCACCTAAGAGAGCACCCCACATTCAGTGCTATGTTAACAGTGGAATTCGATGCCAGCTTACTGATCATCTGACTGAGCACCAGTATAGTTTGTTTTGTGAAAAAACATTTTTCGGTCACTATATGAGAATCAGGGATTGTGATGCTCAAGGTCAAATTCACATATGTTGTATGGCCCTAGAACTAGAATGTAATTCTCGGAAAGCTTTTTTTATCCGGGTTAATGGAACTATATTGAAATTTACACTTGGGACTTTTGCATTGATAACTGGGTTAAAATGTGTTGGTGTTGAAGATGATTTCAAAGTTGAATCTCAAGAACCTAATAGATTGATCGAACAGTATTTTGATGGTAATGATTTTATCCGTAGAATAGATTTGGTAGAGAGATTCAATGATAAAGTTTGAGGTGACAATGATAAGGATGCTCTAAAGTTCGCCATCTTATATTTCATCCATACATATATCTATTCCGGCGAAAAGAATACAAAGAGAATTCTGAGATTTCACTTTGATTTGGTTAAGAGTGGGAAGTACATAGACTATCCTTGGGGTAAGAAAGGCTTCCATTGGTTGATCAAGAGCATTAACAAGAAGATAACTACTATTGAAATTTTTTACAGAATACGTGGTATGCCTATTGCTCTTCAAATATGAATATACGAGTGTAGTGTCACAGACGACCTCAAATTTGCACAAAAAATTGATGATCGTATTCCTAGACTTCAAAATTGGCAGATTGTAGGAGCAAAACCCCGTTACAAAAAATTGATGAGTGAGATATTCAATGACAGAAATAACAAGGTATTTGGTGTATTTGTATTCATTTAACTTTCAAACTAAATTCATTTCAGATATACTAACAATTTCATTCATTATCGTTTAACTTTTTGCTTGTCAGTTGAAATTCAAGAATATTGTTCCTTCTCCAAGGGAACTTGTTGTTCTTCAATTGCCACCGGAGGGTGTTGAAAACATGGATGGAGGTCATCATACAGACTCATCAAATGATGATTCTGATGATCCAGAAGATTTTGAAAATATTGATGGTTCATTAGATTCTGATGATGATTTTCAAGATGAACACCCACCATCATTTAAGGCAAAAGGTAAAAGGAAAATTGTAACTCTAGTTCCACCTGTTAAAAAAAAGACAAAGCAGCAGTTGAATGTGGTCGCAGTTCAATCTGCACAGAAGGATCGGCTCTGCTCCAGTCTTGAAACAGGATGTGAAAAAAGTACAACAAAAAAAGATGCCGAAAAAATCAAAGTTGGTATAAAGAAGACAGTGACTCACACTTCTTTACCGGCAGTGGAATCCGAAATATATATATGAATGTACCATTATACGTCCCCCTGAGATGGCTACCATTCACTACAACAATTGGCCTACAACTTTCAAAACCCTTTATGAACAGAAAGAGAGAAATAAAGAGATACAAAAATTGATTTTCATCGATTTTCTTCATCCTTATATGCAAACCAGGATAATCGGTATCCAATATATATAAGTAACTCGGCAATTTACTATAAGAATCAGACGGTGTCCCCCTTATTGAATTTATAGCCTTTTCCTTAGCCTTCCATGCCACTGCGTAGGATACATTTACTTCAAGGTCCAGTCTGACATCAGCTTGTATATCCTTTGGTGTTAACTTTCTTTTATGATCCATTAGTCTGGGCTTGATTATCCCTCCAACAAGATTGTGCTTGTTGCTTGTTGCTTGTTGCTTGTTGCTGACAATACACCTTATCTTTCAGTGAACATGTACGCTCATTTACAAACAATCTAATTCTAAACATTCCCGATTTATTAATATTCGAGGACTTCATTATCCATTCACAATTCTCAGATACACAAACAAGTGTATAACTGTTCAAGAATTAAGAATACATTACAACATGCTATTATGTAGAATAATGAATCTAGTATACAAAGAAAGAAATATACAAATACAAATACTTGATTTCACTTGATCTCTCTGTCTTCCATTGGAACCTACGATCAACGGCATACTGTGTCATCACGGCTTTTAAAGTACCTTTGTTATTGTAAACTTGATCTTCCATTACTTCCTTTTGATTGATATTTGAAATAATATCGTTATTTCTCTCATTGCTCACGATTGGCGCACTAAGAACTAATGCTTGTGTATCAGCAGTATCTCCTCCATCTATTTCACACATTTCAACCCCATATTCATACAGATTCTATCAGTTAATTCACAATCCTTCACATATACAGTTACACATAGTGGATACTTTGCCAAATCTTTGTTATCTTTCTTCAACGACAGATACACTTTCACACCCATATCGTTGTGTATCTCCAATGGGGCATTACTACCTTCTATGACATACTTAAGCCTAACACAGTTATATCTCAAATCAACACCAATCTGTTTAGCAACTTCATCCACCAAATCTCTAAACGTTGCATATTCTTTCATCATAATTGCCTCTATTGTGTAATCAATGTAGCAATTTTCTTCATTCCATCTTCCAGAATGCTTGATTAAAAAACTAATGCTCCCCATATTTACTTTGTATTCAAAAAAACACAAAATTACCAAAGGCAATAATAAATACAAAATCACATTCGTTAACAGTTTTGTATTCAATATAGGAAAAGTCGTGTATTTGCTATCATACTTGTATCCTTGTTACTAAAATTGTTTCCCTATCTTTACAATTGCTTTACATGACTGCCATTTTTTCGTATCCTCAACAAATATATTTGTTCTATTCCAATCAACTTACAAAACATAGTACGATTATCATAGCGTTTCTCCGTGGGATACAATCTTATGAAAAAAAAACAGAACACACAAACCAACAAATAAAAAAATAAACCAGAACAAATAGAATCATTCTTATTTTGTATTCAACCAATCTAAATTAAAAACAATCCAGCTAAACTGAATGTTTCCACTTTCTTCATAATAAATACAATTTAAGATGATTAAAGGAATATAATAGCTTTTCGATGGGGATACAACTTTATGAAAGAAAGCAAAACAAACAGCCAAACTTATAAAAAAGGATTCTTCAAACAATTACATTCATTCGCATTTTGTATTCCGCCAATCTAAAATAAAAACAAGTCAGCAAAGCTAATTCTTAACACACTGTTAGTACGAAATACAATTTACAATGATTATGTAGAATAGATACACATCACAATTATCAAAGTCATTTAAATGTACTTTCTAGATACTTTGAAACAGATTACGGGTATAGCCATTAACTAATACCTGGTTACTCGAATAACTAATAGTTGGTTGTCAACGAAATTTGGAACTGTTTGTCTCCAAATATTCTTCCCGAACAAAAAAAAGAAATTTAATCGAATTCACGCGTATTATCAATTGAAACTTGAAAATCGATATTGCCAATTTCGACAACAAGGGAGACGGTGCTCTGTAGTTTAGTTTGTAACTGATAGAGAAATTTAAGTATACGTTTCTTTTTTTAAAAAAATTCTCTCCCCTAAATTTCTCCTTCTGTTTTTAAATAATTGTATTCATCTAACTAAAACAAAGAATAAAAACAAAACAAAAATACATAACAAATTAAAATATTGACATTTTTAATAAATATGTAAAGTGTAGCTAAGGGTCCTATTAAACACATTCTGGAAATTTTCCCATGATGGAATTCTTGGCCCAAGTGTTGGACACTTTGATTGATTGGACATTATGAAATTATTGGGAACTAGGCCCAAGTGTTGACAATGAATGTCATATAACGTTATTTGTATAACATATTTTACGATTTGATGTGACCTTTTTGGTGTTTATAATTAACTGTTTTTTTATAGTTTCGTCAAATTTAACAAATAGAATTTAATAAATATTTTTTAAGAGACTAAAATGTTAAACTTTTGAAAAACTTAATGGACCAAAGTTATTAAATACATACTAAAAGGACTATTTTGAACCTATACTCAAACATGAAGGACCATTTTGTCATTTTCTCTTGAGCTCTCTAAACCCCTGAAAACTATTGCATTGCTGTTCTTTCTGTGCACTGTGCTGTGTGTTGTATGCAGCCATATTAGCTCCATTCACAGGTTTGCTATATAAACACTATTTCTCTCTTCTTTGTGAAAATTTGCGCATTTTTGTAATCATGATTATTAGTATGGTGTTCGAGTCAATTTGTTGCCGCAATTAGATTAATTCAGTGCGCAATCTGCTATTGTCGACGACCAAATGTGTTCATAATTGTTAAGAGTAAAATTCTGATTCATTTTTTTTACTGATTGTTCTTCAGTTGTACGCAATGGCGATCTACTCGAAGAAGAAATTGCCAGGTAAATATCCTTTATATGTTAAGCTTAGTTTTGCTTTGTTTGATTGAAGAGTCTACGATCTACATTCGGCTGCAATTGTTGAAAATTTGAATTTTAATTGTATATTGTGTCTATAAAAGAGTTAACGGTTTAGGAATACGATCTTGTTGCTCGATTTGGACGTTGATTTGGATTTTTTCAAAATGAATTTTGTAATTAGAGTTGAATTGACGCATATGTTTTAAGGAAATTTTTCGTTGCCTGCTCGTAATCTTAGTTGACGTGGTTTAAGTTCAGTTTAGCGTGATGATGATCTTATGTAAGTTTGTGAATCTCATTTTTATTAAGAATCTGGATAAGCAGACCTTTTTCTGTTTTATTTTTATAGTTATGATAAAGTAAATTATCATATGTATTAGCTAGACTGGTTAATCGAGCTAGACTGGTTAATCGATGTATTTGTCGCCTGTGGATTTTCATTAGCTGCACCAGGCTCTAAGCAGTAGAGTAGAACATTTTGTAGGCAGAAGAGGATAGTGATTCAGTAGTGCCAGTTTTCATCATAGGGAATCTCATTCGAAAAAGTTTAAGACAGTTGCACCTGCCTTCACACAGTATCTGCATAACTATTCAGTTGATTATAGAATCATCACCGTAGAATTGGCAAAGTATCTACAGAACAATTTAGTTGAATATATATAGAAAAAAAAAAGAAAAAAAATTATGTTTCAAAGCATTGGCAAGTTCCATTAGATTGACGTGTGTGCTTTTCCTTTCAGTTGGCTACTTTCATTTGCAAATCATTGTTCTTATGCCTTTACCCATTTACAAATGATTCCTAAGATGTGTTGAAAAAGTGAGATTAATCAGACAACTGATGTTCCGTTTTGCCACTTTTGATGATACAAAATTCTTCCTGCAGAAGATAGACTGAACTTCGAGGCACTCAAATCCCACCACAAGTCAAAAGCTATTGCATCAATCAGCAAACAACAGAATCCATTTGATCTCTTACGCATAGTTTGTGGTAAGTTCTTCTAATTGTTCTGGAAGTTACCACAATATTTTCTAGAGTCTTACTGATATTAGATCAAGACTTTTAACTTTACTAGAGAGTGACTGAACCTTTTGATATGAACCTGAAAAAGAAAAGATGAAAATAGCAGATTCGAGGAAAGAATTTTGCTTCTTCTGGTAAATTTTGGGTCGCCCTTTAGACTACTTGCGTTTACTTTCAGTTTCACTTATTTATAAAAATTTCAGATGGCTTTCAGTATAACCTCAATAATATCAAGACTAAGATACAAAATGATGAATTTTCAAGTGAAATAAAATTTGGCATGCTTATAGTGTTACATAGGGACCATTGTTTGTGCTCTGTTGTGTCTGCATTAGGTCACCACTGTGCATGAAGTCCGCATAGAAACATATGCAGAGGATGCAGTGCTTAGGAATTCGTAAACTAAGTTTATTGATATATTTATTGACTAGAAGCTCATTCTATTAAAAAAAAGTTAGAGGTACATTATGTTTGAGTGGCTTTTGAAAAGACTGCGGTATCTTATTGCAGCACATAGTTTGGAAAAATGGTGTTAATTTACTTCTCATCTGGTGATGGTGCAAAACTGTGATGGTATTGCTGAATGACACCTTTAAGTGCTCTTCTGGATTATAGATGAATACGGTTGATGTTATATCCCTCTAGGTAGATTAGTTGAGAGTTATATCCCGCAGTTTTTGTGTTTTAGCCTTCTTTTTGTGTTACCTTTTGGTATTGTGTACATTTCTAGTGAAGATTCTAAACAAGGCCTTATGTCATTTACCTCTCCTTTTTTATTGTTATATCTTACACTGGACTTCTTTAGAGGGAGCTGTATCTGGAGCTGCTGCTGGTGTTGTTGTAGAAGCTGCTTTGTATCCAATTGATACAATTAAAACTCGACTTCAAGCAGGTTTATTCTGTTAAACATTTGGTGAATATCTTCTATGAATGTGCTTCCTTCGTCCTACTACTTATCTTTTTAGCACATACCAACTACTTCTCTGAAAGTTTTTTCACTTAAAATTCTGGCTCTGAGTAGTGCTTTTGACAAATTTTTAACTGCTTCTTAGCCTTTACTCTCATCCATCAAGCTTCCAACTTGAGTATCAATTTCCTTTAAGTTTGATTTAAATTATACAAGGACTTCAGTTAAGTGAATCTTGTCACCACTTATAATAAACTACTAGTTGATTTGACCAGCTGTTCATGTTTTAATGTTCGGCAGTTCATGGTGGGGGACAGATCATTTTGAAAGGTCTTTATTCAGGATTGGCTGGAAATCTTGTTGGAGTCTTACCGTAAGAAGTCTGGATTTCAAATACTTTACTTTATGAATCTGGATCCATGGATGAACTTCTTGTTCAATGCACATTGTGCATTATAAAAATTACACAGGTCATTTTTCAATACATTATGGGATCGTTTGATAGGAAGTATTAGAGAAAATAATACCTATTCAATACTATTCTTATACATAGTAAACCATGAAATTAGTAATACAGGGTACTATTGCTATTCTAATACACCATATTCATTTAATACAACAAACCAAGGAATCTAGAAAATACAATGCCAGAGTAACTAATCCCAACTTTCTCATTTTCTGTTATTACCTGGTGTTTCTTATTCTTCGGTTATCTCATCATTTTGCTACTTCTATTGTTCCTTTTCCCTGAATGTTATGTAATGCTTTCTCCATTATTTGCTATGTCTTCTTTACTCGTGTTTGTTCTTTTTCAAAGTGCTCTGTTATGCATGACAAGATTGACATTATTACATTGTTCTTTGCAGAGCATCGGCAATATTTATTGGTGTATATGAACCTGCGAAGAGAAAATTGCTGGACAGCTTCCCTGAAAACCTTAGTGCCTTAGCTCATTTGGTAAGTATTGCAACTGATAAAATGTCAGCAACCCTTATTTTGTTATACTTTACTTAAGATATTCAATGATCTGGGTCCATGCAATCTGTGACCTCAGTTTATAGTCTATAACTATATTAAATCCTAATTTAAGCTACAATCCTGAAGATGGAACATAACTCTTTGAACCTCTCACTCATAATTCGTTCTTATTTCTGGAAGTATATTTAAATTAACACATCTGTTTGAGCGTAGAAGATTATTTTAAATTGTCCCTTTCTGAATTTTGAATTATCTATTCATTTACGTTGAATAATTTAAGAAAAGGGCCAGCAATAAATGTCCCACATTTCAAAAATATCGAAGTATAAACGTTTATTTACACTCAATTTAGACTGCAGGTGCTATTGGCGGAGCTGCTTCTTCTATTATTCGTGTACCCACTGAGGTAATGAAACCTTAATTGTCCCGTCCAACATTTTGGTGTTGCTTCACGGGTTGAAGGTAAGAATAACTTACAGGTAGTTAAGCAAAGGATGCAGACTGGGCAATTTTCTTCTGCCCCTGATGCAGTCCGACTCATTGTTGCTAAGGAAGGGTTTAGAGGCCTTTATGCTGTAAGTAGGGGGTTTTTTCCAGGAATTTATCAGAAACTTGAATCTATGTTGAATGACGGTTTTCCTTGCCCAGCCTTTTGAAAACCCATTGTTTTCTTTCTTGAGTGCAGGGGTATGGTTCTTTTCTACTGCGAGACTTACCATTTGATGCCATCCAGTTCTGTTTGTACGAGCAGATGCGGATGGGGTATAAGTTAGCTGTAAGTTGGCTGTGTATTGATGCTTACACGTCATCAATTTTAATCAAATTCAATATAACCCGTACTCGGGGGCGGAGCTAGAGTACAACTGAACGCTTCTTTGTTTTGTGCAATTAAGTAAACTAAAATTGAAGCACCAGTAAACCAGTAATATTTCATCCATTTATAGTATTTTCTTTATGCATTGAACTGGAACTGCTCAATTTCATTCTGCTTTTCACTACAAGAGAATTTACATAATAACTTGTATGCCAAATGATTATATATATGAACTCTTCTTTCTATTCATAATTTACAAAGACTTGTTTATATATTCATATTCTTGGAAAAGAGACATACTTTTTTTCTTATGCAGGCCAAAAGGGACCTTAAAGATTCCGAGAATGCAATGATTGGTGCCTTTGCAGGTAATCACATGTGTTAGATTATTTCCAATTTCTATGGTATCATCTGTTTCGACTGGTACACTGTGATATCTGTGGAAATCCCTCACTAAATAAACAATCCATGTGTAATCAACATACTTTTTCAAATATCTTTATACACATGAACATGACACATATTTATGAATCACAAGAGCCTTTTGCTTACAGTCTATGGAATATTTCATGGATTGAGGATTGATTTCAAGCTAATCTATAACGTAGGGACAAGCTTCTTAAAAGGAGAATTTTAGAGATGCATTTCACTTAAAGTCTGTTTCCTATTAGAAATCAATTGGAAATGAATGCAAAGAGACAATATGCAAAGCTTGTCTCTAGATTCTTCTTCTGATTATACACTTAACATCGCAGCAATAATTTCTGTTCTTCAGTGATCTGTTACATTTGAATCTTACATTACTTGCAGGTGCAATAACAGGAGCTATAACTACTCCTCTTGATGTGATAAAAACAAGATTGATGGTTCAGGTTTGGTGCCCTCACGTCTCTCTAACTGCACATCTCTCTCTTGTTAATTCATTTTTGAAACCTGACTGTTTATGTTTATTTTACGTTTGCAGGGTTCAGCAAAGCAGTATGAAGGCATTTTGCATTGTGTTAACACTATTGCAAGAGAAGAAGGAGCCTCTACTCTTTTTAAGGTAGTGACTTTGTGTTCTATGACTTACGTTACGTGCATATGTTTTTGTTGTACACATAGTGATTATAATTCCACTTTTCATCTTGTACCACCAAAAAAAGAGCACAGAGGACGGATTGGCATAAACTTTCTTATACTGATTGGGGTATCAATTTTCAATAATAGCTTGTCAGTTTGTCAGCCATAATATATGATAGAACCATCATCCTCAATCTTTCTCTCTTTATATCGCGTTTTATTTCCAAAACTTTGCCCATTGGAATTGGACATGCTGTCTGTTCTCTTTCATTCGTTGGAGGGAAAGGTCCTAACTAATACCAATTCCTTCAAACGTTTAATCTCTTCAATAATTTCATATAAAAAACACTAGGGGTTCTATATACAATGTTGACAATTAATTTAATATAACTTAGATGATCGAGCAAGCTGAGCTAATTCTTTACCGTTGTATTGCAGGGAATAGGACCACGAGTACTTTGGATAGGTATTGGAGGATCCATATTTTTTGGTGTTCTTGAAAGGACAAAGAAATTAGTTGCTGCAAAACACCCCGTTGATTAGAAATTGAATCCTTCAAAATTGGGCTATCACTTTGTGTCAGGTACTTTATAGCTACACAACTGGACATAGTTCTCTCGAAATGTTTCTTCATTTGTCAGTGAATTATTGTTGGTTGAACCCTGTTGACTGAGGGCAAAGTATGGCGGGGTGTTAGTGTAATGCAAGAAGAATTGGGCAATATTGTGCAGTTTGCCTTTCCTTTTCCCTGCACTATTATTCTCAAACTATTATACTCTTATTAAACAAAATTTGAAAATCTAGGACGGTTTACGACGACAACATACCTAGTATAGTCCCACAGAGTGGAGTATGGGGAAGTTAGAGTGTACGCAGACCTTACCAGGTGAGGTAGAGAGGCTGTTTCCTATAGACCCTCGGCTCAAGACAGAAACCGTTTAGAAAAAGACGTAATGGAAGTACAAGAGACAACAGAAAATAACAAAAACAACAGATAGTAGCAGAACAATACTACAATAATAATCCTATAATCGAACTATACGAAACAACAGATAGTAACATAAGTCGAAGAACAAGAAACTACAAGAGTAGTATTATGCCTACTAGGAAGGGAAGCTAGACAATACACTCCTACTTATTAGTATATAGATGCACTCTTAAAGTCTAGGAGCTTTACATGACATTTTAAATCATATAGAAGGTAAATAGTACAATGATGAAATCTTAGGGAAGATATGCATAATCATCTAATAGTTAAAAACTTGACATGGCTTGTGCACTGGCTTCATATTCTTGGGAGACCAATTCTTTCAGTCTATGGATCAGCATGTCAAAATCATGTTGGCCCAACAACAAGCTGAATCGAACATAACGATCTCCTGCAAAGAATCTTCTACCTGAACGACCTATGATTTTTGCAACTCTGAAGACTTCTTGACAATTTTTATCTTCTTTCCTCTTACACTTCACCCATGCATAAGCTGCATCAATGCCACAACGATTTCTCTTTTAAAACACACACACAAGCATACAGTGTATAGGCAGGATAATTTGGTCTAATGTTATAGGCCTATATATATTGTCACAAAACTAGAATTCATGTAGAAGTTCTTTTTGAGTTAAAAGAAGTCACCTGGAGATGGCTCTCTTGTTCTTTCAAGAAATGTGCAATACTGAGTTGGAATTGTTTGGAGGCTAAAACGCGTAGAAAGGGAGAAGATGTGACTCAATTTTTCCCAGCGATCCGTCAAGATTTGTTGTGCAAAATTGAAGAGTTGCTTGCCATCTCCTTGAGCAACAACTTTCAAGAGTGTTAAAGCTCTCAACTGGACATCCTTTGAGGTCCCCAGTTCAGCCAAATCAATAAATTCCATCATTCTTGTATACACATGCACATCTTTCACAATAGCCCACCTACATTAATGAATAGCAATAAGCCTCTTTTCTCTTGATAACTAAAAAATAGTCATTGTTCTCGAGTTTTAAATTTCAAAAGAGAAATCCAAGATAATGTGCTCTGGAGTTTCACTTGTAGAATTCGAAACTCCAAAACGACGACTATTTTTCACTTGAAGAGTTGTTTTTATTACCCAAATCTGGATCCAGCATGACCAGTGAGCTTAGACATGGTGAAAATCATGAGATCTTCATCAGCAGGAGCTGGAATTGCTGTATAATGAGACCAATAATAAGCATGATCATAAATGTGCTTCACATTTGGGCTTTTTAGAACTGGACTTTCCAGATTTCCATCTGGATTGTTTGGTGAAGTCACAAACTCAATCACATTTCCAGCAAAATCTGACTTGTTCTTCAACATGGATGAGTCTCCTTCATATTCACAATGAGGTGGTTGAAAATATTCCGTTTGTTGCTTATAAAGCTGATAAAAAGTACTTTTAGTGAGAAACAATTTGTGTTTGATTCAATAAATTTCAAAAGCACTTTTGAGCAACAATTACTGTTTGACCAAGCTTTTCCAAACTACTTTTCAAAAAAATGCTTTTGGGAAAAAAAAATATTTTAGCTTTTGAAAAGCAGCTTTCTCTACTCCTCAGAACCACTTATTTTCCCCCAAAAACTTGGTCAAACATCTTACTTTACCCAAAAAACTTGACCAAACGGACTATTAATATTAAATAATAGTACCGAATAATAAGGGATTTTATTTGCAACCACTCTTGTTGAATCTTTATCCATTGAAAGAGCATGAACTGCAGCATGTAGGAGCTGAGTAGAGCCTGTTCCAAATATAATGTATTTTCCATGTGTAATAGCATTCTTGGCAATTCCATGTATTTTTCTTATGTTTTTCTCAAGCTCTTTGGATATGTAGGACTGATTATTAGGAAATGCATAGCTCATTCTATGCCAACCTGCCACTACTACTGCACTGCTAGCTGCATTTTGCATCCAGAATGGTTCCAAGAATAGAGGATCACCACTGCATATTAATTATACAGTGAATAACACAATAAAAAAATGAAAGTACATAGATTATTTCTTATGCAGTATTTGATTTAGTATATTAAAAATAACATGCATTGCATAATTCAAAAAAAAAAATATTTGATTGCGAAAAGACCCTCTACAAATATGGTGAAAAAGATGTGTAAAAGAATTTGAGGGACAATTATGTCTTTAACCATGCTAACGCATGCATGAAAACCCCTTGCTTGCTAGTACCATGATTTTCCATGTATTAGTTATATATACATAGCATAATACCAAATAGAGAATGTATACCTAATGCTCACATTAATTATACATCATATATCATATCATATATATATATATATATATATATATATATATATATATATATATATATATATCCAAAGTGCAAAGTTGGATTGTCATTTTACCCGTTCATTAAATCAAAATATTTATAAATCATCTAATTAATTAAATAGTAAATTTTAATAATCATCATAAAAAATAAAACAATAATCTATTAAATATTAGTTTAAGTTGTGCATTGAATTAGATAAGAGGATTGTTTTATCTTCTCTAGTTATTGTAAGCAACTGAAGTTATGCAAAATTGTAGCCTTTTCATATTTCAATTCAATTTGTTTTGTAGTAAATGTATCAGTTATTTCAATATAAGTCTTTTCACCTCTTAACTTTAATTTAACCTAAAGAATTTCATGAGTTTAGTGAACTTTTGGTTTTCCATGTCATCATCATTTCTCCATACATTTGCATCAATGATTCATTGAGTAAAAAAAATAATTGCTATCAAATTTAATTGCTTATTAATTATCTATTATTAAATTGCCTAATAAATTTTGATTATTGATGAGCTTATATAAACGGATATAAAAAGCAATAATACTTATAACCATCAACATCAAAAGAAACAAAAAATGAACGTTTCAAATTACCAAGTTTATTTTCCTTTGTAAGTTAAAAAAATAAACTTTGTTAATGGAATTCAACAAGTTGGCAAAATTAGCGGAAAGAAAATGTGAAAGGTGTGAAGAAAAGAAAAAGACAAGTTTTTGGAGCTACTAAAGGAACATGACAAATAGAAAATAGTTGCTTTAACCAGAATTTTCATTTTTCTTTAGGAATTATAAGTTTGTCTGTTAGTTTTTTGTTTATATGCTACTGAAATATACTTGTTTATTATTCCAAAGTACTAGTTTCTAGATCTATTATTAAGGTAATTTAAAGATGCTACCCTTGATGTATACTCAGTGTAAGTGTAATTCCATAGGTGAGGTAGAGACTAGATATGGATGATTAACAAAAATAACATATACCTAGTCTAATTTCACATATGAGGCAGAGACTAGAAATGGATGGTTAATTAACAACAATAACATACACTCAGTGTTATTTCATAAGTGACGTAGAGACTAGAGATGGATGATTAACAATAATAACATACCTAGTCTAATTCCACACAGGTGAAGTAGAGATTAAAGATGGATAATTAACAACAACATAGTTAATGTAGTTCCACGAGTGAGATAGAGACCAGAGAAAATGATTAACATTAAGGGTGTGTTTGGTATGAAGGAAAATGTTTTCCTGGAAAACAAGTGGAATTTTGACTTATTTTCTCATGTTTGGTAGGTGAGTAGAAAATATTTTCCGAAAAATAGTTTTTAGTGTTTGATTTATGAATGAAAACATTTTAAGAAAATATCTTTTATTTTTTTACTAGAGGGTAGAAAATAAAATTTTGAAATTGAAAATATTTTTTAAAAACAAACTTCAAAAAAAAATTTAAAAATTGTGGGGGTGGGGGAGGGGGGGGGATGGGGGGCTGGTGGAAGAGGGGGCGTCGGGGTAGGGGTGAAGTGAGGTAAAAAAAAATAATTTGAAATTGAAAATATTTTTTAAAAACAAACTTCAAAAAAAAAAAATTTGAGGGGGAGGGTGGGTAGGGGTTGGTAGGGGGTCGAGGATAGGGATGAGGTGGAGTGGGATAAGAAAAAAATTGTAATTTGAGGGTGGAGGAAAGTTTTGGAAGGAAAGTCATTTTCCTTAAATTTGAGGAAAATATGTTGATTCGGAAAATATTTAAGCCAACCAAACATGAAAAAATTGGAAAACATTTTCCTTCTTACAAAGCACACTCTAATACATACTCATAATTGTATGAAGGAGAATATTACCTGTCAACATTAGCAGAACAATTAGGGTAAAATAAAGAGCAATCAATGCCACCATAACAAGAATAACATTCACAAATAGGCATTCCATCAACATTAATATAGCCATCAATATAGGCTCTTCCATGGCCAGAACATGAAATTGAGGCAACTTTTTCTGCTTCTTCTGCTGCTCTTTGGCTCCAACTCAATTTCTCATTATCATAATTATACATTTTCCTAAACAAATATATATTCACAAGCACTAAAACTAAGTGACATAAAACATAACTAAAACTCTTTATCTTTGCCATTATACAATATTGGCTTTCTTTTCTTTTCTTTTCTTTGAGTACTAAATAGAAGACTTTTGCAGTGAACATTATATTAAAGGAAAAATCCTTTGGGCCACAAAAATTGGAAAATCCTTTAGGCCACAAAAATTTTAGCCACAATAGCCCAATTGGAAACTGTTTAAGTGTTTGGGAAATGGACTATTTTTTAGCCTTTTAACAAATGTTTAAATAGTACCAATCAACGTTATCTTTCCTATTGCAACAGTTGGAAGTTTTTCATAAACCACATTTCTTTTAAAAACAAAGTTATTATTGTGAATTTTAACTAAGTAATTTCATTAATTATTATATTAAAATGAATTTAAATTATATGTTTAAATAATTTTTTAAAATATAATTTTAAATATTTCAATAACAACAGTCAAAATTCAAAACACTTTAGACATAACAGATATCAACACGTTATAGAAAATGGAAACCATAAAAATCTTATAGTTCATGAGTGTGATCCTAGTCAACAACAACCTAAGAGAGCCACACATTAATATTGTAGTCCCACATAGTAGAGTCTGGGAGGGTAGAGTGTTAGCATACCTTACCTTTACCTCACTTAGACAGGTTGTTTCCAATAGACCCTTGGCTCAAGACAAAAACAGTTTAGAAAAAGACGTAATGGAAGTACAAGAGACAACAGAAAATAACTAAAATAACGGATAGTAACAAAACAATATACTACAATAATAATCATATAATTGAACCATACGAAACAAAAGATAGTAACATAAACCAAAGAACAAGAAACTACGTACAAGAGTAGTATTACACCTACTGATAAGGAAAACAAGACAATACTTACTAGTATAGATGCACTCCTACTTAAAGTCTAGGAAGGCTTACATGACATTTTAATTTAAATCATATAGAAGGTAAATATTACATGGTGAAATCTCAGGGAAGATATGCATAATCATCTAATAGTTAAAAAACTTGACATGGCTTGTGCACTGGCTTCATATTCTTGGGAAACCAATTCTTTCAGTCTATGGATCAGCATGTCAAAATCATGTTGGCCCTTCAGCAAGCTGAGTCGAACATAACGATCTCCTGCAAAGAATTTTCTACCTGTACGGCCTATGATTTTTGCAACTCTGAAGACTTCTTCACAGTTTTTATCTTCTTTCCTCTTACACTTCACCCATGCATAAGCTGCCATCAACGCCACAACGATTTCTCTTTTAGAACACACACATAAGCATACAGTGTATAGGTAATATAATTTGTGCAAATGTCATAGGCCTATATATATTGTTACAAAACTAAAATTTATGTAGAAGTTTTCTTAGAGTAAAAAGAAGTCACCTGGAGATGGCTCTCTTGTTCTTTCAAGAAATGTGCAATACTGAGTTGGAATTGTTTGGAGGCTAAAACGCGTAGAAAGGGAGAAGACGTGACTCAGTTTTTCCGAACGATCAGTCAAGATTTGATGTGCAAAATTGAAGAGTTGCTTGCCATCTCCTTGAGCAACAACTTTCAAAAGAGTTAAAGCTCTCAACTGAACTTCCTTTGAGGTCCCCATTTCAGCCAAACCAATAAATTCCATCATTCTTGTATACACATTCACATCTTTCACAATAGCCCACCTACATTAATGAATAGAAATTAGCCACTTTTCGCTTCTGTAACTGAAAAATAGTCATTGTTCTCGAGTTTTAAATTTCACAAGAGAAATCTATGCTATGGAGTTTCACTTGTTGCAAAACTCCAAAACGAAGACTATTTTTCACTTGGAGAGATTTTTTTATTACTCAAATCTGCTTCCAGCATGACCAGTGAGCTTAGACATAGAGAAAATCATAAGATCTTCATCAGCAGGAGCTGGAATTGCTGTGTAATGAGGCCAATAATAAGCATGATCATAAATGTGCTTCACATTTGGGCCATTTAGAACTGGACTTTCCAGATTTCCATCTGGATTATTTGGTGAAGTCACAAACTCAATCACATTTCCAGCAAAATATGAATTGTTCTTCAACATGGATGAGTCTCCTTCAAATTCATAAAGACGTGTTTGAAAGTATTCCGTTTGAAGCTTATAAAGCTGATAAAAAATACTTTTGATGAGAAATAGTTTATGTTTGACTAATAAATTTTAAAATCACTTTTGAGCAACAATTATTGTTTGACCAAGCTTTTCGAAACTACTTCTCTAAAAAATTCTTTTAGAAAAAGTGCTTTCTGAAAAGAACCAAAAAAAAAGAGCAGAGATACTGAACATTACAAGTTTCTCAATCGGTTCACTATCTATAAGATACCAAAGATTATTATTCTTGGTCAAACACCGTAATTTTCTAAAATAAGCAGTTTTGACCTTCCATAAAGCTTGACCAAACAGACTATTAATAGTACCGAATAATAAGGGATTTTATTTGCAACCACTTTTGTTGAATCTTTATCCATAGAAAGAGCATGAACTGCAGCATGTAGGAGCTGAGTAGAGCCTGTTCCAAATATAATGTATTTTCCATGTGTAATAGCATTCTTGGCAATTCCATGTATTTTTCTTATGTTTTTCTCAAGCTCTTTGGATATGTAGGACTGATTATTAGGAAATGCATAGCTCATTCTATGCCAACCTGCCACTACTACTGCACTGCTAGCTGCATTTTGCAACCAGAATGGTTCCAAGAATAGAGGATCACCACTGCATATTATAAATTACACAATAAAATGATGAAATTACATTACATTGTGTTCGATTTGGTGTATTAAAAATAACATGCATTGCATAATTCAAAAAAAATATTTGATTACAAAAATACCCTCCTCAAATATAGTGGAAAGAATGTGTAAAAGGTTTTGAGGGACAATAGTATCTTTAACCACGCTAACTCATGCATTAATATAAAGTAGAGATGGATGCATGATTGAGATTATTAAAATAAAAATGAAATTGCAGGAAGGAGAATGTTACCTTTCAACATTAGCAGAACAATTAGGGTAAAATACAGAGCAATCAACGCCACCATAACAAGAATAACATTCACAAATAGGCATTCCATCAACATTAATATAGCCATCAATATAGGCTCTTCCATGGCCAGAACATGAAATTGAGGCAACTTTTTCTGCTTCTTCTGCTGCTCTTTGGCTCCAACTCAATTTTTCATTATCATGATAATACATTTTACTAAATATATATATATTCACAAGCACTAAAACTAAGTGACATAAAACATAACTAAAACTCTTAATCTTTGTCAATATACAATATTGGCTTCCTTTTCTTTTCTTTGAGAATTAAATTGAAGTGCTTTTGCAGTGAACATTATATTATATGTACTTTTTTTTCTTGCTAAAAGAGATATATTAAAAATAGAGAGAAATAATGTGTATGCAAGACTGACAAATAGAGTGGGAAACGTGCTATTTAATTTTTTTTGTCTAGCGTTTCCAATTTTATATTATTCTTCTTTAAACTTTATTATTGTAACTTTTTTTATTATTATTATTTTGATTTGCTTGAATGGATTAAGAAATATGATGTGATTTATTGAAAGCATATTTGATAACATTCTTTGAGAACAATTTGAACCCTCTAAACTCAAGATGTATTATCAGTTGTCTTAATTATTCTTTTGAAATTCGATATTTAATAGTCTTTACTCCCTATACAAGCACGGTTACACTTTTTTAGGTGCTAGGGATGAAAACTTGAAAAAAAACAGCTCTCAAATCTCAAATAGGCAAGATTTTAACTGTTAATTGTCACATAGTCATATATAATGATTTGTTTATTCATACTGTGTAATTCTTTTATATTTTTCTATTGAAGTACACATTTTGGCTGATTTTTTATTTTTTTTTGCCCTTTACTGAATGTGCACAGAAGAAATCTTTATAAGATTTGCTGAGATATTTAAATAAAAAAAATAAAGCATTTCATGGCCCCATAATATCAATTATCATGTATGAATTAATGCAAGATAATAAATTGCGGTGTGTACGTCGAGTGGGATTGTGTTTGCTATTCTGATCCATTAATTTATTTATCCATATGTGTAAATTAGAGTTGACATAATAATATATCAATGATGGAATTGTTGGGATATATATATATATATATATATATTGTTTATTTTAAAACGGTACAATTGAATTTATAAATACAGTTCAAGAACACGTAAATTGAGATGATCACTGATCAAAATACGTGAGTTGCATACGAATAAATTTGAGGTTTGGTACTTATAATAGGCAACGTGTTCGGATAAAGTTGCAAATTTATCACTACTTTTAGGCCTCTCCATACCAATGTCTAGTAATCACACTAAAGAGTTTGCTCGGATAATAAGCATTCTCACATCTAACTATAAGATTGTAGGTTCGAGTCATTAAGAAAACAACTTCAAAAGTCACTCAAATTTACACATCTTTGAGTGATCCCATACAGGGGCGGACCTAGAGGTAGTCGAGGATCGGTAAAAAATTACATTATATATACAAGGTATTTTTCAGAATTTTTATGTCCATATATTGATTTTTGAACCTCCTGAATATAAGATAGATGTTGGTTTAGTAATTGAGGGGTTCAAAACACCCCTTGAGATTTCAAATTCCAATTTTAAGCACTACTTTTTCTTTCAAACCCCCGGCAAAAAAAAAAAATACACACAAAGAATGAAAGAACTAAATAATACTTAGTAGGGACAATTACTAACTATAATTGAGTTATGAAGTCCAAAGAAGTCAAATTAGATTGATAAAAAACTATTGGATCAAGAGAACTTATAAGAAATTGTATGGGTTGAAAGAAAGAAAGATTGTTTCCGAATTTTACTGATGCTCTTTCCTTTATATTTTCTTGTTAGAGCATATTTGATGCATCGCTTATGAAATTATGAAATTGTTGAGACCCCTTTCATTTTTCATATTTGTTATTCACTTTTTTTTTTTACATGTTCTTCAAGAAATTATAAATAAAAATGATAGTTTACTAATTTACTCAAAAAAACAAATTGCAACTTTACAAATCTTGTTTACGCTTTCAAGAAAGAATTAATTAGTAGGGTAAAATGAAAATAGAGTTACAGTTTAATTTTGTTAATTGACAAATAATTTTAAATAACTATTTTTAATAATGTGAATAATTAATATAGGATAGAAAAATACTATCAAATATTAAAAGTAGGATGAATTAGGCGAAAAATATTAAATTTCACATTTTTTCATGAATAAAAATATTTAAAGATAAAAAAAGTAGCAAAATTTTGAAATAATCGCATAAAAAGAGCTCGGAAATTGAACCAGACGTCACTGGTCGATCCACAATTCCACTTGTCAAGCAAAAAATAGTCTTACACCACTTTTGTTGGTGGAGTCTCAACCACCATAAAACATTGCATATCTTGTAGCTTGGAAGTTAGGTCTCCAGGCAAAGTCACCCCTTCGTCGAAAAATTACATTGTATATAGAGGTTAAATTTTGGTTTATTAAATATATATACAAATATTGACACATCTTAACATAAGTTAAAGATTTAATCTAGTGGTTAAGGGGTTGTGAGAATTTCATGAAATCACGTATTCAAGCCCTACTAACCTTGTACTTATTTTTTAATACAACCATTATCACTATTTTGTGCCAAAAAAAAACACTAAACTCACTATGATAACCAGTTGGGGTTTGGAGGAATTTAGTGGGCTTCATCGCAGCTTTCACAGGAAGAAACCTTAAACCAAGCCCAATAACAATAAGCTACTAGATGGAAATAGCCAAGTTATGGACTTTTCTTCTATCGGATTACACTTGTTAGATCTTGTGTACTCTTTTAAATTTTGCTTATATGTTCCCCATTTGTTTGTGTAAAATTAAATAGGTAAAGTGTACAAATATTTGTTTTTGTATTGCTATTTAATTTATTTGTGAAGTTTAAAACAATTACCGCATTGAATGCTGGCCACTCGTTGAAGATAAAAGTACATCGAACCCATATGAAGTTTTACCATGAGCGGATTGTATTCATTGAGCAAATATAGGTTCAATCAAGATTTGCTTCAAGTTTATTCATTTTGGAAACAATTTTAGATTTGTACGACTGAAGTTATAAAATTTACGTCTAATTTCAAGTGTTTTTGTCTGAAGTATGGCTTGTCAAGACTAACTTCAAACAATTTTTACTTAAGTTATGAACTTGGTATGACCAAACTTTGCACTTTTTGTTTATTGAAGCTTAGCTTGTGTTGTAAACGCGAACTTCATTAAAGACCTTGTCATGACCATACCAAAATTCACAAATTTTTTACTGAAGTTTTGCTTGTGTTGCAAATGCTAACTTCATTTAAAACCTTGTCATGATCATAAATTCAATGAAAAACGTCTAAAGTTAATTTTGATTCTTATATAGAAAGAGAAAATACAAAAAGAGCGAGAGAGGGTAAATAGAGAGACTTAGGAGAGAGAGTTCAGATTTTGTTTTTTCAATAAAATGTCAAAAAAGCCCACTCCCTATTGAAGTGAAAAAAGATAAAATCATGAAGAATGCTAACTTTCTATCTTCGCGTAATATATATGGTTCACAAAATCGATATATTTATAATTTCTTAGTACCAAAAATATTGCCAAAACACATAACAATTTGTTTTTTTTCTTCATAATTATCATTTCAACACAAACTAAAAAAATGTTGTAGTTAAGTTGATCATTGAAAACCCATTCCCTTTAGATATTTACCCCACCATATATTATATGATTTTATTATCTTACTCATTATTTCACTCTCCAACCGTCCAAGAACATTTTGATTGGTTTTCTTGAATTTGATTCCACGACTGAGGCAAAGTATAATTAAATAAATAAATGCCCTCCACGTGTGCAAATAATAGGTTGCCACGACACTATAGATTAGACTTTAATTAATACTTATTTAATTATAATCTCTACTTTATTTAATCGGTGCCGACTTTTGTTTAACGTTTTCTCATATTATTTGTTTATTAATAAAATAATAAAATATAAGTTCGTTGCGTAATAGAATTCTCTTACTCACGGAAGTTTCCTTTCGTTCCCCATACTTCTAGATTATTCCATTGATACTAGACAAATTAATGACATTTTTAATATTGTATAGTTTAAATTCATGGTTAGATAACGATGAAAAAATATTATTTTGTGTAACGATCATTTGGTGTAATCGCGTCTGTTATTTTATATTTTCTTTTCATTTTATATCTACTTGTTACTTAATAATTTTATTTTACCTGTTATCTTACCTTAGCTCTAGCCCCATACCTTACTTTTCTGGTAAGTTTATCATTTAGATAATTTTTTAAAAATAAATAATTTGTGTAAGAGAATTCTCCGCATCATTAATTTTTTCTCTTGTTCCATATTTCTGGATTGTCATTGGCATTTAGACTGTTAGTGGCATTTTTACTATTTTTATTTCTAGATTGTTCCATTGACATTTTAGAATATTAGTGGTATTTTAAATTTTTATTTTTTATTGTGGTTTGATTGGGGATGGTACTGACTTTAGGAGGAGATAGTGTTATGACTTATGAATCTAGTATTAAACTAAAATACTCTTAGTGCTAGTTGACTACTTTTGATAATAATGTGCTAACTTTTAATATTTTAAAGCATCTCCTTTTGACTTTCACTTAAATTGAAAGCTATTTTCATTTTCGTCCATTAATTTTTTTAAAAAAATATATATGTTGTGTTTGACCTAACAAGGCACTCACTATAATTTAATATTATAGTTTTATTGGCCTTTAATCAAAATCGAAATTTCAATTCATTAATTTTGAATATTAGAACAACAACTTCAAGTATTGATAATTAGGTTTTAAAAGTGATATTTGTCATGTTGGTTTTTAAAGACATTTGAGAAGACCATTCCCAATAATAGTAAGTGGTGCTTGCATAATATCATGTGGATGTTGTTGTAGTGTTTAATATTTCAAAAGTTATGAGATATTTAAGATGCTTTTTTAAGAGAATATATTACCCTTTATATAGGCATAAATTAGGATTTAAGATAGAGTAATCTTCAATAACCCTAACTGAAAGTTTGAAAGTGAACTCGTGTGACAGAATCCTATTAAATTTCGATGTCTACAACCTCCTTTGTTTTTTAATTGGAAAAGCACCCATCAATGTCAAGCATATTGAACTTCTTTCGAGAGGATGCCATTTTATAGAGATTGGAATAACATTTCGTTTGAAAATACTACACCAACAAGGTACCAATATTCCAAAAGACATTGGATAGAGAAAAAGAGGCTGTGGGAAGGGACATTTTCAAAGATGCACTTGTTCCTTTCTTTCCAGATGTGCCGCATGACTAAGCAATAAAGATATAACATATCTAACCAGGTTGTGGTGAGGTAAGCATTCTTTCATTTTTAACTAGAAGTCTTGTGTTTGAGTCCTCCCTGGATACAGAGTCGCCTTTGTTAAGGAGCCGAATGTGAAATATGGAGAAACTATTTTGTTGAAGAGGTATAGAGTAACTTATAACAAAGAAAATTGTGTAAAGAACATTGTTAGACCGTCCCCAAATAATAAGACTCGATTAAGCAACGAATATTGTTAGGTAAATCAAAAGATAGTGTAGGAAAATTCATCTTAAATTATTTGTAGTTTTTGAAAATAATTACTATTATGTAAGATAAAATCAAAAAAAAATTCATCTTAAATTTAAAAAATAAAAAATAATTTAAATTTTAAAAATAGCGACAAATAATATGAGACGAGGAGTATTCTTAGGGATCGTTTGATAGTGTGTATCAGTAGAAATAATGCATGCATTTGCTTAATTTTGTGTATTAGTAGTACCTTGTTTGGTATAGTTTTCCAGCTTATGTATAATTAATTTTTGCATTAGTTATACACTTTATTTTGTATTGAGGTATGTATATTACTAATAATACATATATTAACATCGTTAAAGACTCAATTGCCCCACCATAAGTAGGTCCACCAAATGTGTGACATTTAATTCCAAAAGAAGAAATTTAGAAGATTTAAATATGGAAGATGATTGGTCCACGTGTGTGCTTAAGTTAGGTCAAAAAATATACTCTATATATTTAAGCTTGGAGCCTTGGACACATGGATTAAGAAATTTTTTCACCTAAAAATTAAGAGAGATTTTAATTTAAAATATTCTTAATTGTTTTGTTGTTGTGTTTTAAAAAAATTGATATAATTACCATCAAATTTGTACAATGAATTAGGAATGTGTTACAAGTAAATTTGGGGGGGGGGGGGGCGAGTTAAAAAGGTTCTTGAATTTTTAAAGTATCGGACTAATTTTTAGAGGCTAAAATATTACTATTTTGAATTGGAGGGAATATTATTTTGGAATATAAAATCAAGTTGTTTGTTGTCAAGTCATTGTATACAACTCACTTTTAATCTCCCCTTATCTAAATATCTACTAGATATTTCTGTCATGTCCGATCAATTTCATGCTTGTTGACTATCAACCATTGGATCTTCGTGCATATTCACATTTTTTTCTATTTAATTTGCTTCGGACAATTCTTTTGTTTATTGCTTTTTATTCAAAACTTTCAAGTCGTTGAAGATGCATATTGATAGTACGTACATTCAATGTTTATATTAGACTAATTAATGGAAGATATGTATATTTTTTGTACATATTTATTACTCCTAGTACTTAATTATAATTGATAGGTGTATATATACGTAATAGTTAATATGGTCACTTTAATTGTGAAATAATTATGATATAGTCTTTGCAAATGAGGCCTCTAGGCCGTATAAAATACTTATAGAAATTGCATTTTCATTTTTCATTGTCCACTATATGAAACAAGTCAAACACTATCTATAGATTATTAGAAGTTTGATAAATGATTTCAAACCAAAATAGATATAGAAAAAATAACTACTATATTATATTAGAATTTTAGAAGTTTGAAGATTGAAAAAGCCGATCAAGATTTTATTCTCGTTGATTATAGTCTCAAAAAAAATTATTTTTAATTGATGATATATTTTGATCTAAAAAAATTAATTCATGATATCAATAGCAGAAAAATGAGATTCGAGTTAAATGCCACTGAAAAACAAATTTTTCCTTGGTCACATCAACTTATGGCATGTTTTTCACACTCTCTCAATTTCCTCTCCAATTATAAGCTTAATTTAGCAATCTTTTTCCCATGATGAAGTTTACAAGCACCACCAATATAAAATAAAAAAAAACTCTCCAATCTTGTGTGCCTTTAGTTGAGTGGTTCACTGAAGTATATTTGGAGAGATACATTCACCTACTTTTCAATGAGTCAACTATTTTTTATTATTATTTTTACAAACTTTAGTCTTCCAATAATATTCAAGGATCATTTATAATAGGAATAATAATATTTTTGATCTTTCAATTATTGATTAAATCTAATTTTAGTTCTAATTATGATATATGACTAAGTTTATTTAATTAATTATGATGTGAGTTTTAGTTTCTAATATTATATTTAAATTATTTATGGAATTATATTATCTTCAAATATGAAGTAACAATACAAATATAATATAACACATAGATAATTAAAAAGAGTAATTTTTAATAATTCAGTAAACTTGTGAAGATTCACATGTAGAGGGATTCAAATATACGTTTAAATTAATTGAACTTTACATGTACTTAATAAGATATAACAAGAATTAACATCATAATTTACCAATAACGACAAATTACTATTTACAATATTGATGTTGACTATAAACTACTTTTTTAAAAAGAAAAAAAAAAGTCCCCACTTGGAGAAATAGTATTTTTTTGGTTTTTTCTTATAATATATATAAGTTGGCATATTTGTCTCTTTGATATGAGAATTTTCTTTTGTAAATTAAATATATCTACCATATTTACAATTTGGCCAAGTTGTACAATAAAAAGTTCCTCTTAGTTTACATATGTATACTTATATATATGCAATGTTTTAGTACTGTAAATATTTTGTATTTTGGTTCTCAAAGTGCATTGCTTCCTTTTATATTTTTGAAAACTTCATTTCTGTTGTTGCCATAAAATTCTATAAAATGGGATTAGATGAGTTTACAAAATAGAGAATAGTTTTATATATTTCCTTTCTTAAATTCATTTCCTAAGCTCATCATGTGTTTATGCTTGATCCAAAAATATTTTTTCTGAATAAATAATTTTTTTTAAATTGAGAAAAATGACTTTTTCATAGGTGATATTATGAGTTTATTATCTTCTTTCACTCAGCAATGACCTATCCCTAGACCATCCCATCCCCGAACACTCACGCCGCACCCCCTCCCATTCTCATGATATTTTGGAAGAATACATATAAATACTCTTAAAATAATAATTTATTATAATATTCAATGCTCTCATTTGAATTATTGGCACATACTGTATTTAATTAATTTAAAGCATGCTTACACTCAAAACAAGATACACAAGGCTCCTTAATAATTCTGTTTAACTTAAGGTTGACAGCGTCCTGACTCCCCAAAATATCTCTCAGACAACTCCTCCCAGTCTCCCACTAAAACATTTTCTATTCAATTACTCACCCAATTAAAGAATTTTTAATTTCACTTCTTCAGGTTTTTGTCCTACTATTATATCTTAATTTAAGTTGTTACCTATTTATTACAAGGAAGAAACACAGTTCATTTTTCTTGGGGATTCAATAACAACGGTAAAATAATGCAGTAACTGAAATATAATAGACAATAAATGGTATCAGATATCAAAAGCAAAAAAATTACGTATATAAGACTAATACTACGACAACACGGTGCTCGCATACTCCTACCAAGTCTAATCCCACTGAAAAGTGAGTCAAAACTCAACTACCTACTAACCTTCTACCTTAATCTGCAATCTCCACACCTCCTATCTAATTTCATGTCCTCGATCGGTAAGTTGAAGTTGCACCATGTCCTATCTAATTACCTCTCTCCAATACTTCTTTAGTCTATCCATACATTTCCGCATACCACCATATTCAACCTCTCACACCTCCTTACTAAGTACCTTTATACACATTCCCTCTTCACACGTTCAATTCATCCCAATCCCGTTTCCCTTGTATTATTCATCACATAGGTTATTCTCATATTATTTCAGATATCCTTATTCTCAATCTTATCTCACCTAGTATGCACACACATTTATAAGTTCTCAAACAACTGCAAAATCAATGTTATGAATACTACAGTAATGGATGTGTTTATATTGATCTTTTTAAAGTAACTTATAAGCTAAAAGACGTGAAAGCCTATTTGAATTGACTTTTCATTTTCGACTGCTTTTAACTTTTCAAAATCACCAATCAAAAAATTTCTAATTAATTGGATTAAATAAAGTAGTATTATTATTAGGGTAGAAAAGAAAGTAGGTATGTGTGATGATTAAGATATTAGTCCACTTGCTATCCACATGGCCCTCTTAAGATCTGAGGAAAATATCATCGCCACGTATGCATTCACAAAACACAGTTAAAGATCTTCTTTCTGCTCCATATCTTTTTCTCTTCTTTAAACTCTTCTCCTCCTCCTTATATTTTTTCTCTCAAAATATCTTCCCTAAATCCTTCTATTTTTTCCAGATTTACCCTCACCAGTTTTCTCAATTCACATCTACGGTAATTTCCTTTTTTTTTTTAAACAAAAAAAAAACTTTGTTCTAATTAATTTTCTGGGTTCTTACTTCTTCCTGCATAATATGTTATAGATGTTGAGCTGTATTTGTTTTTTAAGGTTAATTTTAAGTTTTTTTTTATATTGACAAACAGTTTTATTGTTCGATTTTCGATTTTTTTAGGAATAAGAATTAAGAAACAGTATAAAATCGGAGAATTGATTATACTTTTAATTTTTTTTTTTTATGACAATTTGTGCAAGTGATGATTTTTTGGTTATTGAAATGAACTGCAAACGTTTTTTCTGTTAATGGAAAAAAAAAGAAGTTTTTTGTTCCCTTTATTTTTAGGAAAAAAAAAGGGTTCATTTTGATGAATTAATACCTTTTTTTGAGCTTTCAAATGGTATTAATTTCGTTGTGCGTTTATGTAACAGTTTGAGGATTTTTAATTTAATTTTTATTGTTTTGTTGATGATTTGTGCAAGTGAATTGAACTGCAAACACTTTTTTCTGTTAATGGGGAAAAACATTGTTCCTTTTTAGGAAGAAAAAAAGGTGTTTTTTAGCTTTCAAAAGGTACTAATTTTGTTGTGCATTTGTTTAACAGTTTGATGATTTTTTATTTTGGTTTTGCAGGATAAAGTGGTGTGTTATTATTGTCTTCTTCACTGTTAAATAGTGAAATCTACTGCCATAAGCTGGTTATAACATTAAAGGGACTAGCTTGAAGCTCTAAGGTGATTTTTCTTGATAAGATACGTGGACCCTGTGGCGGAGCCAGAATTTTCATTAAGGAGGTTCAAAATATAAAGTAAACATATGAAACAGTTGAAGGAGGTTCAACATTTTAACCATGTATAAATTGTATAATTTATGAACCCCATGAACCTTACTAGCTCCGCCCCTGCCTGGACCATCCTCGGATTGAGATCCAAATATGTTGAATTACAATATTTTGTTCCTTGATTTGTAGCATTTTCTCGATCACTAAAATTCTTTGATTGTCAAACAGTTATATGGCTTCTTCAAGCGAAAGGTGGATTGATAGTCTTCATCTCTCTTCATTATTTTGGCTTCCTCCACAAGATGCAGAGCAGCGGAAGGTGTGCTGCTCATATGCTTCACTACAATATCTTTATATGCTTTTTCGTTTGTTAGGGACATTTTAAACTAGCTATGGTGACCTTTCAACTTTTTTTCCCCCCCCGGTGAACGTGTGGCTATCAACAGTATTGTGTAGAGAGGTGCACCTCCTTAGGGACTTGGATATAATATGGATAACTAAGTAAAAAAGAAAAGCGCTTCTTCTACGGAAATTTGAAAAAAAAAATATCATCTCAGCTAATACTAACTTGCTTAACTGTTATATTTATTAGTACATTGTGATAATTGTAGAAATTATATGATTAGGTAGAAGGGTATACAAAGGTGGAAAACAATGTTGCCGAACCTAACATACTGTTGCATGTGACAAAAAAGGCCCTCCAATCTAATTAAAGTTAGTTCGAGGGAATATCATGTAAAATGCCTATTGCTTTGCTCCATTATAGAAGATAGACAGACTACTTTCCGCAAACATTCTTTTAAAAATCAAGTGCCTCTCTGAATGTTGAGGTTATGCTCTATCCATAGACTACCACAACTAACGAACCATGCAGCCAAATAATAACACTCTGTATGTGATTAGAAGTCCCAATATTTAACAATCACAAACTAATGAGGTTGAGATGAAATCACGAGAGATTACTCAAACAGCACAAATAATCTTTGCTTCAACTCTCTAGCAATAAAACAACTTGCTCATAGTGCAGCTATCTGGATTTATCATTTGAAAGGCCTAGTTGTATTTTTGTTATAAACGTTAAACCTCTCGTTCCAACTCCAAGTAAATGCCTGGATACTTGGTGGAAACTTTAGCTAAAAGGATTCTCTTCAAAGGTGGTGACAGAATTTTTTAATAAGATTCCAACCGTTAAGAATGTCTGTATGTCTATGATAATGAGAGGGATTTGCATGTGAAACTTTTTCCTGGAGTTGTAAACAATGATGTTATATAATCTAAGAGCTTGGGCTAATATTTACTTTAAGCCCATAAAGAAATGGAATCCGAGAGGAGGAGTTACTTTTCTGGTGGGAATGTAATAAACATTTAATTGCTAGTCTTGGTTAAATGAAACAGTGAGGAGCATCTCTAACCAAATAGTCCTACAAAGAGCAAGCAATTGCACTATGCTTTATTTTTTCTCAAACAGGAGGTTGGATGAAGGATATAGATGTGAGATACATGTTATGGACTTTCAAATTCCCCATGAGGATGGCCTAGTGGCAGAGGCTTGGGATTAACAGTTTGGAAATCCTATTTGCAGTACTTAGTATGGGCTCATTCGCTCCAACCTTGGTGGCATGATTATATTTGCAACCCATGCTTGTGCCTTGTGGGCTGGTCATGCTACAGTTGAACTAGTTGAGATGCGCACAAACTGGTTTGAACACTTAAAAACCAAAATTAAACTATTTGTACCTACAGAGCCGTACTTGCTCTAATCACCCTGGGGAGAGATTTAGGTTCTTCAATTAGTCTTCCCAATCTTCTTCCTACTTAAGAAGTGAACTCCGTCATTATATGTGGTTCATGTTCCATTGTGAAAGCTTGTTTACCAGTCTCAATTTGATCACCGTTGATACTCTGACCAGTGGGTAATATGACTATTAACACGTCAAAGTGTGCAAAACTACATCTTTCATCTTGTACTTGGAAATTGGAAAAGAAGGGTGCAGGACACTACGATGAGGGTTGGTGCTGTCTGAGACATGCTTCAAACGAATGAACAAGAAGTTTCTTTTGAGGGGTGCCTATACTGCATAATATTTCAACAAGGAAAAATGTTAACGAAGGAACAAAAAACTCGATGTATTGTATAATGGCTCTTCAGTAAAGTAGAGAGGAAAGATGAAAAAATGTGCTTCTTACAAGGAAAGTAAATGGTGTGTAGTGAGAAGGGACATAACCTGAAAGGTCCTACATCAGGAAGGTAGCAATTGTTTGAGGATCAGAATTCTTAATAAATTTCAAGAAAGATCTCTGACACAGGATCCGACCTTCCAATGCCACTTGTCTGGACTCGGATTGGATTGAATTAGTCCCATTGCATTATCGTCTTAAATTTTTTTATGCCTGAAAGACTTCTTGCTTTTTTTGTTTATTTTCTATAGACTACCTTTGTATTTTCACTCATGACAAACCTCCTTTTTATATTCTCTTCATAGGATCAAATTTCCGCGTATGTTAAGTACTTTGGTCAGTTCACATCAGAACAATTTCCTGAAGATATAGCTGAGGTATTCAGTAAATTCTGTAACCATCTCTGCTTATAATTTTCAATATCTGAACCAAGTTTTGGTCATTCTTCCCTCTAAACTAACTTCATGTGTTATAATTGGCAGCTCATACGGAACCGTTATCCATCAAAGGAGAACCGACTTTTTGATGATGTTTTAGGTATTATTATTATTCTCACCTATTATTTAACATTTACAGTATTGCTTCCACCTACTTGTGAGGATTGATTGAGCTGTTTCTATGTTTTGTTGTTTGTTATAATTGCCAGCAACTTTTGTTCTTCATCACCCGGAGCATGGGCATGCTGTAGTTCATCCAATTATTTCATGCATCATTGATGGTACACTGGAGTACGATAAAAGTAGTCCACCTTTTGCTTCTTTTATATCATTGGTTTGCTCCAGCAGTGAGGTATGCAGATTCTTTAAAAATTTAACTTAACTAATCTCATCATGTTTTTTTACTCTATGATATTTTTAAAGCTCATCTTGAATATCATAATATGAGTCTCCCTACTAATTATTAACCCTTAAACACAGAAGGAATATTCTGAACAATGGGCTCTTGCATGTGGAGAGATTTTACGTATCCTAACTCACTACAACCGCCCGATTTTCAAAGTTGATCGTCAGGACAATGGAACAGATAGAAGCACCAGTGGAAGCCACACTTCAACAAGTAAATCTTCCTGTAGTGAACCTGGTGTTCCTTCTATACAACATGAGAGAAAACCTCTGAGACCATTGTCTCCATGGATCACTGATATATTGCTTGCTGCACCACTAGGGATTAGAAGCGATTACTTCCGTTGGTAAGTATATCTCAATGTTGCTTGCGAGTTAGATGTTCCATTACACTTTAAAATTCATTAAGAATGCAGGAAAAATTCATTAGCATTAGTTGATAGGAATATTTTGTACCCTTATTTCTTGTACTGGACAGTGGGCATTTGCATCTGGTTGTCTTGGTTTAGCGCGTTGCCCATTGATTACTCAGGGAATGTTGGTTTTGGTTTGGTTTAACATTTACATTAGGAATAAGTTGAATTTTGGAAAGAGAAATTCACTTCAACTATATTTTTAACTCTATTCTGGTCAATGCAACATTGTTCTTTATTTCCTGATTCCTTCTGACAAAACTTCGTAATCTGATCATACTTGTGTTCTGCTGTTTTTTGTCTTTCTTGCATATGCTTAGGCTTAAGATCATATTCCCAGGCTGGTATGCAATGTCAATCAGGCTCTTTCAGTTTTTTCGCTGTCACCATTTAGTGGGGGCATGGTCTGAATTGTACTTTGTGCTCAGTTCATGTACTGTCAACCAACATTGCCCCTTAAAATGAAATAGTATATTTTGTGTTTAACAGTTTCTCTTCCCCATTTAAGAAGTTATGGATGACCTAGAATACTCCTTTCTTTGCTCCATATTCACTGTTATAACATGATAGGGTTCTTAACCTCCTACTTTGTTTCTTCTCCTGTTTCATCATGTATGGTTCTCTGCGAGAGACATATTACATCGGCTGATGCTGGTCTGTGCATAGGATAATGTTCAAGTTCCTTAATGGCAGGCATGCTTGCCAATGCTTTCCTGTTATGACTTATGAATAACCTTCTATTTGTTTCTTGTGCATGGCACATTAAACTACAAGGGCCATAACTCAAAAGACCCACATGGATAACGCATCTAAGTAGTACCACAAAGACGCCTGCTTTTGAGTTGTGTTGTCAAAGGCTTGCTTGCAGAGAGCTTTACCTCTAAAACTAGGTGCAAAGTGGGTTGTGCGCTTCGCCTAGCTAAATCTGCGCTTCGGTGCAATCACCAAAGCACCAAGACATGCGCCTCATCACCCATGGGCTCTGTCGTGAAAAGAGCAATTTTAAACAATAAAAAACTTCACCCAATTGTATCGTTTTCAATTCTTTTATCAAAATAAATGTGGTTTGGGTTTTCTTGGAGTGTGTGTGTACTATTTCCCTTCAATTGCACCTTTCTTCGCTAAAGCCCGGCCTTATCAGTGCTTTGCGTTTAAAGCCCCTAATAGACTTCAGAAAGTTTCTTTTTTCTTCACTTTTCTCCTTTGGTAATACAGCTTCGAGTCCATTTGATTCCTTCAGAATTTGTCTGAATGCTAGTTGACATTTATCTTCTTTTTGGCGCTCTTCAAATTAAAGAACTTCGACACTATCATTTTATAGACCTGGAATATTTTTCATTGAGATTCTCTAAATTGGTAACTTGTAGAGTTTGAGACTGATGAACAAGGATAACCAAAAACTACACTATCCTGCTAAATGCTGTGAAATCCTTCATGCTTGTGCAGGTGTGGTGGTGTTATGGGAAAGTATGCTGCTGGAGATCTCAAGCCCCCATCAAGTGGTATGTGGACTTTCGTTTCATGAAATATTTGCTCCTGTTTATGGCTCTGGACCTACACTTACAATTTTTAGTTTTTTAACACCTACGTGCAATTTCAATGGACACTGATAACATGCTTGAAAATCAGTGCAAGTAGTCTTCATGCTGGGTATAAGTGGTAATAGATTAGTGACCTCTTTTTACTTGCCCTGTGTACAGTTGTCCCTGACCGCCACTGCAATTTTCCGCTAATTGTGATTATGTGAAAGAATCTAAGCATTCACCCGTAAAACCTTAAGGCAGTGGGTGGAAAACTCCAAGTCTTTATGACACTTTGGAAGCCCTTACACAACCTACTTGGGACAAATATATAGCTGAATAGTCAATACCTTTTTGCACATGTAAGATTCGTACATTAACTCTACCATGGACTCACTAGTGGGTGAATTGGCTTACCAAAGGATGTGTTTGATACTATGTGAATCTGAGTAGAATAGCTAAAAACTTTAATAAATTATTTGGAAGCTCTTACACAATCTATGTAGGAAAAGTAATACAACTCAAACATAACTCAACAGATAACATTCATTTGCTTTGTTTCTCTTCATTTTCTTCCACCTGTCCCTCCTATTAGACATTGAGTTTCCCAACTTTCTTATAGACGGCTAAGATATAAATTTTAAAGTGTTTTCATATGTTAGAATTTCAACAGAACTGTTACTGACCTGAAAGTTTATTTTAGCTGCTTCTCGTGGGTCTGGGAAGCATCCACAACTACTGCCTTCAACTCCAAGGTGGGCTGTTGCAAATGGTGCTGGCGTTATTTTAAGTGTTTGTGATGAGGAAGTTGCTCGCTACGAGACTGCTACCTTGACTGCAGCTGCTGTTCCTGCACTTCTGCTTCCACCTCCAACAACGCCTATGGATGAGCACCTCGTTGCAGGACTACCACCACTTGAGCCATATGCACGTTTATTTCATAGGTAAGACTAAGAGCATGATTTAATTTAACTTTACAGCTTTGAATTAAGGGACTCATTTTAACTTCTGTTTCTGGATTAGATATTATGCAATTGCAAGTCCAAGTGCCACACAGAGGCTTCTTGTTGGACTTTTAGAAGCTCCACCATCTTGGGCTCCGGATGCACTTGATGCTGCGGTACAACTAGTGGAACTTCTGCGAGCAGCTGAAGATTATGCATCTGGATTGCGTGTAAGTTTTAAAAATTTTCATCAAAGTATTGTGATATTTGAGCATCAATCTGCTATATGTCTGAACACCTTAGCCATTTATATTCATTTCTCTGTTTTCCTTGTGGTTCTTTATACAACTGTAAGGTTATACTTTTTAACTATCTATGCTATGTTGGAACACATAGATTGAATTGTTCTGTATGAATTGTATATAAACTTGTTCCAAACTACTATGCTCTCTTTTTCGGATTGAGCATATCTGTAGACATGTAGACATAAAGAATTCACTGTTTGCAGTCTTGATATATAGCCAATTCCAGTATGTTAAATTGTCTTAGTTGCCCTCTCTAAGAGCTTGAGTTGTTAGCAAGGACATTTTTATTTTATTACATTCATTTCTGCAACCTGCTCCTTCATTTGTTGGTCTGATTTTCGTTTTACCAAATAAGCAATTTTCTTAGGGCTTTTTCCAATTCTGTTCCGTAGGCCAAAATTAACTACGGGTGCTAGCCAAAATATACAAAAAACTATACACTAATTATGAATATTTCTAATCAAAGTACCCAAAATCGGTTGACCAGATCGGGTACGGATGCCACACCCACACCCACACCCGTATTGTGTCGACACGGGTGCGGCACCCAAAGTGAAGAGTCTGAGCAACTTAATTTCTACTTAATATACAAAGCCTATACATTTGCTGGCTATTTTGTAAATTAGATCACCGAAAGACATTGGACTGTAATTATCTCTTGTTTTTTATTGGTGATGGTGATAATATTAGACATGTGTCTAAAAGGAACAGCATAGTTGTTCCTTGGGTTTAAGGCATAGTTGTTATTGTTGGCGGCGGTACCTTGATAGTTGAACCAAGTTGCTTTTCATACTTTAATACCATGTTGAAATATGTTAACTGTCTTATCTAAAAGTGTTTAAACTGCCGGAGGGGTATAATTTAATAATACTACAAATAATATATGTGAGATATGAGAGAAGAGTTTGACAGAATGCATGAGGAGAGTGTCTTACGCATAGGGTTTATATAGACATGTACAAGGTATTCTGCAAGACTATAGTCCAAGTTAGCACACCTCTAATCTTACATGTGCCTGTTATTTCTGACACCTTCTGTCAAGTTAGTGCGTAGCTTGTCACATATGAAACTAGTTGAGGGATGTGCAAGAGGTTTGATCACGATTGCTGGTAGGAGCGACTCTATATGATAAATCTCTTAAAAGAGGATGAAGCAGACTCAAAATCACATGGAAGGATGTTTTCTGAAAAGACCTATAATTTCTCAGAATTCATACACACAATTTTCTTATAGATTTGTATGTCAGTAGAACAAAGAGAGGACTTCTAGTTTCAGAGAGACTGTTATTAGAATGGAACGGTCCCAAATGTACCAAAATGGATACTGAGGATCAATATAGCCAACCCCGACTAGTCTGGAATTGAAGCATATAGTTCTTATTGAGTTGTTGTTGTAGTGAACTTCTGTCTCCTTGCTTTCAGCTATCCTTGAAATCCTTTGCATAAACTATGACCTCTGAATTTGTTCTCCACAAAAACGTATTTAATTATTAAGGAACTTGATTGATTGTGTTGCTTGAGTACACCTTTCTATCCTACATTAGTGGAATTTTTTCTTTTAGCTTCTTTTTGTAGAATTCCTAACATTTTATGTATTGCCAAAGCTTCCTAGGAATTGGATGCACTTGCATTTCTTGCGTGCAATTGGAATTGCCATGTCCATGAGAGTAGGAATTGCTGCAGATTCTGCAGCAGCTTTACTTTTCCGAGTACTTTCTCAACCTGCTTTGCTTTTCCCCCCCTTGAGGCAAATTGAAGGAATTGAAGTTCAACATGAACCTCTGGGTGGCAACACTTCATTTAATAAAAAGCAGGTACTTCCATCAGTTATGATTGTTGAGTTTATCAATGTGCTAGTTCTTCCGTTCTGTGGATATCTTCTTTTATTTGGATATATATGTTTGGCATATGTGATTACCATTGTTATTATTCTTCAGAGAGAAGTGCCTGCTGCAGAAGCCACAGTAGAAGCCACTGCCCAAGGGATTGCATCAATGCTTTGTGCACATGGTCCGGAGGTTGAATGGAGAATATGTACCATCTGGGAAGCTGCTTATGGCTTGATTCCTTTAAGTTCATCTGCAGTTGATCTCCCTGAGATTGTAGTTGCCACCCCTTTACAACCACCCATTTTGTCATGGAACCTGTATATACCCCTTCTTAAGGTTCTTGAGTATCTTCCTCGTGGGAGTCCATCTGAAACTTGTCTTATGAAAATATTTGTTGCAACCGTCGAAGCAATTCTTCAGAGAACGTTCCCTCCTGATTCCTCTAGAGAAGAAACCAGAAAAACCAGATATGTTTTTGGCTCTGCCTTCAAAAATCTTGCTGTGGCAGAACTGCGAACCATGGTTCATTCATTGTTCTTGGAGTCATGTGCCTCTGTTGAGCTTGCATCTCGACTACTTTTTGTTATCTTAACAGTATGTGTCAGTCATGAAGCAAAACCAAACGGGAATAAAAGGCTTAAAGGTGAAGATTCTCACCCACCTAGTGAAATCGGGGTAGATACTCTGGCAACCATTGGAAAACAAAGACCGATAGGAAGTAAGAAAGTGAAAAAACAAGGACCTGTTGCAGCATTTGATTCTTATGTTCTTGCTGCTGTCTGTGCACTTTCTTGCGAACTTCAGCTCTTCAGTTTGATTTCAAGAGGGCCTAATAATCCAGATCCAAAAATCATCATAGATGAAGCCAAGCCTGCAAATGATTCATCTATTGAGCTACGAAACGGAATTCATTCTGCCGTCTCTCATACTCGGAGGATGTTGGAAATTTTAGAGGCTCTTTTTTCTCTTAAACCATCATCTGTTGGAACCTCATGGAGCTTCAGCTCAAATGAGATAGTTGCTGCAGCTATGGTTGCTGCTCATATTTCTGATCTGTTTAGATGCTCCAAGGCCTGCATGCACTCTCTTTCTATTTTGATACGGTGTAAGTGGGATAATGAAATTCATTCCAGGGCATCGTCAATTTATAACCTAATTGATATTCATAGCAAAACTGTCGCATCAATTGTCAACAAGGCTGAACCATTGGAAGCTTATCTAATACATGCACCAGTTCTAAAGGAGCGGCCGAGATGCTTGAATGGGAAAAAGCATTATAAATATACAAGTCGTAATTGCTTAACATCAGAACTGTCATCAGGGCCTCTGTGTAAAGACTCCTATGATTCTAAAAGTTCACTTTTGTGTGAAAAAGCTTCAGACTCAAGTTCACACTCTAGTGAGATTGCTGGGTGCACCATCAGCAAAGTGTTTGCAAATTTCTCCTTGGATGCTTCAGACTTGGCCAATTTTCTGACAAAGGACAGGCATTTTGGATTTAATTGCAATGCACAAGATCTTTTAAAATCAGTACTTGCAGAGAAACAAGAATTATGTTTTTCTGTTGTCTCATTGCTCTGGCACAAGTTGATTGCATCACCTGAAACACAACCCATTGCAGAAAGCACTTCCGCCCAGCAAGGATGGAGACAGGTATCTACCTTGTTACTTCTTCATGTTAATCGCTGTTAATGAATTAATATTTCCTGTGGCAATTGTCTGGTAAGAAACAAGATATCATCCTCAAATAAGAGGCAACATCCCTGATATCATATGCTATGTGCAATGCCAAATGTCATAGCTTGGTATGGGTTTGCTAGTTTGAAGTTGATTTTTCCGTAAGTATTCCCGCTTGGAACTTCGCTTGAAGTTTCAAAAGGTGGTTGGTCATTAGTTTTGGCTCCAAAAATGTGAAAACCATTTTTCATGCAGAACAAACATTATTTGGTCACTCACCTTTAAATTTGAGTATACAGAGATTTTCCTTTACATGTGCAGCTCAATCCCATTTCCTTTTCCTGCAACACCACCTAGGTATTTGCTAGGAAGAGCCCTGTTTGCTGAACTTAGTCTGTTGGCTGAAACTTTTTAAAAAATATATTGGCAATTCCAACTTTACCTCCCGAAACTTTTTTTTAAAAAGAAAAAATAACAAACGTTACCTCCCTCAAAACATGTTAAGCTCATGCCAAAGGAGGCTGGAGAATGATATGGCCTTTACTTGTTTGGTCATGGTAGCACCAATCTCTTCTTCTATTTAGGTTTCTCTATGAATATGAATTTGTTATCTCAAGCCATGCACTCAGTCAGTGTAACATAGGGGTTCGGATGAACCCAATAACTTTTGTATAGACCCTATATTTGTATTAGAAAATCCAGTAACTATACATAATATTTACATGTGAACCCAGTTACAGAAACAAGTGGATGGTTCAGTTGTAAAGAAGAGACAATCAAAGCTTTCTGATTCCCGAGATGTGGGTTCTCGGAACCCACTTGCGTTAGTTCTTTTTCTCTTTTAGCTATATGCCTGATTCTCTTTTTAAAAGAAACATGAACCCGCATCAGTTTTTTCCTTTTTGCTATATGCAAATTTCTTTTTAAATTTTTTTAAGAACAAAACATAAGATTAACAAATGAAAAAAGCAAAAAGCACTTCCTCTCTAAAACAAAAGGAGACTATTGTTTCTTCCACTGTTACACAAACGCTAACCCAGAATCAGATTTTCAATGAAAAGTTACGGTTTCTTACTTTTAAAAATATATATTGAATATTGGTACCCGTACCTTAGTTTGGCTGTTATTATATACTAGCTTGAGGTCGTTGTCCCAAATTCAGTACCCATAAACCTCAAATTCTAACTCTGTCCCTGCATGCACTCCATCCACAAAAACTCTATACATCCAAAATAGCAGTAACTACCAACAACCTTAATTAGAACTGTACAGGCAGCATAACAAGCAAATCATTGAACTGTTTTCATGTAGGAGGTGAAAATGTTATGATAGCGGAAACTGAACTTGTTAGATTGGGAGTCAAAATGAGAAAATGTTGCTTTTACGATTATTATGCAGTGGTTTTGTGTGATAGCATGAAGAATGTTCATAATCAAGTTAGAGCACATGTTGTGTTTGCATTTTATATTTGAATACACAAGATACTTAGTAGCTTTTTATATGGTGCTAACAATCTTCCATAACTACAGGTGGTTGATGCACTATGCAATGTTGTATCAGCAGCACCTGGAAAAGCTGCAACAGCCATTGTTCTTCAGGTCCAGATTTCGCTTTTTAACTGTATTTGGTCATTATAGGTCGTGATCTTTTTTGTTAGGCTGCGGCTAGTATGCAAAGTTTCTATTTATTTGGATCCAAATGGCTTAACAGATACACCTGCTATTTCAAAAAATCACATTTTTTTCCTAGGGGAAAGGAACAAGTTTGTCCTTGTCCTATCCGAAATTGAGAAACTTTGCCCTCCATTGAACTTTTGGTCTAATATTACCCTGCATTAGGAAAAGTGTCTCTTTTTTTTTCCTCGACTCCTAACGAAACTCCAACTTGAGGGTAATTTTGAACTATAGTCGAAAGACAATAAATTTGGACCTTTTTTCTCAAACAATTTGGATACATGGAGTCCACATATTTCATGTTGGAGATCCGTTAATTAAATGAAAAAAAATAAGATGATTTGCTTACGGCAAGGGTATTAATAATGGACCAAAAGTGTAATGGAGGAAAAATTGAGCAATTCCGAATAGTTTAGGGGCAATTTCTGGAAGTTTTCCCTTTTCTGTCATATTTTTGGCCTCATCACATGACAAATACATCTTTTTATGTTCATGGGTACAGTACCTGTCTGGGTCCAGAGTTTCTTAGACTTGCATGCATTAATAGTTATCATCACTTTGCTTCTAGGTGTAAGTAGGACTTCATCACCATATTTGTTTGGTCACTTTCTTGCCAAACTTTACTTGTCAGGCTGAGAGGGAATTGCAACCATGGATTGCTAAAGATGATGATCTTGGCCAGCAAATGTGGAGAATTAACCAACGTATAGTAAAATTGATCGCAGAACTGATAAGGAATCATGATATAGCAGAATCTTTGGTAATTCTGGCTAGTAACCCAGACCTCCTTTTACGGGCCACAGATGGGATGCTTGTCGATGGAAAAGCATGCACCTTACCACAGCTAGAGGTAATGACATATTTAGATTTCTGGTTTAGAGGTAACATCTTTTATAGTTCTTATTTCTCACCTGATGAATCTATGATTCATAAAGCTATGACTTCCTTTATGTTCGTGAGTGCTTGAATATGTCCAACGATGATTGATTCATCATATTCAATATCTTCTGCATTTTCTGATATATTTACATTCTTGCTCTTTAAAAAATATTGAGCAGCTTTTGGAAGTGACAGCTAGAGCAATTCAACCAGTGCTTGACTGGGGAGAATCTGGACAGTCAGTTGCTGATGGCCTCACAAACCTATTGAAGGTGATACTCTTTGCTAGACTTGGTTCAAATTGTGGATCAGTAAGGGTGTGCTTGGTATGAAGGAAAATGTTTTCTTGGAGAACTAGTCGGCTTCTTACTTATTTTCTAGTGTTTGGTAAATAAGCAAAAAAATATTGTCCCAAAAGTATTTAGATGTAATCTAGCAAAACACTATGGGGGAGTGGAATGGTCAAGGGTTGGGGGTTGGGGGTGTTGGGTAGGTGAGGGGGAGACAATGAACTTGGAATGTCACTTATGAAACATGTTTTCCCTACTTCCATTAGGGAAGTTATTTTCTCATTTTTTTTGGTAATAAACTGTGAATATCACCATAACACCCAAAAATATTTACAAACGAAAGAGCATCTGAGTCTCAGCCACCTTCTACGAAAGGTGCAGCGAGATATCTACACCCCAGGCAACAGCAAAACAAAAAAAAAACAGCATGTCTAAACTAATTACAGAATCAATGATTCAACATTTGACAGTTCCTAGCCTTCCTAGAGCTTGAAACTAACTATAGTCTCTCTTTCAATTCCTTTTGTATGTGTAACAGCAAACTCAGTATTTACAGTTAATTGCCTAAACAATTTCCAATTCCTAGCTTGCCAAGTATAGTATATCAAAGCACCATACATATGCAGCTTCAACTTCCTTCTTAAACTGTCTCCGATGTCTTCTTTTCATCCAGCTCAGGCTTTGTTTAGCAGTTTTCTATGGTAAAGATTCACCAATCCAAGTAGCCAAAGAAGTCCTCACAGTAGTTATACATTGACAGTCTGCAAATAGGTGCTGATGAGTCACCGTTATCCCCTCATCACATAAACAACATACATCATCATCAACTGGATCTGATGTCTGTGCAGCCTTTCTTTGGTTAAAAGCTTGTCCTGGTATGCCAACCAAACCATCAATCTCTTCCTAGGCAACATGATTGAACTCCAGACCAGTTCAGCTTCAGACAATCTATTTAGATCACCAAGCATGGCACTGTAACTACTTAAAATTGAGTATGAGTCATTAGGAGTTAGTTGGTAAATCCCTCCTTGATGCCTATGCACCATCAACCCTTTAAGAGTATTCAACTTCTTCCTTCTTCCCGTACAAAGTACCAACTGCAGTCCTGAGGTGGAGTATGTTCCCATATATCATCATTCTTAAGGAACTTGCTTTCCTAGAGAAAATGTTTCCTAAAACATTTTGACCAACCAAACATGAGAAAATTGGAAAAGATCTCCATACCAAACACACCTAAGAGTGAAAAAAGTGATCTTATATTCTTGAATTTTACGGTAGCACTTGATGATAAGATAAACTTAGGTACAATACTAACTAGGTTCCTTTGGGTTAATACATTGCAGTGTCGTTTACCTGCCACAGTTCGGTGTGTTTCTCATCCAAGTGCACACGTCCGTGCTCTCAGTACATCGGTTCTTCGTGACATTATGTATGCTGGTTCAGTAAAACCAAGTGCTAAACAAGCAGCAGATGTACATGGCATCCACAATCCTGCTTATCAGTACCTTAGCATAAGCATCATTGACTGGAAAGCGGATATTGAGAAGTGTTTGATGTGGGAAGCTAATAGCCGGCTTGAAAATGGAATGTCTGCTCAATTTCTTGATACTGCTGCTAGGGAATTAGGCTGTACTATATCAGTCTGAAAACTCCCTTTTCTGAGGCATATATTAGGTCTCTCTGTACCATATACCTATCTTGTAAAAGTCACTTTTAGTTGGAAAATATATTTGAGAGTCCTTTCAGTCATCCGTGAGTGTTGTACAATGGCATGTAGATAGTCCACTTGTTTTATTTTTCATATGGCACAGATTATGTTTGTTGTACGTCCAAAATACAAACATGATTGTGGAAATAAGTAGATGTTGCAGTTTAATATTTCGAGCGACCAACAAAAGGCTGGCTCAGCTTTAGAATTGAATTTTTCCTATCATGTAATAACCGTCTTACTTTGTATTGTACATTCAGCAGATAAATCATCTATGCAGTTTTGTTTTTTGTTTTCCTTGTTGATCTGGTTTCTGATTTAGATAACTAATGGTTATGTGAATGGTCTTGAAATCTGGGATTAATTTTTGTGCCAACTAGTCTTAACTGATTCAACATGTTTTTTTTGGGGTGCTACATTCTTCCATTTATAGATGGCTTAGGAGTCGTCTTGTCTATGTTTATGATTTCATATGATAATAAAAGTTGTCATCTTTTTTATGTCGACTCCTTTTTCATTTTTATTTGATATGATGATAATATGAGCTGAGCTTAAATGGAGTAGCGAGGACTCCATCGCATCTGGGGCACAAATTTTGCTGAGTTGTTAGTCAGCTCACCGAATAGACTCGCATCAAAATTCAAATGGTGTATAGCTGAAACTTGTGTTGTGCGGACTCTTCAAAAGTATTGCCTTACTTGCATGTTGGATACTTTATTTTTTTAAAAGCCAAAGTTGATTTTATTAAAAACAAAAGAGGTTCAACATTTACAAGGGTCCTTTTGGAGGATTGAATAGACACTTAGCGATGTTTTCAGAGAGTCTTGAGTAATAGGTTGGGACTAAAGTTGGAATCTCCATGTATACTTTATGTTGTTTCAGCTACTCCTTTGGGGACTAGGATGTGTTTGGTAAATGTTTTACATATTTTTCATGGGTAGTTGGTCAAAAATAAATTAAAAATATTTTCTATGAAAAAAAGTTACTTAAAAATGTATTTTGGAAAACCAAGTTTCTTACTCTTAACACATTGCTCTCAACCTCCACCCTATCCTCATAGTGTATGTCTAAATGAATTATAAATATTTTTTAGGGTAGTATCTTCTCCACGTAGGCATGAGGTTGGAAGAAAAATATTTTTCACGAAAAACAAGTACTCCATTTTCTAGAAAAATATTTACTACGCATGCTAGGGTTGGTAGAGGTTTTGAAAAATAAAAAAGAACAATATTGGACTTTCGAAGAGAAGTTGTTCAAGGTATACTGAACTAAATGCAGATATTACCTTCAGAGAGAAAAATGCACGCAAAAAAACTCAGCACTCACTATAAATTATTGATCAAATAAAAAAGGAGACTGAGAGAAACCAAGCTCTATACCCAAGTCTCAATCTCTTCTTACTAATGTTATATTATCAAAAAGATGAATTATAAGATTAAGAAAAATCTAATTCGATCCAAGGAGGTGTGTATGTAGAGTCAGCTGACTATAAAAGTTTCTGTTTTTTTGCTCTCTTCTGTTTCAACTTCAATGCTAGAAAATCTTACACCTTATCATCGGCTTGTGACGAATCTGATCCATGCTTAATTGAATGGCTACGACGCTCTTTCCCACCAGGTTTAGATGAGGCATTCCCATACCAGATCATTCCACAAACTGCTATGATCATGCCAACTACCACTTGTATGTTGAGACCTTCTTTCCCGAAAAACAAAAATCCCAGTATCAAAACGAGGATTGTTTTCATATGACCGATAACTTGGAATGAAACAGCAGTGAATCTTCCAATGCATATAAACTGACTGAGATTGGTGCCTATAGCTATAGTGCATGAAAGAATGATGAATACCTGCAGAGAAAGAGAGTTAATAGTGTAAGGGACCATGTATAGAACAAAAGGTGCATGGATCAAAACTCAAAACCCATATAGAATATTGTTCACATAAGAGAGAAAAGAAAAAGTGTTCATATCAGAGAGTATTTCCTCTGGTGTCTAATCTCCACTAAAACTTTCTTTGCCCCCGCACACACAAGTTTTCTATTCAAATGAGGTCCATCATCCACTTTCATAAAAACAGAGATGCAAAATAGGCTGGGGAAATAAGATATTTTTTTCAATTGACGGCAAAAATTAACTTATAGCGCTGTGATCGCATGAAACAGGTTTCAAAAATACATTGGTGAGCACTAAATCCTACTCTCTTGAAAATAACAGTCAACACAGTAAAGCAAGTTGAGCATGAGATGAACATTGGTCTGAAGGTTCTATATCAGCTTTATTCAGCAGTAGCAAAATCTGGAACCTATTCGTACAACTTTTTTGGGGGGTCAAAATAAGTCAAGCTCATATAGCAATTAACATCGGATAGGTGCATCTTAAAGTCGTAATTCATCAATATTGCAGATTCATAACTTTTTGATAGTGAAATAATATAAACAGGCATCGAAGTATCAGACAAAAGATGTACCTAAGACTGTTCAAGCTTGCAAATTGCAAACATAAGAATGACTTTTCACAACCATTTTTCTTGAAGAATTAACAAATCAAACAACAATTCAAGAGTGAGGTACTAACCAAAGATGGAAAAGTGAAGTCAAAGTGATCAATCCTCTTGTTGGTCAACCAATAATCCACAAGCGGGCCTAATAGCAGCAGACTTCCAGCCTGAACTGGTGCAGTATGTCCCAGCAAATTGAAAGAACTAAGGGAGTATTTCCTTTGAAGGTAATGAACATACTGCATATACAAAACCAAGCGCAAATTTCAGTTTTTAACCAAGTGCAATTACATTCAAAGAGAAGAACTTCAGAAAATTAGAAGACTTAAAATTAGGAGTAAAATATTATTTTTTCAAATCCAAGTCGAGTACAGAAGTGACAAGTTGTATAGAATTTCCCAGAAAACAAGTTTCCATTTCTAGATGAGGCTTAGGTCTTGTTGATTTCCCGACAAACTTTGCATTATCAATAAAACGTCTCATTTTACTTATCCAAAAAAATTGACTAATATAGAGTGTGATTTCCCATGTAAAACTCTATATTACTAATACAACCTTTGGCTTCCTATATAAAACTAATCAGAAGCAATACCTGCATATCTTATGCAGGACAGTAAGGGTCCACTTATGTTCTATAGGGGGTATAATGTAGAATAAAATGTGCACAGAAGCAATACCTCGATAAGAGCACCTAAGCACAAAAACGTCTTTAATGTAGAGGGGGACTTATGTTTAAACATAAATTTTTTTTAAAATTGAATAAAAACAAAGTTAAGAATTCTTACAAAACCTATAGTTTTTCTAAAACTAAAAATCTTTACAAGTATACTATTTAATAGAACTAATCTTGAATTATTAGAATCCTTGCATAACTGTTTTTTTACGACGGTTGTCTGCAACTTAACTAATCCACTAACCCGCCTGCTACAACCACAAATACAGTTTCCAACTAAACCTGTGTTCACACTAAGACAAGAATAGATGGGCTCACACCTAGTACTATAACAGGATTTGAATCCTAGGATCTCCAAACTGTTACTCTAGTAGAGTACCTCAAACACTCAACCGCCCCTTGTGCTATAATACCTGGATTACTAGTCCGGTAATCAAATGGCACCTTAATGATGGTGCATCTATTCCCTCAGTGTAATGGTGTATTATTCAACTGATCAGATCAAGCTTTTCAAGATAGCATAAGATATTAAATTGCAGAGACAACTTACATACTGTTGTAGAGCAGTGCTCCATACAGCTACAAAGGCAGCAATGAAGCCTTTGGTATTAACACTCACGTCCGTAACTGTGCAAACAGCAACACCTAGGAGTACCACAACAATGCTCAGCTTTGTGTCCCTTGAATAGCGGATCTTGTCAAAGGCAACTTCTAGTAAGCAGGAGACAGGGATCATACTCAACTTTGCAATCTGAAAGTGATAATGGAGATTAGTATTTGAAGTCCTCAAATCAGAAGAGCAGGATGAATGTGGTGTGCATAGAATTACCTGGTAGAATCCCACCGAGTTCCACATCAAACTGATGTTCATCCCAACAATAGAGAAGTTTGCAAACAATACAAATTTTAGAAGATCTGGAAGGGGTAAATGAGAAGCTTGGATGTACCCGAGCCACCTAAGAACAATCGTCATCAAAGTTGTTGTAACAAAATGCATCCCCGTTAATGTTGTTGCTGCAAAGATTGTTGTAATCAAAAGCTAGAACAACCATATAACAAAAAGACTGAAAGAAGTGTATAGTAATGTCAAATCTTCATTGTCCACCAAGCCCCCCAAAAAAAAACATTAATCAGTTTTAACATGAAAATGCCGGTGCTGCAAACCTGCTTAGGTTCAAGTTTGTCTTAGAGTCTCTTTTCAATGTTACAAGTATTAAATTCATATCCGGTAAGTAATTTTTGTATTTCCTGTAAATTGTGAGCTTCAGTTCAAAGAAGCATGTGTTTCTTTTCGCACTAAATGTCCCATCAGACCGTCATTTTTTATTTTATTTTTCCTTTTTTTAAAAAGCAATGCATATAGCTATAACACATTGTAGATCATAGAATTCAGAATATTATATTTTGTGATATTATATCCTGATTCCTTCTAATTGAAATTAATAGATATAACCAATGTAGCTGGAATCTTAATACAAAGGAATGCTGTTCTGAGAAAGTGATGGAATATCGCGGAGAAATTTACCAAAGAAAAATCCGTAGTTAGCCATTAAGGCTTTGTTGACAATAATGATTCCAACTGAAGTGACCACATTGAACATCCATGCAGCCACATCACCTGCAGCCTTCTTATCAGCCTTGCTTGAAGGAGCCATTTGCCTTTATTTTTTGCTGCGAGAAACAAGTTTTACCCTCCAAGCAGCAAATAGAAGCATTCACACTTCTACATCAAAATTTCCAAATCTTTTATTTGCTCTTCCCACCTACAAGCTGTAGAAGAAAACATTACGATCCACAACAGACAGATCAGGCAAACAAACAATTCCCTTCTATAACCCGATCGCATAAGTAAGAAAATGAAGTTAATAATACCATTTCCATAATTGCAATGGTCTAATAAGATCCAATAACAAATTAAAGGTAAAAGCATTAAAACAAGCAAAGAAAGAAACAATTCACCATATGATCAAGTACAAAAATAAACTTTTAGTGAAACTCCACCACAACTTACCATAATCAAAACTCCTCTTTCCCCTTCTTTTCTTCTATAAATTTTTATTTTTCTTGTCGAAAATCAGTTTCAGCTAGTAAAAATCACAACTTGCAGAAAAGATCAAATAATTCTCAAGGATGCAAGCCAAATGAGCTAAATTAACTCTATCTCTTATGAATACAACAACAACACCTCAAAGCACCAACCAGTGTTCCCTAGTAGTCAATGAAGTGAGTTGAAAATCACGAGGTCTCACGTTCAAATCCCAGCAAAGACCAAAACACTAGGTGATCTCTTCCTATTCGGTAGACAGAGTTACCAGATACTTGTTGGTGACCCGGAATCAGGGAAAAAAAAAACTCAATTAGTTAGATTTAACTATATGATTCCTCATTATCCGTTTCGACCCGTATAATTCCAATAACACAGTAAAAAAAAACTAGATAAAAAATCACTATAATCGCATCAATCACAGATGCAGATCCACATACTTTTACATGAACTTCGCTTCAAAATTTAACAAGACTTTACGCTACACTATTCTCAGATCTAAATTTCAAAAAATCCAAATTGCAATCAGTGAATCAAAATTCTCATAAATCATTCAACAGATCTACATTTGCAATAACAACACACACAATTGTCAAACAAAAAGAGAGAGAATTAGTGAATAATTAACCCACCAGTTGAGAAGTAAGGAGAAATGAAAGTGACCCGTTTTAGATGCAGATCTTAACGTGCGAACTAGGTTGTCACTATACGTATATGTATGTATAAAAGAATTGAACAAATTTTGGAGTGTATTTGTGTGAATGTAAGAAGAACAAAAATGGAGGAATTGGGGAAGAAAGAAGGAGGAAGGAAGGGAGTTTTTATTGTTGATTTGTGAGGTAGAATTGATTTTTTTTTGAAGTGAAAGAAGTTGAAGAAACACACACAGCTGTATCAAGTGTATGACATGTTGTGTTACATGTACAAAGATGATGAAGAGGGTCGTGGGTGGTACGGGTATAGTGGGGGAGTTGTGGAATGTACTATTTTCCAACTTGGTCCAAGTGCTTCATTGTGTTTTTTTTTTCCTCATTAGATTGGGATGATGGTAAATTAATCCGACGAGTGGGAGTTGCTCCGATGATAAGTACTCATCACTTTCAATTTGAAGATTGTGAATTCGAGTTATCAAATGGAGTAAAAAAACGTGGGAGTTCCTAAAATAAGGTAAACTAACCTGGTTAAACGAGTTGAGCCGATCTCGATCGAATCGGGCTGGCCTAAGTAAAGGGTGTTGGGGGTTGTGTTGGACTGATCTCGTATGGTTCAATTTTTCAAATTGGTGATTCGGGATTGATTTCGATCGATAATGTCATGTGAACTATTAATGGGGTATCTGATCGGATACGATATAGCTTAATCCTGCACGTATTAGTTTAAAACTTTCTAAACCCAGATCGATTGGAGTTGCCCCCCCCCCTGCCCCAATCCCCACCCGAGAATCAATTCAGACCTAAAATAGCTCTATTGAAGAAAGTTTTGAATTAGCCCGCCCCTCGATAAGAATAGGTTCAATACTAATATAATTTATATATCTGTATTCATATCTAAAATAAACATATTACTTAATCATGATTAACAACATCTTTGGTCAAACTTTCAAACTCTAATTGTTGTATGTATTTGACAGAACAATTTAATAAGTACTTTTGTCGGTATTAAGTAACAATGCGTATTTGTTCAAGGTTCTACAAGTATTTAGGGGGAAGTTTTTTTTTTTTCAATTTCTTGAAAACTTTGCTCTTATCAAAAATATCGTTTTTCAATGTTGGTCATAAATTTTGAATCAAATCTTGAAAAATTATCTTCAAATGTCTATTTAGCCGTAGATTCTAAATCAGATTTTATAACTAAATCTTAATTTTGGGAGAAATTTTACTTTCTCTCACAAAATTTCAATTATTTTCCAAATAAAATGCATGTCGAAACTTAACTTCAAATTTTAAAGTTTTTACTTGAAAATTTATAGTCTAAAGCTAAAAGTTTGATCAAACATCCCAACTTTTTGACATAAGCATTTGAAGAAAATCTAAAAAATTGAAAGAGATTATAGGTAATAAATATGTAGATGAAAATTGATTTGATATAACATTTGATGCAAGTAAATTCTTACCAAAAACGAGAAAGGAAAGGAATTGAAATTTGTAGAAATCAAACTCACACTTATTATATGAGAAATTACCAATATCATTTGGTTCATTTTGCTTTCTTATGTTATTTGAGATATGTGTTGTTTTCAATAACTTTGTCCGATACCTTACTTTTAATGTTTCTTGAATTATAAGATTGAACAAAAAAATATCTCATTTAAAATATTTTACTTTCTTCATATGAATTTGAATTTTGGGTTTTAGGCTTTGGATTGGGTCAAAAAATTTAATTAACATTTTATTTATATATTACGATCAATGATAAATGAATCAAATAAACTTATTTGAAGATAAATTGTATAATGCCTAATTAGTTTATTTTATTTTATTTAATAGGTTAGTCATTGATAAAAAAACACAAATAATGAACAAATCAAATAATTCTAGTTCAGTTTTTATCTTTTTAGAATAAATTTTAAAAAACAGGAAAAAAAAACCATAAGATTAAAAAAAGAAAATTCAATTACATAGTTATTGTTAAAAGGATATTCACAACTTTTAAATTTATTCATTGGATTAAACTTAATTCACTTAAATTTATAGAAATATTTTCTATTACTCAATTTCAAGTTTAATAACCTTTCATCATTTTTTTTAAAAAAAGTTTCTTCGAGTACGTACATGAAAAAAGGGTTATGTAGAAACAAAATGAACAATTAGAAATAAGAAGAATAAAAGATAAAATAAAAAAAATAGAGAGAATAATATGCCTAATAAATTTAAACAAAGGCAAATTGAAAAGAAAAAATAACATAGAAACGGAAAATAATGAAAAATGAATTTTGACGACAAAACAGAAAGAAAAAAATGCAGTTTCACATTGAGCTAAAAAATAATGAGGTTTATATATTGGGTTAGAATTCTGAGCCCAAAAGTTGAGCTCATCTAAGCCTTGCTATGAGACTTTTCAAAACAAAAAAATTACAAAAATCTCACTAGTTTATGAGCTAATTACTTAGATATACTCTAATATGTAATATTACATTTTATATTGTTTTTAGGCTGCGAAAACATGAATCTACCTATTGTATTCGAGATATATACTTAGCGAGATACATGAAAAGCTTGTGCTATTAATTAAGCGTAATGATAACGCTCAAATCACTCTCCAAAATCAATTAAAAGAGTGAGCAGTCATCGTCAATAAAAATCCAACAAGAGGCGGGGTCGAATTCCACAAAGAATGGTTTATCGTGGAAAATTCTTTATCAAGAAATTTGGACTTTAATTTAGCTCATTTGTAATAGTAAGAACAATTGGGTGGATGATACCACCAACTTAATATAAAGCTTTGGTTATCAATTATCGCAGTTGAACTAAAATATAGACGAAATCAAGAATTGGCAAGCAATCTAGGGGTGCGGAGATTGAAAATTGATATCACATAGGGATAATTGTGTTGCTCTATAGTGATGATCATTCATGAATAGGCTAAGTCATCTTCATTGACGTAAATCATCTTTCGATCTCAAAGCATCTACGCATATAATCTCTTTTCGGTCTCATCTAAATGCCAATCCTAAACAACCCAATACCTTACTCTATTCTCTCTTTCAAGAACAAGGCAACTAGATCCGACCCATAACCTCTCTTTCAAGCAAGTTACAGACATCAAACCTAAATTGCTAGTATTGAACTAATCACCACTCCAATCAATCTCTTTCGAGCATTAACCAGAGATCAGAAATAGGAATTAAGTTTGCAATCTTAACCCTTGAATTAACCCCATGGTAATTAGACCAAATTCATATATGAACATCAACAAAACAGAGCATAGCACAATATCCACTACATTAAATCAACACCCAACCCCATTTGAGCACCCCTAAATTTTGGTGTTTTAGCCACCCATCACAAAAAGTAAAGAAATTATATCTTCTATGAAAGCAGTCATGAGTAACTTGAAATCAAGCAATTAAGAGTAAACCCACTTTGGATTCAACTTCAATTTATCAAAATTCAACACCAAGTGGTAAAACCCCAAAAGCTAGAAAAAGTTTTCTTCAAAAGTAAAGTGTTCTCCAACTCTCTAAAACTATCTTTTCTGAACTCACTCGCGAACTCCCTAAAAATGGCATCCTTTGAACTATTTATATTTTCTCAAAATTTGGCCCAAAATTCACTTAGTGACAAACTCGACAACATTAGTCGAGCTCGCCAAACCTGCTCGGCAAATCGCCCTTCTTTCCTCAGCTCGCCTTATGATGCTCTAGGCTTCAGGTGTTTGAACCTCAGTTGGCGAACTCGATTGAGTAGGCCTTTCACGCTCAGCGAATACCGAGTACCACCTTTGTTCGCCTTTCAAGCATTACATCTTTGCTTTGCACATTGCCACTTTGGGCGATGTGCATTAGGGTCGCCGTTATCATTCGGTGCATCGCTGTCCGTATTGGAATCCGCCGACCTTCTTTGGTAGACACAAGTGCTTTGCACTATCGATTTGGGCGAGGTCGTGCTCAGTTGGCGATCCTCCCTTCATGTTAGGCGATCAACAATGTTCACTTTGCACTTCTTTTTGTATTTTAGGTCATTCTTTCAAACATCAGTCCTTGCCTCGTCCAATTGCCTTCATAGCTGCAAATCATCAACATTCTATCAGAATATGACAAAATTAGGTAGTGAGAACACTAGTTATTGCGCTAAATGGACCTTAAATGAGTGCAAATCTATCACTCATCACGCAACTAAATTGCTTAATCAATGGAGCAAATCACGCCATTTAACAACTTTCCAAAATTTGAAGCTTTCATAAAAAAAGCAAAAATTTCCGAATTTCGTTCCTTCCTTTTTGGGATAAAAATCAAAGATATAATTCTTCTCCAATAATTTGAATTTGAGCTCTATTTTTTGTATCTAAATTTCAAACTTTTTATATCTCAATTTCAAGCTCTAATTTCAGTAATGGTGAAAATCATTGCTCTGTATAATTTAATTAGGTACACAAAAATTAAAATTCAGATACACAATTTTAATTAGATACACAATTTTAAATCTAAAATTCAAAAATCAAATATAATTATTCAAAATTTAGATACACAAATTGAAAAATCTAACACAATATCAATCGAAAGACATTTCAAATTCAGCCACATACATTCTATTTTACTAAGATGTATAATAAAATACAAATACATGCATTCTATTCAATGAAGATACATGACAAAACTGAGATATGTATATTCTCTTCAATAAAATACATGATAACAATCAATTTCAAAGTAAATCAGATACAAAGATCAAATCCAAAATTTATTACTTAAAAATAGTTGAATAGTATACAAATATATCACAATCATATACACAATTTCAATTAGAAAATTTTGAAAATTATAAAAAATAATTGAAATCTTTTATAGATACATGACATGACTTTGAGTAATGATTAAATAAATATAAACATAAATATATAATGCACGATTTTTAAGATATGATTTTAGAGATTTAATGGTGGAAAATATGGTGAAGAGAAGGGGGAAGACGGGTAATGGTGGTGGAGGACGTGGGTGGGAAGTTGATTAGAGGGAGAGGAAGTTGATTGACATGAAAGTCTTAATATTGAGTAGATAATTATTTTAGGTTATTATTTAGGGACATGTGCATCTGAATATATATTCTCAATATATGGTAGAAAACTCTTAATTAATGGTAAGAAACGTAATTATTTGAAAGAGCAGGTAATAATAGTATATATATGGTAGTGTAGTATGTCTAATTAGGTAATTCTCCCTTTCATGAGGAAAAAAAAAATACACTACATGAGATTCAAACTCACAACAATTGGACAATCTTTAAACCCTTAGCCACCAAAACAAGCTTCTTTTTAATGTCAAGGGGGTTCATTATAACATACATATTCATAAAAATAAGAATTTGATATTATATATATAGTATAGCTTTTCGACAAAGAGGATTCGAATGAACCCTCTAAACTTCACGTAGTTTCGTCCCTAACTCACGTCCACACCAAGTTCTAATTTTACATCATTTTGTATGTTTTTTTTGGTGTGTATTTCCTTTTATAATTTTCTTACTTTGATACAATCATGCCCCCTATCGGTCTACGATTTGGTTGATATTGTGAATATACTTAATTGTTTAATGAGTAGGTATTCTCAACACATAACACTTTAATTTTGAACAATATAAATCCGTTCAAACTTTTAATAACTATCCATATTCAACAGATATGCATTCAAGATTAGCTACAAATATAGACTATATATTTTTAGTATTTTATTGTTTGATACAATGATGCACTTAGATATAACATACAATAGATAACATAGATACATTAATTCCTAAGTCATTGAGTGAATACATTGTATATACAATACATGCTAGATATATTATTATAGAAACTCCATAGTTATTTAACAATGATCAAATCCTATTTAGATCTTTGGAATCAAATGGACACAAAATCAAAATAAAGGAAAAGATATGTGGATAATCACAAATCAATTGAGTTTATGGGCAACAACGAACTCTGTACTCTTACCTCTCAATTGAACTAAAATAGCAAGCATCAGACCAAGTCCAATTAAACAAAAAAAATAAATAGATTAATCAAAGAAAAGAAGCTTTTAATTGCTTGTTGGCTTCTAATTGCTTGTTATATACAACACATGTTAGATATGGTGATACATTATGATGTTAAAATATATTTTAGATACAATGACATATTAATACAGTAAAATTTATTAATCCTTAATTTGACATGCTATATAATCTTGTAGTGTTTAATCCAGGTGCTTTGAATTGAAATTTTTTAAGCAATAACGTACTGACCTATCACAATAATGAAAGTTATTTTATTTTTGTATACTTAAAGACATATGTTAAAGGGAAAATTACACGGATAAGCAAACATATACTAGTTAATTAGCTAACATAGCTATAGTTTGAATTAATTACGGCTCGTAGCTTACTTTTAACTGTAATTATGTCACTTATACATATACAAATACAAATTATACATATGTATATATACAATTATATGACAAATATACAAATACAATTAGCCTCTCTCCACGCTCTGCCCTCTCTCGCTCGCCTCTCTCCTCTCTCTCCCAATCTCGCTCACCTCTCTCCTCCCTCTCTGACTCTCACTCGCCAGATATACAAATACATATGTATATTAATTACATATATATAATTATTTGACAGATAAACATATATAATTCGACAGATATACATATATAGTTCGCCTCTCTCCACTCTCTCGCTCGTCTCTCTCCTCTCTCTTCCAATCTCGCTCGCCTCTCTCCTCACTCTCGCTCGCTAGATATACAAATGCATATGTATATTAGTTACGTATATACAATTATTTGACAAATATACATATACAATTCGACAGATATACATATACAATTCGTCTCTCTCCCACTCTCTGCCCTCTCTCGCTCGCCTCTCTCCTCCCTCTCCCAATCTCGCTCACCACTCTCCTCCTATAACATGTAGCTACGAGTCGTAATTAGCAAACTATAGCTATGGAGCATAATTAAAAAATTTTGAGTGGCTAAATGCGAAAGTTCTTCTATGTTAAGTATGATAATTAAGGTCCAAAATCTTGCTATTTTTGAAAATTTTCAAAAAAGGAAAAAACATTAATTAAAAATTGAACTTTTATTGCTTATACAAATTTGAAAAACTAAACCATAAATTAAAAATTGAACTTTAAAAAAAACCCAACCAATGCAAACTTATTTGGTAAAATTTGAAATGTGTAATCTTCCAAACTTTTCGTAATCCAATGTCGACTATTATTTTCATACCCAGACCTCCCCAAATTGCTTACAATTACAATTTCACATCAACCTCCGCCGTGAAACTCGTCGAAATCTACCAAAAATTCGCCTGAGATTTTTTTTGGGTTATCGGAACCGGCTGAAAAAGATAAGTTTAAGGGGTTAGAAGGAGGCGATTACCGTGAAAAGTTGAAGATGGGGAAGAAAAGGAAGTCTCTAGCATCGAGCCTTGATGAGGTGGATCGAACCATGTATTCGACTTTCTGTAGCGCTGCAAACTCCCTTTCACAACTTTATACACAGGCTATGAACCAACAGAAACTTTCCTTCCTTTCCGGTGAACGCCATGGAATGGTAATTTTTAGTTTTTTAGTTTTTTGTTTTTGATATGTTGTGAAGATTTGTTCTTTGTTGGCTGTATAGTTTTATGTTTGATTTTTGGTATCTGGGTATAGGTTTTTTTTTTGTTGTTTAGTTTTGGAATTTGAACTGAGGTTTGGGAAGTATAGTTGGTATGGATAAGGGAGGAGGGTCGTTGTAGGATGAAAGGCAGTAGAAAAATAGTTCTTGCTATGTGGATTTCTACCGCCAATACCGACTAGTTTGGTATCCGGGTCAGGTTTTGTGCACTTTAGACTAATTTCACAGATACCTGCCACCTCCCACCAACTCTATCCACCATGTCTAGGACAGATGGTAAGAATCACCTAGTGTTTTTGTCTCCGTTGGGATTTGAACTTGCGACTTCATGGCTCTCAATCACTTCATTGACCACTAGGCCACACCCTTGGGTGCAATTTGGATTTAAGCATAGTTTTTTTTTTAATCTTTATCATTTTCGAGGATTGGGTCATCGTCGATTCACTTCCAAAGAATAGTCTTTTTCCCGCTTTTTGTAGTTTTGAAATGCTTAACTCTGTCTATGTGAGTTTTGTTAAGTACAGTAGGTCCAAAGTAAAGGAGGAGAGTTGTGGTACTATGAAAAATAATTCACTATGAGGATTATAGTTGATACCAATTAGTTTGCTATGAGGCATAGGTGGTTTTTTCTCCAAGAATTGAGTCATAGTTGATTGATTATTATATGGAATTGGAGCTTTGCATTCTTTTTTCTTTTGATTTTTGGTGAACCCTACCCCCAAAGTCTTCTACAAGGAACCAAGTAGTGATTTTTCCAATTTGTTCCCTTGGTGACTCGAACCACCAACCTCATTGTGCATTTACATTCCTACATGGTGAAGCATGGGTTTAGCAAATTATTGATTAATTTAAGAATGATTTTAGCTGCTAATGCCAATGCCATTAACAAGTCAATAATTGAGTATTACTGTGCAATGTGCACTCATGCTAGCTAAAATCATTCAAACTATTAATGTGTGCTCAAACAGCTCGAACACCACCATCATAAAAGAGAGGAGGAAAGAAGTAGGATCCAAGTTGCATTCTAAGCTAAAGTTCAAACCGTATGCTTCAAGTCATTAACATAAGAAGTAAGGAATTCTTATGCAGTTAGCTGCTGAAGGACATTCAGTTTTGAAATTTTTATGAAAGGATAAAATATGTTTTACAGTATATAGGATTCATATTGGACACAGTGAGTTCGCCTCTCCAAAAATAGTAATGATTTCAGCTTAATTTTCTTCTTTTTTTCTTTTCAACTATAGTTTTCATAACTTTATATGAACAAATCTGCTTCTTTTTTTAAAAAGAATTTTTAGATTTGGACAAAAAAAGTAAAGTAAAGCAGGGATTGTGTGTATCGGCGTTGTGCTATTATAAATGCGCTTTGCTCGAAAGTGTTCTCTGCAAAATTGATTCTTTGGGGAAGATGGGCAGTTGTGTTTCATCTGTTCACTGGAAATTCTCAACAATCATTTTCCCCACATTTTTGTTTTCAATTACCTTTTTTTTCTCAAAAAAAATAGTAGGAATCATATTGGGAAATGGAACAGGGATTTAGTTTTGGGGAGAGGTGTGGAAGAACAATTCTAGAATAGGCATTCCCACAGAACTTGAAGTAGTGATTAGCAGGACGCTATGGCGAGATAGCCTTATCCAAAGCTACTGGTCATTGGAGGAAATTGAGGAATTTCTTCGCAGGTGTATAAGTGGCCTACAGGAGATGTTCTGTGATGGGGACAGAAAGGAGGCAGGGAAGAAGTATGGGATACCAAAGGCACTTGAGGAAGAGCTTTATTTTGATTGGTTTGTAGTGTAAAATGCAATATTAGCAACATATAATTCAAGGAAAAGAGGATTGCAGTGAGTAAGTATAGCTTGTGTATAGAATCGGAGAGGACACATACATCTGATGAATTGCATAGTCACTCCATAGCTTTGAAATCTTGCACTCTCTCTTTTTTCTTTTGGATTGGTTTTAGATCGATAATGTGAAGTAGAGAACAAAGACCATCACTAGTTGGAGATTATAGAGGTTTCAACATGGAGAATAAGGCTATCTGAAGAAGAATGCCATCTTTTTTTTTTGACAATTGGAATTTAGAGGGTCAGGAGATTATTGCATAATAGAGAGAGCATTCCCAATGTGTAAATGTTGTGTATCTTGATTGACAAGTGTGGTTGAGCCACTCACACCCTTTGTAAGTACTTTTGATGCTGTTGGTATGTAATCAATGAAACAATTGTGACTATTAAAAAGAAACAAAAGGTCTATGGATCTTGATTGGATTGTGCACATGTGAATTATTTCCTGATACTTAATATGTAGTTATGGTTACACTAGCTTGTGCCTGCAAATATTTGGTTTATAAGCATAGACTTTAAGGCTTCTAGATGTTTTTCTTGGAAGACATCCATTCCATTTCAAAAAATGTTTTTTCTTGAAAGACATGCTGTGATATTTAATGGTAGATTATTCTACTTTTGTTTGTCAGGATTCTATTTTTTGATGAATTCTTGCATATTGTCCTTTTGACGGTGTTTCATGATAACTACACTAGCTTGTGCCTGCAAATATTTGGTTTATAAGCATAGACTTTAAGGCTTCTAGATGTTTTTCTCGGAAGACATCCATTCCATTTCAAAAAATGTTTTTTCTTGAAAGACATGCTGTGATATTTAATGTTAAATTATTCTACTTTTGTTTGTCAGGATTCTATTTTTTGATGAATTCTTGCATATTGTCCTTTTGACGGTGTTTTATGATAACTAATCTCACATTGTTTCAATAGGAAAAACTGTATCAATGGATCTTGAGGCAACAAGAGGGTGGATCCAGAGTAACAACTGTTGACATAATGAACTACCTGCAGGTTTATTTTCTATTATCTCGATTATGTAGTCACCTTTTTTCATGGTTGATATGTTTGATTTTCCTTTCGTGTTTATTCTCCTTAAAAGGTCAATATACTCTTGAAAGCTTGATCTAGATCTTTTCTAGTCCATGAATTACCACATGATCCCTTTCCCCACCAAAAAAGGGAAAAGGAACCACGGAGTTTCAATTCTTTATCTCTTTTTTCGTCCAATTGGAAAATTGGCGCTGTCACAAACTCTCAAATTGCTCTTTTGAGGGTAGATAATGTAGATTACTGACAAAAAGAACAAAACTTAATTTTGTATGTTAATCAACATTTTCATCTTGAAATCCCAGAAATAATAATCAGTAATATGTTTATTTGGTTTGAGGAATTGTAATCTCAATTTTACTATTTGGGGTCAACAACAGAGAATGTCCAAATCTGACTTTTTAAAATTTTCTTAGAAAGATTTAGAGAATGACAACTTGGAATTGACGAATGGATTCAAATTTATTAAAGAAGTACATGTATTAAAGAGCATAAGATTTTAGGTATTACCCAAATTCCTTTTACCCAAAGATTCTCAAGATCTGGTCATCCAGAATTAGTGCTGCAGCTACTGATACAGTTGCGACTTTTTGAGTTTTGTTGCAAATGCCTAATTACTTCTAGGAGAGTGAGAAACCAATGACTCCTCTGTAGTTTTTGTGTGTGCAATCATTTGAGGTAGACACCATTAGAGCTTCAAATAATGCTGGGTAGTATGTTGTTGAAACATTTGGCTTTATTTTTCAGTGAGTGAATGGATCACAATTCACAAGAACCAAGACACTATGGATGATAATGTGACTGTCTTTCATCGGTGGCTCTAGTGTCTCCACCAACTTTCAAACTCAAGATTACAGACTAGATTGTATCCGTAAAAGGGACTTCTATTTGGATTTACTCTTATCTGTTATTTTAGCTTTAAGTTTTTCTGCAGTGAAATAACAAATTAATCTTGCTCACTGATCAAAGAAAAGGAATCCCACCCACCCACCTGTCTCATACTCAATTTGAGGACCACCTATTTATTTTCTTTTTTGAGGAACACCACCTATTTATTTTCTTGCTGGGATAGACATTTTACTTCTCTGTAATGGTTGAAATAGGTGCTCTTTAGGGAACTGTAATTTACTGGGAACCTTCCGCCTTCCTTTTTGAGATGTAGGACATTTTCAGTGGCAATGAGAATGGATGTTTGGTTTTAGTGGATATTCTTTTTAGTTGCTTGCATGAAGCTTTACAGAAGTCTTTGTGGATGATAACTAGCAGAAACAGATTTTTAGCTTAATCTCGTTGAATTTGTTATGCTTAAAGTCTGGAGAAATCATCACTTTTCGTCCCAGATGACAAATCTTTTAAAATTATAAATATCAGTGACAGCACTTTTAGATGTTTCTCTATTACCAACTGCACTAGGTGTTTCTCAAGCAAAATCACGATTGATGAAGTTAACATTAAAATGGGTCTGGAACAATGTGGTTGAGAAATGTGAAATGAAGTTAGCAAGATGGAAATCACAATATCTCTCTAGAGGTGGCAGGTTGACCTTGATTAATTATGTTCTTGATTCACTACCAACCTATGTGATGTCAGTATTCCCAATTCCCAAAAGGGTAATCACTAGGTTGGATAAAATCAGAAGAAAATTTCTCTAGCAAGGAAACAGTGAGAGAAAAGGCTACAACTTGGTTAAATGGGATGCTGTGATAGTGGAGGGAAGGATGGAGGTTTGGGAATAAAGAATTTGATGAATTAGAGCAAAGCCCTTAGGATGAAATGGCCGTGGAAGTTCAATAATGAAGAATAGTCCTACTGGAAGGAAGTCATTAAGGAGAAATATGTTGAGGAAGACAACTGGATGACCAAAGAGGTGACTACACCATATGGGGTTAGTTTATGGAGATCCATTAGATCTTTGTGGTCTGAGTTTAAGTCTAGTACATCAATTAGATCTCAAATGATACTATCTCCATAATTGATGTACTAAACTCAATTTAGTAAAAGATAGTAGGATTTGAAGTACATATTGTAAATATTGACCAGTACATTTTTAGTACTATCTTTTGAGGAATATACTAAGTTACCAGTTTAAAGAAAACATTAAAATGGGTCTATGAAAATCTCAACCAAGCCTCAAGGGGTACAGGGAACCTTTACAGAAGCTGGGGAAGGAAACAACAAGCATACTGGTGCGGAGTATATCAAAGTTACAGCATTCATAGGTGATTTGTGAGAATAGAAACTTGGTTGGGTGATTGGAAGTTAGCGGTGATCATTCCAGAAGCTGCGTACAAAAGTGGTTGGGATAGACATTGCTGAGAAGATCTTGAGTTTTCTGGGGCATCCAAGAAACCACAATGAAACCAAGACTACACAATAGAAGCATGGTGGATTGGGCATAAAGAAACCAAGACTACACAATAGAAGTCTTTTATAAAAATGGCCATGGAGGTTCAACAATGAGAACATGGCTTTATGGAGGATTCTCATTTCCTAGAAATATGGGATGTTGAATCAGTGGATTACACATGAAGTTAACAGGCCCTATGGTAGCAGTGTTTGGAGAACTATTAGAAACCAGTGGTAGAATTTTTAAGGTAATGTGGAGATCATTGTGGGCAATGGTATGAAGACAGATTTTTTGGCTGATCATTGGATTGGGCAGAACAATTTGAAGTTTACTTTCCCAGTTCTCTACTCAATTAGTTTACAACAACATGCCATGGTTAATCAATCATGGAGCCAGCAAGCTTGGGATCTAAATTTCAGAAGAGTTATAAATGTTGGGAAGTCGAGAGCTTTATAACAATGTTATAACTACTGGAGTCTTTTGGTGGTTTATCTGATTGTCCTGACAGAACTTGATGGAGATTGAATAGCAAAGGGAATTTTTCAGAAAAATCTACAATCTACTGGAGATTGAATCAGAGAGGCCCAGTAAAGGTGAACTGGCCATGGAAACTAGTCTGCAATGTAAATATTCTAGTTTTTATGGCATCTCAACTCCGACCTACTCCCTCAAGGCTAGATTCTTAGTTAATCTTTTTAGCTGGAGTTATCTCACCCCAGTAAATAGAGCTTCCTGACTTTAGCATAGGCTCACAAATTATCTACCGTTTTGTACCTTTTCCATCTTCTTGATGCCTATTAATGAATTCTGAAGTTTTGTTGTAGTTATAGTGTGAAAATGTCTAATGCGCTTTGTTCGTAATTACTAATAATGATTTTTATCAAAAGAATATTAGCAATTAGCTTCTTTGTCACTTCCTCCCTCCCAATTTATGTGATTGACATAGAGTTTAAGGAAGAAATGAAGACTTTTGAGACTTGTAGTCTAAAATACGCCGAGAATTTGTGTCGATATAAATAATCTCATTAAGGGTAAATTAGGCATTTTAAAGATAAATTTGTTTCTAAGTACAAAATGGTTTCATTCTTTTTGGGACTGACTAACAAGGAAAGAGTGCCACATAAGTTGGGCGGAGAGAATATATTGAAATCTCCTTGTGATGATGTGTTTTCAGTTTAAAAATAAAAAGCATTGCTTCTCTGGAATTTGATATTGATTTTTACATGCACAATAGTTTAATACCAAAACTCCAAAAGAGATGTGAACGGCAATTAAATTGCTCAGCCTTATGATTAATTTTTTGTTTTCTTCCTCATTAGGCTTTGGGGGCTTGTGCCTTCAAGAATTTTGTTTAAAGTTTGAGTGGATCTCATTAAGTGTAAATTAGGCATTTTAAAGTTAAATTTGTTTTTAAGTATAAAATGGATTCATTCTTTTTGGGACTGACTAACATAGAAAGAGTGCCGCATAAGTTGGGACAGAGGAAATATATTGAAATCTCCACAAACTGTGTTTTCAGTTTAAAAGTCATTGATTCTCTGGAATTTGATGTTGATTTTTACATTCACAGTAACTTAATACCAAAAGAGATGTGAACGGCAATTAAATTGCTCCGCCTTATGAGTAATTTGTTGTTTTCTTCCACATTAGGCTTTGGGGGCTTGTGTCTTCATGAATTTTGTTTAAATCTTGAGTGGATCTTGTAGCTGTTTTTTATGTGTGAATCTTGTTATCTCTCAAAGAGTGCTTTAATTGAGATTAACTGATTACTGGATTATAGATTGCAAGAATCATTTTGATATATTTTATTTTGATTATTTCCGATTTATAGTGCCCATAATGATGATTTTTTCCTCTTCATTATAGTCCTCCTAGAATCCAGGTATCTTCAGAGAAATTGGAAATTATTGGCTTTTCAGCTATACTTGATCTTCCTGTCCTGCACATGTTTAAAATTTTTGCCTCCAAGGCTTGACTGATTTATTGAAAAAGGGTTATTTCCTCTAAAAGACAGTATCTCTCATTACGCAGATTGGATACATAGAAGTTCTTTTTCTTTAAAAAATTAAATTTTACTTAAATTTGTTCAAGTTCTTCCTACATAATAACTTAACTTTGCGCAACTACCAAAAATTTCACCTCTTGTATCTGGTTGAGGGAAAATTATTGAGAAAAAAAAAAGAGGAATTAAGTGGCAGAAGTGTGATGATGGAGGTGTGCTCTTGACATGTTTAAATCTACCTTGGCTCAGCTTTTGGCCATTCATGGGGTTCAAACTTGTGGAGATCTTTTTATATTGTAGTTTGTTAATAAAAGCCTGTGTCCTGCTTTCTTTCAATGTGCACCAATCTTATGGAAGTTGGGTAGTAGTTTCTTTTAGTTGCCTATTTCACCATTCTTTTTTACAAAGATTGGTTGTACTTATAATGGATACGTCCAGTCCTTATTTGATATTGACAGCCCTGTTTTGATGCGTCTAAAAATGCATTTCTTTATCTTGTCAGTCTGAATTGGATTATAATGGAGAGGACCAGTCTATGTCACCTAGGCCACCGCCTCAGCATTCCCAACCACTGCATTTTGCAAACTCAGGTTTCCATGTCTCTTCAGGCCCAATTGGCGTAGCAGCTCCAGGACATGGCTTACGATCTGATCATGATCAGCAACCAAAGAACAATGTTTTCTCGAATGCTCTTTCAAGCCCTGTTCGCCGAAGCCTACAAAATTATCACATTGCTCAAGGGAGTCACTTTTCTAACAATGCTCAACCTCCCAACGCTACAAGACACAATGAAACTAACTCCCAACACCTAAATAGAGATTCTAATAGTTATAACTCTGCCGATGCATCCATGGATATGCATTCTGATAGTCCAGGTCATGACTCTACCTATTGATGATGACACAATGTTTTGGAAACTGGCTTTTGGCATGCCAGAGTGGTCAGACAGCAAGCTCAGGTAAGTTGACGTCTATTGTCGTGCAGGTGTTAAAGGTGTAAAAGTAGATTATGAAATTGGCTGCTTGATGATGAACGAGAAGTGTCCAGACATCAATATCATTATGCAAAGGCTCATCGATAAGATGCTATTTGATGAGCTCCATACCTTTTGATTACTCTCCTGTTTTCAGACCAGCTAGTCTTGTTTTGGATCTTTTGTGATATTTGTGAATTGTTTCATTAGTTACCAAACTATGTGAATGATGTTGTTTGTTGCCTATGTTTCTGCTTTTCTACCAAAGTAGCAGAATGGAATATTTCCTAGACCAATTTGCCAATGATTCTACAAGTTATGCCAGTGTAAACAGAGATATATAACCTTTGCAATCGAAGTGAAAATAGAGCATAATTTATGTGCTTGTAATTTATACTACTCTTATGCATTGGAGTTTATCTTTTGCTTGAATTATTATCATTGTTAGTCTCTTCATTTCTATTAAATCTAAATGAGAATAACTAAAGCATTTACTAAATCATATTATACTGAAAGTGGGAAGTTTCGAAGTGTAAAGTTGAATTATCATTTATTCCTATATGAAATTAAAATGTTGTAAAATGTCAAATTAATAAAATGTTAAATAGTAACCATATTATATTATACTAATACTAATATACTTGTACTAAATACTAATACCAATAAACTCTCGCCATATTTGATAATTATAGTTTGCATGCCTAGTTAGGCAATTTCCAAAAAAGAACAAATTGAAGAATTTCTTGGTGTGTATATAACTTATTAAGTATTCTGATTTGTGACTAGACAAAGTAGTTCACTATAAACCAGAGAGACTTGGCCACATTTTATCCATACAATCTTTCTTCCTGATAACAAACACTAAAAAACCAAACACTATCCACTGATTCCCCTCTTCTTCTTCTGACAAGAGTAAACAAAATCAAGAAAATGTCAGTGGCATCATCATCTACATTCCCCTGCATTAAATTCCAAAATTACCCTTCTTATTCAACAAAGCCTACCATACTTGCTATAAGAAATTCTAAAGCTGAAGGTCCATTAAGAAGACCAGTTGCTCCATCACCACCTAAGCCTACTAGTATTCCACCACCAACTACTATTACTAGTGTCCCTCCTAAGCCTGTGGCTGTGACAACTTCTGAGGGTAAAAATGTAATTACACTTGAATTTCAGAGGCAAAAGGCTAAGGAACTTCAAGGATACTTCAAACAGAAGAAACTTGAAGAAGCTAATCAAGGCCCATTCTTTGGTTTTATTGCCAAGAATGAAATCTCTAATGGAAGGTATTCACTCCGTTTCAACTTGTTTGTTTTACTCATACTTTTTAGTCCATTTTAAAAAGAATGTCTAACTTTCTATGTAATAGTTTACATCACAGGATTAAAAGACATTTTTCTATATTCTATGTATCTTTAGTTTAAGACGATAAGATTCAAAAATTTGTTACTTTCTTAAACTTCCTGCTAAGTCAAAATCAGGCAAACAAATTAAAATGAAAGAAGTAAAATAAAGAAGTTGATTCAAGAATTAAGGTTTGATGTAACTGTCTTTCTATTTTGCTTCAATTTTGAAGTTGGAGTGTGTTAATCCTTTGGTTTTGGTTAGTTTTTTGGTATGATTTTAGCCTTAATTTAATGTGCCATTTGTGTGTGATGCTATATTGTTTTTGATATAAATATTGACTTACAAGAATGACATAGGCACATGTCTCTGATAAGTGGCGAAATCAGAAATTTTGCTTCTAAGATTTCGTAATTTTTGACTAATATACACAGTATAATATTAGGATAAGTTGTTCAACGAACCAAGCTTGCTCTTTATGGCTATGTTGCCACTAGCTCTGTTAAGTGTTAAGTACCTACCATGGCATGTGGATGCCTAAAAAATAGATCTTAGAAGTGGATTTTGAGCTGAGTTTAAGCATTTTGTGCTGGCACTTGGACAGTTTTCGATCAATTATAGGCGTTCTTATTCATTGGAGACAATGCACACCCTTCTCCCGATAAAAATGATATGGAAATGGTATATATATACTGTATCATTTAAGAATCTAACATCATTCCATTTGACAATCGTGGCTGAACAATGGAACTCTAGCTAGATTATGATTCAAATTCAATCAATTACGCGTAACTGCTAGTTGTATTGTCTCTTTATAAATGGAATAACTTTACAGAATGTATAATGAAACAGAATGTGCAGAAATTAGTGCAAGTTTGTTTACTAAACACCAATTTGTCCATTGTAGATATGTTTAGTTATAACTATTCTTCATACTCTTGGTACATACACATTCTTTTCACTTGATGTGACGAAAAAACATGTGTGCCTTGGATTGTTTGTCATTGTCATAATCATCTTGAATATCGATTGAGCAGATGGGCGATGTTTGGTTTTGCTGTCGGGATGTTAACAGAGTATGCAACGGGCTCTGACTTTGTCGATCAAGTTAAGATCCTTCTCTCCAATTTTGGTATTGTAGACCTGGAATGAAACTTTTGCTGTATATGAATGCATCATCATCAGAGCTTATAGATTCATTTGTTTGACCCACAATTGGAGTACATTGCAGTACCTTACAACTCCTTTTACTTGTCAAAAAATATAGGAAGTCTCTAATTTTTGCATATAAAGATTCTGATACTTGGACTACGACTTGCTTATGCTTTTATCTCTATTTTATTATTTTTACCCTTGGATTTGCTTCTCCCTCGATTTTCAGTGACCAAAGCATCGGAGTGTGACACAACTCACAAGACGAGGCGTGTGATTTTCTTCTTGCATTTTTATTCAAAACAATACTCTTGATATATTTTTTAGTAATGCGAAGGGGAAATTTGAACCACAAATATAAGGGGTCTGACTCAAGTTCACCAAGATATGTAACTGCCCAGACTTCTACCTCCATCTCTTATTCCAAAATATTTCGACTTTAAGCATTAACCATTTTCGATAAATAAAGACATTGTTTTATTATATAAAGAAATTCTTTGACATTTCTTTAGTATATAAAGAGGTTCCGTAAAGGTTTCGCAAAGAAAGTCTCCGAAAGCCATATCACCAAAATATTGATAGGCTAACACACAAAAAAATTGAGAAAATCGCCTAATTCCTGTAAATTGACCCCTAAATGCCCAAAAATGCCTTCGAAAAATAGTGAGACAGTACGTATTGCTCCTCCTACTCCCTACGGAGGGTTCCGTAAAAATTTTGCAAAGAAATTCTCCGAAAGCTATATTACCAAAATATTCATAGGCTACCATAAACGAAATCTGAACCAAATTTCTGTAAATTTGCCCCTAACTGCCCAAAAGTGTATTAGAAAAATGGCGTGACTGTACGAACAACTCCCTTACTCCCTATGGAGGGTTTCGTAAAGGTTTCGCAAAGAAATTCTCCGGAAGTCATATTACAAAAATATACATGGACTAACACACACGAAAAACTGAGACAATCGCCTAATTCCTGTAAATTGGCTTCTAAATGCCCAAAAATACCTCAGAGAAATGGTGAGATTGTACATACTGCTCCCGCTACTCCCTAAGGAGGGTTCCGTAAAATTTTCGCAAAGAAATCGTCCAGAAGCCATATCATCAAAATATTCATGGGCTAACACACACAAAAAACTGAGAAAATCGCCCAATTCCTGTAAATTGCCCCTAAATGCCCAAAATGGACTCTGAAAATGGTGAGATTGTACGTACTGCTCCCCCAACTCCCTACGGAGGGTTCCATTAAGGTTTCATAAAGAAGTCATCTAGAAGCCATATTACCAAAATATTCATGGGCTAACACACACGAAAAATTGAGAAAAATCGCCTAGTTCCTGTAAATTACCGCCTAAATACCCAAAATGAACTCTAAAAATGTTGAGACTGTACGTACTATTCTCCCAACTACCTACGGAGAGTTCCATAAAGATTTCGTAAATAAATCATCCGAAAGTCATATCATCAAAATATTCATGGTCTAACACACACAAAAAACTGAGAAAATTGCATAATTCCTGTAAATTAGCCCATAAATATTCAAAATGGTCTCCAAAAATGTTGAGACTTTACGTACTGCTCCCCCAACTCCCTACGGAGAGTTCTATAAAGGGTTTTCAAAGAAATCGTCTGAAATCCATATCACCAAAATATTCATGGGCTAACACACACAAAAATTGAGAAAATTACCTAATTCCTGTAAATTGCCCTCTAAATGCCCAAAATGGACTCCAAAAATGGTGAGGCTATACGTACTGCTCCCCCAACTCCCTACAGAGGGTTCTGTAAAAGTTTTCAAAGAAATCATCCAGAAGCCATATCACCAAAATATTCATGGGCTAACGCACACAAAAAACTGAGAAATTCGCCTAATTCTTGTAAATTGCCACCTAAATGTCCAACATGGATTCTGAAAATGGTGAGACTATACGTACTGCTACCCCAACTCCCTATGGAAGGTTCCATAAAGGTTTCACAAATAAATTGATCGGAAACCATATCACCTAAATATTTATGGGCTAACACACACAAAAATTGAGTTAATTGCCTAATTCTTGTAAATTGCCCCCTAAATATTCAAAATGGACTTTGAAAATGGTGACACTGTACATAGTGCTCCCCCCAACTCCCTACAGAGGGTTCCGTTAAGGTTTCGCAAAGAAATCGTCTGAAAGCCATATCACCAAAATATTCATGAGTAAACAAACACAAAACACTGAGAAAATCTTCTAATTCTTGTAAATTGCCCCCTAAATGCCCAAAATGGACTCTGAAAATGGTGAGGTTGTACGTAACTCCCTACGAAGGGTTTCACAAAAGTTTCATAAAGAAATCGTCCGAAAGCCATATCACCAAAATATTCATAGGCTAACACACACGAAACATTGAGAAAATCACCAGATTCCTGTAAATTGCCCCCTAAATGTCAAAAATGGACTCCGAAAATTGTGAGAATGTACGTACTAATCCGCAACTCCCTACGAAGGGTTCCATAAAGGTTTCACAAAGAAATCGTCTGGAAGCCGTATCACCAAAATATTATAGGCTAACACACACGAAAAATTGAGAAAATTATCAAATTTCTATAAATTGGCCCCTAGATATCCAAAATGGACTCTAAAAATGAAGATAATGAACTTACTTCTTACCCAACTCCCTACGAATGGTTCCGTAATGGTTTCGTAAAGAAATCATCCGGAAGCTATATCACCAAAATATTCATAGGCTAACATATATGAAAAATTGAGAAAATTGCCTAATTTCTATAAATTGACCTCTAAATATCCAAAATGGACTCTAAAAATGGTGATATTATACGTACTTCTCCCCTAACTCTCTACGGAGGGTTCCGTAAATGTTTCAAAAAGAAATTGTCCAGAAGCCATATCACCAAAAAATTCATGGGCTAACACACAAAAAACTGAGAAAATAACCTAATTCTTGTAAATTGCCCCCTAAATGCCCAAAATAGACTCTGAAAATGGTGAGATTTTACGAACTGCTCCCCCAACTCCCTACGGAGTGTTCCATAAAGGTTTCACAAAGAAATCGTTTGGAAGCCATATCACTGAAATATTTATGTGCTAATACACACGAAAAACATGAGAAAATCGCCTAATTTTTGTAAATTGCCCCTAAATGCCCAAAATGGACTCTGAAATTGGTGAGACTATACGTAATTATCCCCCAACTCCCTACAGAGGGTTCCAAAAAAGTTTGACAAAGAAATCGTTAGATTTTCATATCACCAAAATATTCATGGGCTAACAACACACACAAAAAATTGAGAAAATTGCCTAATTCCTGTAAATTGTCCCTTTAATACCCAAAATGGATTATGAAAATGGTGAGAATGTACGTAATGCTCCCCCAACTCTCTACAATGGGTCCCAAAAAGGTTTCACAGAGAAATCACCCGAAAGCCATATCACCAAAATATTCATGGGCTAAATGAGAAAATCGCTTAATTCTTGTAAATGAGCCCCCAAATACCCAAAATGGACTCCGAAAATAGTGAGAATGTACGTACTGCTCCCCCAACTCCCTATGTAGGTTTCCATAAAGGTTTCACAAAGAGAATGTCCGGAAGCCATATCACCAAAATATTAATGGGCTAACATACAAAAAAATGAGAAAAATCGTCTAATTCTTGTAAATACACCTTAAATACCCAAAATAGACTCCAAAAATGGTGAGACTGTACGTAGTGCTCCCCCAACTCCTTATGAAGGTTTCCATAAAGGTTTCACAAAGAAATCGTCCATAAGCCATATCACAAAAATATTCTCAGGCTAATACACACAAAATATTGAGAAAATCACCTAATTCATATAAATTACCCCCTAAATGCCCAAAATGGACTCTAAAAATGGTGAGACTGTACGTACGGCTCCCCCAACTCCCTACGGAGGGTTCCGTAAAGGTTTCACAAAGAAATCATCCGAAATTTATATCACCAAAATATTAATGAGCTAACAGGCACAAAATTTTGAGAAAATTGCTTAATTCCTATAAATTGCCTCTAAATGCTGAAAATGGACTTCGAAAATGGTGAGACTGTACCTACTGCTCCCCTAACTCCCTATGGAGGGTTCCATAAAGGTTTCACAAAGTAATCGTCTGGATGCCATATCACCAAAATATTCATGAGCTAACACATACGGAAAATTGAGAAAATCGCCTAATTCATGTAAATTGGCGCCTAAATGCCCAAAATGGACTCTGAAAATGGTGAGACTATACGTACAACTCCCCAAAATCCCTATAGAGTGTTCCATAAAGATTTCACAAAGAAATTATCTGGAAGCCATATCACCAAAATATTCATGGGCTAACATACACGAAAAATTGAGAAAATTGCCTAATTCCTGTAGATTGGCCCCTAAATATTCAAAATGGACTCTAAAAGTGATGATATTGTACGTATTTCTCCCCCAATTCCCTAAGGAGAGTTCTGTAAAGGTTTCACAGAGATATAGTCTAGAAGTTATATCACCAAAATATTCATGGACTAACACACAAAAACTAAGTGTGTTCACCCATGAATATTTTAGTGATATGACTTTCGATCAATTTTTTTTTCGAAACCTTTTGGGGACCCTCCGTAAGTACCCGGGGGAGCAGCAGGTGAAGCCTCGGGAATTTTCACAGCGTTTTTGATCATTTACGAGACATTTAATAGGAATTAGACGACTTTTCTCATTTTTTCGTGTGTTAGCCCATGAATATTTTGGTGATATGGCTTCCGGTCAATTTTTTACGAAACCTTTTGGGGACCCTCTGTATGTACCCAGGGGAGTAGCAGGTGAAGCCTCGAGAATTTTCACTGCGTTTTTGGGCATTTAAGAGGCATTTAATAGGAATTAGACGATTTTTCTCATTTTTCGTGTGTGTTAGTGTTAGTCCATTAATATTTTGGTGATGACTTCCGGTCAATTTTTTTCCGAAACCTTTTGGAGATCCTACGTAATTACCCGGAGAACAGCAGGTGAAACCTCAGGAATTTTCATGGCGTTTTTGGGCATTTATGAGGCATTTAATAGGAATTAGTCGATTTTTCTCATTTTTCGTGTGAGTTAGCCCATGAATATTTTAGTGATATGGCTTCCAGCCAATTTTTTTTCTGAAACTTTTTGGGAACCCTCCATAAGTACCCGGGGAAGCAGCAGGTGAAGCATCGGTAATTTTCACGGTGTTTTTGGCATTTACAAGGCATTTAATAGGAATTAGACGATTTTTCTCATTTTTCGTGTGTCCATAAATATTTTGGTGATATGGTTTTCGGTCAATTTTTGCCGAAACCTTTTATGGACCCTCTGTAAGTACCTGGGGAGCAGTAGGTGAAGCCTCAGAAATTTTCACGGCGTTTTTTGGCATTTACAAGGCATTTAATAGGAATTAGTCGATTTTTCATGTGTGTTAGCCTATGAATATTTCGGTGATATGGCTTCCTAATTTTTTTTCGAAACCTTTTGGGGATCCTCCGTAAGTAACCGGGGAGCAGCAGGTGAAGTCTTGGGAATTTTCACGACGTTTTTGGGCATTTACGAGACATTTAATAGGAATTAGGCAAAATTTCACATTTTTCGTGTATGTTAGCGCATAAATATTTTGGTGATGTCTTCCGGTCATTTTTTTTTCAAAACCTTTTGGGGACCCTCCGTTAGTACCCGGGGGAATAACATGCGAAGCCTCAAAAATTTTCACGGCGTTTTTGGTCGTTTACGAGGCATTTAATAGGAATTTTACAATTTTTTCTCATTTTTCGTGTGTTAGCCCACGAATATTTTTGTGATATCGCTTCCGATCAATTTTTTTTGAAACCTTTTTGTGACCCTCCGTAAGTACCCAAGGGATCATCAAGTGAAGCCTTGAGAATTTTCACGGCATTTTTGGGCATTTACGAGGCATTTAATAAGAATTTAGGGATTTTTTTATTTTTCGTGTGTGTTAGCCCATGAATATCTTGGTGATATGGCTTCCGGTCAATTTTTTTTCGAAACCTTTTGGGGACCCTCCGTAAGTATCCGGGGGAGAAGCAGGTGAATGCTCGGGAATTTACACGGCATTTTTGGGCAATTACGAGGCATTAAATAGGAATTAACCGATTTTTCTCATTTTTTGTGTGTGTTAGTTAGCCCATGAGTATTTTGGTGATATTACTTTTGGTCGCTATTTTTTTTGAAACCTTTTGGGGACCCTCCGTAAGTACCCGGGGGAGCAGCAGGTGAAGCCTCGAGAATTTTCATGGCGTTTGTGGGCATTTACGAGGCATGTAATAGGAATTAGGCGATTTTTCTTATTTTTCGTGTGTGTTGTTAGCCCATGAATATTTTTGTATATGACTTCCGATCAATTTTTTTCTGAAACATTTAGCGGACCCTCCGTAAATACCTGGGGGAGCAGCAGAAGAAGCCTCAGGAATTTTCAACGCTGTTTAGGGCATTTACGAGGCATTTAGTAGGAATTAGCCGATTTTTCTCATTTTTCGAGTGTGTTAGCCTATGAATATTTTTGTGATATGCCTTCCGGTCAATTTTTTTCTGAAAACTTTTGGCGACCCACCGTAAGTAAACGGGGGAGCAGCAGGTGAAGTTTCGGTAATTTTCACGATTTTTTTGGGCATTAACGAGGCATTTAATTGGAATCAGGAAATTTTTCTCATTTTTTGTGTTTGTTAGCCCTTTAATATTTTGGTGATATGATTTCCGATCAATTTTTTTTCGAAACCTTTTCGGGAATCTCCGTAAGTATGCAGGGGAGCAGCAGGTGAAGCCTCTAATATTTTAATGGCATTTTTGGACATTTATGAGGCATTTAATAGGAATTAGGCGAATTTTTTCATTTTTCGTGTGTGTTAGCCCTTGAATATCTTGGTGATACGTCTTCTGGTCAATTTTTTTTCGAAACCTTTTGGGGACCCTCCGTAAGTATCCGGGGGAGAAGCAGGTGAAGCCTCAGAAATTTCCACGGCGTTTTTGGGTATTTACAAGGTATTTAATAGGAATTAGACTATTTTTCTCATTTTTTCGTGTGTGTTAGCTCATGAATATTTTGGTGTTATGGCTTCCGATCAATTTTTTTTCAGATACCTTTTGGGGACCCTCCATATGTATGCGGGGGAGCAGGAGGTGAAGATTCGAGAATTTTCACGACATATTTGTGTATTTACGAGGCATTTTATAGGAATTAGACGATTTTTTTTCATTTTTCGTGTGTTAGCCCATAAATATTTTTGTGATATGGCTTCCAATCAATTGTTTTTTCGAAACCTTTTGGGTACCCTCCGTAAGTACCCGGAGGAGCAGCAGGTGAAGCCTCTTGTAATTTTTGACGTTTTTGGGCATTTACGAGTCATTTAATAGGAATTAGGTGATTTTTCTTAGTTTTCGTGAGTGTTAGCACATGAATATTTTGGTAATATGGCTTTCGGTCAATTTATTTAAGAAACCTTTCGGGGCACTCCGTAAATACCCGGGGGAGCAGCAGGTGAAGCCTCGGAATTTTTTACAGAGTTTTTGGGCATGTACAAGGCATTTAATAGGAATTAGGTGATTTTTCTCATTTTTCGTGTGTTTTAGCTCATGGATATTTTGGTGATATGGCTTTCGATCAATTATTTTTCCAAAACCTTTTGGGGACCTGTACCCGGGGGAGCAGCAGGTGAAGTCTCGTGAAATTTCTTGGCGTTTTTGGGTATTTACGAGTCATTTAATACGAATTAGGTGATTTTTCTTACTTTTCGTGAGTGTTAGCACATTAATATTTTGGTGATATGACTTTCGATCAATTATTTTCAGAAACCTTTCTGGGCCCTCCGTAAGTATCGGGGGAGAAGCAGGTGAAGCCTCAAGAATTTTTACGGCACTTTTGGCATTTAATCAGAATTAGGCGATTTTTCTCATTATTCGTGTGTGTTAGCCGATGAATATTTTTGTGATATGGCTTCCGATCAAAAAAAATTTCGAAATCTTTTGGGTACCATCCGTAAGCACCCAGGGGTGCAGCATGTGAAGCCTCGGGAATTTTCACGGCGTTTTTGGGTATTTACATGGCATTTAATAGGAATTAGATGATTTTTCTTATATTTCGTGTGTGTTAGCCCATTAATATTTTTGTGATTAGGCTTCCGATCTATTTTTTCCAAAACCTTTTGGGGACCGTCTATAAGTACCCGGGAATTCCTACGGCGTTTTTGGGCATTTACAAGACATTTAATTGAAATTAGATGATTTTCTTTTTTTTCGTGTGTGTAACGCCCATGAATATTTTGGTGATATTGCTTTCGGTTAATTTTTTTTCGAAACCTTTTGGGGATTGTTCGTTAGTACCCGGTGGAGTGGTAGGTGAAGCCTCAAAAAATTTTACAGTGTTTTTGGGCATTTACGAGACATTTAATAGGAATTAAGCGATTTTTCTCATTTTTCGTGTGTGTTAGCCCATGAATATTTTGGTGATATGGCTTCTGGTCAAAACTTTTTTCGAAACCTTTTGGGGACCCTCCGTAAGTATCCGGGGGTGAAGTAGGTGAAGCCTCGGAAATTTTCACGGATTTTTGTGTATTTCCGAGACATTTAATAGGAATTATACGATTTTTTTCATTTTTCGTGTGTATTAACACATGGATATTTTGGTGATATGGCTTCTGGCCAACTTTTTTTTGAAACCTTTTGAGGACCCTCCGTAAGTACCCGGAGGAGCAGCAGGTGAAGCCTCGTGACTTTCACTCATTTTTGGGCATTTACGAGACATTTAATAGAAACTAAGCAATTTTTCTCATTTTTCATGTGTGTTTGCCAATGAATATTTTGGTGATATTTCTTCCGTTCAATTTGTTTCCAGAAACCTTCTGGGGACCCTCCTTAAGTACCCAGGGGAGAAGGAGATGAAGCCTAAAAAATTTTCACGGCATTTATAAGGCATTTTATAGGAATTAGGCGATTTTTCTTAATTTTCGTGTATGTTAGCCCATTAATATTTTGGTGATATGTCTTCCGATCAAATTTTTTTTGAAATCTTTTGGGTACCCTCATTAAGTACCCGAGGGAATAGCAAGTGAAGTATCGGGAATTTTCACAGCGCTTTTTGGCATTTATGAGGCATTTAATAGGAATTAAGCTATTTTTTTTTCATTTTTCTCGTGTGTTAGACCATAATTATTTTGTTGATATGACTTTCGATCACTATATTTTTCGAAACCTTTTTGAGACCCTCCGTAAGTACCCGGGGAAGCAGTAGGTGAAGTCTCGAGAAATTTCACGGCGTTTGTGGGTATTTACGAGGCATTTAATAGAAATTAGACGATTTTTCTCATTTTTCATGTGTGTGTTAGCCTATTAATATTTTGGTGATATAGCTTCCGGTCAATTGTTTTTCCGAAACCTTTTGGCGACCCTCCGTAAGTACCCGAGAGAGCAGCAGGAGAAGCCTCGGGAATTTTCATGGCATTTTTGTGCATTTACGAGGCATTTAATAAGAATTAGACGATTTTCTCATTTTTCGTGTGTGTTAGCCTATGAATATTTTGGTGATATGGCTTTTGGTCAATTTCTTTTCCAAAACCTTTTGGGGACCCTCCGTAAGTACCCAGGGGAGCAGCATGTGAAACCTCGAGAAATTTCACGGCATTTTTGGGAATTTATGAGGCATTTAATAGAAAATAGGCGATTTCTTTCTTTTTTCGTGTGTGTTTGCCCATGAATATTTTAGTGTTATACCGTCCATCAATTTTTTTCTGAAAGCTCTTGGGGACCCTCCGTAAGTACTCGGGGGAGCATCAGGTGAAGCCTCGGGAATTTTCAATGCATTTTTGGACATTTACGAAACATTAATAGTAACTTGGCGATTTTTCTTATTTTTCGTGTCTGTTAGCCCATGAATATTTTTGTGATATAGCTTTTGGTCAATTCTTTTCCGAAACATTTAGAGAACCCTCTGTAAGAACCCTGGGGAGTAGAGGGCAAAGCCTCGGGAATTTTCACTGTATTTTTGGGCATTTACGAGGCATTTAATAGGAATTAAGAGATTTTTCTTATTTTTCGTATGTGTTAGCCTATGAATATTTTGATGATATGGCTTCCGGTCAATTTTTTTTCAAAACCTTTTGGGGAACCTCCGTAACTACCCGGAGGAGCAGCACGTGAAGCCTTGAGAATTTTCAAGGCGTTTTTGAGCATTTACGAGGTATTTTATAGGAATTAGACGATTTTTCTCATTTTTCGTATGTGTTAGCCTATGAATATTTTGATGATATGGCTTCCAATCAATATTATTTTGAAATCTCTTGGGGACCCTCTGTAAGTACCCGGGTGAGCAGCAGGTGATGCCTCGGAAATTTTCACGGCATTTTTTGGACATTTATAAGGCATTTAATAGGAATTAGGCGATATTTCTCATTTTTCGTGTGTGTTAGCCCATGAATATTTTGGAGATAAGACTTCCGGTCAATTTTTTTCCAAAACCTTTTGGGGAACCTCCGTTAGTACCGGAGGAGCAGCAGGTGAAGCCTCGTGAATTTTCAAGGCGTTTTTGGGCATTTACGAGGCATTTAATAGGAATTAAGCGATTTTTCTTTTTTTTTCATGTGTGTGATCACATGAATATTTTAGTGATATGGCTTCCGATCAATATTTTTCCGAAACCTTTTGGTGACCTTCCGTAAGTACCCGGGGTAGCAGCAGGTGATGCCTCAGGAATTTTCACGGCGTTTTTGGGCATTTACGAGACACTTAATAGGAATTAGGCGATTTTTCTCATTTTTCGTGTGTGTTAGCTCATGAATATTTTTAAGATATGGCTTCTGGTCAATTTTTTTCCAAAAACTTTTGGGGACCCTCTTTAAGTATCAGGGGGAGAAGCAGGTGAAGTTTCGTGAATTTTCCCCCCATTTTTGGACATTTACGAGGCATTTAATAGGAATTAGGCAATTTTTCTTATTTTTCGTGTGTGTTAGCCCTTGAATATTTTGGTGATATGTCTTTCGGTCAATTTTATTTCGAAACCTTTTGGTGACCCTCTGTAAGTATCTAGGGGAGCAGCAGGCGAAGTTTCTAAAATTTTCACGGCATTTTTGGGCAGTTACGAGGCATTTAGTAGAAATTAGGTGATTTTTCTCATTTTTCATGTGTGTTAGCCCATTAATATTTTGATGATATGACTTTCGATCAATTGTTTTTTCTAAACCCTTACGGGACCCTCTGTAAGTACCCGGGGGCGTAGCAGGTGAAGCCTTGGAAATTTTCACAGCATTTTTGGGCATTTACGAGGCATTTAATAGGAATTAGCTGATTTTTCTCATCTTTCGTGTATGTTAGCCCATGAATATTTTTGTGATATGATTTTCGGTCAATTTTTTTTCGAAACCTTTTAAGGACCCTCCGTAAGTACTCGGGGGAGCAGCAGGTGAAGCCTCGGGAATTTACCCCGCATTTTTGGGCATTTACGAGGCATTTAATAGGAAGTAGGCGATTTTTCTCATTTTTTGTGTGTGTTAGCTCATGAATATTTTGGTGATATGACTTCCAGTCAATTTTTTTCTGAATCTTTTTGGGACCCTCTGTAAGTACCCGGGGGAGCAGCAGGTGAAGCCTCGGAAATTTTCACGGCGTTTTTGGGCACTTAAGATGCATTTAATAGGAATTAGACGATTTTTCTCATTTTTCGTGTGTGTTAGCCCATGAATATTTTGGTGATAGACAAGTCATTTTACAGATGCATTCTTAAAAAGAATAATTAAGTGTTTACTTATGTATCATCTATAAATGACTTGCTACTTGCATCCTAAATGTCAAATCCATAAGAATATAACTTCCTTCGATAAAAGATAATGTAACAAGTGAAAGCTTTAACAAAAAAATTGAAAGATACTAAAGGCTCTTGAAGGCCATCCACATAGCAAAACAAAGGAGTGCGGCGGATAAGTGAAACGTAGGGTTTTAAGGAATAAAGAAAGAAGAATGAAGCTTTTATAGATTAGACAATACATTGCACCTTTTAAGAGTTTTTAAATTTACCCCTCACAACTATATTAATTGACAATCAACCCTTCTTTACTTTTATCTAAACACATGTATATATAACACTTTAAATTTAACATTAAGTCTCAGTTTGATACTTCAATTTTCTAAATGATTATTTACATATTTGATATGTGTCTCGTGAACTTTTTACGATGACAAGACATGAAAAATCATGTGTCTTATACTTAGATTATTCTAGCGATTGCAATAATATGAAACTACAATTTATTGAATTATTTTAGAAAGTTTATGTTGGTTAAATTATTTTTGTTTATTATATTCTCAGATGTGGTTATATGTATATTTTTGTTAGGAAAATAGTTATTTATTTTATATATTGGTGCATATAAGATATTTTGAATACATAAAAAATATAAATGCCTAGAAAATGATTTAATTTTACGTATTGTGAATCATACTTTCTTCTGGTAGCAATCGACCCCAACTTTCATAATATTTATTAGGAAAAATACACAAGTACCCAGTTGAGCCATGACCAAAATCTCAAGAACACTCCTTATCTTTACAGGGTCTTATTACCCCCCTCCCCAAACTATTTTGAAGTGTAATAATACACCCTTTGGTGCTAAGGTGGTATAAGAATGTATCAAGGAGTAACTGAGTAGTGTTTTCACTGAGGCATTACTTCTTTCTCTGTGATACCATCAGAGTACATGCATATACTTTGATGGTATCAAGCAGTAAACGTGAATTAGTTGTTAAAAACAGGGAGGATATGAAAGTAAGGAGGTAGCCGCTTGTAAATAGTTTTCCTTTTTGAGGTATAAGTGTTCTTTTCCCTAAGTTTTATGAGCTAATTTGAAATAATGGGCCGAAAGGTAACACATGAAGATTTAACGGAGTAGAGATAAATATGACATTGTTTTAGAGTATAAAGGCAAATATCACCCTAAAATTGGATAAGAAAGACAAATATATTGAAAAAGTATAGCGAAAGACAAATATAACTTATTTATAATAGTACAAGGACAAATTTGACCCAATTCCATTGAATTTAGCAGTTTATTAATTTTTTCAGATTTTCTAAGAAGTCAGACGATTCATGTAATCTAACCAGCCTTTGACCAACGGTCAATAGATCTTAGTATTTGTGAACATATTTTACTATTTAAAGGTTGCACGAAGTGCAAAAATAATATCATATCGCTAATCAGAATTTTTATTTTAAGCAATAATTCTAATGATGAAGGATGTTACAACAAATAATTTTCTTCTTTTGAAGATCATTTTTTTGTTATGCTCTATTTTAATGTAAAACACTTTTTTTCATGGGTCATAATTATTCCAACTAGCATGTATATAATATAGTGTTAAATAACTTCTTCTTTTTTGTTATATGAATTAGCCGCAGGAATTGGAAGAAAAGAAATTGAATCAAATGAAGCTTATGCAAGTGGAATCAAGTTTCAAAATGGAGGAAGATACAAACTTTCAGGTTGATGATTCAATAGTGATTGACTATGCACCAGTTCATCCATCGCCAAGTATACATCATGATCGACCACCACCAAATGATCGTCGATCTATATAATTTTTAAAATGTTTGAGAAAAATTGATATCCAAAGCAGCATTTTTAAATATAAGTTTTGTTTTGATTTGCAAGAAAAAGAAAAGTTATAGTTCAAACTTTGTGTTGAATTAATTTATAACATATCATCAAATATAAAACACATTTGTGGTACTAAATCCACCATCAAGTATGAGATTATGTCCACTCACATATTTAGAATCATCACTTGTTAAGTATAACATTGCATTTGCTACATGTTGTTCATCCAATAAAGCTCCTTTCAAATTTCCTCCTTGTTCAAACCATTTGTCTGCCTTTTGTTCCTCTACTACCAATGTAATAAGGAGAAACACAATTAACTCTTATTCGATATTTTCCTAATTCGACCCCAACGTTCGTTGAGAGCCCCAAAACTGCAGTTTTCTTATTTGGAATCATCACTCTAGAATGCACCAACAACATTCTTAATTATATTGTAATCAACCTCTAGAATGCTTGAAATTGGCTTACCAATACACTAGCGTTACTGCACATTATGTCAAGCTTACCGAATTTGGCAATTGTTGCATCAACAACATTTTTTACAATGGAAATAGATAATTGTTTGGTCTATGCCAATTTGTTCCGAGATCGTCTTGAATATCTACAATTGTAACTTTTGCACCATGTTAAACAAAAAGTCTAGCCGTGGCTGCTCCTATGCCACTAGCTCCACCAGTTATAATTGCTAGCCTGCAAAAATAAGTTCAAATAATAATTAATACTATTTTCAAGAACAAGAATATAATATGAATAGGGAAAATAAAAAAAAAGAAAACAACTTTTTGGCCATTGGGGATTGAAAAGAAGAATTGCCAATTTTCTCAAACTAGAAAGCTCTTTGTGTGTCTTTCACATATTTAGAGTCTCTATTTATAAGAAAATTATGCAGTGTGCGTTTGCACTTAAGGGTGGGTACAAATTGCAATTTGGGCCAACCCGAAATGCGACAGTATTTTGAATTATGGATTGAAATTTCGGTTTTTTTTTTTAAATTTTAAATTGGATATCAGATTTGGTACTTAAACTTTGTAGATATTAAAAAAAACGAATTCTTATACCTTATATTATTCCCTACTCGTATGTTTAATACTAATAAGTCTAAAGGTCCAATAGTACCCTACTCGTTATACATTAACCCCATTTGATGATTTGTGGTTGGTGGTTGATGGTAAAATTGAGGTGCTTTGCTCGCACAATTAGTGCCCTTCCTAATAAGCCTATGTTTGTAATGATCCTGAAGGTCAATTTTGGTAATTTTTGTAAAATGACTGTTTTGCCCCTCTCGAGAGTTGCCCCGGGTCATGTTTGAAATGTTTCCGAAGTTGGTTGTATGAAAGTTTGAGTTAAAATGAAGTTTTTGAAAAGTTTTGAACTTTAAAGGCTTAAGTTGCCAATTTGTGGTTTTAGAGGTCATTCAGAGTTTCGGGACTCGGATGTGAATTCTGTCGATTCCATCAGTTCCGAAATGTGGATTTTTGGTCTCATGGAGTTGACGGGGTCAGTTTTGAGGCTGTTTTGAGGATTTGAGGTCCTAAGTTGGAAAAATTGTGGAAATTTGATCATATGGTTGACTTTAGTCAACATTCGGAGATCCGATGCTCGGATGACAATTCCGAAAACTCCGTCGGATTCAGGAGATGATTTTAGGCCTAGAGGTGGCCTTGGTTGATTTTTAGAGGGTCCCGAGCTTGTTTTGAGTTGTTGAGGCATGAGTTAGTTTTGAGGTGCTTCATCGGGTTTCGGGTCAAGGAGACCTCGAATCTAAAATCCGATGGTTCCATTGAGTCCAAAACGTCGAGTTTAGTGGGGTTGCATATTTGGTTTGTGTGCACGGGGTTCCGAACGAATCCCGAGGGCCCATTCGGAGATTTGAGAGTTGGCTGATTTTGCTGATATCTGGTGCCAGCCTTTTTGGCCTCCGCGTTCGCGGAGGGAAGGCTTGGTAACCTCCGCGTTCACGGAGAAGAGCCGCGTTCGCGGAGGGTTGGGAAATTGTTCTCTGCGTTCGCCGAAGGGTTCCCGCGTTCGCGGAGTATTGGTAATCTTGGTTTGATTTGGTCTCCGCATTCGAGGAGAAGGTCCCGCGTTGGCAGGGTAGAGTGATGCTGAGCTCCGTGTTCGCGGAGGGTCAGGGAATTAGTCTCTGCGTTCGCGGAGTAAGTGATTCGCGTTTGCGGAGGGCAAATTATGCCTGAAACAATGTAAAATCGGGAAATATCTCATTTTCATCATTTTCATATTAGATAGAATAAAATAGATTTTATACATCAAATGCTATCTAATCATTTTTTTTCTTTAAGAAAGAATCACAAAAAAGTAATCTAATTAGTCACTTATGACTAATAGACAATAGTTTATTTGATCAAGCTTTTAAGACATTAAAGAGATCAAAGCTTTGAAGACGTTAAAGACTAAAAGGTGTTCCGTTTAAAATATTTGTTTTACAGAATTGAGGAGTTTAAGTCAATCTTTAAGAAAAAAATAAGTATATATTTGGAAAAAGAAAAAAAGAAGCATTGAATACATTATTATGTCCCCCTCCAATTTTGTACACTTTTTGGATTAATGAACGTCAGAACGTGTTAGGGGGCAAGCTTAATTACCCACATCAATGGCTCACAATCAATTGGTGATGGTTATGAAGAAAAAATAAAGTAATATTTGACCTATATATACCGTATAATAATTTTTTTGGAGAAGGATATTTGATTGATCATCCTTATACCACTTTACTTATGTCCTTATATCTATAAGTAAGGGAGGGTATGGTATGGTATTGAAAACTTTAAACTCGATAATTGCTATTTTTGACTTTTAAAAAATACTATGTACAATTACCATACCAAATTAGCTTGATATTGTTCGTTTATTTTAAAATTTGATTTCAATATTATGCGATACGGTAAATCGATAACTTTTTTAAAGTCACAAAGTCACGTGCATTTTTTGAAACTAAAAAAAAAAATCAGTTTTAGGAATATTTTTATTTATTATTTAATTTAGTATGTTAACAAAAATAGTATAAATACAACATCTATTAGATGTCAAGGATATGAGACAAGGATATACCTACACCATTTGTTAAACAGCAACAATGTATATATACATCACTTTTTTAACGAGAGATATATCCTGTCTAAATCGTAAAGTTGAGAAACACATTTGCTTCTTTTCCCTTAAATCAATACTACTACTTAGCAAAGAAAATATTTTTGGGAAAGCTAATGAAGTCATGAAGAACGTAGTGTTAGATTGGAGATCATTGTCAATTGTAATACTCCTATATAGAGAGCACAACCAAAGTTAGAAAAATAGTTGTTAAAGAATATGCAAAGGGTGTGTTTGGTATGAAAAAAAAAGTGTATCAATTTTTTTCATATTTGGTTGGTTATAATTCATGAATGGCTTAAGTCATCACGGTAATTTAAAGTTATCCGCATATTTCACTTGAACACTTCAATTAAGACATGTACCTATTGAACACATGAACTATTCAAAACATGTAACTATTGAACACATCATTTATTTCTCTCGACTTAATTTATTTGTCTTACTTTCCTTATAATTTGGTAATATTCAAAAATATATTTTTATTTTTTTGACAATTTCTTAATTCTAACTTCTCACTTAATATATTTAAAATCATGAGATTAGAAGTATATTCTACAATATTTTTAACTTAAGACTTTAAAATTCAAAAGTCTTCCTCACTTATTTAAATTTTATATCAAATCAAAATCAAATAAGAAAATTAAAATGAAAAAGAGCAATTCAATTTGAGTTTCTTTACAAAAGAAACTTTACTGTAATTTTATTTCAATTATTGAAGAGGCATGTGTTTAAAAACACTTACTCTCTACTTCTCTACATTGTATTGTTTGACATGACATAATATTTAAAAAGGAAAAAAAAAAATCTTTGAAATTTATAGTCTAAAATAAATCTTAGATTTTATGTGACTATAAATTATTTTATTAAGTATAAAAAGGAAATTTTAAAATTAAATTATTTCTAATTATTAAAAAACGACATTCTTTTTATGACAAATTATAAAGAAAAGAATGTCACATAAAATTGAGATAAAAGATATTATATACCTTTCTCACCTTAATTTACATTGATAAATTAATATAATTCGATATAAATACTAAATGTGGATAAGTCTGAATTTACAACTAAGGATACTATCACAAAAATAATTTTCAGTGGCAATAAATATACACATTAACAAAAAGTATTACAGTCCTTGTCAGCATTAGTTAATTATCATTAGATTCAATGTTGTTATAGGTTTTAGAGAGATTTACAAAGAGTGTTAATTGCCTGCAAAAAAATATATTCAACAATAATTAAGTTATTACCGTTAATTAATTATCGCTATAGGTGATTGCAATGAATCATATAGACCCAAAATTTAAATTTGCAAGGACACTAGTGAATTATGATAGATATTCATGGTCTACTACGTACATGAAACGCGATCCTTTGCGTGTAAAGCAATAATAAAGGTGGCAAAAAGAAAAACAAACACTAGTAATTGCAAATGAAGACATTGAATTTATAGCAATTCAAATTGATTGATAAGCACTTAGCGTGCAAGAAAATAATTGAGTATTGCTCCAATGCACTTAGATTCTATTCTGTTCACACCTTTATACTTTATTTATGCTTTACTCACAAAGTTCAATGGTAGTCAAGACATTTCACATCAATTATGTCCTCTCGGTCCTTCGACACATCTCATCTTCACTTCTACCTTCAATAGCCCTTAACCCCACCATCTCATACCTCTGCCTCCCCATCTCTACCTCCCATAAAAATGAAAATTTATCTAACTTAAATTATATAAATATTTTTAGGATAATATTTTTTTGTGTACCTACGCGAATACAAAAAAATAAGTAGGAAACACACTTTTTTTCTAAAAATATTTTTCATAAAAAACATTTTCCATTCGTACTTCTCGTTTCTCCTAAATTATTTCATATATAGTTGAAAATAATTTCCTACATATAGTGTAAGGTTAAATATGGTCATGCTGCGACCTGCATTACAATTTTATTTCATGAGCCAATCAGTTTTTATAACGTTATTTAAGGCGTAATCACCTTTGAAAAAAAATTGTTCATGAATAACTAATTGTCATACTTATGGACCTCTTTTTCGGTTTTTTTTTTTTTTCATTTTGTCCTTACTTAATGGACTTAAATTATTGGCATTAGTCCTATTAACTCTCAACAACTGTAAAGTGAATATGTAACGGTTTACTGCAGAGCCAAGATTTTTATTAAGGGGTTCAAAATATGAAGAAGTAAGTACACAAACTAGTCAAAGGGGATCTAACATCTACTATATACATATAAAAAATAATTTTAACCATGTATAAATAGTGTAATTTTTCGCCAAAGGAGGTTTGGACGAACCCCTTAACATCATGATGGCTCCGCCCCTGGTTTATCCACTAGTTATATTGTTGGATTTGAATTTCGACTCACACGTTATTAATATGTGTCACTAGGATGTAAGACTTGCTTACTATATTCTCAAAATCGCTCTTGTGTGTTTTGTTGATGTGGGACTCTTAATTCTTCTAAGTTATGGTGTCACATATATCCTTTTTTATGAACTTAGCGTCCTCGCTGGGTCTTGCCCCCACCACATGGGATTTGTCTAGAGTCAACACTTAGGTTTGCTCGCCTTCCTAATTTGTCTAAACTCAGTTGACCCGACAAAGCTGATACACGAGATCTGCCTATACCCTATACTGAGGTTTGCCCTGCCTTCTTGAATTGTTCAAACTCAGTTGATCTCTGACCCACCATCGATAAGGCTGATACATGAGATTTGCCTATATCCAGTACTGAAGTTTGCTCTGCTTTCCCAGATTTGTTTATTCTCAGTGAACTCTAACCCACCATCGATAAGGCTGACACATGAGTGTCTCTAATACCATATATAATGGTCCATCTTGGCTAGTAAAATTGTTGGCTCTGATCTTAAATCGGCACAACTTTAAGATACGCCACTAAATATAAGGTCTACTTACTTATATGCTCGATCTCTCTTATGTTCTGTCAATACGGAATTCGTATCCTAAGCTAGGGTACGTGTCATGAAATATTTTCTCACAAAATATATAGGCTTCTGAAGTTAGGCATAAATATCTGAACTTGGGACATTTTATGTCTAGAATTCAGTTATAAATGCCAGAATTCATTAAAAAAATGTTTAGCGTTTGTGCGGTTTGGAGCAATTAGATAAATAATGGTATATTATAACAAATTAAACCAATTTGATTTTTAGCTCTGTGTGTTTTCTCCTATCTCTAGTCCTTACATTATGGAAAACCATACAAAAAAAAAAAAAAACCAAAAATTAATGCCTCACCACTAATTTTTTCTTGATACATAGTTCAATTTGTAACTCAAAATCACCTATAAAATAACACAAAATTCTCCCAAACCAAATTCACGCAACAAATAAAAGCCAAAGAAGCCTTTTTCAACTTTTTTTTTAAAAAAAATGGCTTCTTTGCACAAACTCCCAGTTCTCTTTTTACTCATTTCACTAATCCTTTGTTTCTTCTCTTCACGTAGCATTAATGCAAACAATGACATCATAGAGATAGCTTGCGAAAAAAATAAGGAATGTCTCGACTACATTAAAGCCGATAAGGTACTAACAGCAGCAGCAAAAACAGATTTAAACCTCGGATTGGCACTGATGAAATCAATCATAGCTCAAACAAAGACAACACACGACTACGTATTAAAGAAAAAAAATGAAAATCCTGCGTACACCGAATGTGAAAAGGAATGGCTGAATATGGGTCCTGAATTCCAATTCATTTTAGATAGAACCGCGAAAAATAAAGGATATAAAGACGATACAGATGATTATGATTTTCATAATGTGGGCGATGCAGTCGATCGATGTGCAACAGGTTTAAAGATTGCTAATATTGATGATCCTGAACTCAAACGAAGAGCATATGAATTAGGAATATTGAGGATTGCTGCTAATAGTGCATTGACGCATCTAAATCATAAGAAACGGGGCTTAATTAAATAAAATTTCGTCGTATTAATTAAATGACGAACAAGATTCGTTAATTTATGTTGCTCTCTCCTAAATCTTTCGTTCTATGTCATTGTCTCGTAATGTATCGTTTTGTAATGTGAATATGTGATGATGTATTGTACGTACGTACCCCCCAAATGTTCATCTTGTTGTACTATTGTTTGTTGTAAATTTAAGAGTGGCATTTTTTGGTGTTTTGTATGATTATTGTATTGTTCAATAGTCAATGCTATATATTATGATGGAAATGCTTATTAAAATGTTCTTACATTTATCAACAATAACATTTGAGTTTTTTTTTCTCCAAAGAATGCATAAATCAAAACCAACTAATGACACACATTAGTAAATTATTAGCAACTCATAGCACAAGAAAAAGTGATTGATACTTTTTGGAAAACAATACAAATTCTACTAATTTAGGGTCTAATTATGTGCCTTCTCGTGAGCTTTTGAAATTATTATTCTAGATAGCTTTTGGTCTGAGATACATCTATCCAATGCGTCCAGATATACATTGGGTCAAAAATAGGTGTAATTTGTTCCAGATATACTGTATCCAAGTAGATTCGCATGTATCTGGGATACACTGACTCTCTCACTCGCTTCTCTCTTATCTCGCTTGCCTCTATCCCTCTGATCTCTATGTATCTGTATTTCAGAATGTATCTGGTATTCCAGATACAAGTATCTAGTGTGATGCTCATGTATCTGAGATACACTGATTTTCTCGCTCGCCTCCCTCCTATCTCGCTCACCTCTTTCCTATCTCATTCGTCTCTCTCCCTATGTATATGTGTTTTAGGGTATGTGTGTCTAATAGCAAAAATACATGTATTTAGGTGTATCTGATGTGAAATTATTAATTAGTGAGACAATATGTAATTATTCCAAGATATATAGGAAGAATTAGTAAATATAGTAGAAATGTCCGTGTAATTAAGTAGTTTTTCCCTTACTTTTAAGTATGTTATATTATTTGACTAGATGTGTTACATATGTGTCCATGGGCCAAAATGGAACCAAGCACAATTGGGCTATTGATATGGGTCAAATAGAATTGAATTCGATATGCTAATATATTGTGTATGTATATGCAAAGCTAAAGGTGCATATTGAGAGAGGGATTTCTTCCTCCATATTGATTACAATGTTTTCTCTTCTTCCGCTTAGATTTTCAATATTGTTGATGTTATATCAATGCCAATAGTATTGGGCCAAATTCAACTTTAAAAAATATTGTACAAAATGATTGCTTGAAGATTTTCATGATACTAAGGTTTATTTTAACTTGTCACTTTTAAAATATCAAGAAAGATAATTATTTTTTTTATTTTATCAAAAACATTAATTAGTAATTACTCAAATCATTTCTCAAGATCTAAGGCTGTATATTAATTAATATGAGTATTGTTGGTAAATTTATATTAATTATTATTTCTTAAGAGACGTACGTGTAAAGTCTAAAGTGGAAAAGTAAAAGTGAATGGAAGAACTATCATAAATTTAATGTTGACTTGATAGCTTCTCAACTTTGAAAATGCAATGAATTGGCTTGTCTTCATTCATTCAATGTTTCTCACCAAATATGCTTTGTGTATTATATTTTGTACCACAAATTTGACATTATCAGTATGTCTCATTTTTAATGCCTAAACAAACTTTCTAACCAGTAAATAATACATACAACAAATAAGGAAAGAAAGAGAAAATAAATAATAATTCAGTAATTAATGGATATCCGTAGTTAATCAAGTCATGTTCTTTGGATAGATACCATTTAATTTGCTTGATTCAAATAATGGTTTTATCTTTTTGTTAATAGTGCCAATTATTTTAATTTTCTTAATAATATCTGACTAGATACATGTGATTTTAGATTAATTTATGAAAATATGTGTTTTTAGTGTTTTTGAAATATTTAAATGAAAATATTGTAGACTTGTTTAGTCTAATTTTTGAGTTTGGACTAGATATTGTAATGTGTTGGTCAAAACCTAATTTGCATTTTTCACCTTTTTTTTAAAAAAAAAACTCCTATATTAATGTTATTGTCAAAGTTTGGTGTGGGTCATTTTGAGTGGAAACATATACCTAAATTTTGGTTAAGACTCCCTTTATTTCAATGTGTTCATTGAACTTTAGCTAAATGAATATTATCTGCTTGATATTTTTCATTTTATCCTATCCAATTTGATATTATTTAATCTCATAAATAAGATAAATTAATTTTAAAATTATGATTTCAAAACCTATAAATTCGGAATAAAACAAAAAAATTACTTAAATTTGGCTAAATATATACGTGACAAATGTTTTTAAATATGTTATGAGATTTGTAATACTAGGAAAATATATTATTAAAGATAAAATAAATAAAATAAAAAGATTAAAATAAATTATTTCAGGAAAGCGAAATAACATAATGTAACATTCTTTTTGGAAAAATTATACTATGTATATAAAAAATTATATAAAGTATATATATATATATATATATCAAATATTACTGTTCAAATATATGTTAAATTTTAAATATTTTTGAAATTTCTAACTTCGCCGCCAATGATTTTGAATTATTCTACGTTGTCCTTAAGGTAGCCAAAACTTTGACCTTCCAAGGTCACGTGTTCCTTGTAGTGGCTGTTAACATCATCAAATCAAGCAATTAATTATAAGCAAATAATTAAAATTAAAAATTAAAAAAAAACAAACAAACAAACAAACAAAGTTTCATTTCAAGTAACCTCCCCCAATTTTCTTAACCAAATGCTCATTTATAAAAAAGAAAATTAAAAATCCAACTTTATAGATTATAAAAATCATTTTAGTAGAATGTGGAAAGATTATATTAAAAAATAATTAATTATTATTGTTGTTATAATTTATTTTTTTCTCAGGTGGATCTTCATAATTAATTATAGTTTGATGAATTATAATAACTAATAATAATGTGTAAATCATACGTTTTATTAAAATACATGTTATCATTTTAGGATAATACTATATTAACTAAGAACTCATCATAAAAATGATAATTTTATGCCATTTATAATAGTAAAATAACTTATGAATGTAAGCCATTCATTGGTTCGACCGCTTAAGCACTACTAAAAAATGTGAAATTTTCTGATAAAATTTATCAGAAATTTACTGATCGTAAACGGTTTTGATAGTTTTTTAAACAACAATCTCACAAGAACGCACGTCCATATATCAAAAGTATAAAGGAAAAAAAAAGATAGACTCGTGAACTTTTGTTTTAATTTTGCTTCACTATTTTTGTGTTAATTAACCTGCAGTTTTATCAAATTAATACATCATTAAGGATATGTTGGTTAGAAAAAAGTAGTCTTTTTGAAAGAAAAAACACACTATATTATTAGGTCAAGTATAAAGTTATAACATAATATGTTCATGAATTAGAAACTGATTAAATCATGCAAAATCCTGAAATTAATGCCTAGTAATAATTTATTGGTCTGGATGACAATGGTGACACAAATTATCTCATTTTAATGTTACACTTTGTGAATTGTAAATGTATTAATTAGTGAATATCACAAGATAGTACAATCGATGATGGAGTTATATTGGTGGAAGGAGTTCAACTGAATAATCTATTTTATCGAAAAAATTATATTAGATATACATATACAATTTTATATATGTTAATTTTTCTAAAAGTCTTTATTCTTGACCACACTGCTAAATTGACTCTTAGCAACCTTCTTTTAAATAAGAAATGAATATTGAACCCTACTAACATTCTACCGATGATCGCACCTAATGGTGTTTATGACTTTTTTATATTTGGATTAGATTGAAAATATTGGACAGTATATAGAAAATAAAAGGGGAACTTCTAATGTAATCGCGTGGGGATGTCAAAAATAATACTTCCTCGGTTTTAATTTGTTTATTTTATTTTTTTATTTAGTTTGTTTAAAAGATAACGTATTTTTTAAAAATAAATTGACAATTTTTTAATTCCAACATCCTACATGTCATATTTAAGATCATAATAAATTAAAGAGTATTTTGATATGTTAAGATCATAAATTAACAAACTTTTTTTATATTTTTAAACTCCATGCCCAATTAAACTGAGACAAATAAATTAAAACAGAAATAATATATATACTATAAGTGTTAGGCTTAACTCTCAGATGAGACGTTTAGTATTACTTTTGAATTCGCTTAGTGAAATATAATTTTCACCATAAATCCAATCTTATTTTAGATCACATGTACTTTATGCTAAAAAGCTCACCCACTAAACTAATACTTTAACCTTCCTAGTCCCACTAAAACCTAGATAATCCCCTTGTTTAAAATATGTTCTGGTTGAGGATTAACTTTGTTTTATAATATTAGTTTAACAAAACAAGCCCCTAAGCAAGTACAAATTTAACATAGTAATTTCAATTGGTATCTTACATATAGATGACATAAACATATAGATGGATTTCCTTAGTTGGATGGGACAATTTAACGTAATAAAAATGGAGAAAATGGGACCTAAGATGACATAAAAGATAGATTCAATATAAAGGATAAAGCATAGGTACAAAAATAAAGATTTAAATATATATTTTTGTAAAAATCTACAGCCACAAACAAAGCAAAAACATTAGTAATTTGTAGATTGAATAGTCACTTGAAAAAAATTTTAAAAAAGAAATAGACAAGTTTCCTTTTTTTATTCGGTATACGATACGCATGTTAGAGTTTATTTATGAAAATAATGCTTTCAACGAAACTTTTTGCATTTTCAGGGGCTAAAACTTGAAATTTGTAATAAGGTGTAGAAGAATCTCAACCATCCTATCACAACTTATTATTGATAGAAAAAATCAAAGTTTCTAATTAAATATAGAAAGACATCGACTATCTCACCACGAACCATTATTAGTAGACAAATTGTAAGTTGAATACTGTTAGAACAGTAACTTGCATATATAGCTATAAAAAAGAAATAGACAACTTGACAAATTGACATGTTTCTACAAGTTTCCTTAAGAAATCATCAAGAATATGACATAAACATCCAAATCTTTTCATACCAAACTCCTCCTAAGAAACCTACAAGATATTCTTCTTTTGTCCTGAATGTGTTATTTAAAATCCTTGTACCAAACTATGACTAAAAACCTAAATAAGCTTCTAAATTATGCTTTTTAAAAATAAAATAACAATAGTGTCCGGACTACACTATTATAAAATAGTACACTTTCACATATATTTTAATTAAATTGATGAAAAAAAACAGTAATATTTCCACACGAAAAAATTAGAAAGTTCTTCATTATTTTAATGAGAACCTATTTTTCATACATTTTCCTGGTAAGCTGATTCAATAAAAATGAATGAAAAAATCATATTCTATCCATGAAAACATTTTTTTTTAATAGTGCTAATTATGTCATGTTCCATGCAGCATAATAATCACATTTCATCTCATATAACAAAATCTAAAGTTCTACTAACATTTTTCAAATGTAAAATTTACTAAATAAAAATTAACAAACTAAATACATAAAGAGTATGGAGAAAGGAGTATAAATCTCTTTACTCTTCAAAAATAATAACTATAACCATAGATATACCATGCCTACCTCTTACCTCTCTCCCTAATTAGTGTGAAGTACATACTACACTAAAATTAAAAACCAATATTACCCAAAAAAATTTATATATATGTTGACTATCTATCTCTCAAATATATATAAATATTATTTTTTTTTAAAAAAAAAAACTTACCCAAAAAACCAAGAAAATTTGAGAATTTAACTAGAAGATGGTGGATATTGGCTAGAGCTACTCCAAAATGGTGCAGAAAAATTGGAGCTGGTGCTGGAGCTACTTGTGTTGGTTCCTTGAATTTGATTAGTTTGTGGCCTGTAATAACTAGAAAATAACAGGGGATTTGAAGTTGAAGAAGCTGCAGAAGTAGCTAACGATGAAGACGAAGATATTGATGGCAATGTGTTTGAATGCAACATCGCCATTGATGAAGCAATAAACATTTGTTCCAATAAGGTTGATGATTGTTGATCAGAAAAATCCCCGGGATTTTGTAACAATTGTGAGTATTCCCAATAGTCTCTTGTTGTATCTGAACTCTGCATCGGATGTTGTTGTGGATATTGTTGATTGAAAAACGGCGTTGATTGAGTTATCGGAGCCATAAATTGATGAGATGGAGTAATCGATGAGGGACTGGAGATGGTCGATATTATAGTATCTTGAATTTGTGGTAATGATAATGTAACGTTTTCTGGGAAGTTAAGTTTTGCTCTGTTTCCTCGGAATCTTAAGGCAGCTTCATCATATGCTCTGGCTGCGGCTTCTGCTGTATCGAATGTGCCTAACCAAACTCTTGCTGCTTTATGTGGATCTCTTATTTCTGCTGCCCATTTTCCCCATGGTCTTTGTCTTACTCCTCTGTATTTCCTCCTTCTATCTCCTCCTCTTTCTTCGCTCGAACCACCAGCTGTTGATGTTGTTGTGGTCGTGGTCGTGATGGCTGTGAAAGCGGGGATTGTTGTGTTTGATGGTGCAACCATACTTGTAGTTTCTTCTGGTACACACATAATAAGTCTTACTTACTACTTAGATTGAGCATAAAAGCAAAACAAATGAACTATTTTTGGGACTTCCATATCTAAATTTGATTAGATACTCCCCTAGTTATGGTAATGAGTTGTTTACATTTTTCAAATACATGCAATACTACATTGAATAAAACTAAGAAAGCAAATTTTAAAAAATAAAAGCCATTCTTTTAGTTTTGATCTAGAAAAAAGGTACAAAAAAGGATTACAAGGGAAATAAATAAGAACTAAACTAATAAGAGATAATGAAAAAAATAAATTGCAGTTCATTTTCCAATTGAATTATAACTATTTATGTGTAAAACTAATTTCAACTATCAATTTGTTTCTTTTTTCCTCTTGGAAAAATAGTGGTAATTAAAATTAAAAGAAAAAAAAAAGAAGAGAAAACAACAGAAAGATAGAGATGTGTTTTAATATCAACATAAGAATAATATCTATGTAGGAATAGTTCATTTTAGAAAAAGTAAAAAGTAATAGTTGAAATATGAACAGTAAGTGAAATCTTTAATGGATAAACCAAGAAAAGAAGTTTAAAATGAAAATGGAAATTATATGTTCTTAAGCGCCAAAAAAAATAAAAACAGAGCTAGTGTTATTAAAAAGAAGTTCATAAAAGAATTATTACTAACCAATTTTAACAGAGGAAGAAGATGGCATGCCACTTGTAAATTCTTGTTGATCACGGCTTCTCTTCTGTCCAGCTCTAGACCCCGAGCTGGACGAAGAATAAGCCGAACAATAACTTCCACCACTGGTATCGGGTCGATAATTCTGACCCGATACCACATGTGTCAGCGCTGTAACCATAGCTGACATATCTCTCGTCTGACTATACCCTGTGTACATCGAATAATCACCTTCTTCCAAAAATTGGGATTGCCGATCAAACAGACCACCGCCTTCTACACCGCCTGTGGCGGCGGTGGTTTGTGTATCCTCTGTATCTGTAAATCTGACATATTCACTGGATTTTCTTGAGTTCGCCACCTTTAAAAAGCACATGTACTCACCCACTTCAAAATTACACAAAATTAATACCAAAAAACAACAACCCAGATGTTATTTTTGTGATTTATAAATACCCTTTTCACCTTTTTCCCTAAAAACAACAGAATCAAGCTACACCGACTTCAAAACTCTGACAAAAAATCAATTTTTATTTAGCTCAAAAAGTAAGAAATCAAAACTAATTTTTTTTATATGATAAGGAAAAACAAAACATGATTACAGCTGCCGACTGAAGATAATATGTTCCCACCGTTGATTAGCTACATGCATCTCTATGTGCTTACGCCTTTCAAAGCCTTTAAAAGAATGTCGGTTTATTTTATAGAGAGAGAGAGAAAGAGATTGTCTTCAACTTGGTTCAATTTATTTTTATTTTTTTCAACCCAACTTGTTTTTTTTTGGTTTGGTTTTCAACTCCAACTTGGTTTCATTGAATTTGTTTGACAAATTTATCATTCAAACTAGGGGTGAATTTTTAAAATTTATCTTGTGAATTTTTTTTAAATGTTACTCCCTTGTTCTTATTTAGTTATTACCATTTTAGATTTTAAGTCACTTAAGAGATTAGGTAAATTTACCAACCCCAACTTGTGTTATTATGTTAGCTCAACATAGCGGGAAGCCTCCCCGCTATGGAAGCACCGTTATAGTGCATGTATGGCCGCTATGGCAGCATAGAGGGCTGGTGAAATCAGACCCTAGTAAAAATATGATGTCTTTTATTTTTCCTCCTACTTTTCAAGAAGAAAATAGACGAGGGCTGCTTTAAAAATACTCCTAAGACACTCGCAGCATGAAGGCAATGGAGGTAAGAACTCAAGTTTTCGATTGGCGTTCGGCCTTCGTCAAAATTTGCTCCCACGGAGCAAGAAACATAGGTCAAAAGTTCTTCAGTAGTTGCTTGGCGTCCATGTAGGCTAGGCCTTCTTAACTGCGTAGTTTAGATCTGTTTTCATTGCTTGATATTTTGTAGATTGACGGGAAAATTCATGTCTACGCCTACGGGCACGAAGTCTGATGAGTTAAAGTTTATTGTTTATTGTTGTTAAGGCGGGAAAAGATAGTGACGAAAGAGTAGTTCTCTAGTTCTTAATTGTTAACTTTGAGTTTGGTGGTACTTGTAAGGTTGAATGTTAGGAAATTTATGGGTTATAACTATTTCTGGGGTCTATGGTAATCGAGGAAAATCAGAAAAAGCGGAAAAAGTATTAATTTATAAGATTAGGGAGATATTTCACGGGAACAAATGTGTACTCAAGATGGGGTCTAGTGTTGGATTATTGATATATGTAGGTGATGGTTGTTTGTTTTTCAAAGTATGTGAAATGACATTATATTGATAAACTCATGTAATGAATTTGTTTATTTACTTGTGGTTTCAAGTTGGTTGTTCATTGTGATTGTTGGTTGGCTCAGATACCATGCCGATACAAGATACCAACAGTTGGCTAGGATACTATGTCTGGTATGAAACAATAACACTAATTGGCTTAGGTATAGCATCAGTCCACTAACAATTTGTATGGAAATTCCATGAGAGAACTGAATTTTCAAGTTGGTTCCGTGACCGGATTGAGTTTCTTATTTATGTTATGTTTATCACATGTTGACTTGAGTGGTTGGATTGGTGTATTTAATGTGGAAGTAGTTCGTATGTAGATAGAAATTACATGTTAAACATCATAGGTTATGCCTTAGAAGATCCTTGGGTGGTTTGAGTTACTTGGAAGGTGAGTAGGACCCGTATATGGGTCATTGTGTGATTTTGTGTGGCATGTTTCATGTGTTTGGTTAGGTCAGGTTAGTAACTAGGGTCTTGTTCGGAGTTGTTTTACATGAACGATGTGTGTTTTGTTAAAGTGATCTAAAATATATCTGATAAAAAATAGTCTTGGGAAGCTTAGAGTGGTAAGAGGGTTGAATGTTTAATGGTGGAGTTGGCAGCGAAACGAGGTAGGAAGCTAGGCTTATATGTACTAATTTTTATATGGGTATTATAAATACCTGGGATGGTACAAGCATAGAGGCAACGACTTGGGGATGGTGTAACTTTCATATTGCATATTTTCTTTTGAATGTCTACTGTGTATTAGGCGGTGGATTTGGGTTAACCGATGATACCTATCAGTATGTATTGTTTGTACGGATACTGCTCTTATTATGTCACTTGGCATAGTCTGGTTGCAGGAATTAGTGATATTTCATAGGTGAAGGCGATGGTGATCTCCGACAGCTTCTACTCCTCTTTCTTTATAGTGGAAGTTGAGTCTTATTTCTTTTATAAATTGTATTCTTAGAAGCTCTTGTACCTGTTTAGACTAGTTCCTTCGAGAGGGTTAGTGTGTTTCTTTTGCAAATAACCTTGGTTTTAAATAAAGTTAAGAGTACTTTAATATTATATATAAGTAAGGTGCTCAGTTTATATTTTGTTCACTTTCACATATTATGATTAATTTGAAGTTGAAAGCTCTCCTATCTAGATGTTAGAGCAGATGTCGCACAGCTCGATGAGTTAGATTGTGATAATCAATTAGAAATAATATAATAATTTTTTTACTTTTTTTATAACTTCTTAAATTACATGTCAAGTCAAACATGACAACAAAACAAAGAATGGAGGGTAATTGAAACACTGGGCTTTGACTTCCATTTGGGCTGCAAGTTGAATCTTCAATCTTGGATATGGGTCAGTTTATATCTGTGTTTAATTTTTGACCTTACTAAAAAGTCATAAAAGTTTCAACAGATTTAAATTTCCCAAGAAAATCACTTCTTCATTTCCTACTATTCTTTTTTCCTCTTATTTTTTTCTCATTTTTTTGTGATTGTAATTTTGTTGGTAATATTCCATATATACTTAACTATTTGAATTGGTTTGGTTGGATTAAATAAATTAAGAACTTCATTATTGAATTTTTTTATCTTGAAAAAAAAAAACATGTTAGAAAAGATAAAGTGGATCTATTTATTTTTAAATGTTTTAGTTGAATATAACAATTAAAATTATTGAAATTAATATTAGAAGGTTGTATATCAAATTTGGAGTCAATTAGAGTTAATTTTGATCAATATTCAAATAAAATCATGTTGGTGAGTTTTTATACAACAAATTATGGTGATCGATAAAATTTGATCAAGGATCATCAGGATTATAACCGCAAATAATAAAAAGACACTGGCAATTCATTAGGATTTCTAGCAAAAATAGTGACGATCAACATAACTTATTATCAAGGCAAATCTAGCTCAATAACAATGAGAAATCCTATCGACTTAACAAAAAAAAATCTCTTCATTATGACAAAAGGTTATTTTTCTTGATAATCACAATAACTCGTTGTTAAAAGTAAATCCTTCACATATTTTTTAAAAAAAAATTATGGTTACTCGCCAAATTTTTGCTCCTGATTTTGACAAAAAGTTTTTTTTGCACTTTTTTTTTATTATTGAGACTCGAGACTCAAACTTTACTAGTAGCGTAGCATTCTTTTTCTATTTCTTCTCTCCTTTTTTGATATAATTAAATAAATATATTTAAAAGAATATTATCAACTGCATTTATAATGATAAAAATGTTAAAATAATTATTATAATGTTTACAGAATTGAAAAACCATAATCAAAGAAAAGAATATTCAAAGGTTTGACTTCGAATTAAAAATACTAGAAGTAGTCATTATTATTTATCTACTAGAATTAAGCTCTCATAATTTTCAACGTTCAAGTTGAGTAGAAAATGTCTTCACGTTTATCCATTCATGGGATGTTATTCCATTAAAGTGACTTGAATCTAACAACATATTTAATTGTTAATCAATTTTTTCAACTGTTGAATAAATCTCTTCTTTTTTTGTTCATTTTTGAAAATTAACAATATAAATTTCGTCAAAAAGAGTTAAAAGAAAATTAATTAAATACTACTTTGAATTTGTTTTTAAAAAGTGTGTGAAAGCAAAATATAATTGAGTAACTTACCGAAATTCTACTAGTTTAGAGCTAATCACTTAGATATACGTTAATTTGCAATATTACGAATCTTGCGTAGATATGTCCATATCATTTACATGTATCTCGGGATAAATGAGGTCAAAATTAGGTGTAACTTATTCTAGATACACTGTATCCAAGTGGATTCACATGTATCTGAGATACATAGACAAATCTCGCTCGCCTCCCTCCCTATATTCGCATGTATCTAGGATAAGACAAATTTCACGCGCCACTTTCCTATGTATCCTACATACATGTGAATCACACCAGATACATGTATCTCGAGTGTGTATTCAATGTGATTCACATGTATTTGAGATGTATAGACAAATCTCGCTCGTTTCTGATCTCATGTTCTCTCGCCTCTCTTCCTATTTCAGTGTATTTGATAGCAAACAGCATGTCTCTAGATTTATCTAACTTAAAATTTGTTATGAAATTATTATTATTAACTAATATAGGACGAAAGGAAATATCATACTAACTTGCTAGAATAGCGACAGCACCCTGAGCTCAATAGTTAGAACTCCTTTTGTTTGTAAACTTTGAAATTCAACAATTTTCCTACTATCTTACCTTTTAAAAAAAAATATTTTTGTCAACAATTTTTTTTCTTTCTTTCTTCCTCGCTTCATTTTGAGGAAAATCAATACTGTTCTCATTTATTTTTTTATATGATTCAAAATTTTAATTTGTCGATTGATGATAGTATGATAGAGATCCTTGACTACTTAAGCAAGCCTCTTTTATCATCCTAGCAATAGTATCTTCTTGTAAAACTACAATTTTAGTTAATTCTCTATGAAAATACTTTAATTTGGACGTTTGGATAGAATCAAGTCATTTTCTAATTATGAAACAAATGTTGACATCAATTGATTGACAAATGAGTTAGAATTGCGTCACCAAATGTAAGACATCTCACCTTTATTTTTATTTTTTTTTTAAAAAAGTCAAACTGTAAGATTGAATAACCTTTTGGATTTACTCTTATATTAATATTAATAATTTAATTCCTATCGACATTATTGTAATTTGTAAATGGTAATCAATATAATTTAATTTGTATAGTATTCCGTACAGTCAAAGCACGGCTCTTTGCCAACATCAATCTCAAAAAAAAAAATTACTGAATTAAAAACAAACTGTCAAAGTAGTTGAACTAACTAGTCGTTCACATGAAGATTTTGATTTGTGTCTATAATTTATTATTACCTCCTTAGTTAGCATATTTGAGGTCAAAAACACGTATTTTAACTTAACTCATTAAATTCATAGGTTATTAGTGAGTAAAAATGATGTTACAATAACAAAGAGAATTAAAAAGTCGTATAAAGCTTTTGAGTTTTGATGATGAATGCGAGCATTGAGTCTGGCGTTGCTAGCTTAAATCCAAGAAAGCTTTAGTGAAACAAATGCTATTAGTGAATAAGGAAAACATAGGGCACCAGGATATAAATGTATTGTTGTTCTATTGCTTGGGATTCAAATATCATATAAGTGTGTGAAATATACTATTTATAGGCCACAAAGATAAAGCATAATATAAGCCAACAAAAAGGCTCCATTCGAGCCCTAAAGTACGCACTATCATCAATGGATATTGTCCATGTGGTAATGTCGTTAGTGGTGTTAATCAATATTGATCAAGGCGTAAAAAGTGATTTTTTGTCACAATAAATAACTTCTTGTTTCTATGGATATAACTTTTTTTTTAAAATAATCAAAAGCGTCCATGTCAAGAATGGACATTGTAATAATTTTGAAAGTTGTAAAGTTTTGTAACCAAGTGGAACAACTACTTAAAAGCCTGATTTTAGCCTAATCTTTGTTGTAATATTATACGATGTGTTTTTCGGTGCAACTTGACAACGATAAAGACTCAAAATAATTCATCCTTTGTATCTACCCAAAATAATTCATATAACTAGCAAGTTTATTTTAACGATCTACGTTAATATATCATTAAACAGGATGAGGAACGAATTTTGCTTGATTAGCCCATAGAAGTTGTCCATCATTAAGTCTCCTTCGCGATAGGGGTCATAAGATATCATTTACAACTCTAATAAGGCTAGTATATTGTGAGCTTCCTTTGTACATCTTGAAAGCTTCCTTACATGTAAGGTTTGGAAAGTTGATATTGAACTTTCAAATTTTGAACATAATTCAATCACCTAAAAAGATAAAGCATAAAAAATATTTTTAAAAAAGAGATGAGCATAGTGGTGTCACCTTAATTACTGCAAATTGATGAATTATAATCCATTCTTTTTACTTTTATTTGTTCAAATTTTATATATTTTCTTAGAAATACTCATATTTTATTATGATATTTATGTTAATTGCTGTATAATTTTTAAAGAATTTAAAAAATAATTTAAAATAAATAAATAATTAATAATAAAAATAAATAAAAAATAAATTTTTTTTTTAATCATATGCTAAAATAAATATGTAAAATTGAAATTGTATTAACCTAATGGACAAATAAATGTGAACGGAAGAATATTAATTAAAGGTGGAATTGATATTTACCTACCTACTAGCTACCCACTTTGCTTTGTTAGCTAATTAGAATTAATTCCACGTGTCCAAAATTTAATCTACCCAAAATAATCTTTACATCGTGTAATATCTTTTGACAAAGACAAGAAATTGTTACCAATTCGAATAACAATTATTAATAAAAGGAAAAAAGCAAAAAAAAGTAGAAAACATGTGTTGCACAAGGCACAATGTGAATTATATGCCATATCTTGAACCTCGACCACATTATTTAATTTGGGAACTTTTGTCCAAATTCTTGAGTTAATTATAAAAGTAATACGCGTTTAAAGGGTATATCTAGGCACCTCAATATGATTTCAAGTTTTCAACTAATAACTAAATACTTAATTCCTTCGCACAATTTTAAAATACGTGATTAAAGGATACATCTAGACACCTCAACATGATTTCAACTAATAACTAAATACTTAACTCGCTTAACGATATCTCGTGGACACTCGAAGTTATGCATATAATTTGACAATATTTATATTTATGATTTGACTAATAAACAGAACAAGAAGCTGGAATAGCTCAGTTGGTTAGAGCGTGTGGCTGTTAACCACAAGGTCGGAGGTTCAAGCCCTCCTTCTAGCGTTTTCCCATTTTTTGATTTTACATCTGTTGTTTGATATCTGCATTGAAGCTGCGACTAAATTGTTAAGGGGTAGAGTTTGGGGGCATTGTGAATGTAGAGGAAACAATAAACTTGAAATGACAATTATGAATCTTATTATTCCTACTTTTATTATTAAAGCCATTTTCCTAATTCCTAAGTTGTAGTGTCAACTAGTTGGTAGGCTTCTTTTATTTAATATGTGGAAATTGTACCTAGCTCTGAATATTCCTTTTCATCTTTGTTTTTGCATATTTGTCAACAACTTAGGAGTACTACATATTTGTCATCACTTTTTACTATATTCATATCACCTTTTACAATCTTTTTTTAAATAAAGTGAAGAGTGAATTGAGGCTAGAAATCCTTTCATTTACTATATTCATATCTTACCTTATACATAACAAGTTTTTTTTTTAAAAAAAAAAAGGGCCAAGATCTTGCCTCTCACGTACAATTTCTTTTATAATAACGGCTATTATTATTACTAAACAAAAAGTGAAAATTAACATGAGTATATATAATTTAATTTTTCCTTTATTCAACCAATTTCATATTATTACACAAAGTATATAATATTGGGTAGTCGATTGGAAGAAAATGATGTTATGATTCTTTTGTTTCTAACAAGAAGCGGCTTTACAAAGATTACTGCCGAAATCATTGTTGTTATTATTATTATTATTATCATTAACGTAAACACGCTACATCAAAAACCCATCCCCATCTTCCACCTACTTTTTGGAGTGTTGGTTTTATTCAGAACAAATTTACGTGTACAACTCTATTAGATAACAAAAAGAAAATATGTTCAAAAATTAAATATAGAAAATACATAGCTTTTTCTTCTCCCATGTTATTTCTTAATAATAATAGTATTATTTTCTTTTATAGAAAATAAATCTTCCTTCTAAGATTGCATCAACCTTGAAGAATGATGTAGTTGGCAAGCCCAACATTAGAGTTCCAGTGAAGAAGGGCAACTTCATATTCGACCCTGGTTAAATTTTGTTCGGTTGCTTCTAGTTTTATGAATTCGAGAATTTTTTGTAAGCTTATGTGACGAGGAACAACCCTCCTTTTTCTTTCCTTTTATTTTGATAAGTTAGAGAGTAAGGATGTGCCCTCACTCCTAGTTTTGTAATGCGGAGGTCAGGTTTCACCCCCCCTCCATTCTCCTTTGACTTATCTATTGAAAAAAAAAGAAGAAGATATTTTGTATTGTAAAAGTTCTTTTTAATTTAACCATCTTCTCTTATGCACTTAATATAATTTGTCATATAGAAATTGTAATAACTAGTAGTTAAAACTACAATTAAAAACTATTTCCCTTGCAATAACCTCTGATGATATAATCAGAAGAACCAAAGAAAATATAAGCAAAACATTTACCTTGAATGCCATTTTGGATGAATTTAATTAACTCATAGAAGTTTGTTGATATTTTATTTGTGAATGATTAAAAAAAATGCATTCCTCTACTATTTATAGACTTTTAAAAAAAAAAAATTGGCTTACCAAACTTTTTAAACAAAATAGTGAAACTCCACACGATGAATTTCCCCATAACTTAATTAGCTGCCAACTCTTTAAATTTGTTATTCTTTAAGAAACATATATCGTGAGAACAAGTTCTTTAAAAATCAAGTTAATGATTACGTTTCTAATGCAAGTATAAAAGATAAGTTTTATAATTGACATTTCAAGCTCATTATTTCCTTTTCACACCGGCATCCAAACCCAATCCTGCTATCTTCACATAGTGATTTTTTAGATTACATATAAAATGGAGCGGAGGTAGAAGTCTAGATAGGGGTCTAGTCAAATTTATTAACTTTTGCTCAAAACAATGTATTTGTGTTAACAAAATAATTAAATATGTACACATTAAATTTAGAATTAAGTCTATTTTAGAACTAGAAATTATCATTCTAAAACTCATAAAGTTGAAATCGTGGATTCACCTTTCTATATTCAAACGCTCTTGTAATAATTTATTTATTTTTCACTTATTCACTAAAACATTAAATAATAAGCCATGAGAACCGGCCTCTTTTTAAAAAAAAAAATATTTAAATTTCATCCATAACAAATTAATTTCAAATTTTCAAACCAGTCTCCCCAATTTAGCATTTTATTCAGTATGTTCTCCCTATTAGTTTTTTTTTTACATAGAGGTAGCAAATTAGAAGGTTGGATGGAATGTGAGTTGGATCAAAATAGACAGAGTTAATAAATGAGGAAGTTAATAATTCACCTAAAACTTTCTTGAGCTAAAGAGCGGATTTGTTTTTTTATAATCTTTTATTACCTAAAAAAAATATATTTTTTCTTTATTATGACAATCTATAACATATTAAATTTTTAAAAATGGCTTTTTGAAAATATTTTGACATTATTTCTCATGGATTAATTGGGACTAAATATCAATCCAAATTTTAATGGGCTAAATAGGTTAAGCTTAAATGAATTAAGCGAATAAATTGACGGATCAATAATCTAATCAAACTTGAACGAGTTGAACGGGTTATAGTTTCATTGACTAATTTTATCACCTCAATTTACATGTATATTTTGCATGAACAAAGTTTGAACTTTTACTGTTGGATCGACATAATTAACAACGATTAGTGATAGAAAAATTGATTGGCTCGAGTATTTCATCAATTAGGCGCAATATAATTTGTTTAAGAAAGATTCGAAAAAAACTAATAAACTATGTCTAGGAAAAGATATTAATATTTCTACATATATTGTATAGAATTTCTCCTGGAATTAAAAATGTATAATCTTTGCCTCTTATCGTCACCATGAACGAATTTATATAGAAGGTCGATTACGAATTCACATAAATTATGTTCATATTACTTAGACCATTTACATATTTTATAAATATCTACAATTTTTTTTATGACTACATATTTTATGAATATCTATAACTTTTTATTAGATAGCTTGAAAAACTTTAAGTATAAATTTTGAAGTTTGAATTCGACTCTAATCGTCACAACAAAAACAATAGAAGTGAACTTCAAATCATATTAAACAAAGTATAAATTGAGGCAAGAAATCCTTTCACTAAGAACTATATTCATATCTTACTTTATATATAACAAGTTTTTTTTTTTTTTTTAAAAAAAAAAGACCATAATCTTGCCTCACACGTACAATTTCTCATACAACAACTCGTATTATTATTACAAAAGTGAAATAAACATGAGGATATATAATTCAAACTTTTCCTTTATTCAACCAATCTCATATTATTACATAAAGCATAGTATAATATTAAGTAGCGGATCGGAAGAAAATGATCTTGTGAATCTTTAACAACAAATGGCTTTACAAACATTACCGATGAGATTATCATCATCATCATCATCGTTATTATTATTTTTATTATTATTATTATTATTATTATTATCTTTGCCTGGGCAAGTACAACCTAAACACACTATATTAGGAAACCATGATCCCCCTCCTTTCCCACCACCAACTTTTTTTTTGAAGTGTTGGGTTGTTCAATTCAGCTGTATTACAAAAAATTATATTAGATAACACAAAAAATGAAATATGTTCAAAAATCAAAATATAGTAAATACATAACCTTTTCTTAATTCTTCCATGTTATCTTTAATAATTATTATAATTTTCATACGGTGAAGTCGTAATAAGGTAGTTATAGGGGGAACTTGTGGCTGGATTCAATCTTTGGCGATGAAAATGCACTTTTCCCCCAATTTTTCAACATAGGGGGCTAGGTTGGTCACCCTCTAGCCAGTGACTAGCCCAATGGAGCTAGGTGTACACCGCCACGTCGAGACACTCTTTCGAAATTGAGATAGATTTTAAATGAACTCTAATATAGATTATGTGAGCTCTACATGCTAAGATACTTTGTGAAAAAAGGTTCAAATTTACTCATCTACTTTTAATTATGGCAAAAACCATCATATTTTATAATTTATATATAGGGTTAAAGTTTTGTTAGCATCAAGGGTAATATGAGACAATTTGCTAAATGACAAGGATATAAAACGAAAGGTAAAACTAAGATATTTCATATAGTAAAAGCTTTATTTTTGACCATCTTCCCTTATGCACTTAATTTAATTTTTCATATGAAATTGTAATTAGTAGTTAAAACTACAATTAAAACAACTTACCATCAAGCAATGGAAGTGAAGGCTCAACTATTTCCCTTGCAATAACCTCTGAAGATATAATCAGAAGAACCAAAGAAAAAATAAGCAAAATATTTGCCTTGAATGCCATTTTGTTTGAGTTTGTTGATATTTAATTTGTGGATGATCAAATAATATGCATTCCTCTCCTATTTATAGTGAAACAATACTTTAAAAAAGAATTGGCTTACCAAACATTTTTTAAAATAGTGAAACTCCACACGATAAATTGCCCCATAACTTAGCTGCCAACTCTTTAAATTTGTTAATAATCTTTTTATCTCTCCCCATTTTATGTGTTAAATTGATGAACAAATGTCTAGTAGTTTTGTTTTAAAAAATTATTAGTTCCTAGTATTTTTGTATACTATGTGAATTACGTTTTGTTTATGTGTTAAATTGATGAACTAGGTTTCTTTCTTCGATCATGACATCTAGTGCGTTAAGAAATATACATATTATGTTTATATTATATTTTTTGGGCTATTTTTTATATATAGAAAAATACTACATAAATGGAGGATTATTGAAAATATGAAGACAAATATAAACATTGCATATAATAATGGAGAGAAAAAGTCTATTATTCAAAATTAAGGAGGGGAAGTTGATTTTTAAAACAAAATTAGGAGTGGGCTTGTAAATAATTTTATAATTACTTGTGGATTAGGGCAAACACAAGTAATTATAAAATGAACACCCTCACAAAGTATTAGTAATCGCCGTCAAAAATTGGCTCTACTTGTTCATCACCAATTCTTTTTTATATCTTGTTCTATTATTTATTTTTTTGGAGTAGAAATATAGTTTTGTGTTTATGAGTTGTTTTTTTTTAGGGAAAGAATGATGAGATTTTTTGCATATGTGCAAACGCAGCATCTCTCGAATGCAATGAGCGGCACTTTCCACACGAGATTTCTGACTCTCCCTTCTTTTTTATCCGCTTTTGTAATTGAGTCATTGCGATTATGGATTGGATATTTAATTTGTCATAAGTTATATCGTAGCTGAATTGGTGGCTCACTTTAAATCGAAACGTGCTATTGAAAGATTTTTTTTTTCTTATCGATTGGACATAAGACATTAAGAGAAAAAAAAATGTTTTATTTTCAGATTTGTTAGTTTTTTCCTACTCTTTTTGACTTTTTCATACGTTTACTGGTGTGTTTTGGCAAATCAGCAGTGTGTCTACCACTGTGGCCATGTCCTAACATTATTTATGATACAATAAATTAGCTTGACTAATTGAAAATTTATTTAATGAATTCAAATAGATAAAGACATAATTGAATAGTGCAAAAACACAACTTTTGAAATGCTGTCTTTAAACTTAACAGCAGCTACAGAACTGAGTCTTTGGCAAGACATTCAAGAATGAATTATCAAAAAGTTTTGCCAGTTCACACCATCTTATTGAGAAGGGGATATAACTTGTGACAAACAATCTTATGTTCTATTGGGATTGCAAATATTGAAACTGAAGCAACAAATCCCAAAAAAGTATCAAAAAGAATGAAGAAACACTTTGCAAAACGAATATCAATGTGTCTGCTGCTACCTGCATTTTAATCTATACACAACCATCATGAGCTCTTCCTCGTATATATTGATGATCAAACAAACAACAGTGTCCCCTCGATATGAACTTTCCGTTCTCATATACACTAGAGCCTATTTTTGCTTGTTCTTAGTCGCAGTCCAACCCACATACTTCTAACGAGAGTCCACCTTTTGACAAGAATGGGTTGATTCGCACCCACAATAACGAAAGGATAGAAGCCAGAAGGATAGACCACACAATAATGATAGTGGGAACGTTGCTTTGTTTCCCCATCAAACCTTTGAGGAAGGGGTACAAATGAACAATGACCCATAATGCGAAGAAAAGCTTTCCAAATAAAGGACCCCATGTTTCATACCCGTTATTGATTGCATCTGAAACTCCAACCACAACTCCTATCAAGTTCATAATTAACAAGGTCAACGGGGGGATCAACAAGGATGTCCACTTGAAAAGGTAAAGCTCAGAAAACTCCCCATCATCTGCTGCTTTTGATGTGACGGTGAAGCTTGTGTTGACACCAGCCAAAACTTTAAGAAGACCTTGGAGAAGAGCGAAGAAGTGGGATGACACACCACCAATAACCCAAAATTGCTCATTTCTCCACATGTCGTCGATGCCAACACCTCCCCATCGTATCTCCAGAATAGTAGTGGCAGCAATGGATATAAAAAGGGCCATGAACACAATGCTAGCATAGTTGGTAAGCTGCAGACAGTTAAAAATAGTCAGCAAAAGTCTGCGAGATGAGTTGAATAAAAGTTTATGATGTTTTGTTTATGATCAAACAAGTCAATAACAGGAGCGCATAAAGGGGAAGGCTTACCTCTGGAACAATGAATTTCCCAGTAAGCAAACAGATGGCTGGCAATGTACAATATGCAATCAGAGGGAGGGAAGTCAATGGATAGACAATTGAGTTTATGTACGAAAACCGCTCCAATGGTTTAAGACCACACCCATATCCATACCAAATGGGACAATGTCTACTAAAGAAAATCTCAACGGATCCCAAGGCCCACCGCAGAACCTGATGCAAACGATCTGAAAGATTTATAGGAGCTGACCCTTTGAATGCAGGCCTTTTGGGTATACAATACACAGACCTCCAACCATGGCAGTGCATCTTGAACCCAGTTAAGATATCTTCAGTAACCGATCCATAAATCCATCCAACCTGGTAAAAGTAAAACATGAAAAGTGAGCCCAAACACAAAATGCAAACAAATCTAAAAAGGTTAAAAATTAAGCAGTCCGTTTACCTCTTTACCCCATTCTGTTTTGTCTTCATAACCACAACTAATAACATGGATGGCTTCTTTCAGGAGAGATGCTGACGATGCTCCTGGAGGAACACCACCATCTTCTAGAAGTGTTGAAGCAACAAATACTGGTGATTGTCCAAATTTCTTCTCGAGTTTTATTTGCGGCATGAGGGCAGCTTTTTCGCTATCTATTCCTGTATCACATAACTGGTCAGCAACAGATACACAAACATATATCTCAAAAAGCTCTAGCATGAACAAGGGAATAACATACAGTAGAAGTAAGCAAAGACGAAGTTATTTTGTAATGATAATAATTACCAAATATGCAAGTAGAAAATTAATCCAAAATCAACTATCAAAGCTCCTCTTTCTTACCTTCGATTCCTTCCTCGATATTCTCAAGCGCATGAACCTGAGTTGAAGCATCCTTCCCTTTTATCTTCTTTTTATCCTTGGTCGTTTTCCCCTTCTTATGCTTCTTTCGAGATTTACAACAAAAGCAACACCAGTTCGGCCAACAATTGCATGTTTTTCCTGGAGGCTTTGCCTTCTTTGGAGCATCATATCCATAAAGTGCTTGCCTCCTGAAGACGCATCCAGTTCCCACATAAATTGGACCCTGGATCCCATCAAGTCCTTTCATGTTTATCTGTCCCCAAAAGCATAAAATAAGCTTCAGTAAGGTAGGTAAGGATGCATATCATATCCATAAGCACAAGCAGAACAGATAATAAGATACGGATATGTGAAACGTCGCATAACAAAATATTAACAAAAACGCATTTTACGCACATCAAAGAAGACCACATTGCGATTTGAGTATCTATCATGTCGATCAATGCCATCAAATCTCTGAGGAAATTGTACATAGCATATTTTCTTTCCTGAAGTGGGATCCATCATAAAGCACATAGCTTCTCGCAGTGCCTTACTGTTATTTATATAGTGATCACAATCCACATTGAGTAAATAAGGAGCATTTGAGATGACTGCTGACACCCGCATCTACAATCACATTTCAAAGTGAGTCAATAGGATTCAGTCTAAGGCTATATTTTCAGGAAAAAAAAGATGGAAGACGACTTACCAAAGCATTCATGGCACCAGCCTTTTTGTGGTGATCAAATCCTGGCCTCTTCTCACGAGAAACATAAATAAGGCGAGGAAGTACCTTCCCTTCAATATCACGGACACCATCATGGCCTAGAAAGACCTGCGTAAAGAAATGAAACAGGTTAGTTCACAATTTTAAAATCTTAAATTTTCCCCTTGAAATTGGATTATGAAAGAGAGCAAACAAAACCTGAATCATTCCTGGATGATCCCTAACATTGTTTCCTGGCCAAGGAGTTCCGTCTTGCATGGTCCAACCATCCTCAGGAACCTTTTGTGCAATGGAAACCAATCCATTTATCCGAACCTTAAATTCTTCGTAGTCTCTCTGCACCAAAAAATGGTACCAAGTTTATGTCTCCGCTAATAGTAATTAATACACCTGGAAAACGAGGAAGCAGAACGAAAATTTAAACGACTTGCACACCTTCATGGCACGGCGTTCCCTCACAAATGATGGATTTACTGTGTTCTTCAAATAATCAACCTTCTGAGCAAAATACCACTCCGGGGCTCTGGGCTCTATGCTGAATTTCTTGCAGAATGGGACCCATTTCCTTGCAAACTCAGATGTTTCAGAGAGTGCCTCAAAAGTAAGCATGGCAGCACCATCGTCAGAGACATAGCATGAAACCTTATCCACCGGATAATCCACAGCAAGAATGGAGAGAACAGTATTTGCAGTAATAAGTGGAGGCTCTTTCAAAGGATCCACTGTACTAACAAAAACGTCAATATGGGCTAACCCAGAAGGCTTCCCTTCTTTTTCATACCTGAGAAAAATGTATGGCAGAGAACAGGTTAGGACACAACTCAGACATTGATGTGCACAGGCATAAATGTATACTTTATTAGACATCGCATGACGCATGCCATAAAAAATGTATACCTCAGTGATAACCTATCTAGGTATGTCTCTCGCTGAATGGGAACCCATTTTGGGAACTGATCGAATATCCAGGATACAGCAAACCATATTTCACATATAATAGATGTCAGCCACAATCCATAAGCATCATGGACAGGATGCATTATTCTATAGTGGAAAAAGAGCCCAAGAATTACAAGTCGAAGTAAAATGATTAATCTGTATGGGCTTAGCTTGCTAGAGGCAATAGGCATCTTTCTTGAAAGTGGTTGTCTGCCTTCATCCATCCTGCAACGTGGTTATAGGAAGAGAGATAAATCTCAGGATTACGAAAAAACGTCCAAATAAAGCACTAATCAACATTTAGAATACAAAAGGTCCTCACTAGAATAACTGAACATGGAACACTTAGTACTCAAAGAACAATTAAGAGAAAACAAGATTTTGAGAGGGATGAAGTGTACTTCCCCACAATGAATGATTTTTGCCTATTTCCAAGGGCTACAATGGATAGTTTATCAAAAAGCTTGTGTAAAATGTGTATTTTATTTTTTTAAGAAATCGATGTCAAAGCTAGCTTGTAGGCAGCTCGACTATTTCACCGGGTTCCTGATCCTCCCAACGACAAAGATACTTGATAAGTCTGTCCAACAAGGCTTTAGGCAAATGGGAAAAATTCATGTAGTGTTTACCCTGATCTCCCATGGTTTCATCTTACCACATTGACCATTCCACACAGATTATAATACAAGGATTAGTACATCGATTAGTAATTCCTATTTTATTTAGTAATATGCATTTCTCGAAGAATGTTTGGTTCATAGTATTAAAATGGGATTTACAACATATCATCGAAAACATGTGGTTGGTCCTTTCAAATCCTATTTTTTTTATACCTTTGGCCATTTCCAAGGAGAGCATCAAACTAGCAGAATTTGTTTCTAAAGGGAAAGTGCAGCCCATAAAGGCAATCAAGGAAAAACAAGAAGGTATGAATTTACACCAGTAGTAGAATCTATATTTGCATAGCATGCTTTCCATTTCTTCTCCTTTATTCTTTTTTTTTCTTACTAATCTAACTAAAAAAATAAAACTAAAATAAAGACTCTTGAAACTAAATGGTTTGTGCCCCCAAATCACACCTGAGTTCCTAACTAATCCTACAACATTCTTTCACCTAGGGTGTGTTTCCCATGTTTGGTTGGTCATAATGTTTTATAACATTTTCTCTTGGAAAATAAGTTCCTTTAAAATAAGGAGAATAACATCCCTAATGGAAGTAGGGAAAATAAGTTTCATAAGTGACATTCAAAGTTTATTGTCTCATCCCCACCCATTCAACGACACCAACCCTCCCCCTTGTTCACCCTTGAACGAACCCCCACTCCCAACCCCATCTCACCTCCACAGTGTTTTTCTAGATTATATATAAATGTTCTAGGGATAAACTTTTGCTTACTTACCAAAAACTATAAAATAAGTAAGAAATCCACTTATTTTCCAGAAAAACGTTTCATGGAAAACATTTTTCGTTCATACAAAACACACCCTTACTTTTCCATTTTCTTTTACTCGATAATTGAGACTCGCATCCGCTTTATAGCTTTTGATCAAAGCCCATTAAATAATAAGTTAAATATGCTTAGTTTATTTTTTGTCCAAAAACACACTGGGTCCTCCAACAAGAGTGGGGACCAGTAGAACAAGTCCCACTAGTGTGGAGATTTGATTTGATGAATAAGGAAGTACATACGAGTTGTCAAACCAATCCAACCAAAGCAACAGCTATGGAGGGGCATCCGTTATTTTTACATTTTGTCGCCACTTAGAACAGCTGTTATTTCCATATATGTACTTAGTGAAATTATGATAATATTAACTAATTTTGGAAGATTCCAAAACTTGGATAGAGCCTAAGTTGTCGTCTTGAAAGGTCCCAAATTCCATGACTTAAGAGACGGGTTGTCTCCATAAGCAAGACCTCAAAAGATAAACATGAGACCAACCCTTTGGCCGCATACTAAACTACCAACACCATGACATTTCTTTGGCCAGTGGCGGCACCACCTTATGCTAAGGGGTGTCAACAATTGACACCCCTTTATCAGAAATTACAGTGTTTAGCTAGATTAAAATTTCAGTTTTATGTATAAATACTATATATGTTAACTCCCCTTACTTTTTACGTGTGTCTACTTTTTCATATTTTGACACCCCTCAATAAAATTCCAAACTCCGCTACTGTCTTTGGCACATAATCACTCAGAATGCTACAAGCAGTGTGCACTTGCTAAGTCAAATTACCATTGCCAAGAATAAAACAAACAAGTCGTATCATCATCGGTACTCACTTAAGAGATTATAATACAAAATAAAGAAAAAAGAACTTACTTGGGCAAGTCAGGATCCAGCTCATCTCCATCATTGTTACCGCCACCTCCTTCGTGCTTAATCATCAGTAATTTATCGTTCTGTTTTTTCTTCCAGTCTTCCATTCTTTCCTTCCACGCAACACTACCATACCCATAAACGGCCAGGTCTTTCTTAGGATCCATGGAGCGAGGAGGCACTGCAAACACCAGCCATATTAAGCCTCTTAGAGTTCACAAATTGGTCAAAGAATCATAACAAGAAATTCTCATTTTACTTACCAGACATGGAAGAATCCGAGACTGGATGAACTCTCTTTCCACGACTCATAAACGGTGGAACTATAAGAGCATGTTTGTCAGCTGAAATTCCATCCTCCTGCAAAACAATACACTAATTCTTTAAGTAAAAACTAGCAACATTATGAACACCATTATAACAAAACTTGTATCATTACCTCTTGACCATAAGTAAGAAGAGGGATCTCTGTGCCAAGGGCAGCAGGATCCATCTCTGATGGGGTAGCATATCCAAAAGCATTAGGATTCCCCCGGCCAACGTTAAGGCGAGCTGAAAGGGCAGCTTCAGCAGTTTGATGAGGATCAAACTCATTGTCTAAATCATCAAATTCATCTTCTTCATCATCCCCTTCAACTCGAGGACTTCCTTTAATGCGCTTATACCTAGTTTTACATTGAGGGCAAGCTTGATTCCCTTCTCTCCTTTCATACTCATAGCAAGGTCTGCAAACAGGAAATGCACATTCATTGCAAGCAACAAATGGCTCCCCATCTACCGTAATTTCGAGCTCATCTCCACAAATCTGGCAAATCTGCCCACTCAATTCTTTCACAGAAGTTACCTGCAATCAACCAACAGCAAAAACAAGAGATTGAACATTTCAATTCCTCAGATCAAGAAGTTCCATACTTTGAATTCACTTCCACATTTAACATTTTAATAATCTATTAGCTAATGAAATTACTACAACTTATTGACATGAGCTGAAAGATCCAATTTTGTACAGTCATAAGCCTAAGCAAAACAAAGAAGAGGAAATGAGGGATTTACAAAAAGAACTAAACTTTAGCACGAAAAAAGGAAATAGGCAACTTGAAAAAGGTCAAGAACATACCACCGACACAAAAAGTCACACCAGATCCTCAAATCTCTTGAATTAACTCACTATACAGGTGCAAATATAGAACAAAAATGAAAAAAGATTGGATTTTTAAAGCACTTACTCTTCCAACTTCATCAGCATTGATGAGAACAAACTCATTCCTATTATGTGAACCAGCAATAAGTCTCCCTTTAGTGTCCATTACCAAAAAAACAACTTCAAAACAAGAAAGACAAACCCTCTTCACTAATCAACATATACAAAACCCCATTACACGACACATCAAGAAAAATGGGCTCTTGAACACCCAATACAAGAAACAACAACCCCTTTTCCCTCTTTCTCCCTTTTAACTTAAAGAATGACAGAAAATGATGTACAAATACACATTTTGTTCACTATAAAGAATTGGGTCTGTATAAAAATTAATTCTTTTTATGTGGGGTGGCGTGGCGTGGGGTGGGGTGGGGTGGCGGGGAAGGGGATAGTAGGTAGATTCTTTTCCTTGTTAGAGAGAAACCCAAGTTAATGTATAATGGGTTTCTCTCAATGTTGAGCTGTTAGTGGGGGTGGATCACAGAATTAATTAACATGAGAGTTGAATAACTAAGGATTTGATAAAGAGAGAGAGGGGCAAAATGGGAAGAAATAAAATGTTTGAAAGTTCAACGCGTAATGCACAAGAGACAGATGGATTTGAATGGATCTTTTTGAGAGAGCAAGAGGTGGGGGACTGTGATGAAGGAGGGGTGGGGTAAGGATGTAAGTGGGACCCAATTTGGTGGGGGTGGGGGTGGAGGGAGACGGTGTGTATGTTACTTCACTAATGAATTATTATTTTTTTCCGAAGTTTCTATTAGAGCTGGATCGTGCACAGTAGAGCATATATTTGAGAGTGTTATTCCTAATAAAAAAATTTCCGTACACAAAGTTCAAACTTAAAATATCTGATTAAGGGTGAAGCAATTTAATTATTGCACCACAACTCATATTGGTCGCTTATAATGAAAGTTGACAATAGTAATTTTGTAACCAAAACTTAAGGAAATGTAATTAATGATGATTATGATGTCTAATCTTTTTTTACTGTTATTAAGGTTCTGTTTAGTCAAATGAGAGAGAAAGGGTATTACTAGGGGTTATTTTTTATTGAATCATATAAGAAATTGTTTGAAATTGATAATCAGAATGTTAGGATATTATATTTTGAAGTCATTTAGACTTCATATTGACAAACTTCAATTAATTTTGAAATAAAAATGTGTTCGTGAAATTTCTCATAACTTTTTGTAAATCGTCAAAAAAATTGAATGATTTATTTCAAATATTATCGTTTGTACTAAATTCGAATGATGATTTACTCGGATAATTTGCATTAATAAATTCATAATGATAATAATTTTTTGGGACTGTTTGTAATAAACTTTTGGTGATCGTCATATATTGTACTCATCCAATTTTTGGGATCTATTAGAACTATACTGTCAAATTCTTATAAAAAAGTTATTTTTGGTGATCTATTAGAACTATACGGTCAATTTTGACTTTATTTTTCAAAACCTTATATCAAATTAAAATCAGATAAATAAATTAAACAAAAAACATACAATAATTATAACTTTAACAATACAATAAAAACCAAACAACAGGAAAAAAAATACACACTATACAATAAGTAATAACCATCCAAACAAATTGAAAAGGAATAACACTAGCAAGTAAAAGGCAAATGTAGGCATGGATTGAAAGAGAAACATTTCAAAGTGATATGAAAATCATATTATAGAGGAGGGTGGGGTGGGGTGGAATAGTGATGATTCCATGATTTTCATCTGAATTATAGATTTAATCTCTAATAATATGTTTAACGAATTCAAAATTTATATATATACACTATCAAAAGTTATATTTTTTTTAATCGACAGATTTAGATGAACACCCTTATCTTCTCCTAGATCCTTCCCCGAGTGAGGTGGGGAAGGGGTATTAAATAGTAGGATATAGTAAAGACCAAACTTGTGTACAGAAATGCATCCACATGCCCTCTATATTTTCACAACAAAAGACTCAGAACACAGCTTGCTCTCTTTAATTAAAAGCATATAATAAATTATATGCTACTAATAATACAGCAAAGTGGACCATATGGATCCTTCTTCACCAGCTTTGTCACTCTCAATTTTATTTTTCAATCACCAGATCTCTTGGCCACCATATTAAATTGTTCACTGACTTATTGAAGTGTACATAAGTGGTATTTAATTTTATTTTTTGTTTAGTTTCTGGAGTTTGGGCATAAAAAAATAAAATATTTTTTAAAAATAGCATTTGATTAAAAGTATTTCAATGTTGAAGTTGTATTGTTAGAATTTATTTTTGAATTCAGAAAAAAAAGAAAAAAGAAAGTTCTGTTTGAAATAAATTAAGAAGGCTGGATAGAAAAAAGACTGAAAAATAAACTAATTAAACAGTACTGTTGAAAGTAACATGCAAATTATTGTCAAAGCCTTAGAATGTGACATTGAAAAACATGTTCTAACGAAAATAAAAAGTATTAAAATAACATGTTCTAACCACTTTATGCATAAAGAAAATATAATTTTGTGGTGCGTTTACATGCGATATTACTTAAAACCAACTTGATATTTATAAAAGTGATAAATTGTTACCTAATGAAGTTTATTACTATGTTGGATTGGTGTATCTTAAGTTAGCATAGACTTTCTCAATTAAAAAAAGCTAATTAAGTTAATTGATGTGGAGACCATGTTGGCATTATTATTAGGAACGAAGTTATACAGAGTAAAGTGAGAGTGATTTTAGTGGCAGACAAGAGAAGAAAAGTGAGACTAAGATGATTTGGGTATATGAAGAGGAGGCGTGTGGATACGCCAGTAATAATGTGTGAGAGATTGAATGTAACATAATTAAGTTAAGAGAGGTGAACGTAGTTAGATAGGACGAAGAAGAATTGGGGGAAGATGATTAAATATGACTTGACACAATTTCAGCTCACTGGAAACATAATCTAGATAAGAAGGAGTATTGGAGATCAAAGATTAATATATTATAAGGTCAGGAGATAGTTAAGTGTTTTCGCACTGAGAACATGACTCCTTATTAATAGTATATATAGTGATTGCATCAATGTGTGTATTACTATCTTTTGCTATTCCTTTTCTTCATTTGCTTTGTATCTTGTAATTTATTGTTATTTATTTTTTTGCTACAATGCTTTGAATTATTTTCCATCTATCGAAAATGATTTTTTTACCTTACAAAAATAAGAATAAGATCTCCAGACCTTGTTAATGGAATAACACTTGATATACTATTGTTGTTGTTACCAAATTAATTTTCAAAAAGTAAAAACAAAAAAGCTTTTCCATTTTTTGGCAATTTTTTCAGATAACACGAAGCATCAAAACAAAAGAGGATTTGACCATTTAATTATGTAAGTTAGTTTTTAAGAAATGGCCAATTAGATTCATTGTTGTAATTATTACGTCACTATGATTTGTTTGATGAAAAACTTTACATTAAAAAGAAGAGTTTTTCTTATTATTATTATTGGTTTGTCAAGATAACGATCATTATTACGTACAGCTAATAGGCAAAATCATTTAAAATTAGCAATTAGTCTAACAACCTCCACTCTTTCAATCCTAGCTTTGTATATAATATTTGATTTAAGGCTCAATTATATTCAAAGTACGAGTAATATAAATGTAACTTATATTCAATTAATCAATTATATCAAACTATAAACAACGTTTCTAGAACTAGGGTAAATATACATCACTAAATATAGATTAAAAATTGAGGGTCAAAATCGACAGACATCCGACGAATATATATAATAAAATCAACCAACTTAATAACGTTGGATAATGATGGGTTGGTAGAAGAAAATTGACGAATTGTCCGAGTTAAAAACCTTATTGAGACTTGAGAATATTGCGCTAGAAATGAGTTCTGCAATATATAAATTTAAATTAATCAGATCTTAATATAAGTATAGTACATCAAATAAGAATATTCAAGAAGCATAAAACTATAAAGAGATAATCACAATTAAGATTTATAATCAGATTTTTAGCAATGTGGACTAGAGTTGCCAAAAGTAATAAGTAAAGATAGTCAAAGCAGCCAGCCAATTTTTGATTGGATGAAAAGACTCAATTTATAATTTTCGTGATTGATTAACAGAAAGCAATTCCCTTAAACAGGAAAATTAATACTTGATGGGGAAATTGAAATCATTAGAAATTAACAAATCATAGTAAAATAGTATAATTAGTACAAACAATCAAGAGGAGCACATTATGGTAAAAAATTGCCGATCTTAACATATTTTATAATTTCAATCTTTTATATGACATATTTAAAATCATAAAATTTTATATATTTTGTTTTACCTTTTAAAACTCTATTTTCTTTTAACAATTTCTTACAATATTATCCTATCATATTAGTTTAAAAAACACTTCAACCTCCTATCTTCAAATTAGATAACTATACAATACAAAGAAAGTATAACAACAATATTAAAAATATGACAATATTTATAATACAATTGATTTTTTTCTCTTAAATTAATTATGAGAGTCCTCTGGTCGTTGTGTTTTTTTTTTTCTTGTTTGTTGGTTTACTATGATAATCTAATACAAAACAAGTTCATTTTAAAAATTAATATTTAATTTGAAGCTCAATTAATTTTAATTTCAATCAAAAAAAGTTCATAATAAAAGCAATATACTCCTTGTACAAGATGATTTTATATATATAAAACATAAATTAATTTTTTTTATTAAGAACGGAGAAGAGTACTTGCTACTCTATCGCAACTGATCGAAAAATATTTGATTATCACACGACATAGAAAAACAAAAACAAGAAAAATGAAAAAAGTGGAATAGTCATATCTTTAGGGTCCAAAATCGAAGTTTACGAACGTGATATGCCGACAAAATTCCACGTGGCATGTTATGTGGGCCCATTACCGACAGTTTAAAGAGAAATTATGAGTGATTTTGATGCGTTGGTTTTATTAGGTGTCAACCAACAGCTCTTGAGTTGTCTGAATTTGGCTACTTATGATTAATGATCCTTCCTTCGTCTCGATTTATGTGATGTATCATTACGTTAAATTTAAAATAAAAAAGAAATTATAAATAATAATTTTTAGATCGCATTTATAACTTATCGAAGATTTTGTAAGTAAATGTCAAAACCAACAACATTGCTTTAAAAATGTCAGAACCAATTTTATAAGTTTAAAAAAAATAAAAATTTATAAGTGAAAACTATTGCTTCACTTGTATTAATGTCAGAACCAACAACAATAATTATTATTAATAATAATAATTTCTTATAGAATTTGTCTAGTACAATTTATATTTTTATATTATTTGCAGGTTATTATACCATGGAAGGTTAAATACTCACCATATATGCTCAAGGGTAAAAATTATAGCAACTACGAATTATTCTAAAAAAAAATTAAAATATATATATATAATGATAAAAAATATTGAAGAAGAAAAGCGTGGTACATATGCCTTTGAAATAGTCGACATAGTTTGGTTATGACTTAGGAGGAGTTGGCGAAAGTCACCGATCGGACAAAATTTGGACAAAGAAATAAACAGAATAAATTAAGGAGATCGAGGGGAAATGAAATTTCTTGATCACTTATAAATTAAATTAAATTAAATATCATTTTTAGTTCTTTTATGTATAGACATAAAGATTTCTTATAAGAATATCATAAAAAAAAAAAAATTAAATAGTAAGTGGTTTACGACCATTTCTTCTTGCAAAATAAGAGAGCAATGAATGTAGTCCTTTACAAGTGTTGACAGCTTCAAATAAAAACCATTTCCAAAATTACACGTTGTTGGGTCTATTCAAAAACTTTTTATTACTACAAAATTATGAAAAAGCAACGTCATCTATTGGTTATTTTTCAGCAGGGGTGGAGCTAGAATAAGAATTATGGATTTGATCGAAGTCAATAACTTTGGACAAAATTTTATATTTATCTTTAAATATGAATAAATTATAATTTTGAACTCAATAATTCAAATAGACTGAAAGTCTGAATCCATAAACTCCTAATTATTTTTGTAGAACCGGTCATTTCTCACCTTTTGGCTTGGTTCCTTTATTAGATAATTTTATGTACACAAAGAAACAATAAGCAAAATTATCACCAAAGGATGTAGTGCAATATATGAGACTATTCCTTACTAAATCAGAGATATCGAATTCGAGTTTTGAGTATGAAAAAAATACTTAGTAGAAAGTGTTTTTCAGCCCTACGTGACATGAGTACAGAATAAAAAATAAGAAAAAAATAAGAAAAAAATATCGAATATAAATAAATTCTTGCCAAAATGAACAAGGCTATATCTTTGGGTTGTTTGTTTATTGGAACCAATTGCCTAGCAGAAAAAAGATTAGTCTACATGGGGAAAAACTTGGGATCCACTTCTATGACCCACTACACTAGGCCCATATGAGCCCATAATGGAATTAAGGTTACAAAATAAATGGCGTAATTGTTCTTGTCGAAAGGGTAGGACTACTATAATACATGGTAAAGATCTCTCACACTTAGATCAGGCTAAAATCGCAGAGTCTTCTCTATTCGAAGTTAGATTATATAGAATCAGAATAATAGACTGATTGATATCCATGTCCTTATACTAGATTTGTGTTTTTGACGTCTATATATAACTCCCAATTGATGTTGACATAATTTTAGAATATAATTGTTACTGAAGTCCAGAAAATATAAAATGGAGAATCAAACACTTACAAGTACATGCATAGAGACTTACATTTACAAATGAAAGAATATGTATACACAATATACAAGTCTAATATTGACTTATCACTATTGATTTTTCACTCACAAGATTTTCCAACTTCATTAATCACCAAATTTCTAGCTCTATTAATAGTTAAAAGACATAAATAAACATGTTCTTCAAGCTCTTCCACTTGTTTCCTAAATCCAACATTACTCTTTTTCAACTCCTTCAACACTTTCAATGAAATACTATCTTCCCTTCTATCCAAACACAACTTTATCATGGCCTTGTTATGTTCAATTTCATCGTGTAATCGATCCACGAGCCTACTCATCGTATCGAAATCCCTGTTCAAAATGTATGTACCTTTTGCTGCTACATCAAGTTGTGCTCCAATTTTGCTTAGAAATCCACATTTCTGGAATCGAAGACGATTCGTGAATTTATTAATTTTCGATCGCTTTAAGGGTATAACGGTCAAAATTGCTGGTCCCATTATAAGTGCAGCTAGTGTATGTGCTGCTAGTACCACGGCTGCAACAGCTACTAGTCCACATGTTGTTGTCACAAATACCCCTAAAACCTTGTTTACACCTTTGATAAATTTTATTTTCCTAGCTATTTTTTTCCTCTTTGAACTCAAATGTTGCAAAACCGACAAATATTCATCGTTGATTCGCGTAAAATCTTGTTTTTTGAGGTCGGAAAATGGGTTGTTATGGATAATATAAGATCTTAGCTCTAGTATAAGGTGATCAAATTGATGAGAGGAACGATTATCATCGATCGAATCGAGGATTTGTTCGACGAAATCATAGTCATTTTGGACTTGGTTGATGGTTTTGAGAAGGTGACTACAAAATTTTGAGGCTTTTGCACTAATATTGAAGTAATCGGAAAGAAGGGGTTTGAGATTATATTTTCTTGGAAAAATATTAGTTGTTTCAAGAATATTTGTTATGGTTTCTTGGCCTGGCTCAAGAAGTATATCTGAAAATAATGAATATTGAGAATTGGGAGATGATGGTTGATTATTGTTATTATTATTTACTAGTAGGTCATGAGCTTTCATGAAAAATTCACCATATGATTTTGTCCTTAATGCACCTAGGTATTCTTCATTGACATTGAGGCTTCTTCTAGCCTCTCTCATCATGGTCTTCGTATCTGAAAATAAAATTTAAAAACTATATAAAAAGTATCATAAATTATAATAACTGAATCATTCAATTATTCGATATACTTAACTTCCAATTTACCTCACATAGGGTGTGAATATAAAATTTTCAAAGTATAAGGTATAATATAAGAAATGTATCTAAAAATGAGTCATATTATATAACTAACTCCTAATTTAAAAGAGAGAGAAGTATAGGTAATATAAGGTAGAAAACCTAATCATTAATTTCAATTATTTAGTGTTCCTCCATCCCATTTTATTGTTGTTTTAGCTATAAAAAAAATTATTGCAAAATAAATGTCATCACTTTAGGAATTCATGATCAATGTTGACAACTATTTTCAACTATATATACCTTAATATTAAAGAAGTACCTAGTCTTTTTTAATATTGCTCAATTTTCAAAAAATATCTAATGAATAGAAGTAATTTAGTAAAATATACCTTGTATTAGTTCTTCTTCTTAATTAGCTTGAAAAATATTAAACTTTTTTAAGAAACTCATCAAAATTCCTTTAACAATTGGAAGTTCAAAAGACTAGTAATAATCATATGAACTTACCTTTGATGGTTTTACAAGCTTTGTCTTCTCCACCCATATCTTGAAACTCTTCAATAAATTATTAAAGCTTATAGATGGATGGATATAATATATTGTTTAATTAGAAGTTGCTTCCCTGCATTGAAATATATATATAGTAGTAAAAAGAGTTTGTGATGTATCACTCCAAAAAAATGTGTGTATCACATTAAAACTTTATAAGAAGCAATGAAATTAAGATGACGAGAGAGGACTACCAAAATAATTAAATCATACGTTGTGTGGTAGAGTTGTGAACCTTTTAAAGCCACTTATAATAATATTGATAGTTTTAAGTATTGTATCTTACGTTATCCCTTTGTGGTTATAAACTTTACACATTCATACATTTTTAAGTAGGAAGAAAAAGAGAGAGTTTTTTTTTTCGGAGATTTTATTTTGTAATTCTTTATAAATTTCTTTTTAGTTTAACATATGTTATTTTTTAGGAGAGATTTTAATTTTTATAACACATTCTTTTAGATTCAATATGTAAATAGTCATAACTGATCAATTTCTCGAAAGAAACAACTTGTGTCATATATTTGCTAGGGTTGAGGCTAATATGGGGTAATAAGAGGTGTGTTCTTGAAATTAATTAAAGTTAGGCTATCCTTATCTCCCTCTCAACTTTATTTTCACGGTTATATGCCTTTTTTGCATGATTTATGTATAAAAAGTATATGCTTTACATATATCTAATTAGAATCAAGTTTGCTACTTGAATAAAATGGTGCATGGATCATGCAACATAACAAAACTGAAAAAAATAAATTAAACAACTTGGGAGAATTAATAGTGTGAAGGATAGATTAATAAAAATAGGCTAATGAGTGGACCTCAAGCAATATAAATAGGTCGATGAGAAATTACATAAATTGAGAAAGAGGCCACAACAACTCTAAGGTTCATTAACGCTGCACCACATTCTTTAATGGCTAAGTTTTTAATGATTTGTTAGCTTATAGTAATATTAGTTATCGAGCTCGAAGGAGGATTTAAAGGTGGCATCAATAATATTACATCTTGTCATCAGATAACAAAGTTGATTTTGCGCCGCCCTCCCAACCCAACTTACTTCAAGTTAGGCTGGCAGAACAATTTTGTTAAGCAACTTCACTTAACAGAACTAATTTTCTTGAAATGTATAAATTAATACCTGTCTTCCACTACGTAAAGAAAATAATAATATATGGGATTGTTACTATAAGGAATTACGTATTGTACTTATACGTTAGGTTTAGGATAATGGTGTAATTTTTTTTATGGTACATTATTATTAATTAATATACAAAACTAATTCTTTTAACTATGCTAAGTAAGGAGGAACATATTTTTCAAAGTTTAGTACACTGAAAATATTTTAATAAAAATTTTAAAAATTAAAAAAAATGACATTAATTCCTCAATTGAATTAGATAAAAACAAGTTCTATAAAATGACATTTCATGTTAGTTCTCTTCCCCCACCCCTCACCTCAAAAACCCTTCCCACACCCTAACACTCTGACCCCTACCCCCAGCTTAATTCTTGATGTTTGTCTAAATTATATATAACTTTTTTACTTATCAAATATCAATAAATAAATAAAAATATCATTTATTTTTTAGAAATTCCTTTTGTGCCAAATAGTTATAAATACTTTGAAGAATTGCATGTGTATACATAAAAGGTTAAAATTGATGATCGGTGGTCATATTTTTTTTGAAATCTAATTAATTCAGATTTGTGTTGGAATATGTTACTTTGAAGGTAAAATACTTTTTATCAAAATTAATTTCTTATTTGAAGCTTAAATTCAAAATTTTTAATTACGAATTAAAGAGTACTTATCAATCTATCAATATCATTAATATTTATCTCTGGATCCCTTATTTTAAACCAATCCTGTTGAGTTTTGCCTACCTAGCTAGTGTCCCATGTTACATCCTATTAATTTCTTATGTTTCTTCTTCTTCTACTGCACCTCTTAGAGAAAGGGGGTTATGACACGTGTAATTCCCCACAAATAATTAATAAAATTAGGCAGGCTTTGAAAAATACCTAACACAAATGTTCTTGGAAAGAAATTTCCTTAAATGTAATCCAATCATAAAAAATTAACTAACTAATTATGTCTTCAAACATATCGTGGATTCAAGTTTCTGGGTGGTCGCTATCAAAATAAATTTTCCCATGTTTTATTTATTAAAAGAAAATCAAATTTGCATATGCATAAATTATTATATTAATATTCTAAATAAAATGATCACACAATTTAGTATAAAGTGATGATAATTATTGAAGTTGGTGATTGGTGAGGACTGAGGAAGGCTTAATTAATTACTTTCTTTGTTTAGTTCATGTTTTAGTTTGATTTGACATAAAGTTTAATGTAGAAAAAAAATTTAAATTTTGTGTGTAATTAATATATTAAAATATTCTTTGAATTTTGTAGTCTTTAACTCTTATATATGATATGCAAGAAGTTAGGTATAATGAAGACGAATTCAAAATTTGAGGTTTATGAATTCATATATATAGCAACCTCAATTGCAAACTAATATATTTACAATAATAATTAAGTTCACAGTCAAATATTTATAAAATTTATTAAGTTTCTTATAATATACGCTCCCTCTATTTCAATTCGGTAGTCCTATCTTTTTAGTATGTTTCAAAAAAATATTTTTTTTCTTTTTGGCTTTTTAATATTAACTTTTCATGTGACATGTTTAAAATCACAAGATTAAAAGAACATTTTAGTATATTTGACATATCTTTAATTTAAAATTATAAGTCATATTCTTTACTTTCTTAAAAAATTCTTTACTTTCATAAAATGTATACCAAATTAAAATAGCACAAAAAAAATTAAAATGGAGAAAATATATTTTGTTTGGTTTTCCACCCAGTGTCTAGTACCCACATTGGAGTCCGATTAAATTTGAATTCGCGCCGGAAAATCCCACATTGAAAGGTAAAGCGTTCCCTAATAAAAGTAACTCCGTATCCAAAGAGACTCGAACCGAGATCTCTGCTTAATGACATATTAATATGGCAAAAATTAGTGGATTTGTATGAACCCGTAAATATGGAGGCGGTTGAAACAGCAATATTACTACTTTTGTTACAAAACTTGAACCAAATAAAGAAAATAATGACGTTTTCATAAGATTCTAAAACCTAACAAAAGGGCAAAAAAAGAGGAAAAATAAAAAGTATAGTTTTATAAAATCAGGCTTTATTCATGTATAATACTAACGTCTTTAAGTAATTTAGGTACTATTTGTTAACAGTTGCAATAATATAGTTGTAACGTCTAAGAATATTTTTATTAATGTATATCTACACGTACTACTATACCTTATATCTTATCTGAGGAATCTTATAATGTATATTTACGGTTAGCTACCTAAATTTTCATATTGATAATGTTCGATTATTATTTTTTTTTAAAAACACTGCACCTGATCTAGATACTGAGTATTTACACAATTTTTTATTAGATCAATCCAAGCAAAGTGTGTTTTATCATTATTATGTTGCGAAGTCAAGATTGTCAAAGAGGAAAGGTGGAATATAAGAAAATAGATATTAAAAAAAAGACTATATGCTTTGATGTTTAATCGTTAACACGAGTCGAAATTTATGCACCAACAATATAAATAACATTTAGTTTTTATAATTAGGTCATAAAAAAATAAATGTCTTAACTAGTTAAATTATAACTTAAAATTCATTTAAAGTTTTGTGGCATAATTTCAGCTTTGTTCTTACTTTTTTAGGAACATGTAAATGACAAATTTAATTACGTAAGAAGCGCCAAGTTGAAAAGTTGAGGAAAAGGGATGTCATTTTGATGATCTTGTGGGACCTTAATCTCATTAAAGTTAGAGAAAATTACGTGGCTTAGCTAACTTATTCTTTTAATTATAAATAAAATAGTTTTTATAAAAACTATATCGTATAGTGATAATTTGAGATTTTATAGCAAATATGTGTGAAGATGCAATTAAAGGTTGAAAATGAAGATGTACTTTCTAGGTGACATGTATAGATTTGATTCTTTAATTAAGAGAAGAAAAAAAGTATAATTTACATAAATTCTATATTGTTAAAAGCTAATTACATTATTTCTCTACTATTTTATAAAATTATAAAAATCCCTTAAAATTTATAGATTTCGAATATATAACTGGACTTTCGGTTACATCAGCAGACATCCGGATACATAGGGGAGGTGTATCTGAGAGAGAAGGGATGTATCAGAGAGGGGATAGGACATCCGAATACATAGGGGAGGGATGTATCCGAAAGGGATATGGATGTATCAGCGAGAGGGGAATAATGTATCCGAGAGGGGATTTTTGAATTTTTTTAGAGATTATGATAAAATAAGATGTATAGTTAGATAATTTTTCCAAGAAAATAAGGATGAAAAAGGAATGAGTCGGGTCGGGTTAAATAATGTACAACAAGAAAGGTATATTTATTGAAAGTATAACAAAAGGTATATTTAAATTATTTCTAATAATATGAGGATATATTTGACCTTTTTCCATTTATTTTCTTATGAATTCAAATACTCAAAACTATTGGTTTCAAGGCTCAACTACAAACTTCACAAACTAATCATCAAAAGTTAAACATCATACTCTTTCTTCTTATTTTTTCACAATAAACTGAATATTAGAAAAGAACATAAAAAGTTGTCGAAAAGTTACATGTGTGTACAACAAATGTTGTTCTTTGTCCTATACTTTTCTTTTTCCAGGTTGCTTCTTTTGTCTCATAAAATGAATCACAAAGACAACTACAAATAACATTACAGCTGATCCAACAATTACAGGAACACATGTGTTGCTCCTCTTAGGCTGTTTATCCTCCTCTTTTTCACAAACTTCATCATCTTTTGGCTTATCTTTCAAATTTCTACATTCAAGTTTATCATCACCTATTTCGGTTTCCCTTCCGGGAACTTCATCTTTATCACCATGTTGTTCGACTAGTCCTTTTCGATATGCAGATTCTGTATAAGGGAAATTCTCCGAGCTGTTCTGTGTAACAAGCTCTGGCTCCTTTATTCTCTTTGGCATTGTAATAGTCAGATTGGAGGTTTCGTCATTGAAATTAGTTATAATTTCGTCCACGAGTACCCCATCTGGAATCTTGAAAAACTTTGTAAATTTTTCACCTTTCTTGATCACTTCACTCCCGATCGTTACAGTTTCTTGGACCGGCTTCTCACATGTTACCACCAGTATAGTCCTGTCCTCATTAAGATCAACCTTTACGTTTCCTCGCGTATAACCTACACAAATATTTTCCATAATCAATGTCTTCCATAAATAATACTACTCTGTTATAATAGTAAGGCAAGAAACAATGAAGACATATTTATCGGAGTGTATTCAGTATGACAGGAAGTTGTTCTCAGTGTTCTTTTTTCATTTTTGAGAATGTTTAACTTTTCACAGTGTTTGGTCTATCATAATTTTTTCGAGTACCAAAAAGTAATAATAATGTCTGAGTGTTAGTTGGAGCAAGTAATATAAAGTTAAAATTGTTGCAAGGAAAGTGACTTCCGGTAAGGGAAGAAGTCATTTTCTCCCTTATAAAATTGCGATAGTAACCTAGAGGCGGAGCCATGACAACTTTATGGGTTCTGGAATTTAGAAGGACGACTTCAACGACAAATCATGAGTTCCAAATTTAGTATGTCTACATAGTTAATGACTTTCTTAACACAAATAAACTATTGATCAAATGCTATTGAGTTCAGCAGAACCCCTATTTGGGCTTCTACCTCTGCCCCTGTAGTAACCAAATAGCAAGAAATGACATTCTCATAGAATAAGTTGAACATACTAGAGATAACCTTTCAAATGAGCAGCTATGACGAACATAGTGTTTGTATCTATAGACCGGAAAGCAAGGCCAGCTTGATCTCTCGGAAACTGAAAGAAGTCACTAGAGTTGAATTCATCTGAAACTCTTGCTACCTTGGATCCCAATTCCGTATCCATTTTTGGTGATTGTTGGGGAAAACTTGATTGAGCAAGTTAAAATACTAATTTAAAGTCAAGAACTAACAAAAGCATATGCTAGACATGAGAGAAAAGCACAAATGCTTTGCTTCATAACCAATTATACATTTTAATTATTAGGCCACATGAACAAAAGTTTGCTTACAAAATTTTGTCCAAGTTCGCCTTCAAACAAGATTTTTCGTTTGATTCCAAACACATGAATACATTCTTAAATGTTGAAATATTGGATCCTGATTTAAATGGAACAATAGTTTACCGAATTTAACTTATAAGCATCTATGGTATAAAGGATTTTTACACTATCAATGTACGTAACGCGTTGCTTGTTCACAATAATGTAAACAAAAAGACAACTTTAATAAACCATACCAACTGAGATTGAGAAGTAGCTCAAGATAAAAACGTACAAAACCTTGTCATATATAATTAATATATCCTGTGAAATAAATAAGCAAGAACATGCAGGCAAATTAGTGAGATATTAGTCAGTACCTGAAGATGCTTTTCTTTGACTAAAATTAACTTTGTGGCTACCATTATCGAAACCTTTCACTCGGTCAACAAGAAAACCACAACTTTGACCAAAATCTTGAAACCACAACCTCCTTACAGCTCACATGATGAGAATTGTTTAATACTAACCTGAAAGATCAGAAAATTCAAGTAGAAAACAAGAACTTCTTCAGATAGTCATTGGTCAAGAAAACCGTTTAATAAGTCATTAACAAAGTTCTGCTATTGACCACAAAGACGGTCAATGACAAAGCCAGCACTCCTGTCAGAGAAGGGCATCCGGGTGCACTAAGCTCCCGTTATGCACGAAGTCCAGTGAAGGGCCTGACCACAAGGTTCTATTGTCCACAGCCTGACCCTGCATTTCTACAAGAGGTTGTTTCCACGGCTCGAACCCGTGATCTCCTGGTCAAATGGCAACTACTTTACCGGTTACACCAAAAGAACACTATTCCAGAATCCATAGATCAAGATCCTGAGATTTGAAAGGGTATTTTCCGACTTTCGAGTTAAGAGAAAATGAAAGATCAGAAATCATATGAAAACTATTAGGAGAAAATGCCCGAAATACTTCAGTTAACCATGATAGAAAGGAAAAGGCGAAACTTTGCTTGGCACCATCATTGAAATACTATCAAGAAAATGCCAAACTAGAAGTGAAATAAAGTAAAAGAAAGAGACTCTTCATAATGGACGGTTATTCATAGACAGCTGCTAAACAACTTTTACACACATTATAATTGGACAGATGGCACCATGGAAACTAATTTCCTTCTTCCTGATTCATTTCCTTTTTTAGAAAAATCTAATGCAAGAGCTTAAATAAATGCATAATGCACTGATATATATCATCAATTACAGCACCATAAGCAAAATGTTGAAATGAAACTCAGTTACAGAGGTAAAAGACAACTGCCTAAACAACCTTACACAAGATGAACAATACAACATGGACCAGAGATCCAACTATTTTGCATTCTTTACATAATACATTGCGACAAATACATGAGTTTACCTCTTTAGACTATTTTGGGACATTGCACCATTTCATCCTCCCTATTCTTCTCATCTAAAAAAGGACAAACAAAAAGAAACGAAAAGAAACAAGGGCAAAACTGAGAGCATAATCTGCTCTTCTAATAATGGTTGCAGACAAGCACACACTCGACTACTACAACTCTAAATGGAAACGTGATTCCGGTTTACCTATAACACCGATGAATCCCTCATCCAATAGAGTCGAGCCCTTCAGTCCTGCTTCGAACAATCCTATGAAACACTTCTCGTACCTGACGCTCCAATGGGCCCAATCCATCTTTTAGACCATTGTAGACTATCCCAAGCTCCTGAACTCTTTGCTTAACTTCCCCTTCCTTTTCCTCTGAAAGGGGGAAGTGAATGGTATCAGTCAATTCATTCATGTGGCGCGCACATATCTCGATCTTATTAATCTCCCTCAACAATCCACAAGCATTTTTACGCTCCCTCTTTCTTGACTCCTCCAAAATCCTCTCATGGAGGGCGAGAACTGGAGAACCCCAAATGAATTGCCTAGTAACATGAAAATGCGTCTGAAGGCCACGGTCTTGGCAGGGAATTGCAGCCACAAGCGTCCACATTACAAAGTAAAGCACATAACTCATTGTAAAAACAGCTACAGCTAATCCATTGGTGGCAGTAATTTCATTAGTTTTGGGAGCAACTAAGTTTTGACTAATTGCTTGAAGTTGCTTAGCAGCTGACCAATTCCGCGAAACACTCCATGACAATGATCGAAATTGGCCCAACGAATTATGATCCTTCTGAGCATTGTTTCGTCCAAATGACCTGTTTCTATGAGCAAAACTCGAGTTAGACTCTTTTTCATCAATCATTCCAATTGCCAAATCAATCAAAGCTTTCATGGAACGACGAATTTGACCTTCCCCAATACTCCTTTGATTGTCCAATGCATAATAAACAATCTCCAACTGCTTCTGCCATTGCCTGATCAACTCAATCCCATCTCGTATCGCATTACACACATCTAAAGCTTTCACACTCCTTTCGTAATATTCCATTACGTAACGGTCAGCAGGGGATTTATTCAACAACCCCTTATTCTTAGACACAATAGACTTAAACTGCTCCTGGCAAGAAAGGAACGCATCCAATAATTTGTGAATCCAAGGAATGGACAAAAGCTGATCAGAGTCAGCAGATGCCAAATCATTGAAACCCTCAGCTACTTGCTTTTGAAAAGCTTCAACCTCAAGCTCTTGGCTAGTTCCCTCATGACCACCAGATTCCATAGAATGTACTTGTTGATCGCGACGTAAACTCAGAATAGACCTCCCAAAAGTTGAAAAATCCGTAGCTGGCATTTCTTAAATTTTACACGAAACAATCAAATCCCCCAAGAAATCTTGAAATTCAAACCAAAAGCTCCCAAAAAGATCAAATTTCCAAAAACCCAAATAGCTAAATGATCAAACAAAGATGAAAATTTTCCTCAGCTAATCAAAATCCCCAAATGGAAACAACCCAATACAAAAAATCGAAACTTTAAACAGAAAAATTCCTCACTACAACAACCTAACCATGATCAAGAATTAATAGAAATGACTTGAAATTCACAAAATGAAAACAACCCAATACAAAAAATCAAAACTTTAAGCAGAAATTAGTGCCAAACCCACAAAATTTCCTCACTACAACAACCTATCTATGATCAAGAATTGATATGAAATTCACGAAATGAACTTTTTACCTTTGAAACCTCCAAATACTCAATCAATGCTCTCAAATCTTACTTTCACTAAAATAAGAAGAAAAAAGTGATGTAAAATTCAAGAGTTGAGTAGACAAGGAAAAGAGGAACCGAAAGACAAAGGTAAAGGATGTTTTTGGAACCCTAAAAAAGGGGCTTATATTGTGGTCGATTTGGACCGCGTATATTAGTTTGTTGGAAAAGAAAAGAGAAATTGGCGCACTCTACAAAAAGTAACCAATGAAAATCCTACTTAAGCATTTCATTTATCTAATTTCAAATATCAAGAGACAATTTATTTTTATTTATCTACTTTCAAATACTAAGGAGTTTTTCTAAGTCAATACTATAAATATAAGTAAAAATAGATCGAGGAAGTAGTCCATTATTTATGAGAAGTAGTTTGTTATTTAAATAGTTTTATACCAATTAGTAGTTGTGCTCGATCATAATCTATTGCATGATCTTTCCACATAAAATAACACTTGAATCTTCATATTTAAGTTTAGGATTAAAATAAATAGCAACTAAACATTCTCTTTTTGTAAAATAATAACGTTATATTTTAAGTGAGATTTGAATATCCTAATCCAACAATATGTTGCATGTTTGTGATTGAAATCTTATCTTTTGTGAAAGATTCAAAATTCAAAGAAATTATTCTCTATGACCAATTGTAATTTAAGTAGAAGAAAATGATTATGAATTATTACTTTTTTATTTATTGGTCTCATAGACCGAAAGGTCTACCCATCTCCTATGAAATTAATCATATAACTAAAAGAGCACTTATAATGAGACATAAAATTGAGCTCCCTTTCAAATCCATATAAAGCTTTCTTTTTCTTCTTTATAATTATACTTTGTATCAAATTAATTTAAATTTACGTCTCATATAAAAGACAATTTTTCTATTCGAATTTTTTTATTTCGCTCAAATTTGAGATTTTAAACTTAAAGTAGAATATTAGTTAAGAATGATCATGTTCAAAAGATAAATACAATGAAGATAAGGATGTTTAGATAGATGTGTAAACATATTATGAGAGATATAATTAGGAACGAAGTTATACAGGACGAGGTGATCTTTGTGATGGAAAAGATGAGGAAATTAAGAATAGGCTGAAATGGATCAAACATATGAAAAGAAAATATGTGAATGCACCGGTAAAGAGAGGTAAATGTAGGCCGAAGAAAAAGTGAGAGAGGGTGATTAGACAAACATGACACAACTTCTACTTACTAAACACATGCCCTTAGATAGAAAAGTATAGTGATTGAAAATTAAGATAAAATGTTGATAGGTAACCGCATTCTGTCGTACTTTAATTTATGTGGGAAATGCAATGGGTCCTCTCTACTTTTTCTCCATATTAATAGTATTATTAAGTAATCACGTAGTTTCTTATTCTTCAATGTATATTACTATTTGCTACTTTATTTATTTTGTATTATTTTTTTTCCTATCATATTTCTGTGCAACTTTATTTCAAAAACTTTTTTTTAATCGAAAATCTATTAAAAACCCCACAAGAATAGAGATAATATTTGTTTAATGTGTATATTATATTCTTTTCAAATTTCACTTATATTATTATTTCAGGATAGAAGAATTCATTCCATTCACTCTATCATAGCCTCCTGTTGGTATATCGTATAATACTACCTTATTAAATCTTAAACTATTCACCATTTAAAGGAACTTTACTTACAACAGCAATAATATATTCAATATAATTTTATATAGATAGATGTTCTTTTTAAATTTCATTATGTAAATTTCTGGCTCCATCACAATAGCTCCATAAGTAAAATCTGCATAGGAAGATATGTACGTGAACCTTACTCTGACATACGAGCATAAAGATATTATTTTCAAAAGATTCTCGATTAAAAAAATTAAAAACAAAAAGGCAAACTCTCCATTCTTCAAGGTGGACCCTTACACGCATCAGACACGTTTTACCACCAATGGAGATGGGCCAAGCAAGAACATGAACGAAAAAAAGAAATTAAAAGCAAGAAATATCTAATAGTACTATGTGCGTTTCAATTTATATGAGTTAATTTAACTTGACACAAAATTTTAAAAAGAAAGAAAGATTTTTAAAATTTATGAGTTAAAATAAGTCATAGATAAATGTGTGACTAGAAATTATTTCATCAAGGGTAAATCGGGCATTTTAAAACGAAATTATTACTAAATATAAAAATGAATCATTCTTTTTTAGATTGACTAAAAAGGAAAATAAGTCGTATAAATTGGAATAAAGGAAATAATAAAAATTAAAGAGTTGTTTAAATTATCTTGAGTATCCCATTCATTTAACAATAAAAATATAATTAACAGAATAATTGGATCATTAATTATTTAATTCTTATATTATAATCAGATCATTATTATAATTTTGAAATAACTTGCTCCCAACCGAACGATCCCAAAAAAGAGTACTACTTAAAAAAACATGCGGTGGGAAATTTTATTACGAAGTTCTTTATTTCATAATTTCCCCTCTTTTTTGTCCAAATACAAGAAACTATTTATATTCATGTTAAATTTTCCTTAGTGAAACTATAATAAAGGAATTTTTATTTTTTGCTTCAATATTAAAACGACTTTTTATTTTCCTTTTTGCAGTATGAGGTTGGACATTTGTATTAGTTCCAGAAAACAAATGACTTCATCTTGAAGCATTCAACTATGGATTGACAATTAGCATTTGACCATAAATTCAATTGAAATTCGAAAAATAAAATGAGTTTTTAAAGTTAATGTGCTGAAAAATAATTTTAAAACTTTAAGTTATGTTTGAACACGCAATTTACTTGTAAAAAAATAAAAAAAAATTGAGTGGAATAAAATCATTCAAAACTAGTATGTGCCATTTTTTTTAACTTGAATTTTTTTAAATATAAATTTTTAAAAACTGATCAAATTTCATAAACAAAACTACATTAATATTCAAGAAAATGGTTCACGATTCTTTTAAAGAAAAATTGACTATCAATTTGCCTTGATGAATTAATTAGTTGTAGGTTTTTTGAAACAAATTTGACCAAATGTGAAATAATAATTCATTAAAAATAGTGCATGCACACGTATGAAGTTAGTCTACGTTGGCGCGTATCCCTAGAACATTTGAAGGAGTACTAATAATTTCCTTCTACATAATTCTTCAAGCTTTGATTCCATAATGTCAAAAAAAAGAAGAAGAAAGAGCCCAAAATATGCAACTTGTTAATAAAATTAATTGAAAAACAATCAATTTGCAGACTTAACATTGAATAATAGTGGTTATTAGATTCGTACCGCGTATGATCTATTTAAGAAAAATGTGATTCCTCTTAAAAATTTGTTCATTTTCAGGGTTAGTAACGGAGCTATTTTTATCTAAGGAAATATCAAAATTACAAATGTGTAACTACGTAAATATATATAATATGTTGAAATTTTTTAAATTTCTAGTCTTTATATTTTAATTTTCCTTTCTGAAAATCATATAATTCTATATTATTGTTAACATTACTTAATTAATTAATCAAGTAATAGGTCTCTCAAATTGTGCAATGGAATTGCAGTTTTCTACAATATATATAGTGTTTATCGTTTATCGTTTATTGTTTGTATTTTTGTAAGAAAAAGAATATATTCTTTTCACATCTTATTTAATTTATTTAACCATTCTTTTGCTAAAAGGTCTCACAGATATCCTTCCAGCCTAGAACAACGTAACACCATGATATCTGTTTCACTTTTTCTTTTATTTTTAACTCTGTGTTCATATTTGTATTCGGATTTGATTAAATTTGAATTCGCACATTATATAATTCATTTATAAAGGCGGGGTAAGAACCTAATTCTCAACAGAAACTCATAAATGTATTTCAATTACACAATAGGGGATACAATAGAAATTCTGGAAAATTACAATAGGAAAACGACTGAACTAAAGGACAGTAAAAACTAGAAAGAGATAAGAAGCCAGATACTCAGAAAGGGGTCGAGGGAATGTAGAGTCTTTATAACAATTTGCATTAACCGTTCTTTATTATTCTTGGTCCTTTTAACTAGTTGTTAATTGGGTCTAGGTCTCAAATCAACCTTTGTGAAAGCCTTCCAATTTTGTTGCTTCTTTTCAACCCAATAACTAATTTTGTGACATCGTGTGGGTATCGATATTAGGCCGAGGCTGGTTCATAACAGGTGACGCTTCCGGTAAAACTCTTTCCAGGATTTAAATTGAAACCTCTCATAATTAAGAGTGGAGAAATTTCAACCATCTCATCAGAATCCATGTTAGCTGCGTGGCTAACACATTGGTAAACCTATTCTTGTTTATGAATCCCTATCAAATCAAGAACATAACAAATCAATTGGCTTATAAAAAGAAAACACCACAAAAAGAAGTGACAAAACTTGTGGTTCATTTTTTTGTCTTTCCCAAAAGTTAACTATCTACCTTTTAGGGTATTGAAAAATGATCACAAGTCCTTTCTAAACTATTATTTTTTATTAGGAAAAAAAATAGACCATACTCTAAATTCAAAACTTTAGTTTATCTCAAAAGCTGATTTAATGTCACTATCAAAAAGATAACAAACAATTAGAAATGTAAAAACTTGTCAATTCTTTCTTCTTCTTTTTTTGTCCAGACTCCCAAAATTTCCCCCTTAGATTGAAGAGAGATGTGGCTTAGACCAAACTGTTGACCCCATAAATTGTGCCATTTCTTTGGAGATTGTTCAAGTGTGTTTGGTTTTCCTAAAATTATTTATAAATTTCTTTCATGTTGACTAAGAAAATTAATTTCATAAAAATAAGGAAAATAACTGATTTTCTTAATAAAAAGTAAGAAAAATAAGTTTCATAAGTAATATTTCAAGTTCTACCCAGTTAAATTTGTTTAAAAATTTATAGCATCTAGTGCTTCTAGTTTTAATATATCATATATCAAAAAACTCAACAATTCATATCTATAATTTAGGATGGTTTAGAGGAGATTTTGAGTTAGTCAATGTATATTTCATGTATAGTCAATGTATACTTCATGTATAGTTAAACTATATTTAGTTTTTTTAGTGTACCATAATGTATAGTCAGTGTATAACTCAATTAGATATAAATGAGTATTTTTAGTTGAGAGTATTATAGTAATTTAACACTTAAGTTAGGGGATGTTTTTAATTAGAGGTATTATAGTAATTTAAGCTTTAAGTTAGGAAGTCTGTACTTTTAAGATAAAATAGATATAGATATACACTTATTATATACGACTATACACATATTATATATAAAAGGTGTGTTTGGAATGAAACAAAATAAAAAATAAAAAACTATGTCAAGAGAATTTATATGTAATCTAGTAAAGAAGTCTGAATCTTCATAAATATAATATTGTATAATATTATATATTGAGATACGTAATGTAATATTTTATGTTGGACTGTACATCTTTGAAAATTTTCACTTTTGTTCATAAATCACATTCGACGAATGCGTTTTATGCTTTATCATATAACTCTTAGTTTTCGCTTCTTTTTTTTCCAGTGAATCGTATCCATTCCTTATTTAGACTATTTTGGACTTATGCTTATTATACTGTTGACATAATAATGAATTTAAAATTAAGGTATATTATTCTATTTATATAATAAATAAGAGGAAATTTCACAAATAGCCACTAAAATAAACTTAATTAGCCTCCATAGCTATTGTTTACTAATTATGATTCGTAGTTACATGTTTGAGGGAGGAGCGAGGAGGGCGAGATTAGGAGAGGGAGGATAGAGGTGAGCGAGAGAGGGCAGAGAGTGGAGAGAGGCGAATTGTATTTGTATATCGGTCATATAATTGTGTATGTATATGCATATGTATAATATGTATTTGTATTTGTATAAGAGATGAGAGAGGCGAGAGAGAGAGATTAGAGAGGTGCACATAATTATAGCTAGAAATTAGTGGCGAATGGTAATTAATTCTAACTATAGTTATGTTAACTAATTAACTAGTATATGTTTGCTTATTTGCGTAATTTCACCTTAATAGTATTATTGTTCAAGTGTGTTTGATTTTCCTAAAATTATTTTCAAATTTCTTTCATGTTGACTCAGAAAATTAATTTCTTAAAAATAAGAAAAATAACTGACTTTCTTAATGGAAAGTAAGAAAAATAAATTTCATAAGTAATATTTCAAGTTCTATTCGTTAAATTTGTTTAAAAATTTATAGCATCTAGTGCTTTTAGTTTTAATATATTATATATCTAAAAACTCAACAGTTTATATCTAAAATTTAGTACTGTTTATAGGAAATTTTGAGTTAGTCGAATTTGAATTGTCAATGTTTACTTCGTGTATAGTCAATCTATACTTTATGTATAGTTAAACTATATTCAGTTTTTTGAGTGTACCATATTGTATAGTCAGTATATTAACTGATGTAGATATAAATGAGTATTTTTAGTTGGGAGTATTATAGTAATGTAACACTTAAGTTAGGAGATGTTTTTAATTAGAGATATTATAGTAATTTAAACTTTAAGTTAGGGAGTCCGTGCTTTTAAGATAAAATAAATATAGATATAGATATACACTTATTATATACGACTATACACATATTATACATAAAAAGTGGGTTTGGAATGAAGCACAATAAAAAAAACAAAAAATTATGTCAAGAGAATTTATATGTAATCTAGTAAAGAAGTAAGAATTTCCATAAATATAATATTGTATAATATTATATATTGAGATACGTAATATAATATTTTATGTTGGACTGTATATCTTTAAAAAATTTCACTTTTGTTCATAAATCGCATTTGATGAATGTGTTTTATGCTTTCTCATATATCTCTTCGTTTTTGCTTCTTTTGTTCTTAGTGAGTCGTATCCATTCCTTATTTAGACCATTTTGGACTTATGCTCATTATACTGTTGAAATAATAATGAATTTAAAATTAAGGTATATATTTTTATTTATGTAATAAATAAGAGGAAATTTCGCAAATAGCCATTAAAATAAACTCAATTAGGATCCATAACTATTGTTTGCTAATTACGATTCGTAGCTACATGTTAGAGGGAGGAGAGAGACGAGCGAGATTAGGAGAGGGAGGAGAGAGGCGAGCGAGAGAGGGCAGAGAGGCGAATTGTATATGTATATCTGTCAGATAATTGTATATTTATATCTGTCAGATAATTGTATATTTGTAATTGGTATACATATATATTTGTGTATCTGGCGAGCTAGATTAGGAGAGGGACGAGAGAGGCGAGCGTGAGATGACAAAGAGTGGAGAGAGGCGAATTGTATTTGTTTATCTGTTATATAATTGTATATGTATATGTATAATTTATATTTGTATAATTTGTATTTGTATATGTATAAGAAACGAGAGAGGCGAGAGAGGCGAGAGAGAGGAAGAGATTAGAGAGGCGCACATAATTATAGCTAGAAATTAGTGGAGAATGGTAATTAATTCAAACTATAACTATGGTAACTAATTAACTATTATACATTTGTTTATCTACGTAATTTCCCCATATTATTTCCAGAATTAATATATAGTATAATTTTCGCTGAGTTATCCAAAAAATATCTACAAATAAATCTTTTTAAAATGTAAAAATTTTAAAAATAAGATATGATAATGCTAGAGGCCACCTGTAAGTTGCCTTATTATATATTGTAATCTACAAAAGGTTTGGTGGCCATTATGAACCCGACCATCCCCATTCTTTTATATATAATTTTTTTTTTCCATACAAGGATAACCATATAATATAATAACAAAGGGTTAGCTATCACATTTGTCATATGAAAAGGAACAAACAGACCAGAACATGACTGCAATTATTATACACCATTAAGAAAATTACTTAATTATAAAGTTATGTTCCTCTATTCTTCCAATGATGTTTCAATCTTGATCTTATCAAACTAATCTCTATGATTAGGTGGACATTTTTTCAAATGAATTATCTCTTCTTTTTATTTCATTAATTATTTGAGTTTATTTAAGTTAGCCGTCAAGATTAATGATGATCTCAGCAATGATGTTAACTATAAGCAAAAAGTTTGTTTTCTTTCCATATATTAGGCACTTAGGATTATAATCATTTGATCAAATCAAAGCATATTCTTACTTTGGCTTCTCAAGAATGGAGAAGCCACCATATATATCATGCAACAACATATATAGATCAAAGTAATATTCATGTCTTTTCTTGTGTTTTATAAGATCATGTTCTATTATAGCCATGGAAAAGAAATGTCAATGATCACCAAAGCGCGATGGTGCACACGTATTTGGATTGTGTTGTGCAGAGGCAAATTCAAAATTTAGAATCAGGTTTAAATTTTTAATGTTTTTATATGTTTATGTGAATCATATCAAAAGTAATTGAATTCGTTGAATCTGCTCTAAATCTGGCTCTGATGATCTTGTTGACATTCAACATGAATCCATCAAGACAAATGAAGTGTACATACAAGTAAAGCATGGAGGAAGATTGAAAGTACCTTTTAAGTTTCAAATGCTAATTAGAAGACTGCTCACTTCTCAGATATCTGTCATTGCCAAATTAGGAACCAAATGGTTCACTAAAATTGGCATCTCTTCCAAAAAAACCCTTAAAATGATGGTTGTTTACGAAGTTGATTCCTCATATGGTTATTCAAATAATAATTATTATCATAAAGTTTTTCTTGTCGAAGAAAATTAGAACCAAGAAAAAATAGGACTTTCTAAGGTAATAATTATTAATCGAGAGAAATCAATCCATTATTTACATCATTTGTACTTCATGGTTTTGAGTCTTCTTTATCATCTCAGCAAGGAGAGCAACTTTCCATGGAGTTAATAGAACAATGATTCTTCATATATTTTCCTTCAATAGATAAGGCTTGAAAGCTTTATTAGGATCAATTTGAAAAGATTAACTCATATACGCTGACAATGTAATTTTTTTTTTTTTACAATCAATATAACATCTATAGGCTCCATCAAAAAGATTTGTAATGTGAAAAATTAGACAAGCTACCTACTATAACAGGTAAAGATAATTTGATAGTGTACATATCTATTTCAACTTTCTGTATATTTGTCGTCATTATTTTCGGAGTTTAAATAAATCTCTTTATAAATATATATTATTATAAAGTCGATGTACACTAGTATATATACCAATGCAAGCTTATTCATATAATATAGTTGGCATTGTCCATGTCGCACAAGATAAAATGATGAATGTTTGAATTTCTATTACTTTATGATTTAAACTTGAACTTGAATTGAATACTAAATTAATTAATAAGTGTTTTTACAGATTTTATTTTGATTTAATTAATTATCTTCATTAATTACAAGGGTTTAATGTTCTAAAGCAAAAGAGAAGTTGTTTAGTGAGATACTCTAAAATAAGTTGTAGATATAACCATGAGGCTGATATGGATAGAAGCGTCGAAAAATAACACTATATATACCTCATTGATCATGTGACTAACTAGTAAAAGTTGGTTTAATTTTTTTCTTGGTTAAAAGTTGGTTTAATTAATCTCCATTAATTACAAGGGATTAAGGGAAGAATATGACTATCTAATTACAAGGGATTCAAGTAATTTTTTTCTTTAATTATAATTTTTTCCATACCTTTTTAGATACTTTTAATGATAAAAAATAATTTCTAGTTATCTGAAATTTATGTGAAAATGATTAAGAAATTAATATCCGAATAAAAATCAATATCTAGTTATCCAAAATATATATCTTCCTTGGCCTTTTGGCTAATATCAAGCTTAACATTTAGTGAAATTTTATCAATAATCAAAGTAGGTATAACAACAACATATCCAGTGAAATATGTCATTGAAGAGCTTCAAAGCTCAACTTTTAAAATTTGACTTGCCGTAAATGTAAATCGTTTCGGATGGATAATGTACCAAAAGACTCGAAATATAGAGAGAAACTCATCTCCAAAATTTAAGACTATTTAGAGAAGATTAGAGTTGGTCAAAATCAAAAAAAGATTAATCTAACTCGTTGAGAAAGATAAACTACTATAAATATTGCATAACAATATATAAAAATTAGGGAAAATTTTCAAAACAACAATATTTTAGCATCTAATAGGACCCCTTGTCAACACTTTCAATATTTATTTAAAATGTCATTATTTTAGTTTGTTATAAGGCTAACTTTTGTATTTATTTAATTTGAAAGAATACAAATCTTTAACACCAGAATGGAGAAAATCATGGCAGAAAATATTTTTAAAAAGGTAAAAATCACTAATCTCTAATCAGTTACAATTGAAAAAATATGAAGTGCCCCCTCTCTCTTATTCTTTCAAACGTCTTTCACCATTGTTCTGCATATTTTCAATATCAATTTTCGAATAACTCCATTGAAATTGAAGTTGAGTTTTATGTGTCGATTATTGTTTATTTTTGAATGAAAGTAGTCGGATCTGTGCATATATTTGACATTTTTGTATCTTAGTTTGTTTTTAATACAAAATAAGTATGATTACGAAATTTGAATATAAAGATACTTTTGTGGACGAAATGTATTTGTGTTTGGATGTTTCTTTTTTAGTTTTGTATTTATATTTGAGTTTGTATCCAAGGAATTGGTATGAATGAATGGTCATACTATTATTTTGTAGCTGGTTGTTTTGAATACGACAAAATAAAATATAAAATCTGTTTTACTGATGCAATTAATTAGGATGAATACCTATATAATGAATATGTAAATAAACTATCGTCTGGTTATTTAGAATTGAGAGTGAATACAATTTAAAGTATAAATACAAAATTTGTTTTGATTTTGTATCCATTAAAGGAGTTGGTATGAATGAACGGTCATGCTATTATTTTGTAGCTGGTTGTTTTGAATACGACAAAATAAAATACAAAATGTGTTTTACTTATGCAATTAGGATGCATACCTATATAATGAATACATAAATAAACTATAGTTTGGTTATTTGAAATTGAGAGTGAATACGATTTAAAATAAAAATACAAAATCTCCATGTAGTGTAGAGAGATTTGGGGTAAAACTTAGAGAGAGAATATTAGAATGTGGGTTCCTTTTTTTTTCTTTTAACCGTGTAGTGTAATGAAAATAGGTAAATGTGGGCTTAATTTGAGAAATAAAAAGATAGTAAATTAATTATATTAGGATACATTATATTTGCTAAAATAATGACATAATGACATTTTTAATAATTATTTTAAAGTGTAGATGTTTTAGCTAATTATGTTAGGAATTATGACTAGTTTGCTAATTTTTCCTAAAAATTATATATACATATCTTATACATAATTATACACCATATACATTATACACACAATTACATACTATTCATACAATATAAATATATTACATATACATGCGACCATTTTAGTTAGAATTTTTTTTACCGACGGTACATTTACATAAAGATGCCCTTCTCCTCATAGGGTTTATATAATATATGAGAAGTCACACTCAATATCTCAACATCTTCCAAAGGGTCAAATAAATGATTAGCGACTTAACTTCCTATTGTTTAAGCTAATAATTGTAACATAAACATTAAGAGTATAAATAATGGCATATAAAAAGAATATAATATTTGGATTAGGTTCTTAATAATCATCATATAGACAAAGACTGGGAAACTAATCTCACCTTCATCAATAATTGACATGTCTAAAATGGAAAGCCTCTTTTTTATTTTCTTCCATTAATGTTTGAATAAACAAGTGAATATTAGTGGTCCATTTATCAAGGCTTTCTTTGTATTTGTTGGGTTGGTTAAGCATTCTTGTTTGAGCTAGGCTGGAAGTCATAAGATTGGACTACATACTTTAGCTAGCTTTAGATGACTTATAATTAATAAGGGTGATGACATAATAAAATTACCTTTTTATTTACTATTTTTTAAGGAGGGTGTCAAGTCATGATCCGTCCTCGACGACTGTGCACTAGACATTGTTTGCCCTGGCCAATCATTGTCATACCGATGTTACCATCTAAGGCATGCATCATGTCAGAAAGAGTGATAGGTGACATTGATATCATTGATACGACCTTATGAGAATCATACTGGGCACAAGGACGGGTTGCGCTCATATTATTGATACGACCTTATGAGAATCATATATACTCCAAAAGCTAGATATTGATGTAAGATAATCCAATGCTAGACTCAAGTATCATTTCTAGCAATATCATATTCTTAAAGAAGTAAACCAAAAATAATAAAAGCTTCATATATATATACCGTTACATGCATATATTTATCTCTTTTTGGTGGGATATATTTATATAATATTACAGTCTTACAGAAGAACAATTGATGTGTTCAAAAATGTTGGTTGAGAAAGTGGAATTGGGAGGTTCTTGAAAAGCTTTGAGGAAACACAAAATAAAGCATTGACAAGATTGCATGCATAGGGATATAAATAACTCTCTTCTAATCACAACAAGAGTATGAGGCAAAAGGATGTCCATTAAAAGGTAATAACAAGATGGTGTGAAACGGGGGCGGAGCCAGGTAATGTTGAACCCCTCGATGGAAAATTACACTTTTTTCGAATGATTATAATTATTTTTTATGTATATATATAATAGATGGTGAAGTGTGAATCCCTTTTGGCTTTTTCTTCATATTTTGAAACTTTTTAATGAAAATTCTAGCTCAGTCTCTGATGATAAAGGTTAAAGAAAAGAAATTTCTACTCGGAGACAGAATTGAGGAAAGATGATCAGATAGAAAAAATATATGTTGAACTTCTATAAGGAAGTGTTAAGTGAATCTGAACAATGGAGGTTTAACCGGCTTTTCACTATTACTACGTCATTCCTATTGTTTTATCTTGAAAAGATATTTATTATAGTATATTATTTATAAACTTGAAGATGAAGCCAAGCCAACTTTTAGAATATGTCCTTCCGACATGAATGTGGAATCAATATATTTGCCACTTGGGAATTTGAATTATTAATAGTTTTTTATTATATTAGTATTCGAAATTCGGAAACAACATCTCTACCTCTACAAGATAATGGTAAAATCTGCATACATTAGATGCTAGGCTAATTTGATGTTATGGAGTTTCTACTAGATGCTAGAACAATTTGCCCCTTTAAATACTTAATTTATAATTTGAGAAAATAGTTTTATACATGGGAAAATTGACAAGGTGTTATACATTGATTAGAGCGGGATGATACTTTATGTGATAAGACTGTGTCACGAAGACTTAAAGCTAAGTTTTATTAAGTGGTTGTCGTACCAACTATGTTGTATGGAGCGTAGTGTTGACCAGTGGTGAAGCCACCTTGTAGCTTCGGAGAAAAATTATATTATTTTATATATGGTTAAAATAATATTTTAGGTATATATAGTGGATGTCGAACCCCCTTCGGCTACTTCGTATGTCTATTTCTTCAGATTTTGAACCCCTTATTGAAAATCCTGGCTCCGCCACCGGTGTTGACCAGTTAAGAATTTGTGCATCCAGAAGATGAATGTTGTATAGTAGCGAAAGGAGGATGTTGAGATGAATGTATAGGTATACTAAAATTAAAGAGATAGGCTTAAGAGCAAATATATTCTGGACAAGGTGGGAGCAGCCTCCGTGGTGGATAAGATAAGGAATAACGAGACTGAGATGATTCAGACATGTGAAGAGATGCACATATATTTCAGTGAGGAGGTGTGAGAGGTTAGTTATGGTGAGTATAAGGAGAGAAGATAGGTATGCCAAAAAAGTATTGGAGAGAAGTGATTAGACATGACATGGCACATTTGCAGCTTAATGGTGGAATGACCCTAGACATGAAAATATGAAGATCGAGTATTTTGGTAGAAGGTTAATGTATAGTATAGCGTTGACTAATTTCCCTTATCACTATTGTTATGGTTACTCTCCTACTGTCTTTTCTTCAATTTTATTATTACATGTTATTTCCTTTACTTCGATTATCGTATTATTTGTTTTTGCCATTGTTCTCTTCTCTATTATTTTCAGCTTGGTTTTCTCACTATTATATTTAGTTTCATATTTGATTTTGTTATGTTTTACTTAATTCGAGAATTCATCAAAAATAACTTATTTATCTTTATATGATAAAAATAAAATTGTGCATACATATCATCCTCTTTAGATCTCACTTATGAAACTACATTTGATATAGGTTGTTGTTGTAATTTTTCTATCTTTGAACCAGAATAGTATATTAAATTCAAAAGGATAATAGGAATCCATATTTGGCCTTCCCCTCTTAATTACTAGTACTACATATAAATCCTGTCAAGTTTTATATATCCTGAAAATATACTTCTTTTTTTAACTTGAAGATGAAGCCAACTTTTAGAATTTATCCTTTCAACATGCATGTGTAGTCAAAACATTGGTCACTTTGGAATTTGGATTTTTCACTTTTAATTATATATATTCTTTCTTATGATGAGCCATATCTAATCAAACTTTAGCTTCTCCTTGAAGGTGAATAAGGGATGAAATCATGATGTGCATCTTTTGACTTGTACGTGGTCCCATTAAGCCACTATTCATGATATATTCCAACCTCCCCATATATTCTTATATGAAATTATAACAACTTTAAGGTCTTGTGGAATTGACAAGAACCAAAAAAGTTTATTCTTAATTACATACAAGAGTCTAAGCAAGTAATAAGTTCACTATATATACTGATCAGTGTAAGAGAATCCACTTTTATCAAAGTATTAACAGTCTAATAACAATAACATAATCAGCGTAATCTCATAAGTAAATTTTGATGCATAGTCTTATTAGTTACAATACTTATTAGTTCAAATACTCCTATGTATTATGAGAAATTGACTCAAATTTTGCAAATAATTGGAGTCACAATCTCCACTTTACATTAGTCTCCCTTAATATCATATTTCCCTTCCACATTATATAACTAGATGTTGACATAGATTTTTACTATGAATATATTTACTTAAGTTTTCCACTCTCTCTCTAAGAAATAAAAATAAAATACAATGTGAAGCATCTCACAACTCTCCTATCTTAAAAGAATCACAATAAAGTTAAGGAGGCAAATTCCCTTTATAGATTCTTAGAACTTTTCTCAGATAAAATGACAAAAATGGTCCCTTATGTTTGCAAGTGATTTAAAATAGTCCTCTAAGTATGCACTAAATAGTTTTGATCATTTATGTTTGTCAAAAATTAATACTTTTAGTCTCTATCAAATATTTTTCGAACTCTATCCATTAAATTTGATGATGTGAATTATAATAAAAAGGAAGGAAATTAGTGATTTTTTTTTTGTAGTTTATGCTATTTTAGTGTATTTCTAGAGTGATATAATTTTTAATTTTTTTTAATAGTGTTTAGTGTAGTTTTTGGTGTTGCGTGTATATTTAAGGATTTGATGAAATTTTCTTGGTGTTTATGGTAAAGTCTTCTTTTTTCCACAGTTTTCATCAAATCTAACGAACAAAATTTACTAAACATTCTATGACTAGAAGTGTTAACTTTTGATAAACTTAAAGGACCCAAACTGATTAATCCATACTTAAAAGACAATCTCGAACCTACGCTCAAACATAGGGACCTTTTTGGTCATTTTCTCAACTTCTCTACACTATACTTTATTTTGTTTTTAGTCCCCCTTTTAAAATGCCTATAAAAAGGGTCTCAAATGAATTTATGTATACAATAGAAACGAAAACAACAAAGTTCTTGAATTTCTACAATATATGGCACCTCAAATAGAATTTGTGAAGACTTTAAGTAGAGATCTTGGACTTTCCTTTTTGGAAGGTATAAAGAGAAGATCTTCTCCTTCTTCTAGTCCACAAAGGGTTGCATCACAAGAAGAACCAATGCAAACTTGTGTTTATAGATATTATCCACATTCTGATATTGTTCAAGTTAATCCTGTTTCTTCTACTGAGGAAAGAGTTTTCAGTAGCAATAATTATCAACTGCAATTTCCTGAGAGGAAATCAATTGCCTTGGCTTATTAATTTTGCTTATATATGTAACTTAAAATAGTATATAATGATAACAATATATTTAGTATGTACTAGTTAACGCTTATTAGGTTTTAAGTTATCTGAACTTTTTAGTTAGGTTAATGGTCGTGTACTTTTTATGTAGTTTCTACGTTCTTGTTTTGCCTCGTGAATTATGTAGCAGGAGAAAAAGACTTTGGTTGTTGTGATTTTTTGCTCAACATGCATCACCACTTATTTATTGCGGTATTCCCTTAAGGAACTATGTGCTTCTAACTTCTATATTATTTTTTTAAATATTGTCAAAATTTTCAAAAATAGAGCAATTCGATATAAGCGTAATAATACTTTTTGAAGATTGTGAGTAACATATGGATTTGCAAGTTTGCGACTAAGCAATTATCACTTTGGTGAAAGGTTGTTACTTAAGTTAATTTCAAAACCAAGATAAAGTTAAAGAAAAGTGAAACAATTGAACCTATATTAAATCAATTTTTTTGATAATTGTGTTATGCAATTCTACCATAGCCAAACTATAATTGTAATGCACTAGACTAAGTCATGAGACATGTAATAAGAAATACTAAACACCGAATATTTGGTACCAATTGAAACGGGGGAGTGACAATTTAAACAATTAATCTAGCATTTGGTAGTAATTGATTTTTCATGTGTACATGACATAATTGATAATACCAAATAAAATGTATAATTAGGGGTGGTTTGATATCTGATTTGGAGATGAGATATATATGTATTAAATTGTGCATAAGTTATATCACGTTTAGTAATTGATTAAGAGGTAAGTTATTCATGTATAAATTTAATATGATGTTTAATTTGGAATTTAGAAAACTGCATAACTAATACATGTATTGTATAAGTTATGATGGTCAATACGTACAATATTATTTTATGCACGACTGAAGGTGGAATAAATAATACATGAATAACTAATACCTACATAAAGTAATACATAAATTCCCTCATAACTATTACTAATTATTTTATAACTGTATTAGTTATTCATTTATTACTTATTCCACCTTCTATCTTATATCAATCAAATGTCTTATAGGTCATACAAAAATTAATATATGAAAAACTTATTTCTTATCCAACTACCAAACAACCACTTAATACTTGCATTAGTTCTACATAAATTTTAAAAATAAAATATTAATAATACTGAAAACCAATACATATACTATTATTAAGGACCTTTAACAAAAGCACATGGATAGCGATCCGTGTCATCTCTCTAAGACCCAATCATTACCGTTCCTTAAAATCAACGGTCCAGATTATCCCGCGCCGAAACTTGTTACTAAAATTTCAAATTTTCGTCCCAAAAACAAAATTTTCAAATTCCTCTAACCTATATATACACTTCACCAAATTCACCATTACAACAACTCATTCTCTTTAATTTCTCTTTATAGCAAGTTTCTACCAATGGCAAGAACAAAGCAAACAGCAAGAAAATCCACCGGAGGCAAGGCACCAAGGAAGCAGTTGGCCACCAAAGCTGCAAGGAAATCAGCACCGGCCACCGGAGGAGTGAAGAAGCCTCACCGTTTCCGTCCAGGAACAGTTGCTCTTCGTGAGATCCGTAAGTACCAGAAGAGTACTGAGCTTTTGATCCGAAAGCTACCATTTCAAAGATTGGTTAGAGAAATTGCACAGGATTTCAAGACGGATTTGAGATTCCAGAGCAGTGCTGTAGCTGCACTTCAGGAGGCAGCTGAGGCGTACTTGGTCGGTCTCTTTGAGGATACTAATTTGTGTGCTATTCATGCTAAGAGAGTCACGATTATGCCTAAGGATATGCAATTGGCTAGGCGTATTAGGGGTGAAAGGGCTTAATGTAGTACTTAATTCTGTTTTCTGGTTTTGTGTTTTCACTTTCATGCTGAAAGTGATACGTAGTAGCCAGTTGGTTGTGAGGGTTTTTGCTTGAAATGTAATGAAAAGCTTCGAAATGATAATCAAAAGTTCCTCTTAACTTTCTTGTTTTCATGTATAATTGAATGAACAATGTCTACTAATCTGATCAAATGAATGAACAATGTCTACTAATACAAAAATTAGTCACATAATGTATCAGCATTAGTGCTAATCAAATTATAATGCGGACTTATCTTTCAAAATGACATCGTTGTACCCAAATAGTCTTACAAAACAAGCGATCAACTGCTCCTGTATCACTTCTTCAGCAGGAAGCTCTACATCTACCTCTTTCTTCAAAGATGTAACACCTTTATCGACAATCCCACAAGCTAGGATATGCTTAAAGTAGTTTAAATCAGGATCCATGTTGAATGCTAATCCATGACATGTGATCCCAGATGAAATTCTAACTCCTATTGCGCCAATCTTTCTGTCCTCAACCCAAACCCCAGTTTCACATTTTTGTCCAGCCTGTGCTTTCACACCATACATAGATGCCAATTCAATCATGGTTAGCTCAAGCTTCTCAACATACTTTCTAGCCCCCAAACCAATATCTCTCAACGAAATAATGGGATATAAGATCGCTTGGTGAGGACCATGAAAAGTAATGTCACCTCCTCTTTGTGTATAGTGAAGTTCTGCCCCCATGGACTTGAGCTCGGAAACAGGAATGAGTAGATTATGAACTGTTTCCCTTTTGCCAACTGTATATGTTGGTGGATGTTGTAGAGATAATAGGGTATCAGTAATTTTAAGAGCTTTTCTATCAGATGCCAGCTTCTCTTGCAGCTTCAGTGCCTCCAGGTAATTGACAGTGCCCATCTTCCAAACCTCAAGACTGCGCCTCATTTGCCTGAACATCACGGAACAATTAATCATTTGTGTAAAGTGAAAAATACTGAAACCACAAAATTAGGAAGTCCCTGTCTGTTGAAGAGCAGAAATATGACTCTAAGTTAGCATGACAATGGTAAAGCATATCACTAATACAAGTTCTAAAACTCAAGACTGTTAGAAAAACAAAATGAGAAAGCTCACGATATCAGATTTGGTGGCCGGGATAGTTTCTCAGGTCACAAACTTATCCTAAATGCTATACTCTATATTTTCTCAAAGTAAAGACAAAGATATGCCTTACAAAAAAATGGGTGAACTATGGCAGTGAGAGGATATTATAAGCAGATTATGTATACAATAAGCAAACTTGATAACATCTCTTTCTCCTTCACTGTTTCTTGAGAAGTATAAAAAAAAAGAAGCTTTTTAAGTCTCATAAACTCTTATCAACAAAAGAAAAAGTTTGAAAAACAAGTTGAGCAAAAGACCTAAGTAGGGCTTGTTGGAGAGCTTTCAACAGAACAGAACATATCTATGCCAAGATACTTGATCAACAAGACATTTAATTCCTATGAAAGAGAGAATTCTTTTCTAAAATGACCCCATTTCAAATTGATGCTCTTTTCTACAATGCCATTGACAGTATTCATGTACCAGCCAGTCCCGCTGATCTCTTATCCATCTCCTTTGAACCCACAGTAACCATCAATTCGGGACTAAGGTGAAATATATGGAGTTCGAATTAAATCTATAAACCTTTCCAGGACCCAGGTTGGAGGAAGGATGATGAAAAACAAGGCTTCTAGAACGTGGTTCTAGCATGGTCGCTTCATTGACTCAAAAGAAAAACTCAGAAGGATGAACTTCACCAAAACCACAAAACACGCGCATAGAAGAGTTTAAAACAAATCTGAACTATTACAATCCAAAATAAAAGAAGTTTGACAAAGTAAACCTACACTACCTAAACTATCCTATCTATGCTTCACCCGATGTGTCGGGGTCTTGTCCACAAACTGCCTCCATTCTTACATTTGTTTTCTTCCGGGAAATGGATACATGATATTAGAAAGCAAATAAAATCACCCAAGCAATCAAACGTATCTCAAATTTTGGCTACCTGAACCTCATTCAATAGACTAATATTGCAATATAACTTGTTCCAGAATTTAAACAGAAGTTATTCAAAAGCATTAATCATTTAGGCTTCTTTAATCACACAAATCATCTTTCATCCCAAACCCACCTAATTAACAAACCATTATTATTCCTTTTAACTTGTCTTCATTTTAAACAAACAGACTGTCCATTAGAATACGAACCAACTAGTAAAAATTAAATCAATCAACCATGAATCACATCGCCAGCATATCAAATCGAAAAGGAAACAAAAACGAACATAAAGTTGAAGAATTGGACCTCACTTGTGTCACTTCTCTTTGCAATTTTGGCTAAAAACAGAGATTGAGAACACGGACAGAGAGCAGCACCCGGAATGACCAACAACCTCAAATGGTGCTCATCATTCTCAACATAGATTCTCACCGAAAGGATATATGTATACCTTTTAACCCAAATTGAAAAGATTTGTCTTGAATCTGATTATTCAATGTAATGCCAATTCAAGATCGGGGGTTTTCCCTTTTTCCTTCTGTAATTGGATAAAGTAATCAATTTCATCATTTGGTTTACAACAAAAAGGAACATCCCTTTTACAAAATACAACCTTTAAGCTCAAAAGTTAAGGAAGATCTGTTTTTTCCCCTTCATTGACCTATCAAACATCAAACAGAAAAGCCCCTTGAGCGCATATGAGTGTTACATCAACATATTCACCAATAATGGAATTTTCCCCAATTACACCCTTCTGGTGAAGCTATATTTGGCAAATAAGGAAAAAATTTCAATACATTTCTAATTCTTGATGAGAGAAGAGTAATTCAATACTTTTTTTCAGTTTAGATAAAGGGAAACACTCAAATCAATTTCAAAAAACAAAAGTAAGTTAAGGAAACATATATATATAAAGAAGAGAGAAAACCTACAAGAATTTTCAGGGGAAGCTTCAATTCGCTGCAAAATCTTAATTTTCCACTCCATTTCTTTCCTTTATCAATAATGCTAGCTTTTCAATATGTTTAAGGTCATAAAGTTAATTTGTACATTTCACATTATTTTAGTTTAGAATTGGTTTTTTTTTAAAGCTTCGTATAAATTATCTTCTTTTAATCACTGGCCACCTTTGGCTCATGCTTATCTCTCCACCGTGTCATACGAAGTTTCTATTGACATCACATATCTGATATCCCTATTCAATTTTCCATGTTAATTAAAAAAATACACATGTTTATTTTATTTGTTGATTTAAGAAATTAAAAGATAGTTTAATTTTATATTATGTATAAACATTTTTTAAAATATTAAATTCATTTACTTACTCAATTTATTCTATTTCTCTACATTTTTTTTCTTACTGTTTCAACTTACAAATTCAATTTAGAAACACTTTTCAATTTATCGTGAATTGTTAATTTCACTTTTAAATTATTAATAACTTTAAAAATAATTTTTTACTTTGCTAACTAAACATAAGTACATCCTAATTTACTATCTGGCACAGAGTAGATTATCTCAAACTCTTATACGAGCTTGAGAAACTAAAAAGGTGTATTTTTCATTTACAAAGTTATTAATAATTCAAGCCTAATTTCTTGGTATTTATTTTTAGCCTCGAATTGCGGGACTACTCGTGTCAACATGGAATTGCGTGCCACCTAATTATCCCTAATCTATATTTTGATTTTGACGTAGAATTGTATTGCAGCTGAATTGAGAGGAAGAAGGAAGAGATGGATCACGCAGCAGATGCTCATCGGACTGATTTGATGACTATTACTAGGTTCGTGTTGAATGAACAGAGTAAATACCCTGAATCTCGAGGCGACTTCACTATTTTGCTCAGTCATATTGTTCTTGGATGCAAATTTGTTTGTACTGCTGTTAACAAGGTCAGTTTTTGGAGAGATCATATCGTTGACTCTTAGAATGCTCAATTTCCTCATCCAATTATTTCTTTCTCTATATATGCAATTCTTTGTTTCTAATTCCTATTTTGGGTATCACTTTATTATGATGCTTGTGCTGCTGGGAGATAACGTTAACCTACTAAGTCGAATACACCAACTGGGTTGGACACAATAGTCAAAAATATCACTATGTTGGTGGGAGATAACAGGTTCTAAGTGGAAATATGGAATAGTCTAAGCTGGCCGGACATAATACTCATAAAAAAGATAATCTTGTGTATGATGGTTTGCCAATTTGCTTTAGAAAAGGATTGCTCTGCATGAAAATGTATAGTCTTGCTATTGAGACATCTTTTTTTCCCTCATGGTAACCCAGGTATGGCTGCCCTATTCGGTTTCGGGTTTTTATCATCATTGTCTGTTAGTTTTGGGGTCAAGATAAAACAAAATAACTTTTCATTAGTGTGAAAATAAAGCTTGAATTTGCACCAAAGGATGTGGCCAATGAAGTGGATTGAAAATCTTGAGGTCTCAAATTCAATTCCCATTGAAGGCAACATATTAGGTGATTTCTTCTCATCTATCCAGCGTTGATCAATAAAGTTACCGTTACCTGTTCTAGTGGGAGGTAGTAGGTACTCCGTGAGGAGGTAGTAGGCACACAGATGACCCGGACACCATGGTTATCAATTTTTGTTATTTATAATAAAGCTTGAATTTTACAAGTTCATTCGCAAGAGGTTGGGATTTTCTTTGATAAAGTTGTTTTCCTTACAGTGCTTAGTTGAATGGAGGAATGTCATTTCTTCATTCTTTCTTCTCTATTCAAATTTACAGCAGTTCCTGGTGGATTGTCTTAAAGAGTTGCACTCTAACCTATCCTTTGTTATTATGTTAATGGTCAGAGGCATAGGAAGCTTTACTGCATTACTCTTTAAGCATGCACTATAAACTAGTTTTAGGTTGTTTTGTTTTATCCTTTCTTCCATTATTGATGTATGTACCTGTGGATACATCTTTTCAGGCAGGTTTGGCCAAACTCCTTGGGCTTGCTGGTGAGACTAATGTGCAGGCAAGTTGTTAGAAATGCTTGCACTCGTAGTTTGAAAGCATTTAATTCTTTGTTTCTTATCAGAATGTTATAATATCTAATTGAAGGGTGAAGACCAAAAGAAACTGGATGTACTCTCAAATGAAGTTTTCATCAAGGCTTTGGTCAGCAGTGGCCGAACAGTAAGACCTACTCATCTTTAATGTAGTGTGCTAAAATACCTAGTGGTCGTGATCTTAAAGATTTCAAATTATACAGTGCATTCTCGTGTCTGAAGAAGACGAAGAAGCTACTTTCGTAGAGCCAGCTAAGCGTGGAAAGTATGTATTGTAGCTCTTCATAGTATTCACAACTTTTACGAACTAAGTTGTTTTCATTAATATGACTGCATTTCATACAATATTTAAAACAGGTACTGTGTAGTTTTTGATCCTCTGGATGGATCTTCCAACATTGATTGTGGTGTTTCTATTGGAACGGTATCATTCCACTTTGAGCTATTAATTTTTCATTCACAAGCTTTTAACTACGATAACTTTTACCTCTTACGCGATGTCGCAATGACATAATGCGTCTGTTTTATCTAGATCTTTGGGATTTACATGATGAAAGATGTTCATGAACCAACTCTAGATGATGTCTTGCAACCTGGAAAGAATATGTTAGCGGCTGGATACTGCATGTATGGAAGTTCTTGTACGGTACGGATATTTCCTTTTATTGGCAAGACTTGGGATTGTTGTTGGATTCAACGAACATAGATCCAAAAACTAAATGAATTATTAATGATTCTTATTGGAAACTGTTTCCAAGTGTGAACCACAAGTACCTGTGACAATATCTTTTTTGGGCTCGGTTGTTTGCAGCTTGTCTTGAGCACTGGAAAAGGTGTTAATGGTTTTACACTTGACCCCTCTTTAGGCGAGTTCATCTTAACTCATCCAGATATCAAGGTAACATTATTCGTCAGCTGTTTACTTCTATTCAAAGTGCACACATATCTCCTTCCTTGTCTAGCTTTTGTAAATATTGTTTTCTGCGTGTCAACATTCCAATTTATGAATTTCTATGTGTTTGTTTTATGTTATTTTGGTTGATGCATCTTTCTGTTTACCAAGAACATTACATTGCTTCCCACATGCAGATTCCGAAGAAAGGGAAGATTTATTCAGTGAATGAAGGAAATGCCAAGAACTGGGATGGTCCAACATCCAAGTATGTTTAATGAGTTTAGTAATATACATTTTCCAGTTTCTATGATGTCTTACTTTTCTTCAAATTTCAGATATGTGGAGAGCTGCAAATTCCCCAAGGATGGTTCTTCACCCAAATCTTTAAGATATATTGGAAGGTATACTTGAGCTGTGCAGTGTGAGATTTTAAGTGCTTAAATTGCTTAGTTTCTTATGTGTAATGTTGTGTGTTCTATCTGTTGTGATTTCATTCCTTCCATTAAAGAATTGCATCTTGAAATTCACTGTTCAAGCATTGTATTAACTTTATTAAGATACTTAGAAATAGAGATGAAAATCTTCTGGCGAATTGTCATCTATTACTAACATGAGTAGCATAATAAGAATCATTCCATGACCATCCTGCAGCTCTTATAAGTTAACTATAGTTCAATACTTCAAAAGTTAAAAGGTTTATATGGAGGTGGCAGGTATCCCATGGAATTAGTCGAGGTGCGTGAAAGCTAGTCCGGACACCACGGTCATAAAAAAAAAAAAAGAAGTTAAAAGGTTCATATGAGATGTGCAGATAGGGTTGTATGTATGTCAAACACTTAAATCAAGCTCGAGTTGTTTGGTTTGATTGGAGTGGGTTAGGTTTTATCAAGGCAGTTCCTTATATTTGAGTGAGATATGAATAGGTCTTGAGAATTCTGGAAACCGACAATGAGTTTGATGTTGGTGTTTTGTAGTTTCAATTGTTTTTATTTGATAGAGTCTTGCTTAGCTGACCTAATTAAAATGCAAAAGGTGGATTTCTCTGTTGCAGTTGTTCTTAATGGGTAGATGCAACAACTTCCGTTTCTATTTGACAAATCTGTGTAGATGAACTAATCATGTTTTGTTAGATATCTGTTAAAGATGTTACCTGATGTAAAGAACACCTCATTTTACATGATCATGGACTGTAACTTGCAGCATGGTAGCTGATGTTCATCGTACATTACTCTACGGAGGTATCTTTTTGTACCCTGCTGATAAGAAAAGCCCCAACGGGAAGCTGCGGTAAGTTATGAACATCCTCTGAGTCATGAAGAAACTTCGCAACAATATTTTTCTGAAAGGTTACAAATGAAATTGTACGAAACAGGGTTCTCTATGAAGTATTTCCCATGTCATTTCTGATGGAACAAGCTGGAGGCCAAGCATTTACCGGAAAGGAGCGGGTAAGATATATCTGAATATTAAGTTACACTAATAAAATAGAAACTTTCAGTTTGTTTTGGTTCCACTTCTAGTCCTTGCCAAAGAATTCTCATCAAGATTAAGATTACTTTAATCTAGTGAAAACTTGAAAACCAACAACTACGCTTTATTCCAAAACAAGTTGGGGTCGACTATATGAACTCCAAATGACCATGTTATGCAGGCACTGGACTTGGTTCCTACGAAGATACATGAAAGGGCGCCAATATTCCTCGGTAGTTATGATGATGTGGAGGAGATCAAAAGGCTTTATGCTGCTGAAGAGAAAAACTAATGGATGCACATTTACATTCATTATCTCACTTCACAATTCTTGTTGATGCTCATTGCTAATTTGTTGAAATATAGCAAATTGCTTCTTGTTATAAGTCACAAAATCATCAATTATGACTACAGATGTAAGTTCCACATTAGCTTACTAGCTTCTGTGATAATAATACCTGCATATAAATGAGCAATCTTCAGTTAATTGTGTCCTGTTTGCATGTATTTATGTTGTTATTTCCAAATGATGATGAAAGAACATACTGAAATACTCAAGAAAAGTAGACCAGAAAATATGGAATAATAATTCAATGAGATGTATTAAAATAGTGAGATTAGCTATCCCATAATAAAATGTGAGATATCTAATATCATAAGATACCTCATTGCGTGAAATATCCTTACCTATTTAATCTCGCGTGCAAACGGCCCTGCAGTATTCTCCTTTCCATTTCCTTGTTCGAGCATTTAATATCTTCTTTAATGCAAACATGTAATGATATTTTGCTTTCTGATATTCGACTTATTAACGGTTTCACCATTTAATAACTCATATATTTATTAAGCATGTTTCCTACATAAATTGATAAAAAAAATATCTATTTGTATTAATTGAAGGTTAAATATATTTAATTAAAATGAATTTATCAATGATGCAACAATAAAAAATAAGAAAGAAGTATTGAAAACCTCTTTAACTTGTTGTGAATTATTAGTCCCATCTCCAAATTATTGACAACCTTAAAAATATTCCTCTACTTAACTAATTCAACTTAAATACACTTTCAATCTGCCACATGACATATCTATTGCTCTCAAACTCTTGTAGGAGTACGTTGCCGACAAGAATTTAAGGGTAATGTGACAAGATCAAAGGTGTATTTAAGTTAAGTAAATAAGTATTTTTAAATCTGTATAAAACTAATATTTCATGTCAAATATAAAAGTGTTTTCAATACTTTTCTCTAGAAATAATTTCACAAATGTAATATAAAGAAGATGACGTGTACAAAATCTTTATCCCAAATAAAATAGAAGTACGTATTTGAAAGTAGATACTCCATGGAAAAGGTCTTTGATTTCCTCTAAAAAAGAGGATCAACGAAAAAAGTAGTTGTTTCAATATGGCATATCTAATTCCCCTGTTAACACCAAAAAGAAGAATCAGTTCAAATTCACATACTGAGAAGAAATGTCAAGCGACAGTGACGAAGATGAGCTCTTACAAATGGCATTGCAGGAGCAATCAACCGGAAAGAAGCCGTCAGAGCCACCACCGAAGCCGAAGCCAAATAGGAGGAGCGGAAGTACTGATGCGACGGCGAACAGAAAAGCGCACCACAAGCATAGAAAGGGAGTGGACGAGGAAGAAGATGATTCGGACTTGGAGATTCTCAGCATTTCCTCTGGAGATGAGGACCATGCAAATTCTAACAAGGATAGTACTAAAGCTGCCTCCAAAAGAAGGCCTCCGAAAGCTGGGAAGGATGATGATGAACTATGGCAAGGTGGTGAACCTGATTGCTGGAAACGTGTTGATGAAGATGAGGTATATAACCTAGCATTTGGCCATACATTTTCGGAGTAAATTTATCGTCAAATATCCGTTTAACCATGAAATTTCATAAATATTTTCAAATTCTCAAAAGTGCAAGTTAAAATCACAACGTCAAAAAACTCAAATTTTCAATTTTTAAGTTTCAACTTCTAAATCTATTGACAATTGGTTCCATGTAAAGTAGGAATTTATGATAATTAGTCAAGGTGTAGGATATGGTATGATGATATTGTTTTGGTAGTATTTTTGCATGTTAAAGATTAACAGCACTTTCTAAGTATTAGTTGAAGCAAGTGGTGTGGAGTAAGTATTGGAAAAATAAATAAATACCAAAAGGGACTTGGCTTTATAGGTATGTCCTTGTTAGCTCTATAGTTGCTTTTTACTTATCAGAGATTACTCTGTGAATAACATACATGTGGGAGTTGTTCATTTGAAGGAGTCAGTTTTATTTTTTTTTGGCTAGTAGTGTTTAAAGCATTCTCGGATACATGCTGAACTTAAAGATCAAAACTTTTTCAGCTAAGACGTCATGTTCGGGACATGAGGGAGACTAGAGCAATTCCAGCCACTCAAATTAAGGCTGAGGAGGAGAAGATGGCATTGGCAAAGAAGGCACTTCAGAGTTTGCAGTCTTTCCCTCGTGGCATGGAATGCATAGATCCTCTAAGATTGGGGTACTTATTATCATCTTGCTTTTTATGCATTTCAAATTGTTCACTGGTAATTTCTTGTGCTAACTGGGAGGCTGCTTTGTACTTACAGGATAGTTGACAATAGAACATTAAGGATGATCAGTGAGCACTCATCAAGTTCCCCAACTGTAGGCGATTTAGATCCCAAAACTCGCGGTACTTAATTCTGTCACCAAATTACTTTATTGATTAGGGCCTCCTTGCCTTTCCTTATTCATTACTATTCCTTCAGAGAATGAGAGAGGTTGCTTCACTTTTGATTTACTTCTTTGGTTCTCTTTTTCTTCTTCTTCAGACAATGATTCTTTCTCCTTTTCATGCAAGCCTTCTTCTGCTGCTACTTCTGATTCTACGCTTCTTTTCCATGTTCCCTTAGTACATTTTCTATTGCAATTAAATACTGCAAATTAGTTCTTTTAATGGTTGACTATTGAAAACTAAGGGGTGGAGTTATATCTCAGTGGCCTAGTTAGAATTACATCTTAGTGATGTTTACATTTGAGTTGTTGTGTTAATGTAGGCATTATTGTATATTGGATGCTGAAATTAATAGTTTTATTGAAGTTTGATGTCATAAATACTGAATTCTCATATGTTAAGTGATTTTTGTAATTTCTGTAAATCATGCGCGTCGTTTCTCTCTCTTTGCTTATAGCCTGAGAACTTACAGGGTCTTGTTGATTGACTTTTCCTATTTTCACTTTCTACTATGATTTCCTTCTATAGTTTCTCAATCTCAGGTGAGTTATGTTTGATTCTAATCAACTGAATTTTTGTACAACATCTTGTGTCAATTTTGCAGATAGGTTGAATTATTTTTCTGAGAAGTTTGACTCAAAATTGTTTCTATCCCGAATCCACCAAGATACTGGTGCAGCAGACTTAGAGGCAGGTTCTGTTTCTTTGAAGACTGATCTTAAAGGACGTATGCAACAGAAAAAACAATTGGTCAAAGAGAATTTTGATTGCTTTGTATCTTGCAAAACTACAATTGATGGTTAGCTTCACATCTTGTTTAGGATGGAGTTCTTGTCTTACTTTGATTTATCATCGGAAGATCTAATTGGGTTTGATGCTTTTGCTATAGATATTGAATCAAAGTTGAGACGCATTGAGGAAGACCCTGAAGGTTCTGGAACTAAACACTTATATGATTGTATGCACGGAGTCAATTCAATTGCTAGCCGTGCTTTTGAGTCACTATTTGAAAGACAGGTAGATAGGATGTGATGCTGTATTTTTTAGTTCGATCCATTTTGTGAAGTTGATTATTGTAAGGTGTGGATTTTGTTGTTAGTATGTAACAAATAGAAACATTTCCGTGTAGGCTCAAGCTGAGAAGATAAGATCTGTTCAAGGAATGCTTCAGAGGTTCCGAACATTGTTTAACTTACCCAGTACCATTCGTGAAAGCATTAGTAAGGGTGAATATGACCTGGCAGTCAGGGAGTACAAGAAAGCAAATTCAATTGTGCTACCTTCTCATGTATGGAAGACTTAATCAGTTATTCTGTGACTTTTACACTTGCCAGTATTGGATTTCGCTTTCTGTTTGAAACTGTTGAAATTGATCTAAATCCTGCAAACAGGTACACTTACACAAGAATATGCAAAAGTTTATTGCAGCTATGCATGTACACGTCTCTCTGTGTCTGGCGACCTATGTTTCCTGGTCTTAGTAATCAATTAATTGAAGATACCTTGTGGTCACAGTAACGTAGTATACTCCAGGCTAGAACATGGCTGTTGGCAATGTTCAACTCTAGTAATTTGGGTAGCAAAATCTTAACTATAAGAACTATTTCAGAGTTTCTTTGTAAGTTTCAGCGAGACCCTTCCTACGACATACATTTTGGCAAATGCGGATGCTCTATGCTAGGAATTACTGTCTTTTCTTTGCTTAACTCATCTGTGTTCACCTCAATGTACATGAATAGAAACATCCTGATTGCCTTCTTTAATGACTCCATGCTTATTTCAAAGAAATGCTTTAAGGCCTCCCTTATTTCTGACTAGTGCAGGTTGTTTATGCTCCTTGAAATGTAGATTCTTTGGGTAGGCATTAACATGGTAAAACGGTACTTGATCGATTTCATGCTTTTGATGTCTTTAGTTTGATTTAGTAGTAAAAATGTGCGCTTAACTTTTATGATGCTTGACACTTTGAGGTTATCTTGCTGATTATTCCTTAAGTTTCTTTGTTTAGTTTTTCTACTTTGCGTATAGATTCTGCCTTTTTTGTTATTTTTGTCATCATTATTCAAAGGTTTTGCTTTTGTTTTTGTCACAAATCATTTTATGTGTCCTCTTCAGGTGGGAATTTTGAAGCGTGTTGTTGGGGAGGTTGAAAAAGTTATGCAAGAGTTTAAAGGCATGCTTTACAAGTCACTCGAAGATCCTAATATTGACCTGACAAACGTAAGTCATCCTTTAGTTATTTTACCAACTCGAGTTTATTTTTTGAGAGGTACTATATATGGAAAGTGCAGGATGACATAATGGTGGAATGTTGGTTCTCTAAGGGCTCGTTTGGAACGAGGGATAAGGGATAACTAATCCCACAATTAATTTTAGGACGATCTTATCTCCTTAACATATTCTGTCTTTAGTTTCCAAACACATCATTACGTTTCAATATAAAGTTCTAAATATTCTGTAGAAAAAAAAGAACATATGAAATTGTTCGTGATAAATGCAGTATTAGATTCATTACCAACCTATGTTATGTCTTTATTTTCAATACCTTCCAGAGTGGTCAAGAAGCTAGACAAACTGAGAAGGGATTTTATGTGGCTTGGGAACAAGGAAGGTAAGGGTATGCACTAAGTTAGATGGACAACAGTTTAGCAAGAACTCAGGTGGTCTTGGTATTAGAATCTGAGGTTACAGAGTGAGTGTTTGATGATGAAGTGTCTGTGGAGAAACAGTGGAAGGAGTTTATTCAGAACAAGTATGGGCTGAGCAGGCCATGCTGCAATATTGTCACTAGTACTTATGGAGTTTCAGTTTGGAGGTCAAGAAGGGGTCTTTGGACCAAACTCTCGGAGAATGTTACTCACAAGGTGGAAACGGTAACAGAATTCTTTTTGGACGGATGAATGGAATGGCCAGGCGGCATTGAAGAACACCTTGATCTCTTTTCTTTGTGCACTAACCCTGAGGCCTATGTTGCTCGGACTCTTCAAAAATGTCGACGGGAGCGAGTTGGATACTCCAAAAGTAGAGCATTTTTGAGAATCAGACTGGGGTGTGGCAACAATTTTGGAGAGTCTGAACAACATAGCCTAAGGCTGCTGTGGCTGAAACTTGGTCCATGAATGGATGTGATATTCAATTTAGGAGATATTTGAATGATTGGGAGATGGATAGAGTAGATCAACTATTACAAGAAGTCAGCACCTTCCAAGGAACTTCTCCAACTTCAGATACAATCAGTTGAGGCATGCTACTGATGGCAAATTCTCAGTGAACAGATTATATAAAAAAGAGGTGAGGGAGTAACCAGGAGGGGAAACGGGACCATGGGAACAAATCTGGAAAAGTTGGGCACCAACTAAGGTTAAATATTTTTCCTGGATGTGGGCTAGGAAGGCATGTCTAACACAGTAGAGGTTGAAAAGAAGGGGGTCTCAAATAGTTTCCAGATGTTCTTTTTGTAACGAGGCAGAAGAGACTTAACAACCACCTGTTTGCTTTGCAAATTAACTTCACAGATCAGTCACTATTTCTAAGTCCCGCAGAAACAAACTGGTCTATGCCAGAACTTATTGCTGATTTATTGAGCTGTTGGATTAGGAGGGGTGGGAGCAAGAGCCAAAAGAAATAGTGGAAAGTAATCCCAGCATGCATATGGTGGACAGTGTGGAGAGAGAGGAATTAGAGATGTTCTGCGGATAGGTTTAGTTCCATTCATAAAGTTATTGTATTATATCCCTTTTATTTTGGGGTAAAGAGGAATGTATAGATGAGGTTGAACCGATAGTAGATCTTTTAGGTTCCTTGTAATATTTTCTCCTAGTTTGTAATTCTCTCTTGAGGTTGCCAGCATGTCGTTAATGCTGAGGAATACGACATTACCAGTTCTTTTAAAAAATATATGAATTGTTGCAGTGAAGGAAGACAAAAAGAGGAAGAATGAAGAGGAAAGTAGGTTCTATAAATCTACCAAGAGCTTCTTAGAGAGGACTCCTCAGTCTCAAGGAAAGGTTGCTTAAGCTTAATTACGTTCAGGATGCAACAAAGTAAACTCAATTTGTTTACCTATTACCTGCTATCTTATTTGTTAGTGCACATTACATGGACCAATATCATCTATCAAATGTCAACTCCGAGCCCATAAGTATGTTGTTTTTACATTGGATGCGAATCCATTTATGAGTGTCCTTGATAAGATATATATACTCAAAGAACTATGCAAGAAGAGATTATTTAAGAACTAATGCAATGGAACAATGCTGGATGAAGTTGGTTGCAATCACAATGGAGTATGTGGTGTTTACTGCTCCTTTTTGACATGTTGGCTTCCTTTTCATCCTAGTTCACTTACTACTAAAGGTTTTGATGTCTATCCAGAATTGAATGTTATCATTTTGCTTTTCAACCAAGAGTGTTAGTTAGATGTAAAACACTTCTAATGATCTGCTGTTATTGTGGGGCATACGCTACTGTAAAGAGGAAAATACTTACTGGACTATAAATCTTTCTTTGCTGTACATGAGGGAAGCCAATAAAAATTGTAGCATATTCTACTTATACCTGATGAAAGATTTAGTAATTTTGTATTCATTGTCTTGCTTGTGTTCCCCACTTGTGGGGTCACACTGGGTATGTTGTTATTTTTGTTTTTGTCTTGCTTGTGTTAGGGTGAGTCAGATCTCAGTATTCACCAAACACTTTGATATTACCATTGTTCTTACAAATGATTGATTTTCTTATAAAATTGATTCAGTCGTAGTTTTCATCTCCATTTGGCTTGACTTTACATACCTTGGTGTTGGGTTCAACCTTTTAAATGCTGACAATTTTACTCATATATTAGTTTTTAAAAAGTTTTGAGATTTCAAACGTCACTTTTTACTTATGTGTGATTTCTTAATGCTTCTTGTAGCTTGAAAATATAGTGAGGCTTTTGTTGGAGTTGGAACCTGAATCAGATCCTGTATGGCACTACTTAAATATACAGGTGAAACATCCGATATCATCCTTTTTATTACATATTACCGTTATGCTTAGGGTGGATTAGAGGGGGGTGGGGGCGTTCTGCCCCCACAAGATCCAATACCCTTTGCTGGAAGGTGTTGGGTTTGGACCCCTCAGTGCTACCTCCCCCTCCCCCTCTTTAATTGCTGTTTAGTTGTTGGCTTTTAGAGCCCTAATTTTAGTTGATTCTATCAAGGGCAATGCTTAAAAAAATTGGACCAAGGTGATAACATTTGATGTAAACTAATGGGGAGAATTTTGTATTCAAGAGCTATAGAAAAAGTGAATTTTTCATTAAAAAATGTGATACTTTACGAAGGGTAGCCTGTTCTCTACGCATAAGTGCTTCAAACTTTAGAAAAACATTGAAGTACTACTAATCTCTATAAACATCAATTTATTTCCTTCCACGTAGTCTACGTGTGTTCACAGGGGTCATTTCCCAAGCTTTACTTCTCTTTCCTTTGCTCCTGAAAGCCAAGCTGTGCAGCACATTTTTGTATGGTAATCCGTAACCCGCTTCTCCCATTTCAATTACCAAACAGATTCCATATTATACTCCATAGTTGATGTGCTACCTGTCAATGAAGTAACAACAATATTTTTTGGGTTAGTACCAGAAGTAATAACAATCATGTCTTCCCTTGGATACCCTGCTCTCTTACTCAGGGAGCACCCTCTAACTTGAGTTATCTTCCTCCTTATTAGATGTGTATGTATGTAACTGTGATGCTAATAATGCAAAAAACATATGTGCATGGTGCTCTGGGGATCTACATTGAGGACTGAGAGAAATCTTGTTCTCCCTTCTCAGTAATGTATGATAGAAGGATCTTACCGTGAAAAGACCCTTAATTTGTCTCTCCCACTTCCATGTGTCACTCAAAAAGATTCAAGGAAAAGAGGAAGCTAAAAGAAAAATTTGGCTAGTGTTACAGAGATTATCATATTAATCCCACCATTTGCATTCAATAAAGTCTAAAACCTAGTAAGATATGTACGTCTGTTGTTTGTTGTGAACTTAGTTCTACAAAAGACCGACCATATTTTAAAAAGATATTCTTTTTGGTCAGTTCTTTAAGTTATTTTATGCCAATAAAAAACATTTAAGCAGTTTAACATTGCCTTTAATGTTGATTAAGAACCAGCTATTGGGATAAATAAAGAAGATGGTGAAGTCCCTTAAAAACTCTTATCTTCTCACCATTTTAATACTAACAAACTGATCTTATACTGTTTCAAGGTTTTCATTGCTCTAACTAATCAATCAAGGTTTTCATTGCTCTAACTAATCAATAGTAAAACATATGGTAACATTATTACTTCTAGCTTTATCCTCTATCTATCTCCTCTGAACTTCTATGCTTGTCATGTTTGAGAAATCTGGCATTTCATTGCTTAATTCTCATAGAATAGGAAAATGCAGGGTATGTTGTGAAAAAAAACCTCTTCTCTTCCTAAAAATGATTGACATTTTTTCCCCTTTAAGATAGTGTAATAGTGTCTCCGCTTATGGATGTGGTAAATGTTATTTAGCTTCACGAATGACATTTGATTCTGACTTATCTACAATAGGAAAAGGTTTTGGATGTAATTCTGCTATTTTTCAGAACCACAGAATTCGAGGCTTGCTTGAGAAATGTTCTTTAGATCATGAAGCTAGGATGGAGAATTTACAGAATGAGATGAGAGCCAGAGCTTTATATGATGCAAAATGGAGGCAAATTCAGCAAGATCTGAACCATTCCGTAAGCATGATTGCCTGTAATAAGAAAGCTGTTGATTATCAATTCGACTATTTATTAATGATCCTCATTAAATGTTATAAATGATGGTCAGTCAGACATTGATTACTCTGCATCTCTTGGAAATACAAATCTTCCTGGTGATTCGGAACTGTTAGTGATGACCGGTGAACAAGGTGATGCTTTTAGAGGAATATATATACGTAGATTGACTGCTGTTGTTATCCATCATGTACCTGCCTTCTGGAAAGTTTCTGTTTCGGTGTTCAGTGGGAAATTTGCAAAGGTAATGGGAATCTCTTACCCCTTTTACATTATTCATCAGTTTGGTCCATATATTCTAGATATGATTAAGATATCCTCTGTCATCTACTATTCTACCAAGTTAGTGACGTGGTAGCTTTTGTGGAGTAAATTTGAGGCTCTGATGCACTTTTGGAATAAAACTGATAAATTAGTACTTGCCATTTGTAGTCGATCTCGCTTTGTTTCCCCTTTAAATTTGTTTTTTCAGAATCCATTACTAGCTGCGATTTTGGACCACTTTACTCTGACTAGTTTGTTTACACATGTTGAAGTCGTGGGACATGTAAAACTTTTCTGATGTATGCTTGAAATTAATTAAGTATAGAAATATTTCTTGTGCTTTCATCTTGTCCAACTTAAATCAGATGGTTGATTTGCAAGTTTCTAGGAGAACTTACTCTTCAAAAACGAGTGCTGATTCTAGAGAGGATGCAAAATCTCTGAAGATTGAAAAGTCTAAATGGTCTTATGATGTAAATTTTCCAAATTTAGATATTGTGAGCATTTTAAGATTGGTATTGTAATTTTTTTTATTTTCTTACTTGGAGGTTTGATGGAAAGGATAAGCATCTGAATGATGGTAATTAACACAGGCCAGTCGAAGCATAATGCTATGAAATTTTATTGCTTCCGGAAAAGGGTTCAAGTTCCATATACCAAAAGTATACCAACAGGGATTGTAAAATATAATCCAATTACATTTGGTAGCTCAGTCTGGATGCAAATAAAGGTTCCTTGATTTTTGCTACAGTTCATCATAAGTGATTCTTTTCCGGGTCACACATGTTTGTGAAGTTGATTTAGCATATAAGAATTAACTTGCATCTCCCGAGCATTCTATTGATGCAAAACAGCCCTGTAGACAGCAAATTTCACAGTATTCTCAACATTGCCCATTTATTTTTCAGTGTCGTAACTTTTCTGCCACTTTTTGTGTTAGTAGTACTGTGAAATAGCACACTTCTGAACCTCAACTGCTGGGTTTCTTGGCACTATGAAAATAAGCATCCATGATTAGATAGCTGAAATCTGTCGCACCATTGCCACATTGAATTTTGGTTGTGTCCATCTGTGACGGCCATCTATCTTATTCCTTTTAATTATAGTTTCTCTTTCATTCTTTTTGTAATATTTGGCAACTTCAAGTGGTATAGTTCTGGGGATATATCTAGTAATTACCATTTTTTTCTCATTTACTAGAGAAATTTGTTGCTTCTCCAATTTTGGGGATGCGCATTAATTTTGCAGTCTTTTGTATTAAAATTTGTTGTTTGCTTCCATTTTCTAGCTCTTTGATTTAATGGTTCTTTTCTTGTAAATAGGCTTCCCAAGTGTCTTCTGATTCAAATGTCAATGCCTCTGCAAAGAGAACTGAAGAAAAAGTAGGAGATGGAAAGTACTGTAGTCATTCTCTAGATGAAGTTGCTGGGATGTTGCAGAGTACTTTATCAGCTTATGGATCCGAGGTAAATGCTTCCTCTTGATGGTAGGAGAGTAAGTTGCAGTGGGTTAGTTTACTTTGAGACATCTATGCACCTAGTTGTTTACCTTTTCTGGCTGTTGATAGAGTAAAATGTTGTTTCTGAGTAAGTTCTCAATTGTTAGGCCAGCTAAAATTGGTCTTTATCTTTTACCTTTTGTATCACTTTCTGTTGAGACAAACAGTACCATTATTGCCAAACAACCAATTTAACCACTGCCTAATTCAGAAGAGAATCTGACTATCACTTAATCGAGTCTGAGCAGTTGTTCCCTTATTAATGAATTCCTCTATTTTTGTTGAAAGTCCCATCCATCCCTCATTAAAGCTGTTCTCAGGAAGGATGAGTACTGCTCTGGCCGCCCCATTAACTGCGATCATTGATATAAAACCTACCGTATTTATTGAACTTCAGAGAAAAGTATAAATAGGTAGCAGATCTCTTCCTTTCCAAGACTTGAAGCTACTCCACCTTATTTCTGATGCCTCTCTTATCCTTCTGTTCAACCATAACAAAGCAACTCTGCTTACTGTCATCCTACGCATATAGTGTCTTGAGCTTTCAACCCCCTCGAACCAGTTCCCATTTGATGTTCTCGTCTCCTTGCCCCCCCCCCCCCCCCAGTCTGATACGATTCTCCATGAGTGTAGAAAAGGGATGAAAGAAAGAAAAGGATTGGAGTCTCCGATGGTCAAATACCACCGGAGCTGGTTGTTTGAAGGCCCAGAAGGGACCTTTAGACTCTACCTAGGGAGTCGTGTCTGAGAGCACTTTTTTTTATACCCCTTACTATTGTACTATGACATCCTTCTTTTTTAGTAGACCTAATCATATGAATGTAGCTAAGGCTCTGGTCTGTTTGGTAGTATAAAAATTTGTACAATTATCCTCGTGTCTTGTGTTGAAAATTTGAGTGAAATATACTCTTCATCGCTCTTTGATCTCACTATCTTATGTCAAAAATTGCTAGGAAATAGACATTCATGGTTTGAGTTTTACCTCTCTTCTACCTCGGTGGTGCTAGTTTTATATCTTTTGTTTTCAATTTTATCATACACGCTGTTAGCTTATATATCCTCTCATGTCTTCTATAATATGTTTGGTCAAACTTCTAAAATCTGCTTATTTTGCATAGTACTTTTTTTCAGAAGTGTTTTCTCGAAGTACTTTTGGAGAGTAGCAATTTGTGTTTGGCTAATCAATTTGAAGGATACTTTTGCCAATATTAGAGCAGTAATTTGTGTTTCTTTTAGCTTATGAAAAGCAACTTCTGCTACTACTCAAAGCACTTATTTTCCCCCTAAACATTTGGCCAAGCACCTCAACTTTCTAAAATAAGCACTTTTTGGAAGAAAAAAAAACATTTTTAGCTTCCCAGAAGCTTGGCCAAACGTGCTATTAATCTGTTTAGCTGACAATGGATTTGAAATTGATTTGGAGCTTTCTCTAGTAGATCGGATGAGTTTTTATGATTTAATATGTATCATGCTTCTTCCTAATGCATATCATAGAATGTTGAAATTACTCACAGGTTCAGAACACATTTCGAGATCTTGAAGAATCAAATATTCTTTGCCCATACATGAGTGATGCCATAAAAGAGATATCTAAAGCATGCCGTGCTTTTGAAGCCAAAGAATCAGCACCTCCAGTTGCTGGTATGTTAATTTTCCAAGTTGACATATGCTATTGTCTGTGAAATGTTTCCAAGTGATTTCTCCGGTGATTAACAGTTACGGCATTGCGCACACTTCAGTCTGAGGTCACAAAAATTAATATATTGAGGCTCTGTTCTTGGATGCGTACTACAACTGAGAAGATAACAAAAGATGAAACCTGGATCCCAGTATCTATCTTAGAAAGGAACAGATCTCCATATACAATTTCTTCTTTGCCTCTGGCTTTCTGTTCAATTATCACATTTGCAATGGATCAGATCAATACGTAAGTTATAGATGTCGCAAAAGGCTGTATGTATATTTAAACATAATTATACATGTGTTCTAATCCTCCTGCTACAAACCACAGTAAGCTCAAGGGTTTTTCCCTAGCTAGCTTCTTTTCAATATGCAAAAAAACTTGTTAAATTGCCTTTAATGTTTGTCAGGAAGTCACTTACTTTAGCGTCAATTATTTTAATATTAGAATACGTGCATCCAAATGTATGTGTTTGTGAAGCTCTCAAGAGAGATTCAAGTATGCATAGGCTCACGAAGAACCATATATGTTAAAAATGGACTTTTGTTTTTTCCTCAGTGCTATTGACACACCACCCGTGTCCAAATTCATACTAAGGGGGGTTTGATTTGATTTGAATTGTACTGAAGTTTGGTGATACTTATTAAGTTACTGTAACGAGTTATGCCTATTGATACCATTAATTATTATGACAACTCCTTGAATGTTTTATAAGTGAAACAATTTTGAATGGCATCTTCTTCCGGAAATCCTAGCTGCTCTTGGCGAAATCCGATATGAATTATTGGAGACTCAAATGACGGCTATGCAAACATGCTGACTTGTATGGTGTTCTATATCTCCATGAATTTTAGGAACTTCTGCTTGCATTGTATTATTTGGTTTATGTACCGGAACTGATAACATTCAAGATTATGCAGTATTATACACAAAAGATCCTTTTCTGGCTCTATCTTTAGCAGATATATAATTTCTTGTTAGCGAAGATGTAGAGCCTCTTGTCTTCTTAAGTTGTTTGGGCACTGTAATATATGCCTTAAGGAAACAGACTTGAAATTGTAACTCGGAATGAATTTTGCAAAACGTACAAACCGTTGGTCGATTATTGCACACTCATTTCTGTATTTTTGTTCTTTCCAGAATGATCCAGTCTTTGAGGAATGAGGCTATGAAGTTAGAGGACATATTCTTGCTGCTTCAAGAAATTCAGGAATCTGTCAGACTTGCCTTTTTGAACTGTTTGCTTAATTTTGCCGGTATGTAAAGCAGTTGATACCTCAGCATTTCGGTAGCTGATAGACTTTGGAATATAATACAAAATTTTACTCTCTAATTAGGCCAGCTGGGCCACACTGGCAATCAGCTTCTGAACGAATATGACAGAGAGAGTTCACATTTTCAAAATGGACATGCTGAACCAGAAGATAAATCATTGGATCCTCTTCCAGGAAGTATTGTGAATCCACATCGACAGTTGCTGATGGTCGTAAGTAACATTGGATTTTTCAAAGATGAACTTGCTCATGAATTGTACAGCAAGTACAGACGAACTTGGCAGCAGTCGAGGTACAAAAATAGCTCGAGTACTTTATAGTTTTTAAATCAAGTTAAGCAGTACAAGTAGCTCTCTAGTACTGTATAGATTGTCCGTACTATCTGTTTCCATAGAATTATTTGTATTCATAGTTATTTTTCCTGGACTACGTAGTATGTATATAGCTTTGTTTCTTTTTTACCTTTTTTTGTTTACTCAGCTATCGCTTTGTACTTAATAAAGCCCTAGAAGATATGAGTAACAGTAGCCCAGTGCGCAAAGCATTCCGTGTTTATGCAGGTTCCGAGGAAGGGTCACACCTTAAAGGGTGTGATGTAGAAAGCCGTAGAAGATATTTGGCGTTTTTCTATGTTTTTCACGTTTGCTAACACTGATACTAAAGTGCTGTGCTACTGTAGGGGCAAGGATGAAGAGGATGGTGATATGCAAGAGCTCATTGCATCTTTCTCTGGGCTTGAAGAGAATGTTCTTGAGCAGTATACTTTGGCAAAGGTATTCATCTGTAATGGATATCCTTCTGCTTTGTTTCATTATGGTTTCCACTTGTTATTGTCATCGAGAATTCGTAAAGAAATTTTCCAAAGTAAATTTAAGGTACATGTCTGTAGGAATTCCAAGTATATGAATGGTGCACAAAGCACTATGCTAGATGCACAACTTGTTAGTTATAATCAGAGATACCTGTGACGTTTGAAATAAATGACTTAAGAACATTCTTACTTTCATAACTATAAAAGGTTTATGCTCCCTATCATCACTTAAAAAATTGTCAGTTCCCCTTTTAGTATTCTCCTTAATCATCATGTCCTTTTACTTCTTTTTTCCCTAAACAATGTGTATTTAAGATGTTAACTCTACCAGTATCCTCAAGGAACACCGAGCTGAACAGATAGCCTCTCTGCGTATATTAACCCCCCACCCCGACCCCCACCCCCCACAGACCCCTGATGACTTGATCCTAAATAATTGGGAGGTGTAACCTGAAAAAAACAAAATCTGAGAACAAGTTATTGATACTTTGTGCTTGATATTGGAGTAGATTTTTCTAAAAGAATAGAGAATTGCTCTTAAACTTTGCCTTTTCCCTGATTGGAGGATTCCTAAATATTCTATTTTTTGGAAATATTTTGTCAGAGAAATTTGTTCAGAACAGCTGCTGTAAACTATTTGTTGGAGAATGGTGTACAATGGGGTGCTGCATCAGCAGTTAAGGTAAGAAGTCTTTCTCATTTTGGCCGGCTATAACAGAAAATGTTTTCCCCTTGGAATGATAGCATGATTCTCTATGCATTGCAGGGAGTACGAGATGCTGCTGTGGATTTACTACACACTTTAGTTGCTGTACATGCAGAGGTAAATTCTCCAACGCTTTTCTGGGGATATTGTTGCTCGTTCATATTTTGGGTAGACGGAGATTTTAATTGATTTATCTGGTGCATAGTTTAAAAAGTTCCAAATCTCAAACTCTATCTTTACTTGGTGTTTTTCTTATACCATTCTCTCCCGCATTGCTAAGTCTAACTTTCTAATTTTGGTTTTTTTCTTACAGGTCTTTGCCGGCTGTAAGCCTCTGTTGGATAAGACACTTGGTATTCTTGTTGAAGGCCTAATAGACACTTTCTTAAGCCTTTTCCATGAAAACCAAGAAACAGATTTTGCAGTATTAGACGTGAATGGCTTTTGTCAGCTTATGCTTGAGGTCAGTTAAATTGTTAGTGCTTCCCAGAATCATTTTTTTTTCTGTTTGGATGGTGCAAATACAATTTGTTTTTTCTCTTTTGTTTCGTTGAGTGCTTTTGTATTGCTTAAGCTTTTATTCTGGTTGCAACAAGTAGAAGCAGAAATATACTTAAAACAAAAATGTAGAGAGGGGGATTCACATTCGATTCCATGTTCTTGCATTTGTTTCTCGAAATATTTTTATGGACTACTGAAAGTTGATAGAATAAAACAGGGAACTGAAATGGATAGGTCATGCTCTCCCATGACTAACTGCATGGCGTTGACTCTGATAGTCTGTATGGCTTAATCCTGCAGCTTGATTATTTTGAGACCATATTGAACACTTATTTTACACATGAAGCAAGGGAGTCTCTGAAAACTTTACAAGGGGTCCTTTTAGAGAAAGCAACTGAGAGTGTCCCAGAGACAATTGAGACTCCAAGTCATAGTCGTCGCCAAACACGTGGAAATGATGATGCAGTTCAGGATGAAAGGCAGCAAGGGGGGACTATATCACCTGATGATCTGATTGTATGAAATACTTTCTCTATAGACTTTTTTCCAGATTTTTTGTCATGTCTTTTTGCTATTCAATATGCTTTAGACACTGTTAAGACATAGTTTCTTACAGAATATTGTTTATTATCACAAGGTTCAGTCCAACCAGCAAAATTTTCTGTTGGCTATGATATTTGCCTTGCACCAAATTATCTAGTTTAGACATTGTCATTAAAGTGTTTCACCACCTTTCCTTACATGCCTTTGGATTGTTCTCAATTTCACAGGCTCTTGCACAGCAGTATAGTTCTGAGCTACTTCAATCTGAACTGGAGAGGACACGAATCAATACAGCATGCTTTGTGGAGTCAATTTCTCTGGATTCTGTCCCAGATTCAGCAAAAGCAGCTTATGCTTCTTTTAGAGGATCAATGGATTCTCCAGGTAGAGGATCTCAATGTGTTGGACCCCCAAGCTACTCCAAACAAAGACGCCGATAAATTAGAGGTATCCATTTTCTTTTCTCAAAGTCTTTCGCAGTTGTATTATAGTAAATTTACATTGACATTTTGCTGATAATTTCAGTATAATCACAAGCCTAATTTTAATTTGAGTGTTGCTGATAATGAAACCATAATCAAAATTCTCATTATAATTTGTTTGCTTTTTCAGGATGAGTTTAATTTTAACCATATCAAGGATGATTGGCAGCCTTAATTATTTCCTGTTTATAATTTCGAGTGTCACTGTGGGGAAGCCTCTTCATTTAGCTGTGAAACACAAAGTCCACAAATGATTTGACAAAATAATGTTTAGGTGTATCCTGCAAGTTGTTTGTTCTTGGAGAAAGGATTTGGTAGGGGCGGATCTAGGACCCCAACTCCCTCAGCAAAAAATTACGCTACATGGATTTTGAATTTCATAGGGGCTAGCTCCGTGGTTTAGGGGTTCAAAATTCACCTTTTACTGTTACAAATTCAAATCTCAAGTGCTATAATTGGACTACAAGTGCATCAAAATTTGGTGTTGCATATGCCACCAAGATTTGAACTTGTGCACTATTATTTGGATTCTCAGTTGTAGGACAAATAGTTTGATATTTATGAACATACCAAAAAAAATAAATCATAAAATAATATAGCTTGCAAACAAAAAGCTAATCAAATTATTTGTTAATGTATCCTCTCTTGTTACATCACATTGAAGTGGACATGAGTAAAATCAAATCAAAGATAAAATAAGAAGTGGATGTAAGACTCTGAAAGTAACATTTGCATATGCCCACAAAGAATTTCTTTATTGGGCAATTAATGAGAATGACCATGAAACAAAAATATTATTTTAAAAATACCTTCTTAAGAAAAAAATGTTTATAAAATACTCAACATACATATACATTGGTTATGTACTTTAAAATATATAATACTATAACACTACTATTCTTATGAAATTAGGTTATGCAATTTTTAATGGCCGCTTTATGAGGTTTCAGTTGCGTTTAATTTGGCATAACTTTAAAGTTTTAGGCTAAAGCTTCACGTCACGAAACAAATATTTTATTTACAAATCATCATAATATTGTAAATGATTATAGACGGATAATTTCTTTTATTACACACAGCTGCTCAATGTGGGCTTTTCTTTTGGTCCATTTATTAAGGGCCCAATAATAGTGACATTAAACATGCACCTTCATTTTCATGGGCCTCACTTTTCAATTTATTACCCACTTGTAAATTATTCTTTTCACCTTTTCATGCTCCTTTCTTTTTTTGGTAATGGGGATTGATTCCCCTTTTTTTTCTTTTTTTGTTTTCCACCGGTGTTTGGTATTCGCATGGAGCCCGACTATTCTAAATTCGTGTGGCAGAGAGCCCCATTTGAGGAGAAGTGCCCCTACTAAAGATTTTTCCATATTAGGGCTCGAACCTGAGACCTCTGGTTAAGGGAGGAGCAGTCTCATTCAATGCACCACATCCTTTGGTGGTAATTCCCTTCTAATTTCATTCTTTGTTTATTTTGTTGTTTCAATTTATTTTCTTTGCTTAAAACAAAATCGACATTTTGAGGGAAAAAATCATTCTTATTTTAGTGTGATTACTTGGCATATCGACTATACTATATTTTTTATGCTTATTTCTATTAATCAGACAGGAATTGTAAAAGGAAGGAGCATTGTGGAGAATGTCCATTAGACACAAGAAAAAATTTGAGAAATAAGAATATTAAGGACCAAGACTGTTAATATCGTTATCAAATTGAATATGTAAAAAAGTTGGCCATAAGAATAATATCCATGATTAAGAGGTTGACACAAATCAAACAATTTACTTTACTTTTTATATACTTAGGTTATCTTATTTTCTTTGAAAGAAATAACCTATGTTATTAATAATTCTCTTATAAGGAAAAAAAATTACAATGGCTGGCCTGCAGTTTACTCTTCAATTTTAATAATTCTACTTTTTAATTATTAAAGACAAATGAGAAAAATAAAAGTTTTGATCCCTCTACCATGCCTTTTTTATATTCCGCCGCCCATCCTCAATAAAAAATAAAAATAGGAGGTTAGCATGAAAACATGGAAATAAAAAAATTAATTCATATTATTATATATTTATGTGATATTCACCTTCTCTTCGAAAACTTTGAATAAAGTAGCTTCTAAAAATAATACTCCATCAAATTTTTTTTATTTGTCATATTTTGCTTCTCGAGAGTCAAATTATATAAACTTTGATCGACTTTTAAAGATGTATTTTTTTTTGTCATAGCAATATGAGAAAGATTGCAACTTATAATATTTTTCATATAATTTTCGAACATCTAAATTTTAAATATAGAATTATTTGAATTCAATTTAGTTATGAGAATTAGTCAAATTGATCTCGTAAAGAGAAATGTGATAAATAAAAAGAAATGATGGGAGTACTATGAAATTAGGTTTTGATAAATTAGACAGATAAAAATCTTTTAGTTTGTTTTATTTAAAGCAAGAGACTTGATTTATAATTTAAAAGGCTATTATCAGAGAACATAAAGCTTTGCATTTAAATGCCTGAGGAACTTAATTAACACCTACTAGAAAAAGCAAATAAGTTTACTAGTTTAGAATTCTAGCTCATTTGACTTACTGGGTTCTAAATTACTAATTTATGCACATTTAATAAATTTTTGGAAAGAAATATAAAATTTTAACTAAAATTATTGAGTTCGGACCGAATTCATAATTTATTTACTGTTCCGCCCCTGCTTACAAGTTGCAAATAGTTATCAAGTAGGAATGCACGTAGTCGTTGTATACTTTCAGAGTATAAAATCCATATTTTATATACTTTAATAGTATGCAACATCGTGATACAACATAATTGTATATCATGTAGGTATATATATAACGTCAAAATTGTGCTATAATTATTTATTAAAGTGCAAATTTAGTATATGGATATTGTTGATAATTTTTTTTCTTCGGCAATCACGTAAAGATATAAACGAAATTCCTTTTTTGCCTTATATTTTTTTATATACCATTTGATAGTATTTTATTTTAAAAAAATAATTATTTGGCAGTATATTCTCTTAATTAATTAGTCGGAGGCATGCATGTGTAGATGGTACATATATAGTTAGTAAACAAAGGCATGTGCATTACATTATGACTTTTGTTAAGTTTATTAATTTGATAATTAAATATATTAATGAAGCAACATCTTTTCATGTGTGTTATTAAAGCTTTGTCTCACAGAGCTATATTAGATTGCAATTAAATCTCTTCACATGCTTGTCTTGCTTCTTAATCACACTATAATTATCTGATTAATTACCTCTAGACTATTCTCAACACAATCCTTTAATTAGATATTAGGTTGTATACTTTTCTAGTGTTTGGCTTAAAAAGGTTTTTCAAAGACAAAAGAAAGAAAAAGTCATTTGGTTTTAAAAACATATTTAGGTTTTTATAAGTCAAGAACAAAATGTATTCTCCCATGTCTCAAGAAATTTTGGTTTAATATTGTAGAGTTTGTGGTGTAAATACTATTTAAACTTTATTTTTTCTATATTAACAATAATGGAGGAATACAATTCTATGAGATGGAGAAAATACGATAATAGAAAGAATCATACAATTTTCTATCATGATAAAAGCAATAATAGGATAGGATTTGTTGGAACTAGGTATTGGTCTCGAGTTCTGCCTAAAGGGGCTGGTCTAGGGCCGGGTTCAACTGTATGTAGGGGTCGGTTGTCTGGCCCAGCCCACAACCCGTCAGTATGGTTATATAGCCTCAACGTTGTTTGCAAGGCACGTCAGTGCATGCACAACGTAGCATCATGGTAGAGTTAGCTATGCAAGACACAAAGCAACATAGTTCTGTTAGTGAACCGCTATCGATAACTAGACTCAGAGCGAGACTCGCAGATTCACGACGATTAATTCTAGTGCCCAGTGAAATGCAAAGAGAACCAATTCTTTGTTGACTAGCTAATTAATTAGTTAAAGATCATATTTGTATTATCTTTTTATTTACTAACTCTCAGAATGATATAATAAAAAATCAAATTCAATTATACTTTAATACATTGTATTACTTATCGTAACTGTAATGTAAGTTACCCTAAGTTTCAATCGAGAGTCGGTAAAATAGTTTTGAAAGGAGACAATACAATAAATATTTAGTTGAAAAATTAATGCATGTAGTTAAACATTATATGAAACATAAAATTGACATTATATAAAAAATCTCATTTAACTACTTTTAAGTTTTATGTAAGTTGCTCAAACAATACCCGTTGACAGGCCTCCTTTATTAATTATTTTACATTGACAAACAAAAAATGTTTTTCACTATTATTTGTATAGTTCTATACCCACCCCAAAAGTTTTTTCAAAAAATGTAGCCACAAATTCTCCATAAATAAAGTTGGTAAATCATGGGAGATTAGGATTCAAAATTATGGTAGAGACGGAAAAAATTAAAATGAATTATTTCCATCAAACTAAACCTTTGGGAACAGAATTATTCAAATGTAAATACACCAATAAAAAATAGCATGTATTTGATAGAATAACATAACAAGCTATTGAATATACAACACCATTATTTATAAATATAAATGGAAAAGTTACGAATATATACCATTCAATCAATTAGTTTATCTATATGATTGAACTCTACATAACATATACACTATTGGTGTATATATATGTAATATGTATATTATATGTATATATAGTCAGGGGCGGAATCAAATAGAGTCAAGAAGGTTTATGTGACCTTTCTTCGATAAAAAAGTTATACTATTTATATACAATTAAAAATATTATTTTTATGTATATATAGTAAATATTAAATCACTTTTAACTTTTTCATGAATTTAATTTTTACATTTTGTATATATTTTATAAATTAAATGATCAAATGATTCAAGTCCATAACTATTCAAAAATAAATCTCCATATAATAGTCTACCTAAAGAATTGTGGATTGCAAATTGCTCTATCCTTTTTAACCCTTTTACTATATGAAAATGAATAATTATTCTTTACCAAGAATTAAATAATTATATTTTAGTGGTAGAGAAGAAAAGTGAAAAGGAAAAAATGTAGTTGGGTGGTTTGCTTAGCTAATGACAGATAAATAGAAAGGGTTAAATCCACATGGTTTATGTCTATAATATTCACATGCCTACCATGTTCAATTAAACCCTTTGTAACTTTTCCATAATGGGGGCCACCTAATAGACAACTCATTTTGGTCCATGTCACACTCTTTCTTTTAAAAATAAAAAAATTAGAGGTAGGAGAACATGAAAATCGAAAGAGAATTATAAGGTGGGAAATTGATGGTAAATCAATTACTAGTTGTTATCACACACATCAATAATTTTCCAATCTCACAAAGTTAATCTCTCGATTCATTTTACATGTTATGTTTTGTATTTTAAAATTTTTTTTTAAGAAAATATTAATTTTAAAAATAAGTTAACTATTTTTATTTATTATCGTTATCTATTTTTTCATTTTTTTTAATGTGATATGGTATAACTTGACATAAAATTTAAGAAAGAAAAAAATTTAAGTTGAATTTGTGATCCAAAACATACATTAGATATTTGTATGATTACAAATTATTTCATTAAGGATAAAAAAAGTAATTTTAAAATTAAGTTATTTCTAATTATAGAGAAATGACATTCTTTTTAGGATGGATAAAAAAGAAAAGAGTGTCACATAAATTGGAACAAAAAGAATAATTCTTTCATCACAATTTAATACTCTCTCCATTTCAATTTGTATAACACATTTGACTAGGTATAAATTTAAGAAAGAACGGATGATTTTTAAAATTTATGGTCTAAAATAAATTTTGAATATTTATAGGACTATAAATCATTTCATCAGAAGTAAAATATCAATATCAATATCAAAGTTAAGTTATTTTTACTTCTAAAAAGGTGACATTATTTTCAAGATCCAAAAAAAAGTTGACACAGAATAGGAGAAAGTAGAAGTACTAGATCTTTCTTTTACTACATTAGTTTTTTTTTTCATATTTATTAGAATAAGGATATATATATATAATTATTGAAGATCGAATATATTTCATACTTTAAAGAGAATTCTAAAGAACCAAAAAGAAAAAAAAGAAGAAGATGAATTCTCAACTTTGTTTATCAATGGTTTTTGTTTGTCTTTTCCATTTTCTTGGTGGATGAAAGAGAAATAACATATACTTACAGCAACTAAAGTTACAAAAAAAAAAGAGTTAAATTTTAATGAAAAAAAATAGAGATTAATTGAACCAAAGAGAAAAAGAGAGGGCAAATTCATATTAAACTCAAGTTCACAATTATGACTTGTTTTGAGAATCTAATAACATTTTTTTTTTTAGATTTTATATATCAGTGAGCCAATCTATTTCGATTTGAAATTAATGGATTTTAAATTTTAGGCTGTCTTAAAATTATAAATTATAAATTTATACCTTGTATATATGAATGTAATTTTTAATATAAATATAAAACTTGAGCTAAAGCCAGTGGCGTAGCCACATGTTATGAAGGATGATTAGTGAAATATTCTTCGTCGAAAAATAATATGCTGTGTTTTGAGAAATTATACAAAGTAAATAAATTTAAAATTAATTTTTATACGTATATATTAAGAGGGTGTTTGGATTGGCTTAAAAGTTGGTCAACCCTACTTTTAAGTCAGTTTTTGACTTCTGAAAGTGTTTGACAAATATAAAAATAACTTAAAATAAGTCAAAAATGACTTAAAATAAGTTGGGGAGTGTTTGACAAAATTAAAAATAAGTTTAAAATGACTTAAAAAAAAGTTATAAATCAAAAGTAGGCCTCTACCTGCTTTTTATTTTTTGACTTAAAAGTTATTTCAGTTTGACTTTTTATTTTTAAACTTAAAAACTACTTTTTTTAAAATCAATGCAAACGGATTCTAAATCTTCAACATCCTAAACGAAATTTTTAACTTCGCCAACTACTGAAATTTATCGAATTCATACCGTAGACAGTAAATTTGCAATAAAAAGACAAAATCATGCAATGTTTTGAAAAAATGACTCTAACCTTTGCCACATTCCCCTTGCAGCTTGGGCCATCCTTTTGTGAGTACATGTTCCCTAAAACTAGGAAAAATGTTTTTTACTTAAAGATTTCGATTCAGAATTTAAAATTTTTAAATTTTTTATAATATCTTTTACTTAATATATAATAACAACTGAATTCACAATTAAATATTTAATAAATATTCTAATATATAGAGAGAGAATTTATGTAGAAATTACTGAGTTCCGATAAATCTACCCCTATTTAAAACCTAAAAAGTTGAAGGACCCTACCATAATGTGGTGTGATGTGCTGTAGTATGGAGTTTGTGCAAAATAGTTCTTGCCACGTTCAAAAAGAAAATGTCCATGTGAATCCGTGTTTGTGTTTGTGTTTATAAGTAAAAATTATTTGTAAAATTAATTATTCCTAAGTTGCAAAAGAAAAAAGTGAAATTTGAAATATGAAAGTCAATACTCAATACAGCTAATATATACTACCAAAAAATATATATACAGATTTGTGACAAAATATTTATAACTTGTTAAAAAATTGTGATGATTATTTTACACCTTATTAGGAGCTCCGTATTTTACTCGGTTGATGGTTCAACTCACATCTTCAAAATTGAAAGTGACTTTAAACTTTCTTGTACGATATTAGTTTCTAACTTTTATGAAATAAAATATACTTAATTTTTAGAGATCAAATATTAAAGAAAAATTGTTTGACACCGCGAGTAACAATAATATCATTAACCTTTTTTGGTACAGAGGAAATAGTTCTACTTCTAAAATATTTTATTTTTAATTTCAACTTCAAATACTTTTTTGTTTTAAAATATCAACATAATTTTATCTATACACATACTAACTTTATTCAATTAATTAACAAAGTATCCACCGCTGGTATATAATGCAGGTAACGTGGAAGTGGAATAATTCTTCTAATTTATTTACCAGAGAAGTTTGAGTATAAACCAATAATCAAAATATCATACAAATAATTTATAATGGGCGTGGTGAAATGATATGTACTATTTTCCCTTAAATTAAGATATAACTTTAGTAGGAATCATTTTTATCTCACAAAAAGAGACTTTTCAGTACAAACTCAAATTAATCGACCTCTATAACAAATATTAGACAAAAAAATAAGAAATAAAAAGGCATCATACCAAATTACCAATTATACATGGTAGCTAACCACCACTATACCTTAATAGAGTATTAATCAAACTGAAAAATTGACAAAAAAAATAATAAATATTGCAAGGTTATCGTGGGGGCATTAATTAATCAATTAATAAAACTAGAGTTTGAAAAGAATAATGCAATCAACAATAAGTGATTTCAGTTAAAAATTAAAACAAATTAAATTAATTTACAACTGTACAAAAAAAGATTTATATCAAGTGTCTTTTTATTAATTTAAAATATGGATGTTGACACATCATCTTCATCCAACTCATAGCATTAACTTCTTCAATAGTATATGGGGCTTGGAGTATAGTATATTTAATTTACAATGATTACAATCTCATACTATATGTTAGTAATACTTTTTAAGGTTTTTCATTTGGTGTTTGATATTTACGAAGTGTGATGAATATAAATTTATTCAAGTTTAATAGGGCTCTTTCAGGATTTAAAATTTACACCTCTGATTAAGATTGAAGTAGTCTCATTTACTACACCACATTCGTAGGCAGTATGTTAGTAGTACTTACTAACATGAAGACATCAACTATTTCATTTCTGTATTTTCTAAAAGTAAACTCAATTATGCCAACAACATCCATTTTCACATTGCCATCAAGGATTTGTAATTAATTAAGATTAAATCACATTAATTAATTTAATTAATAATGTCAGCTAGAAGAATCTTTCTTACTCACCACTAAATTGACAGTAAGTAGTGCTTGGCATCAATTATACATCTCTACCTTATACTTTTAATTATCCATACATTATCATTATCTTCGTCAGTGTGGACGTATGTAGAAAGTAACTTATAATTAATTCATCCAAATTCAATTATTTTGACTCATATATTATACGTCTATTACAAAATTTTATCAAATAAAATATAAATATAAAACCTTCTGAATATACGTCATTTTGTTCCATTTCACTTGGTTTTTGTTGGCTTTACAGTTTTCTTAAGAAAATATTTAATTATTAGAGGTCTGTTTTACTAAATTTCTTATTAATTATTCTTAGAAAAATTAAGTTTTACTACGAATACTTTATATCGTTATTTGAATTACAAGGGTAATACTAAAAAAAGACAATCTATCTTGAATGTTAAAATTGACAAATAAAAAAGAAAAATATACTTTTAATGTAAGGCCTGACAAAGTAAAACAGAGAAAGTAATGTTTAATTAGAATTATACATCTTCATAACTTTTTACATTTCTTGTGCGCTACTTATAGTCCGAACAAGAACATAATACTTACTACAACAATAACAATAATAATAACAAAAACACATTAAGTATATAGTCCTATAAATAAGGTCTGAGAAAGATGAAATATACGCAATCTTATTTTAGATAGACCCTTGATTTTTAATCCAAATAAAGTTTGTTAAGAGGACATAACAATATATAACATTATGGATGCATGTGTATATAAAATTATATATGAACTGACGGTATATAGTTAGGTAAGCACCTTGGATCCAATGAAACACAGACATAAAACAAATTAGCAAAAATGAAGTAAGCTCAGAGATGAAAGTTTTTAAAATTAAAAAATCAAATTTTAAAATTCATTTAATTCAATAAATATAGATAAATAAACACAAATTATTTATCAGAGGTCAAGAATATATATACAATTTTTTAAATAAGAAATATTCTATTTAAATTACAAAATTGAAGGTTATATTTGTCTTTTTCCTCTTTTATTTTCATAAAAAGCAAATATGATTAGTAGTAAAATGTAAAGAAAATGCGGCTAGTCTTCTCATCATCAATTACGTGCCATTCACCTCTTTTTTCTCAAAATATGTGCAACAAAAAGAAGGGTGTCCCATCTATATACTTCTTCGTCTCAATTTATATAACTTTAATTAAATTATTACTTAATATAAAAATATATCATCTTCTTTAAAACTAACTAAACAAAAAAATAAATCATATAATACACCTATTACTCTAACAATTCACTTTGGAATAGTTGAAATGACCCAAAATAATGCATTATTTAAAATCATCCAGCCTAGCTCCCAAAGCAATATATTTTACTTATCTCAGTTGTTCACGCAAACTATAAATCAAGATTCCACAGGTATAATTTATGTATTTGATTATAAATCATGTGTAATTATTGCTCATTTGTATTTACATGGATTATTGATTGGTAGGGTCCATACGTTGCCATTATTTATTGGTAGTAACTCTTAGGTAAACAAGTTTCACTCCGCATATTCATAGGCCCGCATTTCTTATGATCATTCACAAATTAAATTTAAAAAATATATTTTTAATAATTATATAAAATCTTTAATTTTTTTTTTATAGAAATGATATAAAATTAAAAATAAATTTATATGAGTTTCTTTCTTAAAAAATAATAAAACTACTATTGCATACGTATAAAAAAGACAAAAAGTAGCTACGTGAAATGGCCCCTAAATTTATTTTTCATTTGTACACTAAAAATAAACACTGAATAAATGATGAGAACTTCCTCTTGAAAATTTCAACCATGTATTACGGTAGGTTGCAGGCCTAACTAACATAATTTACTTAATTTCGACATCAAATGACCTACATCTAACTAGCTTAATTCTTTTATTTTTGACTCGATGTTATGTCTGCTTTGAATCTCGACTAATTTGATAAAAATCATTTTAGAGACTAAACCCTTTTCTATTGATTACAATTCTAGTTTAAAGCTTCTGACTATAAAAAAAAGTACTTACCATCCTGTTTAATATTTGATAATTAATTAATTTAACTATGATCACTTTGTATATTATGAAGGGTAGTGTATATAAAATCTAGAAATGATCTCACCGTGATTTTAATTTCATAAAGACGAGTTGGAGGACCATTTTAGCCTTTAGGTTTTGAATAAATTATTTATAACCAACTTCTTTTCAAACTCCAAAATTGTCACCCTCCAGCTGTGGGGTCCCCTATACCTACGTGGCTACACAAGCTCCATAATCTCATAAATTTACTCACTCCATGAAAACTAAAATTATTTTTCAAAAAATAGTATTAATTGGAAAGAAACCTCATTTACCTATAATTGGCAGTAAGTTTTATATTTTGACAATACAAAAAATATCTGCTCAATTAAAATCTAAGAAACATATATGTATTTAAAATTAAATAAAAATTTAAATATATCAAATTTAATATAAAATATTTATGATTGTAAGTTGTTTAGTAAATTTTAGCCTCTTAGTGATAATATATCGCTTGAATTGATAAAAAATTTGTCCAAATTTTCAACAAAAGAATATTCAATAACTTTTCCTTGAAAATTGTTTAAGAGCTTAACAATTGATTTTTCTATCATAAATCAAGTATAAGTAGGTTGAGGTCCTTCATCAATACTTTTGTATTTATTTTCTACGTAATATATTTCTTACAAAATATTAGAAATTTGTTTCCACCATTTTTTTGTCTCCTGAAATTAGAATCTGAGACATCGTGGCTCTCAACCATTTCATTAACCACTAGCCACACGGTGCAGTTGCGAGCTTATTTATCTCCCATTTTGTATTGCAATGATTAGATAAGTTGTATATATATATTGATGAAATAACTAATCTCATGAAATAAATAAATTAAATTCCTTGTGATAATTCTATTAATTTTTCACTTTCAAAATTAGAGATTTAGTTTCGTAATCCTTTATAAGGTTCATTTTTAATTTTATGTCTTTTTTTATTTTTTAAATAAGCATTTGTTATTTTTTTATAAATAAGAAAATTTTATTTTTACATAAGAGATTTGATTTTTTTTCCTTCTAAATAGTTATATATAATAAGAGATTATTTCCACCTTCAAAACAACTCTCAAGGACATTTTAAGAATTTCCTAGAATTAAACTAATCAAAGATTATAAGAAAGGAGATCTCATATCATTCATCATCAGGTGAAGTAATATAAAATTAGTCAGATTAGCATCTATGATTTAAAAGGTCAATGGGATTCATGTTATAGATGCTTTTGCCTTTTCAATATTACCCCCCCCCCCCTCTATCCACCCCTAGTTACTCACCCCACACCCTCTTTTTAGTTTTTTTTTTTAAAAAAATAAAAATTGGGGTCGGAAAAAACAAGGCTTGGAAAATCGAACTCAACCCTCATCAACGTTAAAGTAAAAGTTCTGATAGTCAACGAACTGATCGAACTACTAAGATTTCGCCTCACCCCACCCTCTAGTAATTCCTCCCACCCACCCCACCCCACCCCCTCTTTCTCCTTTTTATTGGCCTTTTTTACAAGTATAGCCAACAGCCACTGAAATCCAAAATGCCAAAAAAGCAAAGATGACCTACTTGAGCCGGCTTTTAACTATATTTAGCTGGACAGACAAAAACCAACTTATTATCCTCATCGTCGCTTTCTGCACCTCTTTCTCTTTCTTTCATTTCATCCATTCTACAATTATACATACATTTTTATGTATAAACATATATAATATATGAAAAAATTACTTTATATTAAATATACATATTTATAAACAATATAATATATAGTGTTGAAGTGTATATTTCGATCATATTGATAAATTAGATGATACATATTATTTGGTATGTATTTAATATTATACCATATTTGTTTTGAAGCAATTATTTTATAATTATAACAGCTTGAATGAACTAAAGTGACCCTTTTGGTTATCTTGATAATAAAGAAAATACATTTGCTTTTTTACTTTCTTTTTCTCTTTTTTTTTTTCTTTGTATTTTAAGGGGGGGGGGGGGGTATGAGATTGACAGACAGATCCCACCGAAATAAATTACTAACAAATTCACTACACCCCATCTTCATAAAAACCCACAGAATTCACCAATCTTTTTTGTTGTTTGATTTATTTTTTTATTTATAATAATTTTTGAGCTATAATTGCTTGTTGAGAAGAAGAAGAAGAGGGGTGACTCCTCTTTTGTTTTAGAATTAGAAAAAGATGCTTGGTGTTTCTACAAGCTTAATAGCTAGCAGTACTATTACTGCAGGTGATGGAGCTGCCGAAATGGCAGCTCCATCACAGCTACCACCACTGCCACCACAAGAAGCTCCAGAAAGTGGAGGAAGTAGTGAAGGTGGTGGCGGTGGAGGAGATTTGTCAATTGGCGGGGAAGAAGGAGAAAGGAATTCAGGTGGAAATCGGTGGCCGAGGCAAGAAACTTTAGCTTTACTGAAAATTAGATCGGAAATGGATGTTGTTTTTAAGGATTCAAGTCTTAAAGGACCCTTATGGGAAGAAGTTTCCAGGTATTAATTTTTTCTTTTGTTTCATTTAATTACCCTTCCATCATCATCATGCATAGAATTCAGTATTCAAATGGTAACAGAATCTTTTTTGAACAAAATTAAGAGACCTATTGCTTGATGAAAAGTATTATTTGTTTCAGCAGCTTTTCATCAGGAATTCAGTGTTCCAGTTTTTTTTAGTTTTGTTTTTATACCATTTTCTGCTGATTCCAGCGAGAAATTTAGGATGAGTTTAACTCCTCTTCAACACTTTTTGTGCTTTCCCCATTTTTCAGAAAATTCTAGCAAAGATGTTGATAATTAATGGTTTCTTATTTTATTTTATGTATGTAAAAATAGTATTTGTTTTATTATTACTAATGATAATGAATATAAGATCAGATAAGACGAGGTGTTGATTAAGTTTTTTCTTTTTGTATGTTATTTCAAATTGTTTCATTGCGAATTTTGTTGTTTATCAGAAAAATGGCGGACTTGGGTAACCATCGAAGTGCCAAGAAATGTAAAGAGAAATTCGAGAATGTGTACAAGTATCACAGGAGAACCAAAGAAGGTCGTGCTTCGAAAGCAGATGGAAAAACATATCGCTTCTTTGATCAGTTACAGGCTTTGGAAAACAATCCCTCTTCTCATTCTAATTTACCGCCACCTCCATTGGCAGCAACACCGATAACAATGGCAATGCCAATGCGATCAGGAAATGTTTCAGTAAGTCCTCCAATGCCAACACCACAAAACTATAGTCATCCTTTTGTTGTTTCTCAAAATGCTGTTGTGACAGCAGCAGCGCAGCCGGCTGTTAGTCATCTTAGGACTGCACCCGCGCTGCCACTGTCACAGATACCAGTACAGCCGATAACTAATAGCACTGGTGCTCAAGGTAATACTAGCACAAGTTTTCTGTCGAATTCAACTTCATCTTCTTCAACTTCGTCAGATGAGGATATACAAAGGAGGCACGCGAAGAAGCGGAAATTGAAGGAATTGTTTGAGTGTTTGATGAAGGATGTGATTGAAAAGCAGGAGGAATTGCAGAAGAAGTTTTTAGAAACGCTTGAGAAGCGCGAGAGGGAGAGGCTGATGAGAGAGGAGACATGGAGAGTACAAGAGATGGCTAGATTAAATCGGGAACATGATCTTTTAGTCCAAGAAAGATCAATGGCAGCAGCGAAAGACGCAACAATCATCGCCTTCTTACAAAAAATCACCCAACAACAAAACACACCAATCCCGAAGAGTACTAATAATACTTCTCCTTCACCTTTTCCACCAGCTCAAATACAATTAAAATTGCCCGAAAAGCCATTGAGTGGACCACCACAACCACAACCAGCGGTATCACTACCGATGACAATACATACCACAACACCAGCACCGCCACAGGCACTAACATTACCCGTGGTGTCTACAAAATCATTTGAACCTCCAAAATCCGATAATGGTGGCGAGAATTTCTCTCCAGCAAGCTCATCAAGATGGCCAAAAGAAGAAATCGAAGCATTGATCAGCCTACGAACTTGTCTAGATCTAAAATACCAAGAAAATGGACCAAAAGGACCACTCTGGGAGGAAATTTCATCTGGAATGCAAAAAATTGGGTACAACAGAAACGCAAAGAGATGCAAAGAGAAATGGGAGAACATCAACAAGTACTTCAAGAAGGTAAAAGAAAGCAACAAAAAAAGACCAGAAGATTCCAAAACTTGCCCATATTTCCACCAGCTGGAAGCACTCTACAAGGAAAAGGCCAAGAATGAAGTTGTACCACATAATGCTGGCTTCGGCTTAAAACCCGAAAATATAAATCCTATCACTCCTCCTCCTCCCATCATGGCTCAACCTGAGCAACAATGGCCAATTCCTCAAAATCATGATAATGAAAGCGACAGCATGGACCAAAACGAAGACGAAGATGATATGGAAGAAGATAATGACGAGGAAGACGAAGGTAATGGTTATGAAATAGTCACAAACAAACAACCACCATCATCAATGACGGCTACCACTGTAACAACAACGACTTCTGCCACTACTGCTGCAGTTTAAAATTATAAGCACAAAAATTAAACTGATTACAACAAAAGCAGTAACATGAAGGTGTTTTAACAGAAAAAAAGTTTGGGGAAGACTGTGCATTGGGAATGGCAACAGATTGTGCAGAAATTCTTGTTGGCGAGAGGAGACGGTGACTGCAGTAAAAATATCATTTGGAAATTAATGCAAAGGCATTTAAGTTTACACATGTTTTTTTTTTTGGTTTGGTAAGGGGGTATAGTTGTTAATTTTATTTTTTTGTGGTAAAAGTATATTTTCATTTTCATTATTTATTTATTATTTGAAATTTGAAAAATAAAGTTTTATTGAGGGATGGGAGGGGAAAGAAATGAGACATATAAAAGAATAAATGTAATTTGTACTCTCTTTTTTTGTTTCTATTTGTTCCATGTATAAATCATTTCATGTTTGGAGAAGCGTCGTACTTCCTTTAAGGAGTGTGATATAGATTATCAATTTTTACGATTTAAACTTGTGACCTATTTAGTTGATTATTTCCATATCTCGAACATGTAACTTATAGATCAGAAATAGACAATTTACTATTTAATACTCTTTAGAATAATTTTAAAAACCTGTATTTTGATTACTAAATGAAAAAAATAATGAACAAGGACAAACAGAGAATAATTCTGTCCCACATACCAACTTGTGAGGCAACGTTAGAGAAATATTACTCAAGTTGCAAAAACAGCTAATAGTATATTTTTTTATGTATATGATTCTGTCTTCAAACAAAAAAGGAAAGAGGAAAATAAATCAACTTTTGGTACTTGATCTACTCTGTCACTTTTTTTTAAAAAAAATTTCTAAACTCGCAATCACTATTGTTTGACGTGTAAGGGATAAATATGCTCTTCTGCAATAATTCGCAACATAAAAGATGTAAATCGCGCTAAACAAGTTCAATACAATGAGCTATCGATCTGGCTTCCCTTATAAAATATCACCTGCTATACCATTTCAGCCATCAAATATGTCACTTTTTCATTATTATTTTTTTTGGACTCTTGTATCATACAACAATCTAATTATAAAGGCCAGTAAAATTTTTAGCCTGTTGGCTAAAGATATTAAAATTTCTTTACTTTTGTCATTTATTTATTTCGAATTAGAGTAAGTTATAAATAGTGTCATTTATAAATATCCATTAAATAATTTTTTGTTCTTTAAAAAGAAGGGAATCATTTTACAGTATACCAAAATATTGGCCAGCAAAAATTATTACTACTTTGATCAACAATAATCTTAGGGAATATTGTGTTTGTCTTTCTTTTTAACCAACAATTAACATTTTACACATTTAAGAACAACATATAACTCAGTCTGCACCTGTTAATGATGAGGGGCTAATCACTTCTAGAAAAATATGAAATTAGCCGTAAATTTTGTCCAAAATCTCCGAGCTAATTTATCGCTAAATAACTTCAAGCTAGTTTAATTTTTTTTTTTTATAATTCGTCGCTTTCATAGCTTAAATGGGATTAGTATAAGATATTTGATGTTTAGCTATAAAATTTTTTCCATCACTAATATCTTGTTTTTATAGTAGTGAATTATTTTTAAAAGTTTGTATAACATGAGTACACATTATTGTGAAATTAAAATATCGGGGGTGTAGGGAAACAATAATAAAGGTAATATATACTAGCAACTAATACTTATTTGTAAGGTGTGGGGTCGTACAAACTAAAAGGAGTGGTTCGAAAAACTTTTTTTATTTTTCACTTGGTGTTTGATATTTATACTAGGATTTATTTAAATTTAGATTCACATATGGTAAAGTATATTTGTAGAATGGCATGTGCTCCTAGAAAGGATTTTTCTTTTATCATTTTTAGAGACTTGAATATGAGATCTCTGATTGAAAATGAAAGGTTTGCAATCATCCTATCACAAATCATAAATCATAGTGGTGGGTTCGGAAAACTTTAAATGTAGTGAAATGAGCATAATTTTAATTGGATTGTTGACTTTCACATAGCCCACAAATGTTGTTGTTAGAAGAAAGACAGAAGGGAAAAAAGATAGAATAATAATGATGATGATAATGATAATGGATGGTGAGAAAAAAAGAGAGAATTATTGATAAGTTGTCGAGTTTATGGTGATGCTTTTTCTTCCCACATGACTTGTTGGGTTAAAACAGAAGGTCAAAATAGTCTCTTAGAAAAATATTTAATAAGTTCAAAATCAATTATACTAACAAGATTAAAATTTATGTTCAACTAGTAAATATATATCATCTTTATACAAAAAATTGCAGGTCTTAATTAATCTATCTCAACCTTTTTTAGCAACTTTATTTATTATAATTTTACACTTTCTTGGGAAACCAAAAGAGCTATCGAAGGAAAAGGATGCAATCTCTCGCTTGACCTTTGAAGAGGAGAGGGTAAAGAAGAAAACGTTCTTCATGTAAGTTTGTGGTCTAAAATAAGCGATAGATGTTTTTGTGGATATAAATTGATTCATTAAGAGTAAAATTTAATGCCTCGAGGCCTAGTTCTTTCTTATGTTTCTCTGGCATTTGTACCTCACCACATGATCGAAAAATAATTGGAATTATTGCTTTTACGGCTTGTATTCAGAGATGGAGCTAGTGTGTTGATTATGAATTCGTTGAACTTAATAATTTTAGTTTAAACTTTAAATTTGTAGTAAGAAATTTAATGAATATATACAAATTATTAATTTAGAACTTAATTCTGTTCCTACTCTACAGTTGTATTCAAGTGATCATAAGAAAGAAAAGAATATCTATTTTTTATATATATGGTCAATTATTTAATATGTATGTATATATATATATGTGTGGTTCTGTATGTGGATATACTGTATAAGTAAAGTAATACCATGTCATAAGATTCTTTCTGTCTCCAATTATTCGTAGTCTACATTGATAAGTTACTTCAAATTAACTTAACAATAACTTTTTATAGACAAAACAGAACTAGCTTAAATAAGAATAATCATAGCACGTATACAATCACTAATACATATGAAAATAGAATAATCAATTACTCTTTTTAAAGGAAGAATCTCACGTACTGTAATGCAAATAATATTTGACTCATCAATGTATATAATTGAATTTACATAGTTTTTTGAAATGAGTCATGAGGAAATCAGTATCATGCAGCTAACTATATTTGAAAAAAAATGAGTTCAGTGTAGGTATTCCCTTCATCTCAAATTATTTATCGTGCTAATATTTTATACGTCCTTTAAAAAAATATCAAATAACTTATAACTTTTGTCTATTTTGATTTATAAACATTTTTGATCAATTTAAGCATATAGAGTTAATAAGCCCAATTAGAAATACTTTTAAACATTTTATAAACTTATCCAAACACACTCTAATATCTTAAATATGTAAATAATTTGAAAGGGAGAAAAACATGATTTATATGTTTAACAGACATATCATGTACATTACGGAAAATTATATGTTCTTTGTCCACACTAATAACATGAACCATAAGTCCACAACAGAGCAACTAATTAATACTCTTTTAGTCAATTTTTACTTAGTCACTATACTAAAAATAGATGTTCATTTTTATTTGTCCAAATTAGAAAATTAAGAGATAATTTATCATTTTATACCTATTTTACCTTTATTATTAAGTACTGATCATTTTCAGTTAAATCCTCAACATTTAGATGACTTATATAATTAATAGTAATAGAGTAAAATTATATTTTTATTTATTATTTTTTAAGACGTGTGCCAAGTCAAATATGAACAAGTGTATTTTAGACTTGCAGCTAACTTTCATGCAATTATTTATGTAATAATTCAATACTGAATTTATGAACTATAGTACAATTTATCATTCTCCAACACTTATGTAACGGTATTTTTTAATTGTGATAGTTACATGTATCCGTTGGTAATATATAATACTACAAAAGGATAAGGACTTAATATTAGTGCACTTTATATGATTTAGTCTAGAATTTATATATATCAAATTTGGTCTAGTTTTTTGGGGCTTTGTAGAGATAACCTAAAGTTTTAGTTTAGCCGTATACGCTTGAGCCCACATATGGATAAATGATAGGAGTAATACATATAATATACATAGGCACTAGATATACAATCAAAGTGTATCAATAGTGTATACTTCGACTATACTGGTCCAAGCATACATTTGCATAAATTTTCCTTTTATTAATAATAAACATTTTTTTATATAGCTATTTACATAATTAAACTATTGTAAATTGTTTGGGGTTGCCCCGAGTCAGTAGTATGGGCCGATAGCTATCAATATTATAAGGAAAAATTACCTATATATACACATTTACTTACCTTATTTTCTATTATTACATAAATCCCTGATTTCTCCCCAATTCTTAAAATTTACGGATACATAAATATTCCTAACCAAAACCCACGCTTACACACTCCCCTTTTCACTCCTTTAATCTCTCCCTAATTTCACTCCACATTCTTATCAGTTTCAATGATTCATCTCAATTTGATTTTCAATAGGATTCTCTCTCTAGTCAATCAAGTTCAAACCACTGAATAGGAACAGTGGTCTTCTCCATTGTCGTCTTCTTCAATTGTTGTTTTTTTTTATACATATGGATTCTGCTCCCTCTTTTAGTATTTGGTTTACCCAAATTAGTTTCACCTACGGGAGATATGGTACCTTGTGTATTTGATTCTAATGATGAAAACTTTGATGGAAATAGATCTAATCAACGAAACGATTATTTAATCATGAAGAATTTCAGAGCGGAAAAGTCGAAAAAAGGATGCATACTTGAGTTGTAAATCTACTGTTGAAAAAACGCTCAAAAAAAGAAGGAAAAAAGGATCTTCCAAAAACATTAGGTCATCTAGAAATATACTTTGAACATCCTTTTTAGCCAGAACATCTATCACTCTATTTTGCTCTATGAACACGTGCTTGAAGCCCTCAACTACTGCATTAAGCACCTGCATTCAAAAATGATGTTATAAGATAAATGATCAATATTCATAAGCATAGAAATAACATCTATGGTATTAGATTGCCCAAGCAATTATTTGATCTACCTAAGTATGGTGCTTCATCTTATTGAATGAGAAATGAACATCAATCTCTCACTCTTCAATACAATTATATGAACAAATAATAAATATTCATAACATGTTGAAAGCTAACACAAAATATGTCAGTACTATACACGACTATACGTATTGTCAATAGTCCAAAATATGTCAGAAATATTTGCAAAAAATTAAGGTTAAAGAACACACCTAATGCTATGGCCTAGTAGTTAGTGAAGTACCAGGACGTTTGAGGTTCAAATCCTAGCCTAGATAAAACGCTAGGTGATTTCTTCTCATCTATTCTAGCTTGGTAGACAGAAGATGCCAAATATCGCGTGAAATTAGACAAAACTGGCCACCGAATGGAATATGCGCTATCGCGTCCACATTTTGAGCATGAGGCGGCATTCGGCAATAATGCCCAAACACAGCAATGTAAAAAGGCAAAAAACAGTAAAACAGATATTTGACCTAGTCATCGTTTGCATGTTTCTATATTTACCCCAAAACCAAAACTCACATTCTTTTCTCTTTATTATATTGTAATAAATGAGTTTAAGATTTATACTATCATTATTATAAATAATTTAATTTTTTTTCCTACCTAAATTTATATGATGTAGTTTGATTTGATATATGCAGAGTTTAAGAAAGAAAGAAAAACTTTTAAAATTTATGATCTTAAATAATAAGTCACTGATGTTTGTACGACTATAAATGAGAATAAATATAGAATTGTACTGTCATTAAAGGACAAGTGACCTTGCCAAATCACAACAACAATAATGTGAGGAGGGTGATGTGTATGCAACTTTACACCTACCTTGTGAAGGTTCGATAGACTCTCGACTTAAGTAAAGCATATCAAAACATGTATATGAAAAATAATAATAGCACCAACAAATAATTCGATAACCGATAAACGTCCGAAGCTAATTAGCCTTGCCGATTCACACAATATATTTTAATTAGTTAATGAAGGGTTTATTAGCCGGCTGTGTTCCCAATTTCAAAATCCTATAAAACATGCAATCCTTCAAAACAAACATTCTAGCAACAAAGAGAACTTTGAAAAAACAATACTTCCAAATGGCTTTGTTGATTGTACTTATTGTTGTTAGCATGGTTGTTGTTCCAATTATGGCAACAGACCATTTGGTTGGAGATGATCAAGGTTGGAGACTCAAATTTGACTACAATGCATGGGCTGAGAGTAAAGAGTTTCATGTTGGAGATAAGCTCAGTATGTTATTTATACTATGTTATGCCTTCATTTTTATAACAATACACTAGATAATTGTGTAAAACTTTTTTTACACTGTTGGTATATAGAAGTTAAATTCGTTTAATTTGGTGGTGCAGTATTCAAGTACAAGGAAGGAGCACATAATGTGTACAAAGCAGATTTGGCTGCCTTCCAGAGCTGCACAGCAGGTGCTAACGTTGAACCCTTAACTTCGGGAAATGATGTGATTGAGTTGAAAACTCCAGGAAAGAAATGGTACTTTTGCGGAGTTAATAATCACTGTGAACAAGGGATGAAGGTTGCCGTTAACGTTCAACAGGCTAAAGAGGGTTCATCTGCTGCCTCTGGGATTACTATTAGTACTCCTAATTCTGCATTTGTTACTATGATGGTTGCTGCATTTGCCATGTTCTTCATTATTAATTAGTCCAGGTGTGTGTCTAAGTTAATTGTATCATGATTATGGAAAAAAGCTAATGTATCAAGATAATATTAGTGGAGCAATTTTACTAATAACATTATCTCTAATCTTGCTTCTAAAAGACTGAATCCTTTATTGAACAAAATTATTTCTGATAATCAGAGTACGTGGAATGTGTATCTGGTAGACTTATTACTGAAAATGTCATGATATTGCTAAGCCTAATTTTGGAGGTAACATTGTTATTAAATTGAATATAGCTAAGGCCTATAATAGGCTCTCTTTGAATTTTTGAAAAAATATTCTAATTAATAAATTGTGAATTTTAATTACTATATCAGTACTTTTTGAATATAATAAATTCAATGCGTATTAGAAAATAAACTCCAGTAGACAAGTAACGATGAATGGAATAGTAATAAATCTAGACAGCGTTATTCTTTAGGCAAACAAATGGCGCTTACTTTAATTAGATAATGCAGGCTTTAGCCGGCTGTGTTCCCAATTTTAACATCCCTATAAATATGCCCACCAACATGCATTCCCTCAAAAATTCAAGCTAAACAAATAATCAAATTAATTGAAATTGGCTTTGTTGTTGTTAGCATTGTTGTTGCTCCATCTATAGCAATTGAGCATTTGGTTGGGGATGATCAAGGCTGGACAGAGGCGTATCTAGGGGGGTCACCGGGTTCACGTGAACCCATGCTCCCTTCCCGAGATCATATATAATAGTGTTATATTTTTTTTAAAATATTGAAATATAGATGTGTGAACCCATACTCGGAGTATCATATTATGTGACGATGATTGGGTACACCTCTCTATGTGAGGTTAGAAATATGAATCTTATATATGTATAGATATATCCGATCAAATTTACATCTTAGATCCACCTTTTAACAATAGTGCACCCCTCATCTCGAAATTCTGGATACGCTCTGAGGCTGGAAACTCAACAATTTGACTACATTGCATGGGCTGAGACCAAAGAGTTTCATGTTGGAGATATGTCATTCTATGTTATGCCTTCATTTTGTTTAAGTAATAGGTTATTTTCATTTTTACGGACAATTTCTTTTAAACTATTATAATATGTTACTCTCTCTGTCTCAGTTTATGTGGATGCAGTATTCAAGTACAAGGAAGAAATGGTACTTTTGCGGAATTAAAAACCATTGTGAACAAGGGATGAAGGTTGCCGTTAACGTTCAAGTCCCCCTGCTGCTTATGAAATTAGTCCTTATTCTATATTTGTTGCTGCATTTGTTATGTTCTTTATGATCATATCTTCACAATATTGGAGCTCATATGTTGTTTGGTTTATTATTTTTCTTCTTTTCATACACTTGAGAATTTCTTTTGCCCCATCAGATCAATTTAATTTGTAATAGGGATATATTTGTCTGCTTATATACATTTTTTAATTTAATTATAGTCTATGCTTTAGTGGAAATACTTGTCAAAACACCTTGATTTGACCTTCTATCTAATTTACTCTTAAATTAGATAATATTTTCAAAAATATTTATTGTACAAAAATATAAATATATGATATAAGTAATTAATAAATATTACTTATAATGGGTTAGGACTGGATTGAGAATTGGATCCTGGGTCAGAATTGGGGTCAAGAGTCAGGTCAAGTCCCAAATTATGACATCCCGACCCAAAACACGACTTCGGACCTTAACTTGAGATTCAGAATCCAACCTATCAATGTTGATCCTGACTTGAGAATCAACTTTCGATTCAAAATCTGACTCTCGTTACCGATCCTGACCGAACTCCTAATTGAGAATTTTGACTCAGGACGCAATTTTCAACCCCAATTCAAGAGTCGGCTCCTAAGTCGAGGTGGAATTTCATATCAGGATTAAGACTGATTTATCGGGCTGAGGTTGAATCCCTTGTCACTGGTCGGGATCGAATAGTGAGATTGAAAGAGAATTTTGAAAAATGTTTATTTACTTGTAATAAAAAAGTCATTTTTCTTAAATTTGAGAAAAATAAATTCATTTTCCAAAACACGAGAAAGTTTTGCCAAAGAAAATACTCCTAAAAAAAGTCAAGATATTTTGGCTTGCAATTTTCAATATTTGTTAAAAAATAAAATTTGGCAACTCAACTATTCCCTAATAAGAAAATATATAAAAAATACTGTTCACTTTATGGGACCCACAAAATTTCCCGCAAAACCCCAACTTCTGTTCCTATTTCTCCCGGGAAAAATTTAATTCCCAAAATAAGAAAAAATATTTTTCCAGAGCTGAAATAATCTACTGTTCATCTTCTTCTTCTTCATCATCATCTTCTTCTAGGGTTTTCAAGAATCATCTATGGAGAACCCCAGCTCAAATTCCATGGACCCTCAAACACCCTTTGATCCCAATTCCAATTTGAAACCCAAAACTCCATCTAAGACTAATGATAACAATAATTTAATCCCGGGTTTTCATTCATACCATCCTTCCCCTTCTCGTTCAATCATCAGTGACCGTTTTATTCCTAGCAGAACTTCATCTAATTTTGCTCTTTTTGGGTTGCCATTGTCGCCAAAGTGTTCTAATACGGAGGATTCTAATAATGGTTATACTTCTCTTCTTCGTACTGCGTTGTTTGGACCTGATTCTGGAATTGTAGTGAATCCGGTCACACCGGAGAAGGGTGTTCGTGGAAATGGGAGGAATTTGAAGAGACCCAATTGTAATATGTTTAGGTATAAGACGGAGACAAGACAACGGTTGGATACTTTGTTGCCTTTTGAGTTTGATGAGCAGATGCGTGGTGTTAGTACTAGTCCTGTTAAGACTCCCCGGAAAGTTCCAAGATCGCCTTATAAGGTACTCCCTTCGTTCAATTTAAGCGTAAACGTAGTTTAAGAAATAAAGAGAATTTTGAATCTTGTGATTGAACTCGGAGTTTAAGAAATAAAGAGAGACTTTTGATTCTTGTGATCTTAAATTAACGATGTTTGTAGTTCTTTAAATCTTGTGGTTTTAAACTTGTAAGGTAGGATGTTGGAAATGGAAAACTCACTGAATATAGAAAGAATAAACACTTAAATTGGGATGGAGGGAGTAATTTGTTTTGAGTTTTTCGGATGATAATGATTAGTAGGATTGTTGTGGGGATACTGAAGTGGTTTAAGGAGTAGAATTTGGGCGTCTTCAAGTTCGAGTTTCAGCTAGAATAATTAGTTTGAGCTCATGGTGGGTTGTAGAGTAGGAATGACACTTATTATTATATGTTAGTCGTCCCCTCAGCGGCCGCCCACATTGCCACCCTATTCCTCTTTTCTTGGTTATTGGGTTCTTGAATATTCTCTGTTTTTGGGTTCAATAAAGTTGTTATTTTGTGAGGTGGTGGATTTTCGTTACCGTGTGAGAAGGCTTATGATGGTGCTTGTGTGTGTTCTTGCTAGGTACTGGATGCCCCTGCATTGCAAGACGATTTTTATCTAAACCTTGTGGACTGGTCTTCACAGAATGTGTTAGCTGTGGGACTGGGGAGCTGTGTGTATTTATGGCATGCATCTAATGGCAAGGTGAGTCCTTTGGCTTCGTTATCTTTTTCTTTGATGGAGATATTTATGTACTTTTGCTAGACTAATGCATCTATCTAATAAACACAATTTTTTCTGTTGAATGCCTACTGCAGGTAGTGAAGTTGTGCGACTTGGGAGATGATGATAATGTTACTTCAGTTGGGTGGGCACAGCGAGGTACACATCTTGCTGTTGGAACAAGTAATGGGAAAGTTCAGGTCTGGTATGCTTATTTTGTTCATCTTGTTTCGTGTTCTTATATGAAAGAGAACTGTTAACAGGAGCCAATCACTTATTCTCGAGGAATTTCAGATTTTTTCTGCTGATTAGGTCCAGTAGTACACATGCTTACATCAAAAGCATAGTCTCTCTCAAAACCTTATTCAAAATAAATAAAAGGCTGATTGTCCTAGCACTGGTGGTACTGTAATATACATAAAATGCCTTAATCTCACTAATCTGATTTTTATCTCGATCTTCTCTGTATATGTTAATTCTAGAAGCTAATATTTCCAACAAAATAAAGTAGCATAAAACTTGAAGAACTTGTGAGGCTGTTCTCTTAGAAATATTTGGAATTTGCATATCAAGTTTTTCTGTAGATATAAAAGGAAAACTTTTTACTACATTCATTGTGAAGTTGTCATATTGTGGTATATTATGAACGAAGTCTATCACAAACGAACCTTACGACTCAAGATAAATTCCATGGAAAAAATTATCTGAATGCTTAGGCTTGTTATCCTGGTTGTTGTTCCATACACTTCTTGTTTCTTTTCATTTTCTTCTCTATCCTATGAACTTGGGCATCCTAAAGCTAACACTGGCCCCACTGCTGTAATAAATTGGTTTTTTATTTTTCTTCTTTCACGCGCAATCTATTTCCCAGACCCTACTTTGTGGGATTACACTTGGTATGTTGTTGTTGCATGCACAATCTATTGCATGAAAATCAGTTCTCTATTTGACATGAAAAATTATTAAGAACCTTCTCTGTTTATGTGGTTAACTGATGTCTAAATCTCATTTGGCATAGTTATGGGATGCCTCTCACGGTAAGATGACAAGAACAATGGAGGGACATCGTTTAAGAGTTGGTGCGCTATCTTGGAGCTCCTCCCAGTTGTCTTCAGGAAGCCGGGACAAGAGTATTCTTCAGCGTGATATACGAGCTCAAGAAGATTATGTCAGTAAGCTAAGTGGTCACAAGTCAGAGGTCAGACTTCCTTCTTGCTTCTCATTATTTAAGTCGTTCTTGTCAGATTTTTTGTTTTACTTCTGCTTGCATCTTGATTAGCTATTACTTCTTTTCAGGTTTGTGGGCTCAAATGGTCTCCTGATAGCCGTGAATTAGCTTCTGGTGGAAATGATAACAGAGTATGTGATTAATTACCAGAATCAAGTTGTTCTTATCACGATACTTGCTAGATGATATTTTTCTTTCCCTTAAGCTCTTGGTTACAGTTTCTCATATAAATCTTCATGACCAGCTTTTCGTATGGAACAACCATTCAACACAACCTATATTGAAATACTGCGAGCATACGGCTGCTGTAAAGGCGATTGCATGGTCCCCCCATCTTCACGGGCTTCTAGCTTCTGGTGGTGGCACAGCTGATCGATGCATTCGATTCTGGAACACAACCACTAATACACACCTCAGCTGCATGGACACTGGCAGTCAGGTATTTCCCTATGATCATATTTATATCGGAATACCTCTTTTAGATTTCTGCCTGTCTAGATCATGCTTTGGTTATTAAATAAATCACACCTGTCAGTAAATTTTATCTATCAACCGAACAACAATACTATGCCGTCTAAGTTATGTGATCAGAAGAACTATCATGCCCTTCAACTTCCTTTCTGATTATTCCATGGCATTTGGATTAGAAAATAGTTTGATTTTTTTATTTTTTGAAGAACAAAGTGTGCCAGTAAAGTCTACTATATTCCCTCGGATAGGGTAATTCTGGTTTTCTCAAGAATTTATTCACCTCCGTGTGCATACATCCATCCTGTCAGCTTGCGTGCACTCCAACTTATTCATCGGACAACTCTTTCACCCCACAGCACAGGTTGCCAAGTTAATGCTGTTTGCTAAGGTTGGAGCAAGTGGGCTCACCTTTGTTTTAGATGGGATTAAAACTGTTGTCACTACCATGGCTTAACTAGTATGTCCTCACGTTGCGATCTCCAATAACATTTTAAACCATTCAAAACTAGGTTCTGCATTTCTAATTGATTCGCTGAACAGACCTGTGGACATCACTCTGTCATTTCTAATACTCGTTTTAATTATTTTGTATGTGAATGACAACATTAGGGTTGTTTTTGTTACTACACTTCATCCTGCTTATCAGTCCTCCTTTTTTTCTTAAGAGAGAGGTGTCCTCAAATTTATTTCTTACACGTTGCTATTGGACTAATCAAACCATCATAACCTTCCTCTTTAACCTCCCCCGCCCATCCTCTTCCTGTCTCTTTGTTTGTCTCAAATTTCCTCCTCTACGACCTTCCCCACAAATCAATTTTGTTTGTGCACAAGACAAACAGCACTATAATTGTGTTGTTGATAGTATAGGCCCTCCTACAGGCTTAACATTAGAGACAAATGCCCATCAGAACCTGGGGAGTTTTCAAAGCCCTGGAGCACAATATCAAGTGTTTTTTTCAGTTACACACCTATTCTGTTGATTGCTGTCATAGTTCCTAAACAACTAAAGAATTGGAAGAGTAGCTGAAATTGGGAAATCTTTGAATATGAATTAGAGAAGGGAGAAAAAAGAGAATGGGAGAGGGAAAGAGGGATGGAGGATTACAAAAACATTACAGGATTGTGCGAGACACTTGTACCTGTAAACATGTGAGGGAGGTTAGGAAACTGTCCCACAATCCTTGCTCAACCTCCCTTCCTCACCAGGTCTCTCCAGGTGTTTTGATTTCTTAGATTTACAATTGCCATCAAATATGGCTACTAAGACATACTAACTCATCTGGTATTGTGACAGGTTTGCAATCTTGTGTGGTCGAAGAACGCAAATGAATTAGTCAGCACTCATGGTTACTCACAAAATCAAATAATACTTTGGAGGTATCCTACGATGACCAAGGTATTTCAACTAAGTTTTCACAATGTTACTCTCCAGGAAAAAAGTATATGAACAGGTATTTACTTTAGACATCATGTCGTACTAGCTTCATTATGTGTTTTCTTTGTTATCGCAGATAGCTACTCTGACTGGCCATACATATAGAGTCTTATATCTTGCCATATCTCCAGACGGACAGGTAGCTAAGCAAAACTAGTTGATCTTTACTATTTATTTCTATGTACTTGTTGCTTAGTTGCAGCAGCAGCTTTATTTTCTCTGCTCTTATGTTTCTAACTGGTATTATCATCTTTGCAGATGATTGTGACCGGAGCAGGAGATGAAACACTTCGGTTCTGGAATGTCTTCCCTTCTCCTAAATCTCAGGTAAAGCATCTGTAAAAGGATAGTAACTTACTATCTTATTTGGTACCTTCATATTTAGCGTTTTATGAAATCTCACATGTGAATGAAATTGGCTATGCAGAACACCGAGTCTGAAATTGGAGCATCTTCTCTCGGCAGAACACAGATTAGGTGACTCCGTTGTAATTATTTTTTACTACCCCTTAAAGTTGTTTTCTCACGAAGCACAAGCAGTGAAGAGGAGCATTTCGATCTGTTTGATGAGAGATACTAGTAACGTACGTTGATATCCATCATATTTCATTAACATGTATTAGACTTAGAGTGATTATTCTGTGAATAGATCAAAAGTGTACTGTTGGAGATGTTATTTATTCCTCATTAACATTTTTCGGGCGTTCTGTAATATAAGAGAGGGAGGGAGAGAGTTTTTTCGGGAACATCCAATTTTCTTGTAAATAAGGTTTTTCTTTTCTGTTTCCTCCCATTCTGATTTATTTTCTACAAACTGAATACTGAGATGATTCTGAAATGTGGAAGGAAATGAAAGCAAACAATAATCAAATGATAATGGAAGACAATTGAGCTACTGTGCTTTTTATTAGTGTTTGAGAAAATGAAAAGTGATACAATACTTTGGTGTAAAAGAAATAAAGACAATTGCTCATTCTTATGACAAACAACATTTCATTTGCTACTCTTTCCATGCTCTCTGGCTATTGACACAATAATTTATAAGTCCATTTTAGGCATTTAGATGTCAATTTACAAAAATTAGGTGATTTTTTCAGTTTTTCGTGTGTGTTATCTCATGAATATTTTAGTGATATGATGTTTGGACGATTTCTTTATGAAACCTCTACGGAACCCTCCGTAGGGAGCTAGCGGAGCAGTACGTACAATCTCACAATTTATAGAGTCCATCAAAAAAATATTCATGGGCTAACACATACGAAAAACTAAGAAAATCGCTTGGTTCTTGTAAATTAATTCCTAAATCCCCAAAATAAACTTTATGAATTGTGATACTGTACGTACTATTCTCCCAACTCCCTATGGAAGATTCCATAAATGTTTCACAAAGAATCGTCTGGAGTCATATCACAAAAATATTTATGGGTTAATACCACAAATAACTAAGAAAATCGCCTGATTCCTGTAAATTAGTCTCTAAATATCCAAAATAGATTCTATAAATTGTGAGATTGTACATAATGCTCCCCCAAACTCCCTACGAAGGGTTCAGTAAATGTTTCACAAAGAAATATATTTATGGGCTAACACACGAAAAATTGAGAAAATCGTCTAATTCCTGCAAAATTGGCCCCTAAATGTCCAAAATGAACTCTATAAATTGTGAAATTGTACATACTACTTCCCAACTCATTACGGAGGTTTCCACAAAGGTTTCGAAAAGAGATCACTTGGAGTCATATCACCAAAATATTCCTGGGCTAACACACGAAAAACTGAGAAAATAACATAATTCCTGTAAATTGGCCCCTAAATGCTCAAAATGGATTCTATAAATTGTGAGATTGTACGTACTGTTCACCCAACTACCTACGTAAGGTTCCTTAAAGGTTTTACAAAGAAATCATCTGGAAGCCATATCATCAAAATATTCATGGGCTAACACACACGAAAAACTGAGAAAATTACCTAATTCTTATAAATTAGTTCCTAAATGTCCAAAATGGACTCTATAAATGGTGAGACTGTACATACTTCTCCCCTAACTCTCTACGGAGGATTTCGTAAAGCTTTCGCAAAAAAATCATCCGGAAGCCATATCACCAAAATATTCATGGGTTAATACACACGAAAACTGAGAAAATTGTCTAATTCTAGTAATTTGGCCCTTGAATGCCCAAAATGGAATCTATAAATTGTGAGACGCTACATATTGCTCCCCCAACTCCCTACGGAGGGTTTCGTAAAGGTTTCACAAATAAATCGTTCGGACGCCATATCAGCAAACTATTCATGGGCTAACGCACACGAAAAACTGAGAAAATGATCTAATTCATGTAAATTGACCCCTAAATGTCCAAAATGGACTCTATAATTTGTTAGACAGTATGTACGGCTCACCCAACTCCCTATGGAGGGTTCCGTAAATGTTTCTCAAAGAAACCGTCCAGAAGTCATATCACCAAAATATTCATGGGTCAACACACACAAAAATTGATATAATCGCTTAATTCCTCTAAATTGGCACATAAATGCCCAAAATGGACTCTACAAATTGTGAGACTGTATGTAATGCTCCAACAACTCCCTACTGAGGGTTCTGTAAAGGTTCCGCAAATAAATCATTCGGAAGCCATATTACCAAAATATTCATGCACACACAAAAAACTAAGAAAATTGCCTAAATATGATAAATTGACCCCTAAATGCCAAAATTGGACTTTATAATTTATGAGACTGTAAGTATTGTTCCCCCAACTCCCTACGGAGGGTTCTATAAAGGTTTCGCGAAAAATCGTCCAGAGGTCATATCACCAAAATATTTCTGGGCTAACACACACGAAAAACTAAAAAATTATCTAATTCCTATAAATTGACCCCTAAATGCCCCCAAATGAACTCTATAAATTGTGAGATTGTACGAATACGCATGGTTCTGTAAAGGTTTAGCAAAGAAATCATCCAGAACCCATATCACCAAAATATTCATGGGCTAACACACACGAAAAACTGAGAAAATCGCCTATTTCTTGTAAATTGATTCTTAAATCCCCAAAATAAACTCTATAAATTGTGAGACTGTACGTACTGCTCCCCCAACTCCCTACGGAAGGTTCCGTAATGATTTCGCAAAGAAATCGTCTCAAAGTTATATCACCAAAATATTCATGAGCTAACACATACGAAAAACTGAAAAAAATTGCTTAATTTCTGTAAATTGGCCCCTAAATGCCCAAAATATACTTTATAAATTGTGAGACTGTATATACAGCTCCCCCAACTGCCTACGGAGGGTTCCATAAAGGTTTCAAAAAAAAAATCATTTTGAAGCCATATGGCCAAAATATTTATGGGCTAACATACATGAAAAATTGAAAAAAGCGCATAATTTCTGTAAATTGGCCATAAATGTGCAAAATGAACTCTATAAATTGCGAGACTATATGTACTGCTCCCCCAACTCCCTTCGGAGGGTTCCTTAGAGGTTTCACAAAGAAATAGTCTAGAAGTCATATCACCAAAATATTTATGAGCTAATACACACGAAAAATAGAGAAAATTGCCTAATTCATGTAAATTGGCCTCTAAATGTCCAAAATGGACTCTACAAATTGTGAGATTGTACGTACTGCTCCCCCAACTCCCTATGGAGGGTTCCATAAAGGTTTCACAAAGAAATCGTCTTGAAGTCATATCACCAAAATATTCATGAGCTAACACACACGAAAAATTGACAAAATTACCTAATTCATGAAAATTGGCCCCTAAATGCCCAAAATGGATTCTATAAATTGTAAGTGTATACATATTGCTCCCCCAACTCCCTACAGAGGGTTCCAGTGAAGGTTTCACAAAGAAATCGTCCGGAAGTCATTTCACTAAAATTGACCCCTTAATGCCCAAAATGGACTCTATAAATTGTGATATTGTACATACTGCTCCCCCAACTCCCTACGGAGGGTTCTGTAAAGGTTTCACAAAGAAATCGTCCGGAAGCCATATCACCAAAATATTAATGGGTTGTTAACACACACAAAAAACTGAAAAAATCACCTAATTCGTGTAAATTGACCCTTAAATGCCAAAAATAGACTCTATATATTGTGAGACTGTACGTACTGCTCCCCAACTCCCTACGAAGGGTTCCGTAAAGGTTTCGCAATTTTTTTTTTCAAAATTCATATCACCAAAATATTCATGGGCTAACACATACGAAAAACTGAGAAAATCGCTTAATTCTTATAAACATCAAAGGAAAACCAAGACAATGAAACGTGAGATGGCTGCAAAGCTCGATATAGCTACCACGTGCCACTATCTTTAGCCCCTCGGGTTTTGGTTCAATGGTAAGGACACAACACATGATCATGATCCGAGTCCTGTCATAGACAAAGCTTGGTATTTAAGTTGGGAGAAGGATAGAGGAGCAAATCCGTAGTCCCCTGAGTTTTGAACTTGTGTGCCAACTTGAGTCGGGTCAGAAGCCCACATTGAATTTCTCCGATATATTTATAAATAAAAGAAAAAAAAAAGAAATTATATTCTCTGGGCCACTTGAATATTTACATTTAAAATAAGGAATTACTACTACTTTTTTTCGAGTCCTACATACAATGACAGTAAAAGACATCAATATTGTAAAGTTTGTAGACCAATACAGAATCATTTCAATTGGTTCACTAAGCAAGTTAAAAGCCTTATTACGCAATTTCATCTGTGTGTAATACATTCAACATTATCAATATTAACCGATTTTTGTTGAGGGGAAGCAACATGTGCAAGACCCTTGACATGGCTGTGGTAAATGAAAGTTGCAATTGTTTGTATTATCCATTTGAGTCTCAACTAATTCACTAGATGAAGTAGTAGTAGTAGTAGAAGATGCATCTTTTAATGGACCCCAACAATCCACTTTGTTGAATTCTGGTATGTTTGAGTGAAAATAAACCCAAACCATAGCTTCTTGCAACTCTGGATAATTCTTTAGCAAATTCCCATCTCCATGAACAAATGCCTTCAAAACCTAGTACATATTCAAAAAGAATAGTATAAGTTATAGTATATACTTTATTTTTTAGGTTATCGTATCAGACTTGCTATGAAAACTTACGACGGGGAGTTCCTTGCAGAAAATATAGTATCTGAGCCTAGCAACAAAGTCTAACAAGAAATGGTCTCCACTAATGTGACAATGAACATGAAGGGACATCTTTCCTTTAACTTTCTTCCATTCTGCAACCACTTCATCCCTTTGCAATCTATTATACCATCCTTCTAACTGCACATCAATCATCAAATTGAGTACTAACAAGAAAAAAAGAAAGATCAGTCATGATTTGAGCAAGTACTACTTCTAGTTGCCACTAATGCTTGTATTAGGGTAGACTGTCAACATAACATCTTTTGGGGTGCGTGCAATCCTTTCTTGGACTCTGCTAATACGATCTGCTTTGTGTATCAGACTGCACTTTGTTTTACTTTAAGCATCTTATGCTAGAGATAGACAAACGCGCTAAAGTGAAATCAGATTCAACAATCAAATTAACTAAATTTGGGACCATAATTGTGCAATTTTGTAGAAACTACTAAGGAGTGGTGAGTCTTGCCCTGTTAGTTTCCTCTGTTCTGTTTAAAAACTAAACAACTAAGGATTGGCAAAGTTGTGAGTAGAAGGATCCAGTTGACAATCCGAACCAAGTGCAAGAGCCTCCCAGGTCATTCCGTCTTAATTTATTTCTGCTAATGCATAAAGATGAAGCAGGGGTGGATTGACCGGGTAACATGTGGATTTACGTGAATTCAGTAGTTAATATTTAACTGTAAACGCAATTATTATTGTATATTACGGAAATTACCTGAGAGATATTGATGGTTTGAGAAACAGCAAGAGTGAGTTTACATGTAATATCACTATGTGTAAGTGTATATGTTCTTGGAAGCTTTCCTGGATGTTTTTTCTCATCTACACCTAAGAAAAGAACCTTCAACTTTGATGCTTCAAATATTGATGGTCCAAATAACCTTGCCACCTGAGATCATCAATCACATACATTAATACAAATAATTTGTATCGTTAATGCGATAGATTCTAAAAAAAAATTATGTTAGCTACGAGCAATTACCGGAACTATGGATTGGCTCTTTTTGGTGTGTCCTCTTCTTGTTGTTGAGTAAACAAAAAGAGAGTTTTCCTTTTCAAGTGATGGAAGAAAAGAAGTTGTCAAAGTACTCATATTTGGAAATCAAGAAAAAATGATGGATTAAAATTATACTATATTTCTTTGAGCTCCAAAGTTGTAGGGGAAATCTAAAGTTGAGAATGAAGTTGTATATTATATAGTTTTTTAATTAGCAGTTAGGTGTATAGGAATTTTAGTCGTTTCTTACTTACGTAGTCGCCTTTTCTTTTTAAAACTTTTTATATTGACTTTCTATGGTCTAATTACAAGATTAGTATTCATACGTGTATGGATGTTGAAAATGATGGAAAAGTTAAAAAGAAAAATGGAGGGATAACTTTTGTTTGAAAATTTCATATAATTGTTTACATTTGATGTTTAGATCTCATTTAACTGTTATAAATAAAATAACAAAAAAAAAATCTACATACACTTTATTCCTCCACATACTTCACTTGTGACCGAGTATGTTGTTGATTTTGTGTATTAAAAAGAAGAAATATATTTGTTAACTAATTTAATCAAAAAAAAATAAGAAGATTGTGCCCATACTTTTAGAGAAATAAAAATGCATAAAAATAGTTCTAGAGAAAATCAAAGTTATTCTAATCATTCACCTGACATATTTAATTTTAACTTTTAATATAACATGTTTAAATTTGACTCTTCATATCACATGTTTAAAACTATACATACATTTTGAGATATTCTATATATCTTTAGTTTTAAATCACGTGATTAAAAATATAATCAGATTTAATTTTATATCAAATCAAAATAATACAAACAAATTAAAACGGAGGACATATATACATTAATTAATCTGGTCTAAATATTAGGAGTAATTGTTGCTTCTAAGGTGGTGGTCAGGGTTGGGTGCACGGCTAATTATAAACACATGGGCGATTACTAGTCGACAACACTAGTTTCCTTATTTGACCTTACTACTTACACATCACGAAGATTGTTTTTTAATGTTAATAGTTTAATTTAATTAAAATAATAATAATAAATTTAAATTTATCACTCATCCAATCGTGTAAATTTAAAATAGCTAAAAAATATATAATTTGTGTACAATTATGTATGGTAAGTACATAATAATATATGTATGTTGATTAAAAAAAAGTAAACAGTAAATCTGATTGACCATTTGGATAAAGATTCCTTAACTAAAACTAGATATAGTTCATAGTTTAAATATTAGATATTGCTTATTCAATTTTCTTCAAGTCTTTTCGTTTTAAACGGGATGAAAATTCATCTTAACCTTAATTATTATATTTATCTTTAAAAATTACTTAACCACATTTATGATTACAATAAATTTGATATAAAACAAGGAAGCTAGAGACAACCTATCCTAATTATTAATTTGATATAGTGACTTTCACAGTTATAATTATGCTCTTACATTTTCTATAGTGAACGGTATTTTAGAGGATGAATCATATTTCACTAGTAAATAGCAGGGAAATAAAACTTTATAATGGATTTGGTATTATCTTATCATCATTCTTGGTAGAAAAATATAATTTTTTTCTGTCTATTTTGTAAAAGTGACTCCTAAAAGCAATTTTTCTTCGTGGACATCATAATAATTAAGATTGGAATACAAGATAAAAACAAAAGTTATTGCTTTGATCAATTGTTGAGAGGTTAACTTATAACTACATGAAATGGATAAAATTTTCTATTTTTAATTATAGATTTTAAATTCGAGTGTTCAGAATGTCAAATCTCTTAATAATGTATAAATTATGCACCTTTGATGAATTTATCCGAGTTGTCCACTATTGACTTGTCACGTATCTTAAGAAATAATAAATAATAGGGATAACATTATTACATTACTCTTTAAATATATGAAATTTAACGTTTTGAAAAATATATTAGATATTAAATGAAATTTAATAGCAAAAGTAAAATAGATACTTAAAAATAAAATATCTTTTAATTTTTCAAATTGAACAACTATTTTTATATAATAAATCAGTAAAGATGGATTAGTAGCTCGTTTTACAAGAATAACAATATGGACTAGATATTTTGTCTAAGTTAAATAAATTACAACAAAGAAACGTGATAAACGATGCAATTCAATAAGAAAATATCATATTTTTATTTGGACCAAGAAAGAAAAGGCCATATAATCAATAAAGATACTGAACATTATCAAGTACCTTGTCATTAAATATCGAAAGAACTAAAAGCAATAAATTTGAGTTCTGAATCAAAAGACTACTTTTTTTTCTTCAAATATAAAAAGGGTCACACAATTTTTATTTTAATCAAAAGGGACAATTTATCGATGAGGGAGTGAGATATATTATGATTTTAACAGTCATAACAATTTTTTTTTTAAAAAAAATCTTCTTGCGGGCTTCTCATTTAGATAATTTAATGTTTTTTTTTTTTTAAAACAGTTTGGTGACTGTGTGTCCCAACACATATTTTGATTGATAAATATGTGGACCAACTAATAACATGGCTATGTCAGATACACCTAACTAAACAATAGTTTCATTCATGTTTATAATAAAATGAAACTATTTTCTCCACCACCAAATCCTTCATGAATGTAGTTCTTCACTAGCCCCACTCTGATATTTGACAGAAATCTTATTATGTTCACTATATAAACGTTTTTTTTATATAGCAAACAAAACTATACTTATGAAGCACAATTATCGAAACTATAGTTATAGAGCTTTATTATATCTATTATATTTGCTATTTTTGAATTTTTCTCATTTAAAAAAGACTTTTTAGCTCAATCCTAGTAGGTCTGTTGGTTCAGGGGCTTGAGAAATGTGGATTAGGCCGATTTGTGCATCAAATAAAAAAAGTAAATAATAAGTGGAATTCAAATTCAAAGTCTATTTAAACCATTATATAAATAAATATTAGTACATGTTAATATTTCTATTTAGCTAGTAAAGTTTCAGTCGACATACTGGCTTCAGTAAGGGCATTTTTGGAAATAAGTAAAAAAATGTTTCTTTTGAGTGTATAATTTTTTCAAAATTATGGGACCCACTTTAGTTATGCACTCTAGTTTTAAATTCATATTCTTTGGGTTATAGCTTTATTACTTTGAATGCCACTAATATTTGTGTAAATTTTATAACTACTTTGAGTAAAAACAGTCAATAAAGAAAAATATTTTAATCATGGACTTCCCAATGAATCTCTTCACATTAGATTTGCGAGAAAAAAGAAGGAAAAACTACCTTATTAGACATACATTCATATCATATATACTAATTCTATCTATACTTTCAAATAGTTACGTATCTTAACACTAAATAAGAGTTTTCTACCATATATTGCGGAAGATACACCTTGATACATGTATTTTTTATATCAGATATACTAAAATAGGGAGAGAGGTGAGTGAGATGGGGAGGGAGAAGAGCGAGATGGTCATGTATCCTAGATACATGCTAATCATATTAGAAATACACTAAATACATGTAAATCTATGTATCTTGTATGATTCGCATATATGAGATATCAGATACATAGGAGAGTGACGAACGAAATGGGAGGGAGCTGGCGAGTGAAATTTGTAAATCTACTTGAATACAATATATCTAAAATAAATTACAATTAAAATACTTACAATCATAAGCAAGTAAATCCAGAAGTCGGTGAAGTAAATTACATTGAAAAGACTTGCGTGTTATCAACCACAAACTTAGTTGGACCCAATGTCTCACAGAAATTGATACATCTCACCGTATAGTCCAAAATTTACGGTGCAATGTTTGGAAATGAACGGACAATAACACAAGTTTGGAAAATAAAAAGAAAATGACAAAGCGCGCATGTTTATTATTTTTTAGTACCTCTGGAACTATTCTTTCCGTCCATAACCTCAACCAACTTGATATATTCAGATTGGAGCGCCTCAATGATGATATAATCGTAGTTAATGACAGAGCCACATGCACTTAATTGAGGAATATCAACTAATATCATATATTAGTTCTTTCAAAAAGTAAAGTAACTTTCTCACTTTTCCTCCATTTTCTATTCATTCCTATTAATGGAAGTAATGAACACCTCAAACAGAGAAGAAGAAACTATCATAGAAGAGAAAATATCTTCATATCTAAGAGAAACCAAATTGTACAAGAGAGTGGAATGAATTACACCCAAAATCAACTACATGTTCTTACTTATATACAACCCCATTTCTACCTCCTATTGACAGCTGTACATTCTCTAACTAACTAATTAATATAACAAACAATTTAACAGAATCTGTTATATAACTAACTTTAGCTAACTACCACTAAACTTAGCTAAGTCACTGCACTAGTTCCATCACTCCCCCTCAAGCTGGCAGGTGTGAATACATTCAGGATGCCCAGCTTGGACACTAAGTACTCATGTTGTGACCTAAACAATCCTTTTGTCATAATGTCTGCTTGTTGCTCTTGTGTTGCTAGATATAATGGTCTGATCAATCCCTTTTGAATCTTTTCTCTTATAAAATGACAATCTATTTCAATGTGCTTGGTTCTTTCATGGTATACTGGATTTGCTGCTATCTGCAAGGCTGCTTTACTGTCACAAAAAACTTCCACTGGCATTTCTAGTTCTTCTCCCAGCTCCTTGAACAATGCTGCAAGCCAAACCAATTCTACAAGCCAAACCAATTCTGAGACTGTAGAAGCCATACTCCTGTATTCTGATTCTGCTGAACTTCTGGATATGGTTGCTTGCTTCTTAGATCTCCATGATATCAAGGACTCTCCATGTTTGATTAAGAAACCTGTCACAGACCTTCTTGTATTTGGACATGCTGCCCAATCTGCATCACAGTATGCTATCAACTTGTTTTCTTTCTTGCTACTCATCAATATGCCCATAGCAGGCTGTCTTTTAACATATCTAACAACCTTAATAGCTGCTTCCATGTGTGACTTCTTTGGATTCTGCAAAAATTGACTCAGTGTTTGGACCGCGAAGCTAATATCTGGCCTTGTCATTGTCAAGTACAACAACCTTCCAATCAGCCTTTGGTATGAACCTATATCTGTCAAGATGTGATCACTTGTAACTCCTCATGCTTCATCTACTTCTGTTGTAGTCAGTTTCATATTAGGATCTAATGGTGTCCATGATGGTTTAGCACCAGTTAGTCCCAACTCTTCTATCATTTCTAGAGCATATTTTCTCTGATTCATCAAAATTCCTTTAGGTGATCTGCTAAACTCAATCCCCAAGAAGTATCTCAAGGTTCCAAGATCCTTAATCTTGAACTTAGCATGTAATTCCTTCTTAGTTTGTTCAATCATTTTTAGGTCACTCCCAGCTACAAGCATGTCATCTACATATACCAACACAACTACAATATGCTCATTGTGTCTTTTGGTAAATAAGGAATGATCCAAAGTACTTTGTATGAAACCAGAATCCACCAATGCATCAGTGAGTTTAACATTCCATTGTCTACTGGCTTGTTTGAGACCATATAGGGATTTGACTAGCCTACAAACCAAACCTGACTTCTCCTCCTGGCTAGCAAAACCCGTGTCATATACACCTCATCAAAAAGGTCACCCTATAAGAAAGCATTGTAGACATCTAGTTGATGGATATGCCATCCAGAGGCTGCAGCAATAGACAACACGCTTCTCACAGTAACAATTTTAACAACAGGTGAGAAAGTATCTTGGTAGTCCAGACCAGCTTTCTGATTATACCCTTTTGCCACTAATCTTGCCTTATACCTCTCTATGTCTCCATTTGATTTGAACTTCACTTTATACACCCATCTGCATCCAATGGGAACCTTACCATGGGGTAGTTTTACCAATTTCCATGTATGATTATCCTCAAGTGCCTTTATCTCTTCTGTCATTGCCTGGATCCAGTGGGGATCTTTACATGCCTCTTGATAAGTCTGAGGCTCAGAGATACAAGAAAAAGCCTTGAGATAAGACTGGTATTGAGTGGACAGGTTATCATAACTCAGAGTGTGAGACAATGGGTAAACAATAGATGTGGAAGTAGCAGCAGCATTAGTAATGAAGTCATTCATCCAAGTAGGAAGCTTCCTTGGTTTGGTAGAATGTCTAGTATCTCTAGGAGAAGGAGAAATGTCTGGAGGCTCAGACACCTAGCAGGGACTGCAGTGGATGTAGGCATTTGAAGGACTGGAGGTGGTGGATCAGGTAGAGCATGAGGAATCACTGGAACAATATTTTCATCAACACCTGTAAAAGTATCTAAAAACACAGGATGAGATATAGGATGTGTCTTAAAGGGAAATATATCCTCTTTAAAAACCATATCTCTGGAAATGAAGAAAGAATGAGTATCCAAGTTATAGAGAACATAATCCTTAGACACATCTGAATAACCCATATGAACTGCAGCCACTGCTCTAGCTGTGAACTTATCTCCAGTTGGCAAGACCTTTGCATAGCATAAGCAACCAATGGTCCTGAAATGATCACATGCACTTTTGCACCCATGAAACATCTCAAAAGGTGTACTCCCTTTCAAGGCAATCGAAGGCAATCTATTTATCATATAAATAGCCCCTAAGACACAGTGACCCCAAAACTTCAATGGTATTGAACCTTGAAATCTTATAGCTCTGGCCAATTCTAAAATGTATCTATGTTTTCGTTCCACCACCCCATTTTGTTGTGAGGTGTAAACACATGACTTCTGATGGATAATACCATGAGTTTTGAATAGGTTGGCACATTCTGAATTGACAAATTCTGTACCATTATCAGTTCTCACCATTTTAACTGTCTTTCCAAATTGAGTTAGAATAAGTTTGATGAAATCTCTCAGAATTAATACAACATCACTCTTGAGTTTCAACAAGAAAATCCAAGTCATAAGAGAATAGTCATCTACAACTGTTAGAAACATTTTATTTCCATCAAAAGTAGGTACATGAAATGGTCCCCATACATCCAAGTGCAACAAATCAAAAACTGAAAGAGATCTATTATGACTATCAGGAAAAGGGATCCTAGTCTGCTTAGCAAGTGGAGAAATATCACAATTACTAAGAACTTGTTTACATTCATCATGATTAAGATTGAAAAGCTGTTGCATAGCCCCAACAGAAGCATGACCAAGTCTCTTATGCCAAAGCAAAATATCTATGTTGTTCCTTCTAGCTAACAGTCGTCTAACTGAATCCTCATTAGTGTGTGCTGATCCTTTATGTTTTAACAAGTAAAGTCCCCCATTTTCTTCACCAATCTCCAACACCTTCCCACTTGAGAGGTCCTGGAATACACAGAAGTTAGGGAAAATGTGACTGAACATTGTAACTCTTTAGTTAATCGAGAGACAGACAATAGATTGTATCTAAAATCTGGAATATGCAGGACATTACTCAATGTTTTTCCATCCATGATCCCACAACTACCAATGTGAGAAACATCCACCGTACCACCATTAGGTAAAAACACCTTTCTATCTGTAACACTAGCAGGTTCCTCAGTTTGTAGCATTCCTCTATGTGAAATCATGTGATTACTAGCACCAGTATCAATTATCCATTCTTCCTTAGAGGCATTGAAACTAGGGGTAAAAACATTACCTGCACTAGAAGCCTCTACAACAGAAGAAGGGAAAAACATACCTCTCATGTTGGCTGAATCAGACATTTTGCTTCCTGAGCCTTCACCAATAGTGTCCTTGTCTAGAATCCTCTGGAATTGACTGTAATGATGTGGATTGTCCATGTGTTGCATCAGGTGATGGTATTGATTGTGTGAGTAACTGGAAGAGTCTACACCTTTGCACCAATCATCAGAATATCTTCCAGTCATGCCACCTTCATATTGAGAATCAGGCAGCATTACACCTTTCCCATTGGAGGATACATCTCTAGAATTATGAACACAAGCAGTTCGAAATTGTCCAGAATCAGAGTAGTGTTTACTATCTTCAACTTTCACATTATAAGCCTGACCCCGAGGGTCTCCTCCTCCTCTAGGATCTCCTCCTCTCTGAGTAGCAGCATTAGGACTTGCAAAATTAGGATTTCCAATTTTCTTGCGAAACTTAAAATCTGGTGGATAACCAATCAACTTGTAACAATCAACGCGAGAATGTCCCATCATCTTACAATAATTACACTGAACATTCAAGTTCCTCTTGAACTTCTGGGGATGAGGATTATGTCCAGGAATGAGTGCAGCAACATCGATGTTCAACAGAGGGCTAGCAACATGAGCCATATTCCTTTGTTGTTCTCTCTCGATCATCATTGAATAGGCCTGATTAACAGAGGGAAGTGGTAGTAACATCAAAATCTGACCTCTAGCCTGCTCATATGATTCATTAAGGCCCAACAAAAACTGTAAGAGTTTTTGCCTAGTCATAAACACCACAAAATCTCTGGATTTATCACAAGCACATCCAGGAAAAGGAGCGAGGCAATCAAACTCTGCCCAGAGCAAACGCAGACGAGTGAAATACTCAGAGATATTACTAGTTCCTTGAGTCAAGGTAACAATTTCCCTATGTAATTGAAAATTCTTGAGCCATCAGCCTTATCAAATCGCTCTTTGAGATCTCTCCAAACAGCACAGGTATCAGAAGAATACACAATACCACTTAATAACTCTTTCGAAACAGAGTTCATGATCCACGAGAGAACAATCACATTGCAACATTCCCATAGATCTGTTAGATTTGGGCCAAAACCTTCCTTTCTGCATTTACCATCGATCAGTCCCAACTTGTTTCTCCCAAGTATGGCGATCCGTATCGAACGACTCCAAACTGAATAGTTTTCCGATCCAATTAGCTGAATAGAGATCAGAACCACTCCAAAAGTATCAGATGAACTGAGATACAGAGGATGATTATGACCTAACTTCTCCGGTAATTCATTATCTACCACAATCGCCATAATTTCTCCTCACAAGCTTTCAAAAAACCACTATCAATGGCTGTATTGCTCTGATACCATATTAATGGAAGTAATGAACACCTCAAACAGAGAAGAAGAAATTATCATAGAAGAGAAAATATCTTCATATCTAAGAGAAACCAAATTGTACAAGAGAGTGGAATGAATTACACCCAAAATCAACTACATGTTCTTACTTATATACAACCCCATTTCTACCTCCTATTGACAGCTGTACATTCTCTAACTAACTAATTAATATAACAAACAATTTAACAGAATCTGTTATATAACTAACTTTAGCTAACTACCACTAAACTTAGCTAAGTCACTGCACCAGTTCCATCAATTCCAACACTAGAACCTGACAAGATCCTCCAAAACTGATGCATTTTTCTTTTTAAAAAAATCAATACGAGTGCATCAACATTTATGAAAAATCCAAACACCATATACATACATACCTTTCTTGACCTAATATTTCTTAAACTTTGATCTAACTGTCCTTCAACCTTTTCAAGTTCATCAATAGAGCAAGACTCTAAATCTTCTCCTAAAAGCCTTCTGCAATTAACATATGAGAACACAGAAAAAAAATAAATTTAGAATCATCTACCAATTAATTTATACTCCCTCTGTCCCTAATTATTTGTCCATTTTTCCTTTTTTAGTTGTCCTTAATTACTTGTCCATTTTGACAAATCAAGAAAGGACAAATTTGTTTACCTATCTATTATACCGTCAATTACATTGGGAAGTTGTAGATATTCATTACCTTTTAGAGTTTTCAAGAACCTCCAGAATCCTACTCATGCTAATAACCTCCTCCTTCAAATGCTACATAACAATTTAATAAACAAATTCTTTAAGGAATTATACTTAAAAAGGATTTTAAGATATTTGTAAGGAATAAAAAAATTTAAGCGTTACATACAAACTATGGTTGCCTCCGAAATCTTGTGTGATAACAGATAAGAAGATACCATCTAAACTTAAAGGTAAGTTCAACAAAGTAGTGGTTAGACTGACGATATATGGGGCAAAAGTGTTGGCTAGTCAAGAAATCTCATGTTCAGAAGATGCAAGTTGCGAAATGAGGATGTTGAGATGGATGTGCGGGTACACTACACTAGGAGTGATAGATTAGAAATGAGGATATTTGTGACAATGTGGGAGTGGCCGCCGTAGTGAACAAGATGAGGAAAGCAAGATTAAGATGATTTGGACATATGAAGAGGAGATGCGCTCTGGATATAGCGGGTATGAGAAGAGGTAGAGATAGGCCGGAAAAGTATTGGAAAGAGGAGATTAGGCTGGATATGTTGTTGTTATACATACAACTATGGTTGGATATTCCAGTAGGGAAGTACAAAATTTCATTAAAGATGTTCAAGATATTTTCAAGGTTTAATATATATATAAACGAAAAGTACATATATAATTTTTCAAGAAGAATATTCATTTGACCAACATATACATAGCTGCAACCATGGGATATTCAATCCCAAATGTAAAGAAACTGGTAAATCTATTGGGATACATGTTTTCTCTTTATTGGAGATTACGTTTTTTTTTCTTTCACAAGTGTTAAGCAAATCATATTACAATATTGAAGATTTTATGATTAAAGCTACCCTAATTAATCCCATAGTACTTCAAAAATCTTGCTTAAATCAGAAGTAATATCAATTAAAGAGCACTAATTTTGGGTTGATTACAGCCTTAGCGATGTTGTTAATTAGCCACATGAATGTGGTAATATTATACAACATATATATAAACGAAAAGAATGCTAACCTCTATAGTCTGTTCAAGTAATATTTTGTCATGTCTCAAATTCTTGTCATTCTTCTGATAATGTTTTATTGTCTTGTTAGTACTGTAATTTGATATTGTAACCTTTACAGTTATAGTTATGCTCTTACATATTCTATAGTGAATTGTATTTTAGAGGATGAATCATATTTCACTGGTAAATAGTAGGTGAATAAAACTTTATAATGGACTTGGTATTATTTTATCATCTTCCTTCGTAGAAAAATATAATTTTTTTTCTCTCTATTTTGTAAAAGTGACTCCTAAAAGCAATTTTTCTTCTTGGACATAATAATTAAGACTGAAATATGAGATTTATTGCCTTGATCAATTGCTGAGAGGTTAACTTATAACTAGGCCGCGGTGAAAGAGATAAAATTCTCTATAACTATAGATTTTAAATTCGAGTCTTTAGAATGTCAAATCTTTTTATAATGTATAAATTATGCACCTTTGATGAATTTATCCGAGGTAAATCTATATTAATCGTGGCTTCTTTGTATAATAAATACTACTGTAGATATTTTGTCTAAGTCAAATAAATTACACCAAAGAAACGTGATAAATGATACATCTAAATCAGAAAATCTCTTATTTTTATTTGGACCAATGAATCTCAAATAGTATTAAAATAAGAAAAGGCCACATAATCACTAAAGATACTGAACATTATCGAGTTCCTTATCATGAAATATGGATAAAATTGAGAGCAATAAATTTGATGTTTATATGACATATAAAATAATTTATTTATCATGTTGAATTTATTTTAGTGATAATTTTTTTTAAAAAAAAAAAAAGGAGAAGAAGCATAATGGTTTTTAAAAAAAATTTGTTTCTTTGTTGGGTCTATAAATGCATGACATAAAAAATAATTTATTTTGTTGTATCAAATTTATTTTAATGATAAATGTAATTGAATGATTTTTGAAGATAAAAGCCTTAAGTTGAGTGATTTTATTAATACAAAAGAAAGTTTAATGATTTTACTAGATAAATTTTCATAATTTAATGATCTTTTTAAAATATTAACTCTAATTGCTAGAACTTTTTCAAAGTTGATGAATTGGTATGACATATTTGTTCGTATCAATTTACGTAATAATGTTCAAATTCCAAGAGTAAAACGAATTTTTATATGATCATGATTCTTTTAATATGTTTTTGAAAAAAATATTTTTGAAAAACTTAAAATTTTATAGCCGAATATATTGTTAAAAATTTAAAATATTAACTATTTAAATTTGAATGATAAAACATAAACTAAAGGAAAAAGGATGAAATATAGTTTTGAACTATTTTAAATAGTTAGTTTTTTCCGTTATATTTTTAGTTTGTTGATTAATTAAATTGATTCATCGTTAGTCGACAAGTATATTTTTAATTTGTTGATTAATCAAATCGGTTTATCGATAGTCGATAAGTATGATGGGTCCTAATAAAGATCCACGCCTTATGCGTGCGAAATTATTGCAAGGCCGAGATTATTTGATTGGATGAGAATCTCTATACACACATTATTTGATTGGATGAAAATCTCAATACACATCATGAGATACATTGTTTCTAAACATTTTCATAATATATGAAAAGATAAAAAGTGATATTTCTCCATAAATTACATGTGCTCACATAAAAGTTAAAATCGTGGTTTAATCAGTAATTTAATAAGGCTGAAATAATAATTTTGGAGACCATTTAAAAACAAGACTTTTTAGCTTGATCCTAGTAAGTCTATTGGTTCATGGGGCTTGAGAAATGTTGATTAGATTGGTCCGTGGGTTAAATAAAAATAAAGCCGAATATTAAAAAATAAGTGTTAAATAAAAAAGAGGAATTCAAATTCAAAGTCTACTTAAAGCATCACATATATAAATAATAGTACATGTTAATATTTCTATTTAACAAGTATTATTTCTAGTTAGGTAGTAAAGTCTCCGTCGACATGCCAGCTTCAACAAAAGCATTCTCAAAAAAAGTAAAAAATGTTTCTTTTGTTCTACTTTAATTTAATTAGTGTATAATTTTGTTGAAATTATAGGACCCACCTTACCTATGCGCTTTAGTTTTAAATTCATATTCTTTGGTTTATAGCTTTATTATTCTTTTAGGAAAAATTACGCGAAATGACAAACATCTAGAGTGTGTTATGTAATATAGTTATAGTTTTGATTATTTGTAATCCGTGGCTATAATTTTGCAAAATTTTGCTACTCAATTTCCTAATTGTATAAATTTAGAATTTGTATAATTCGGTTCCTGATTGTATAAATTCAAAATTTGTATAAGCTTACCATAGTTATTTGTATACGATGTATAGAAAATTCATAATAAATTATCATGTTTGTATATTGGCAAGCGAAATATACAAACAGAGTTCTGAAAAAAATCCTAAATGTATAAATACATAATTTGTATATACTTACCCTGTTTGTATATTAGCAAGCGAAATATACAAACCGCAACCTCCATTTTTATATACTTACCCTGTTTGTATATTTGTAAGCGAAATATACAAACGGACAAGTGAAATATACAAACTGCAGCATCCATAACAAACAGAACTATAGCTATGGAGTATAATTAGTGAAACTATAACTATAGAGCCTTATTATGTATATTATTTTTGCTATTTCTGAAATTTTCTCCTTTCTAAAAGCCAAATCGATAATTTTATTAGAAATAAAAGAGGAAAAATTAGCAAACTAGTCAAAATCCCTAACATAATTATTAAAAATATTTACACTTTAAAATAATTATTAAGAATATCAATATGTCAATATTTTAGCAAATATAATGTATCCTAATATAATCTATTTACCTTCCTTTTTTTTTCTCAAATTGGGCCCACTTTTTGACCCCATTATCGGTGAAAATTTATAAAAAGACTTCATTATCCAGTTTTCTCTCTAAAATTTTTTTACCCACACTCTAGCCTTTCTCTCTCACACATTTGGACTATGGTTGTACAATATGACGGTATTACTTTCCTAGCGGACTTTTTACAGAAGGACGACTTGCATCTGGAGAATGTATACTACTGGGAAGTGAAAGATGTTGACTTCTTTGATGTCGATTGAGAGTAATTCAGTAAGTACTTCTAAATAATGAAGGTGAATTTGATGATGTAAATATGTATTAACATGTTTTAGAGAATTCAGAAAATGATAAAATTAGTTTCCTTTCAAGTTATAATAAATAAATAAATAATTTAAACCTTGTCTTGTTTAAATCGAAATTCATCAATTGTTCTGAGAAATCTCAGGATTCATGTAAAAGATTTTCAACCTTTTATACAAATTGTTTAAATCGAAAATCATCCATTATTTTAATGCACAAGTGGATATGGATTCGAATTTGTGTTTGGTGAACAAAAAATCGAAAAACAGATAAACAAAAAGAAGTAGAAAGAGAGAATCATGGAAGAAGGTTGCAAAAATTGTATTCATACCAGAATTGTATTCATATTAATTTTTGTTTGTCAATTATTTTTCTGTTACTCAGCATTTATATTTTTATTAAGAACATTGTATTTTTTTTTAGTTTGTAGTCATTCCAATAGGTATGCCAAATGGATTTGTATTTCTTAAGCATAGATGTATCATATTTCTTTCACAATTAATTTGTATTTTTTTAGAATATTGCATCCTTCCTCAACAGATTGTATTATTTCCACTATGTATGCTATTTTTTTTTCCAGAATCTTGTATTCCTATTTCTTTCATAGTCAATTTGTATTTTTTTTTAGAATATTGTATCATTTCTCAACAGATTGTAATATTTCCATTATATATGTTTTTTTTTTCCAGAATCTTGTATCCTTTCATAAATCATATTCATATGTAATGATTAGATTATATTGGGATACAATCAGTAATATTTTTGTAATACAAATAAAAGAAAAATATATTTGGCAGTCATGTAATACAATTTTGATCACTCGATACAATTTTTAATTTTCACTATGAAAGTAAAATATCAATTTTAATGGTAAAATGAGCACATAAAATACAATAGTTGTTAGTATACAATTATGATGAAAACATAATAAAAAAGAAAGTTTCAGTTTTGGAATGTTAAAAATCGATTTTTGAAATTTTATGAACAAGGGGGATGGGTGCCCTTTCGTCTACTTTTGAAATTGTAACTGATGAGAATTTTAAGTGATATGTTCCTTTTTTAAAATATTCTCTCCCTGATTTTCTCCTTTCTGTTATTAAATAACTGTATTCTTGCAAATCAAACAAATAAAAAAAATACATAAATCAGATACATAATAAACTAAAATGTTGACATTTTTAATAAATATTAAAAGTGTGGCTAAGGGGTCCTATTAAAAGTCGAGGTACTATGGTTACATCATTATCTGAGATACCAAATACATAGGAGAATGGCGAGCAAGATCGAAGGGAGGCGGGGGAAATTTGTCCATGTATCTTAGATACACGTAAACCATTCAAACAAAGGGTGCATTGCCTCTTTGAGTGAAGAAGAGAGGGGCTTTGTATAGGCACTCTTGAGCCATGTTCGTCGCCCTAGGCTTATCATTCTTTCATTTCATTCTATTGATTGGTTCTAGCTCCAAAGAACATATACATGGAGCTTTGTCGACTTACGCACGTCTTCTACTTAAATACAGTATATCTAGAATAAATTACACATAATTTTAACATCATATCTCGAAGTCGCTGGAGTAAATTACAATTAAAATACTTACAATCGTAATTAAGCAAGTAAATCCAGAAGTCAGTGGAGTAAATTACATAGAAAATACTTTGCGTATTATCAACCACAAACTTAGTTGGACCCATTATCTTACAGAAACTAATACATGTCCAAAATTTTATGTTCAATGGATAGACTTTAACTCAATACAAGGATGGGAAATGAAGGGAAAATAATACAAGTTTGGGAAATAAAAAGAAAATGACAAAGCACACATGTTTATTATTTTCTAATATCTTAGGAACTGTTCTTTTCATCTTTAACCTCAATCAACTTGATATATTCAAATCGAGCCTCGATAATGATGTAACCATAGTAAGTGATAACGCCACATGTATTTAAAGAGTATCAATCAATACCTTCCTTATCAAAAAATTACATTCTATAACTAAATAAAAATGTTAATTAATTGAACATTTGTTACAATATATACTACAAATAGAGGTGCAAATCCACTATTATACTACACAAAAAAGTTATGTCATTTCCATCTACAAAAGAAGCAATATTTCTAAATATATATTTACGAAATTGATATAAGGCCTAGAGCTATTTTAACTCGTTTATAGTTTGAATGTGTATCATTAGGTCATTTTTAAAAATTACAGGTAAAATATGATAAAAGTGAAAATAAGGAATTTAAAAAATTATTCAGATATCCTACTGCAACAAGTTAAATTATATCGATAAATAAAGGTGATTTCTTATCAAGTAATTTTTGTTCAAATTTTTGTGTATATATTAAAAATCTATTGTAAATATCTATAACTATTTGGTTGTAAGTCCAATTATTATTATGTATTAATTAATTTGTGATTATTATAATGAATTCATAGATGTTAAATTCTGATTTCGCTTCTATTTCATAAAATAACTTTTTTTTAAACTACCAATACATATAAGGTAAACAATTTTGTTGGGTTTTCACAAATGAGCATCATGCATCGAATCTGATGTTTCTTGGACTATGAATCACTTAGACCTAGGTAAAATGAGATTAAACTTATTGAATAATTGGTGAAGTTTAAAATTTTTATGAACCAAGAATTCTTTTGTAAGTTTAGTACATTATCTGTCACATTATATCCTCACACACTTTGTTGTTTGTCTCGATTTTGCGCTAATAGATCATGCCCCTTGGGTTTTCAGCTCTAGAGACATAATTTAATATACCATATTTAATTAACTAATAATTTGTTATTGCTCATATAAACCTAATTCATAAGAGTGTCAATCAATAGATTAAGTTACCATTTGTGTTAATCCTCTCGACGTTTGTTTTAGTCGATCAGCTAAAAATATTGATGATTAATTTATTTTCTGTTGTTATTATTTTTGGTTATCAAGTGAATTAAATGGCAATCACAAAAGCTTGTAATTAATGGAGCGGTGCTAGTATATAAATTACAGATTCAGCCGAACTTAATAACATTGATTAAAATTTTACATTTATCTCATAAAAAAAATTATTGAATATGTATCAATTATTAATTTAGAACGAAATAATTCAAATAAACTAAATTATCAAATTCATAAACTTCAAATCTTAACTTCGATTCTGATCATCTTTGAGGAAGTCCAATAAATAGTTGTGTATCCACCTCTACTTTTCGTGTTTGAGGATTTTCAGCTTCTTGTCGATCAATAAATAAAGGCAGCGATCGGGCCTCATACTGAACAATAAATTAAAAAATATTTAATGATTATTCTATCAAATTATGACTTGCTAAATTCACTTAATTCAATTTAATTAAGTTCTTTCAAAATTTAGATTGATTTGTAGATTAAATTGACCTATGAAAAATCTTAGCAAGTGCACTTGAATAGAGTTTCAATGTGTGTTATTAAATCAATTTTTTTAAAACAAAAGTACAATTTAAACTTATAACAGGTGAAATTAAGGAATTTGAAAAATTATTTAGATATTCTGTGATAACAAGTTACGAATAAAGTAAAAAAATAATTATACTGTTAATATACATAAATTAACTCAAATTTTGGCAAGAATGTGGTAGAGGTAACAAATTAAAGTAAAAGAAGGTAAAGTTATTTAAACCTTAAAAATATTATTTCAATCGTTTTATTTTATGTGTCTTAATTTGATTGATCTTATTAATCTTTAACTTTTAAATATGTCAAGTATAATATTAAAATTTAAAGTTGCTAAATATAAAAAGTGAATTATAAAGTAATATCTCACCTTTTCCCGCAATTCTGCATTTTTCTCCATTAGGGCTTTTTTCTGGGACAAAAGATCAAAGGAAAATTATAATAAAGCAATTATTACACGATTTTCATAACTTTTTTTTAACTGAAATGTAAATAAAATAAAAAGAAATAAAATTATTTTATGGATACAATAATATATTCTAATGCATTTATACCTCGTCTTTTAGAAGAGAAATCTGTTCCCTGAATAGCTGGGTCTGGAATTATAAAATACAAAAACATTAATTCCAATGTAAAAGCTTCACTTTGTTGAGAATATCATTAACTAAAAGCTTTTATTAGTTAATGATAACATAAAATTCTACTTAACCCTTTAACAATATAAAAGAATGTTTTTATATTGTAGCGCTTGAAAGTTCCTTTCTCCCACCAATGTTGGAGAATTACTTTTTTCAAAAAGTGAAGTAACTTCCTCGCTTTTTCTCCATTTTCTATGTATTCCAACACTAGAACCTGACAAGATCCTCCAGAATTAATGCATTTTTCTTTAAAAGAAAAATTTAACACGAGTACACCAACATTTTTGAAAAATCCAAACAACATATACATACATACCTTTCTTGCCCTAATATTTCTTAAACTTTGATCCAACTGTCCTTCAACCTTTTCAAGTTCATCAATAGAGCAAGACTCTAAATCTTCTCCTAAAAGCCTTCTGCAATTAACATATAAGAACACAGAAAAAAATAAATTTAGAATCATCTACCAATTGATTTATAATATAATTATTGCAGCATTGGGAGGTTGTAGATATTAATTACCTTTTAGAGTTTTCAAGAACCTCCAGATTCCTACTCATGCTAATAACCTCCTCCTTCAAATGCTACATAATAATTTAACAAACAAAATTTTAAGGAATTATATTTTAAATGTTTTCGAAAGAGTGTTGGCCAGTCAAGAAATTTCATGTTCAGAAGATGCAAGTTGAGAAATGAGGATGTTGAGATGGATGTGCGGACACACTACACTAGGAGTGATAGATTAGAAATGAGGATATTTGTGACAATGTGGGAGTAGCCGCCGTAGTGAACAAGATGAGGAAAGCAAGACTAAGATAATTTGGACATGTGAAGAGAAGATGCGCATATGCCCCCGTGAGGAGATGCGAGAGGCTGGTTATAGTGGGTATGAGAAGAGGTAGAAATAGGCGGCTAAAAAAGTATTGGGGAGAAGTGATTAGACTGGATATGTTATTATTGTTATACATGCAACTATGGTTGGAGGAAATACAAAATTTCGTTAAAGATGTTCAAGATATTTTCAAGATTTAATATATATATAAATGAAAAGTACATATATAATTTTTCAAGAAGGATATTCAATTGACAGTCTTCGACATACATAGCTGCACCCATGTGATATATAATCCCAAATGTAAAGAAACTGGTAAATTTATTGGGATACATGTTTTCTCTTTATTGGAGGTTATGTTTTTTTTTCACAAGTGTTAAGCAAATGATATTACAATATTCAAGATTGAGGCTGGGTTTATGATTAAAGTATTTACCCTAATTAATCCCATAGTACTTGCTTAAATCAGAAATAATATCAATTAAAGAGCACTAATTTTGGGTTGATTACAGCCTTAGCGATGTTGATAATTAGGCACATGAATGTGGTAATATTATATTATACAACATATATTATAAACGAAAAGAATGCTAACCTCTGTAGTCTGTTCAAGTAATATTTTGTCATGTCTCAAATTCTTGTCATTCTTCTGATAACGTTCTATTGTCTTGTTAGTACTGTAAAAAGGAAACAAAATTGAAGAAACTCAAACTATTACTGAACAATAATGAAAAAGAAAAATGACGTGAAAGAATGGCCAGTTGAACATTTTTTTGTTAAAAATTACTTTTCATATGTATATATTAAATCTTTAACACTGTTAATAAACTTTATGACATCCCTACTGACTTTATAGTAGGTTGAATCCATTGATCATGAGAAGTTTTAATATGTTCACCAAGTACAAAGAAGGTGATGTTATCTCAACTATCAACTATGATGTGGTCTTCATATTTGTTGTTTCATGTATACATAATTGGAATCCCCCATTATATCTTAAGCCCTTTTAACAATGTGATATCAGCCTCTATGTTTGAATCCTAAGAACATGATAACTAAATCCATAAATTATAGTTTTTTTGCCCTTTTCTAGTGCTATGTTATTCACCCATAATGGCAAATAATATTACCTTTTGGAATGGTAAGTTGTTGTTAGATCATTTGTCTTTCTTTTGGAATGGTGAGTTGTTGTTTGATCATTTATCTTGGATTTTGCCCATGTCTTTTCCCTTCTCATTAGTTTGTACTGTCTTTTCATGACTAGGCTTTCCCATTTGTTTACCCTGACTAGCCTATAACCCTAATCAACTTTTTGCACTCTTTTTGTATCATCTTTAAATATCTTGCAATATTACATAATATAAACCATCACTCTACCAAATCCTAGATTATGCAAGGGTATTATATTCTATTTAAGAGGCATCTCGAATATTCCATAAACTATGAGATATATATTCATAAAGAGATCAAAATATGCTAGACTCTTCTTGACAATCAAATACTTCAAGAAGATCCACAAATATTTTCATGGAGATCAATTTCAAATCATCCTAGTTCGAGAAATACGCTACGAATAATCCTCGAATCACAGAGAAATCTTAAGAGAGAAAAGAATCAAGGGAGAAACAGAATTGTACTAATATTATTTTATTAATAATATTCTTGATTCTTCAGATTTTATTTATAGTTAATTTATTTTCCATATATTTAAAATTTGTTGCAAACAATTATATTGCATATTTCAAAAAATATATATATTAACACCGGAATGTGAAAAAGCTAAAGTTATTTTTTTTGGAACAACAAAAAACCTTAGATTTTTTAGGAAGCTTCTGGAATGACCTATTGTAGTATTTTAGATATTTATCTTAAACATAAATCTAAAAGTTCTAGATTCTTCGTAAAATGGCTAGAAGATAAAATTATCTAGATTTTTCTTGAAGATATATCTAGAAGCATCCCTAGACATGTATAAATACGGACGGTATTAGGATTTTGCAATCAACACAAGAAAAACCAATTCAAGCTAATTTTAGTTCTTTTCATTACGAAGTTTTATTATCCCAAATCCTTCTCCTTCTTTCATAGCTTCCTATTCTTTAGTTAAATCTTCTGATCCTAGTTAACTATCTAAAGCTTCTAAGATCGTTAACCGGATCAGAAAATTTAACTAAAGAGAGGAATCCATGAAGGAAGAACGGGGTTTTAGGATAAGAGAACTTTGTAATTTTTTTGGCAATGAAGTAAGCTATAATTTGCTTAACTAATATAAATCTTGATCCGTCAAGATAGTACAAGGATTTCTTTTTACACACTGTGTTTTTTGTTTTTCAAGTTATTAATTAAGCTTCTTAATTATAGGCTGAGCTTAATATAAAAGTTACTACTCCCTCCCTCCCTCCCAATCTAAGTTGCTCGGACTCGGGTGCGGGTGTCCGATAAGGGTGCGGATCTAGAGGTCGGATCCTTCATGATCTACTTTTTAAGATTCGGGGATATGGATCTATGTATGGATATCAGTGCGGGGATTCGCCTAAAAATAGAGTTATAAAACCTAAATTATATGATATTTTGTGAAGAACTAGAGGAGAATCCTAGAAGGAGATTAAAAGAAAAGGAGTGACATAGAAATTTCTATATAAAAGGTATTCCATTTTCTTCAATTTCATCTTAGCTTTTGTATTGATTATAAAAATCATTAAAACTGTCTAGACTTTTCCCATTGATTTTGGTCAAAGTACCCAAAATTGGTTGACCAAATCGGACACGGATCCCACACCCATGTCGTGTCGACACGGTTGCTGCACCAAAAGTGAAGAGTCCGAGCAACTTAGCTCCCAACTTAGATTGCACACTTTCATTTTTATTCTGTCTTAAAAATAATGTCACATAAATTTTAATTAGAAATAGCTTATCTTTAAAATTCTCTCTTAACTACATAAATGTCTATTTTTTTTAAAAAATTCTTAAATTCTGTGACTAATCAAATTGAAATAGATAGAACACTCGACTCTTTCTCTTTGCTATAATTAGCTAGAGGACCTAATAAAAGGAAAGATTTAGCAGAAGTTGTGTGGGTTATTGGAAATGACGATTGGTAGCAAGTACAATTTGCCTTCATATTATATTCCAAAAAGAATGAAAGCCACAAGTAGAGCGTCTTGTCACATACTTCAAAATTTTTACTTTCTTGTTTGAAGAGTAGTTTGCCAGTACATATTTAACATAAAATAGTCCAGAAATTGTACAAGTTACAGCTTAATCAAGAATTTGTATAGATTATATATGATTTACTTATATTATAAATACTTCATGTACCATCATCACTACTTGTTGTTATATATTACTTGAATCGAAGATCTATCAAATAACAATTTCTATTATCTTCAAAATGTAGCTACGTAATGGCATAACTACGTTGACCCAAGTCATAAACAATTTTTTAGAAATATATATAAAGTTTTGAACACACTTACCAAAATTCCTTGTTTCGTCACTGAATTTAACCGGGACAAAGTTGTGTACACACTATCCTACTATAATTTCATTTGCGAGATTACACTAAGTATGTTGTTATTATAGTTAGAAGATAGATTATTAATTTGACTCAAAAGGGGGAGAGGGTCCCTTTTACGCAGTCAATTGTGATCATTGTACTTGGTACTTGTTGTTACATCAAATCCTAAAGGCCAGTTATATTAGGAATGATGTATAATTAAAAAATAAAAGTTGAAAAAGGGAGTAATATTATTTATAGCAATTAATTAAAATAAGAGATGAATTCAAGAGTGTACCTTGAACTTGAGAACTCAAAAAGCTTTCCTTTTTGAGAAAAAATGATAAGACTAACTTCAGCATCACAAAGAACTGAGAGTTCAAATGCCTTCTTAAGAAGTCCACCTCTCCTTTTTGAGAAAGTCACTTGTCTACTTGTTGTATTTTCAATCCTTTTTATCTCTGTTTTTCCCCTCACCATTTTCTTCTTGAGAAATTGATAAGAATCAACAAGTTATTAAGAAGAAATCATAGTAATTCATGGAAAGTTTCCAAAAATATAGAAAGGTATCTAAATCAAGATTTGAGACAAGAAAATCATGGATATGAATAATCTCTTAAAAGGGTCAACTTTTAAGTCAACCAATAATCAAGAAATCCCTTGTTGTAGTCGGTCCCAAAGGAGAACCTTGTTGTAATCAAGTGGTTGAACGCCCCCTCTCCTTACAGTCAAGTGATTAAGCAACTCATGTGAAAGTTTTCAAAAATAGAAAGGTCTCTAAATCAAGATTTGAGACAAGCAAATCATGAATATGAATAATCTCTTAAAAGGGTCAACTTTTTTAAACAAAATAATACAACCAAAGCAAGAAATCCTAGCAATTCATGAGAAAGTTTCCAAAAATAGAACAAGCAAATCATGGATATGAATAATCACTTGAAATGGTCAACTTTCTTAAGACAAAATAATACAACCAAATCAAGAAATCCTAGCAATTCATGACAAGTTTCCAAAAATAGAACAAGCAAATCATGAATATGAATAATTACTTAAAATGGTAATCTTTTTTGAAGACAAAATAATACAACCAAATCAAGAAATCCTACCAAATCATGAGAAGTTTCCAAAAATAGAAAGATTCTAAATCTTGAAGTGGATATAACCCCTAAAAATAAAAACTTTATGGTTTCTCAGATCTGAAAGATGAAGAGTAAAGAAACTAGAAAACTTTGTAAGTAAATTATATTAGAGTGAAGGCACTAAGATGAATAGTTGTTATAGAAACCCTAGTGGGAAAAATGAAGAGCCTTAATTTCTCAAAGACTTTTCTACTAGTGTATTATCATTCCTTTTTGAGCTGTAACCAATGGATATAAAAAGAAAACAGACATAAAATTATTAAGGAAAGAACACCACTTATGTCTTTTTCTTCTTTTAGTAAACTTTCCTATATCTACCAAAAACAGTTCTAAAGAAAGAGATAATAATAAAATAAGTATACAAGCTCTGTGGGACCACCAATGTCGTTTGTTAGCTGATCAGAATTATGCAAGTAATAACTATTTTATCTTTTACTTAGTATGTATCAATTCCCTCATAACTTATATACTTTCTTCGTCTCATTCTATGTAGTACCGCTTGATTTGACATCATGTTTTAAAAAAAGAACTTTTGAAATTTATAGTTCAAAACAATTCTTAGAAATTTATGTATGGCTATAAATTATTTTATTAAAGGTATAAGAAAAAATTTAAAGTTAAAATTTTGCTACTATCTATTGTTTTATTTTGCTTTGTTTATTGATATTTTGTTGTCATTTTTCTTTTTGCAACCCTTCTATGAGTAACTTCTATTTTAATCTATCGAAAATAATTTTCCTATTCCACAAAGATCTATATATAAGGTCCGCATACATATTCTTACGTTCCTCATACGAATTGCACTAAGCATATATTACTGCTGGTTATTATTTATTTTTAACATTAATATCTAAGGATATCAACGTGAATTATTACGTAGGGCATATAGATACTTATAACATTAATTACATATATGAAATTTAAGTCTTAATTCCTGACTCCCTCAGAGTTTCAATAGATTGTCCGTACAAATTCGAAATTTAGGTCTTACAGCCAATAGAAATTTGCCACCTCATCTTGATCACGTGCTCTATCCTATCGCCATTATTATTTATTTGACTCTTTCATTGTCATAACTTCCACATATATTTGAAAGATCCTAATAGCACCACGTATTCCTTTCGTCTCATATAATTGTCGAGCTTTTCATTTGATAATAAATTTATTGGACGAAAGAAAAAAAATAAAAATATTATTTGTTCAATAAAATTTGATTAGTTTTAATTAATATCCCCTCTGTTCGTTTTTATTTGTCATATTTAAATTTGAAACAAAAGTGTCAAAGACATATATGAACTATTTGATTTTTTTTTAGTTTCACACTTAAATTATTCAGAGTGTGACAAACACATCTAAACTATCACTCATACAAATAATATGTGATGGTATTTGTATTATATGCTCTCTCTTTTACCACACTATACCTATCAATTGATATTTAGTATTTGGTCTTGAAAAACAATTTGGGGAATAAATAACTAATGATGAGGGTAAAACATGAAAATAAAATATTTATCGTTTCTTTATATGTTAAAAGTGACAAGCAAAAATGAAAATTTATTTTTAAAATATTGGACAAATAAAAGTGAATAGAGAAATAATTTATTTTCAAAAACAAGCGAAAGGGGATCGTTTCGGATCAAACTTAGACAAACAATTATTTTTTAAAACAAAAAATGATAATTCCATTTTGTCCTTAATTAAACGTTCTTCACAGCAACGAAATTGATTACATAACAGGAAAAGTATAAATTTAGGGGTCATTTGATAGTTGGACAAAATTTAAGTTATTTAAGTAGTATTACTTTTCGTATAACTTATACGATATTTGGTAGATAGATAAGAAATAAGTTATTAAAATTAATGCAATGTTTGGTTGACAATTTAGAAACGCACATATATATATTTATGAGGGAGTTTATGCATTTTTTATGCAGAATAGAAGGTGAAATAACAAATACATGTACAACTAATACATAAATAACTAATACCTGTATAAAATGATATATAAATTCCCTAATAACTAATTTCTACATTACTAATACTCACATAACTCTAACCAACTATCATACAACCCCTTTTAACTTTTGCAATTAGGGACACTATCATGAATTTGCTTAATCAGGAGTCCACAAACATTTTGATACATTGATTTACATAATAATTATAAATACACTAAATGGTGGCATTGTTGTGGAAAGAGTAGTTTATTTAGTGCTTGATAGAGGAGCTTCCGTTCACTATCGTAGATTAAAAGTGCTTTTCGATCCATATTGAATAATCAGTACCCATATCATATGACTCTCAATATTTAGTTTTACGTATATATATGTAAAATATCTTCATTAAAAATTTAACCAATTGAAAAAATTAAATTAAAAAAAATAGTCCAAGTAATAATAATATCTCTCGTGATGCAATGATGGAACCATCAACACTTGCAACAAAGTCCAATATATCTTTTGGCTAAGAATGATTTTTCATTTCAAAATTTTCCGAAGGCACAAACATTATAGACCAAAATTAAATCATTTGATCAAAAGATTAATCCAATAGCCTACCTAAGTAGCATAGGATGGTCAATGTATATAGGCATTACATAGGTTTGATGGGAATTATTAATTTTAATTTATTTAAAAGGGAAGACTTTTCTACAGAGAATTAATAAGACAATAATGTTTTATCGAAAAAGGTTTTTGATCCACTCAAATCCACTTGGCCAAGCGGATCATGATTTTATTGTCAATTAAATAGCTTTACAATGCAACTTATTGGTTGCCAAGAAAGTACAATCAACTGGTGAAGTATTTATACGCATAACACACCTAATGCAATTAAGTGAGTGTATGGTAAAAAATAATACTAATTTGTTTATGCTTATGGTGAATGAAGTTGTTTCTCTCTTAATTGAAGGTTTCAGGTTCTAGCCATTATGATATACATTGACTATAAATTATGATACACTCAAAAGGCTGACATTATGATAAACTAAAAAAAAACTTCATATAGTTAATTATACATGATGTATACACTGACTATATATACATAAGTATATACTGATTATTCAATTCTAATCAACTCAAACTCTCCTCTAAACAATCCCATATTTTAAATATAAATTCTCTCGATGTTTCGAGTCTTTTGATATATAATTTGCTCGAAACAATTCATGTTTGTGGTGCGTCAAATTTTAAAGAAGAAAAAGAAGAACGAAGCAGCAGAAGAAAAGAAGAAGAAGATGAACAAAGCAGCAACAACATCAAAAGAAGAAGAAGAGGCAGAAGAAAGAAAGAAAGAAACGTCGTGTGGCCATTTTAGGTAATTTTTATAAAGTTGGACTAAAATGATGATAAGTAAAATTTATAGATTGAAATTCATTTTATTTTCAATTGTAATCTTTTAATCTTGTAATTTTCACCAGCATAAAGGACTAAAGTATAACATAGTTCCAACCATAGAATTGAAGCACTAAAGTAGAACATAGTTCCCAACCATAGAATTGAAGCGAGTGAACTTAATTTGTTCTCACATATCAATTTAGTATTCACAAGTCAAATGTCTGAAGTCAAAATATTCTCAAGTTAAAGGGAATAACGTTGAGATCTTTCAACATGTATTGATGTACATTGAACGTGACTATGAGATGACTTAAGAATTTTGTTTTGAAATTCCTTGAAAAATACAGAGCCTTAATCTAAATTTCGCTTGAGATTCGTAATCATTACTTAATAAAGATCTAGAAAAACTTACGTACTTAGTATGTTCGATAAAACGTTTAAAAGTACATGTTCTTTTGCAAAAACTTTACCAAATAGTTTTCTCAAACTCAGATAAATTTGTTTGAGTGGTTGATATTAAGACACATTTCATACCCGATAGCAACAACTCAAACTAGTCTATCCCATGAGCCTTTGTTCCTACTTTTAACAGCATATTACTGTTTTAATTTACGTAAACTTATTCTAAGACGATCTACTTTATCAATATGGTCAAAATATATACTTCGGATTATCAAGGGTGGTTGGATAAAATTAGTGGCACAAAGTAAAACTTTAATAAATGAGTAGCAATAAAATGTATTTAATAAAATCCGTATATGCTCTTATTTGACCTTCTTTTACCAAAATTGATATTCGGATCATCTTTATATGTTCATCAATTTGGAGTTTCAAATTCCGTAAGTGAATGCAGAGGTCAGGAAATCTCCTCAATGAATTTCAATCAAGATTACAGTGATAGTTTGCCAATCATCTATAAATTATCTCCAAATCGCTCTAGAAAGATACTACAAGTCCTACGTCCCAATGCGGCCATAAACACTGAATTCTTAAAACTTTAATTGAAAAAAGAAATACAGAGAAGCTAATCAAGAAAACTCACTAAGTTTAAATAGCACAACTTGAAAACTAAAACAACACAAACCAAATTCTTGGCATTACAGCTTGTTGCTAGCTAGGACTTATCTTCAATGACCATTGGCCAGTCCATTCTCAGCAGCTTTCTTGGCATAAAATCTTCTATACTTGGAATCAACCTCTGTAAGGTAGTAGGTTCCTGGAGCTAGAAGGCTACAATCCTTGCTCGTGACGAAGTCCTTGGCCCCGTACCTATGTTCCATTAGTTTCATAATTTCGACGAATTTTTCAGGAGTGAACTGCCAGAGATCAAGATTGATTGTCAAGGATGGCTATGTTGAAAAGATAGACATGGATATAAGAAAAAGATCTGCAAGGTACATAGTCTTATAGCGCATACCTCGTTTCTTGATTCCAATTTCTCTTTAACATTCATCACACTTGCAATGTTTGACAAGCTAAAAGGATGTTGGCCATCATTAAGCTTGAGGGAGAACATTGTCGCGGTTGATCCACTACCGTAGGAGAACAAAACTACCCGCTGTCCAGCCTGAGGCAAAAATATAATTCAGAAACTAGAACAAACAGGTGGATAATGGAATGAAACAAATGAAAGGGACAGAAATGTGAAATGTAACTCCTTAATTACCAGTGTGTTGTGCTTATTGTGAAGGAGTGATGCAAAAGCAGCATACAGAGAAGCAGTGTACATGTTGCCAACTTGTTTTGGTATTAATGTGGTAGGTTGCACCTTCTCATCGTAAAACGGTTTTGCAACTTGCTGGGATACCTGTATATGGTTAATGATAATCTGTTGTTAGTTCGAATCACAATGTACATAGGTCTGACATCAATCAACATTTTTCGAGGAAGAAAAGAGTGTAAAATTCAAGAGTGAACCTTCTCAAGATCACGGCTTTGGTAGCTTTCATCATGACTTAGAGATGAAAATGGGGCCAGCTTTTCTTTAGCAGATTCATCGATGGAGCTGGAAATAGAAAATAGAAGTTCTTAAGACAACAAAATTCCTTTTAAAGAATAAAAAGAAAGATCTCTGAAAGAGAAAGTTTGCAACCCACCTATCATTCCTCGTAAAGTCATTGAATACCAACCGAGCGAAGCTCTTCTGTACAAGCTGCAGAAGTTGAATAAAATATCCAAGTGTCATTAAAATTTCATTAAGAAGTACAAATAAAGCCATCAATCCATAATAGACTCTATAAATTACCTTGTTGTATGGTGAATGGAACACAAAGTAAGATGCATCAGCTATTGAAAACTGATTGCCTTCGAATTTCTCGTATCTAGAATATGAAATGCAGTAAGGCAATTAATACATGATAATTAAGAGATCTACTTCCAAATATAAGACTGTATCCAGTAAGCAGTTTACTTGTTGCATAAGATCTTGTAGCAAGAATCAAGTGCCACGAGATAACAAGTTTGTGAAAGCTTGCCATCAACCACCTGCAGCAAACAAATTTTCATCGAAAGGTGAATAAAAAAGATACATTCAGCCTGCACAAATCCATCATAAATCCTGTTATTTTCACTGCTAACCAAGTCAACCATCTTTCTATTTAAAATCTATAAGCTACAGCTGTTAAGGAGACATTAGCGGTTTACTAAGAATTATCAGATCGACTAGAAACTCGCAAGGAAGAACTAAGGAAAGCAAGAAAAGAAAAAGGCAATGTACCAAAACTAGTAAATGATATTGCTCGAACATGTAAAAAGAAGAACAGAGGAAATTTGTTTTATAAGAATGAGCTTCTGCTTAAAAGAACAATTTAGAAGCCAATTGGCACTAGATTTCCAAAGAAAACTACAGAGGAAATTTATTGTCGGAATGACTAATGAGTGTGTTTTTCCACCGAAATGGCAATTTAAAGATCAGTGTGAGACTGAATTGCTAAGAAGGTGGTTCTAATTTGCATAAGATTTCGTTTCTTCAATAGTCGCGCACAATAGGCATGCAAGATTTCAATACGGGAAATATTGAAGCTTCAGCAATCATGACATAGCTAGTGCAAAACCACAATCGGAACATGAATCAACCTTAAATGGGCCTACAAACGATTTCATTTGAAATTCTGTTGAAAGAAACAGAAAAAGCAACAGCCACAAAGCATGCTTGGGAAAACTGATAATTAACCAGACTTGCGAGGATAAGAAGAAATTACTGGATATTCGCTGTCTAGGATGGGCTTGTAAAAATCATAGACATGAGACATATGACTAGCCCTGATCTTGCTTTCAAACACAATAGGGGCATCAGGGCCAATTAGCATAGCAATGGCAGCTGCTCCTCCCGTTGGCCTAGCAGGTCCCTCAGCATAGACCTATAAAGAAAAAGATCTCTCATAAGTGAATAGAATACATCTAATAGAAGAACATGATATACGTTTTACAGGTATATTCATGTATCACATTAAATGAAACATGGTTCAAGCCCAAGTCTATTTCAAGCTACATGTCAAATAAAGAACGCGTATTCAAAGTCCATTAGACAATACACATGCAATAGATATGTTTACAGGTGGTGATCATTACCGCACTATCTGTGCATACAACAAGTCCATAGCGTCCATCCCATGATGTGCTCTCCACCCAATTCACGCAGTTGAACAATGCAGCAGTTCCACCATAGCATGCATTAGTTGAGTCAACTCCTTCAATGTCAGTATTTCCAAAATTCTGCATGTTTCACATGGTCAGGAAGCAAGAAACTATAACCAACATAGGTAAATACCAAAATATAAAACATTAATAGGTGAAGTAGAAGTTAACAAAGACAAAGAACATAGCTGATGCAACCAAACAGCCACCGCCTATTCACTAAGGATGGTGCTATTAAATAGCCAGGAAAACTCATTATGGATTAGAAGAAACAACATGAATGAACAGATTTGGGCCCTAAAATGAGATTAAAAAACATATTTTCATGCAGCATTAAGTGAATTAAAAAATTTCATGTCTAATTGGCTGCTGAACTTGTGCCGGGCTACAATGACTAAGGAACAGGGGACTCATTAACTCTTTTTTTACTATGGCCACCTCAGTCCATTTTCTTGTACTGTACAACAGAAGTAGGAGATAGTACACAGCTTGAACTTCACCATAACATAAAATGAGGAAGGGGAGGTATTCATATTAAACCGATGCTGCCTAGGAACTTAGATCGTTACCTCAAATATTTGCATCAGGAACGTCTTGATGGATTTGCTTTTATCAATAACAGTCTCACTTCCAACTTCCAGTCTACCAACTTGCTTCGGATCAATAGCATACTTCTCGAGAAGGGAAGTAACAGCTGTCAAACTGAAGGCAAACAATAAAATGAGAATAATTATGAGACATCAGGATCAAATTTATTTTTCCATTCTGTAATGGAGGCAATACCTCATTAATATAACATCTTCCACCTCAGTACAAAATCCCATGCAATCTTGTCCAAGACCAATTGTGTATTTCCCTTTGCTTGCTCCATCATGAGCTTCCAACGTTTCCTATACATAGTTTATAGGAAATAAAATTTGACGAAATCAGAAAACTAATCCTACAGCTCTTACTAGCTGATTCAACTTACTCATAATCTGATAAGATAATCAAGTGTTACTTTTACATTAATAATATCAGAAGAAAGACCGTGGTTGCAAGTTAGTGTATGAACAAGTATGAATTATAAGATTTCTTAATTTGCTTAAGTTTGCAAAGGAAATTAAAACACTCAATGTATGTCATCATGCAGGCATAAGATGTTAATATCTATGCTTGCAAGCTATAGATCAATAAACAAACCTCTTAATAAGATTACTAAATTACATTATATTGATTAAATGATCCCAAGCATGGAAATAATTAGAACTTTTTCTTTGGGAATTAAACTCGTGAAAGTTTAGGTAAACAACCAACTAAGCTACTAAGATTCTCCGAATATCAATCAATAATTGATAAAAGCTTCCAAATTTATAAATCACAACAACACAAGTGATTTTCTCACTCTTCAATTTTTTCTCCAAAGAAAACAGAAAAATCTTCTCTGTTTCATTTCAAAACTAAAAAAGATAAAATTTATCTAATCAAAAGAAGAAGAAAAAGGATCTTCGACCTTCGAATCATAAAATTGAAAAAAAACACTCAGAAATCAAAAAAAATCTGGATCAAATTAAAACACCTATCAAATATCAAAATAGATGTGAATTGATTAAACAAATTTTTACCTGGTGAATGCAAGTAGGAGGAAAGTAAATTTCCATGGCGAGGATTCCGACATTCTTCTGTTGAGCTGCCATTTCTGATGATTAATTTTTATCTTTTTTTGATAGTATAAATGCAACGGATCCAAACAATTTGTCATTCAAAATAGGAAAATGTTTGAACGGTCCCAAAAGGCTTCGAAAAAAAATTGATCAGAAATCATATCACCAAAATATTCATGAGCTAACATACATGAAAAATGAAAAATGAGAAAAATAGCTTAATTTCTATTAAATGCCTCGTAAATGCCCAAAAACACCGTGAAATTTTCCGTGGCTTCACCTGCTACTCCCCCGGATACAAGACATAGGGTCCCCAAAACGTTTCGAAAAAAATTTGACCGAAAGTCATATTACCAAAATATTCATGGGCTAATACACACGAAAAATGACAAAAATTGTCTAATGCCTCGTAAATGCCCAAAAACACCGTGTAATACTCGAGGCTTCACCTGCTGCTCCTCCGGGTGCTTACGGAGGGTCCTCAAAAATTTTCAAAAAAAACTTGTTCGGAAGCCATATCACCAAAATATTCATGAGCTAACACACACGAAAAATGAGAAAAATCGTCTAATTCCTACTAAATGCCTCTTAAATGCCCAAAAATGCAGTGAAAATTCCCGAGACTTCACCTGCTGCAACCCTGGGTATTCACGGAGGCTCCCCAAAAGGTTTCGAAAAAAAATTGACAGAAAGACATATCACAAAAATATTCATGGGCTAACACACACGAAAAATGAGAAAAATTGCCTTATGCCTCGTAAATGCCCAAAAACGCCGTGAAAATTTCCGAGGCTTCACTTGCTACTCCCTCGGATAATTACGGAGGGTCCCCAAAAGGTTTCGGAAAAAAATTGACTGGAAGCCATATCACCAAAATATTCATGAGCTAACACACACGAAAAAATGAAAAAATCGCCTAATTCCTACTAAATGCCTCGTAAATACCCAAAAACGCCGTGAAAATTCCTGATGCTTCAGTTGCTGCTCCCCCGGTACTTACGGAAGGTCCCCAAAAGGCTTCAAAAAAAAATTGACCGGAAGCCATATCACTAAAATATTTATGGACTAACACACACGGAAATTGAGAAAAATCGTCTAATTCCAATTAAATGCCTTGTAAATGTCAAGAAATACCGTGAATATTTCAGAGGCTTCACCTGCTACTCCCCTAGGTACTTACAGAGGATCACCTAAACTTTTTTAAAAAAATTGACCAGAAGTCATATTACCAAAATATTCATGGGCTAAACACACACAAAAATGAGAAAAGTAATCTAATTTATATTAAATGTCTCGTAAATGCCCAAAAACGCCGTGAAAATTTCCGACGCTTTACCTGCTGCTCCCCTGGGTACTTACGGAGGGTCCCCAAAAGGTTTCGTAAGAAATTGACCGGAATCCATATCAGAAAAATATTCATTGGCTAACATACACGAAAAATGAGAAAAGTCTCCAAATTCCTATTAAATGCCTCGTAAATGCCAAAAAACGCCGTGAAAATTCTCGAGTCTTCACCTGCTGCTCACTCGGGTACTTACAGAGGATCCCCATAAGGTTTCGGAAAACAATTGATCGAAAGTCATATCACCAAAATATTCATGGACTAACACACACGAAAAATGAGAAAAAGCGCCTAATTCCTTTAAAATGCCTCTTAAATGCCAAAAAAAACACCGTGAAATTTCCATAGGCTTCACCTGCTGCTCCCACGAGAACTTACGGCAGGTCCCGAAAAGATTTCGGAGATAAATTCACCTAGGGCTGTTCAAAACCGAACCGAAACCGATAACCTGAACCGAAAATAAGTTATTGGTTTATCAGTAATGGGTTATTGGTTTAGCAGTTTTGATAACGGTTTAAATTTTTTTTGTTATCGGGTTATCGGTTCTTAACGGTTTGAGGTTTTTTCTTAATGGATTAACCGATAACCCGATAGTAAATTAAATAATTATATTTTTATCATTTTGTATATAAAGTCCTTGACTTAGAGTTTAGTTTCCTACTTTTATTTTTGGCTGTCTCAAACTCTTGGGGTATTCTACAATGTAAAAGTGTTTGCTTTTTAGCAAGATGTTATTTTTGAACTCATGTGCATGGTTCATTTGGTTTGTCACCTTGTTTTTTACGTGATTTTTAACGACTTTTTTTTGTATCAAATCTTAACGGTTTAACCGATAACCGAACCGATAACGATCAATAACCGATAAACCAATAACCGATAAGTCAATATCTGAATGGTTCTTTAACGGTTTAGCATCGCTACAAACCGATAACCAATAAGCCAAACCGAAAAACTTCAAAACCGAACCGAACCGACCGATACGCAGCCCTAAATTCACCTGAAACCATATCACCAAAATATTCAAGAGTTAACACATACGAAAAATGAAAAAAAATCACCTTATTTCTATTAAACTCCTCGTAAATGCAAAAAAATGCCGTGAAAAGTCTCGAGACTTCACCTGCTGCTCCCTTAAGTACTTATGAAGAGTATCCAAAAGGTTTCGAAAAAAATTTGAATTGAAGCCATATCACCAAAATATTCATGGGCTAACACACACGAAAAATGAGAAAAATCACCTAATTCCTATTAAATGCCTCGTAAATACCCAAAAACAACGTGAAAATTCCCGAGGCTTTACCTGCTGCTCCCCCGGGTACTTACGGAGGGTCCCCAAAAGGTTTCGGGAAAAAATTAACCGGAAGTCATATCACCAAAATATTCAAGGTCTAACACACACGAAAAATCCCCTAATTCCTATTAAATGCCTCGTAAATGTCCAAAAACGCCGTGAAAATTACCTACCGTTCACCTGCTGCTCCCCCAGGTAATAAAGGAGGCCCCCGTAAAGCTTCAAAAAAAAATTGACCTGAAGCCATATCACCAAAATATTCATGGCCTAACACAGACGAAAAATGACAAAAATCACCTAATTTCTATTAAATGCCCATGAAATTCCGAGGCTTCTCCTACTACTCCCTCGGGTACTTACGGAGGGTCCCCGTTAGGTTTCTAAATAAAATTGACCGGAAGCATATCACAAAAATATTCATAGGCTAACACACACAAAAAATGAGAAATATCGCCTAATTCCTACTAAATTCCTCGTAATTGCCAAAACATTTCGTGAAAATTCTTGAGGGTTCACCTGCTGCTCCCCCAGGAAATTGTAGAGGGTCCCCAATAGGTTTCGGAAAAAAATTGACTGGAAGTCATATCACCAAAATATTAATGGGCTAACACACACGAAAAAATGAGAAAAATCACCTAATTCGTATTAAATGCGTTGTAAATGCCCAGAAGCACCGTGAAAATTCAGAGGCTTCACCTGCTACTCCACCGGGTACTTACAGAGGGTCCCCAAAAGATTTATGAAAAAAATTGACCGGAAGTCATATCACCAAAATATTCACGGGCTAACACACACAAAAAAATAAGAAAAACCGTCTAATTACTAATAAATGCCCAAAAACGCCGTGAAATTTCCGTATGCTCCACCTGCTGCTCCCCTGTGTACTTACGAAGGGTTCCCAAAAGGTTTTGGAAAAAAATTCACCTAAAGTCATATCACCAAAATATTAATGGGTTAACACACGAAAAATGAGAAAAATCGTCTAATTCCTATTAAATGCCTCGTAATTGCCCAAAAACGACGTGAAAATTCTCAAGGCTTCATCTACTGCTCCCCTGGGTACCTACGGAGGGTCCCCAATTGGTTTGGAAAAAAAAAATTGACCGGAAACCATATCACCAAAATAATAATGGGCTAACACACACGAAAAATGAGAAAAATTTCCTAATTCCTATTAAATTCTTCGTAAATGCCCAAAAACGAAGTAAAAATTCAAGAGTCTTCACCTACTGCTCCCTCAGATACTTACGGAGGGTCCCCAAAAGGTTTCAGAAAAAAATTGACCGGAAGCCATATCACAAAAATATTCATGGGTTAACGCACACGAAAAATAAGAAAAATCGTCTAATTCCTATTAAATGCCTCATAAATGCCCAAAAACGCTGTGAAAATTCCCGATGCTTCACTTCTGCTCCCCGAGGTACTTACGAAGGGTCCCCAAAAGGTTTAGTAAAAAATTGATCGGAAGCCATATCACCAAAACATTCATGGCCTAACACACAAAAAAATGAGAAAAATCGCCTAATTCTTATAAAATGCCTCGTAAATGTCCAAAAACGTCGTAAAAATACATGAGGTTTCACTTGCTGCTCTCCCGGGTACTTACGGAGGGTCCCTTAAGAGTTTCGAGAAAAATTGATCGGAAGCCATATCACCAAAATATTCAAGGGCTAACACACACGAAAAATGAGAAAAATCACATAATTTCCATTAAATGCCTCGTAAATACCCAAAAATGCCGTGAAAATCCCGAGGCTTCACTTGCTGCTTCCCCAGGTACTTACAAAGGGTTCCCAAAAGGTTTCGAAAAAAAATTGACCGGAAATCATATCATACAAATATTCAAGGGTTAACACACACGAAAAGAGAGAAAAATCAGCTACTCCTTATTAAATGCCTCGTAAATACTCAAAAATGCTGTGAAAATACCTGAGGCTTCACCTGCTGCTCCCCCTGGTTCTTATGAAGGGTCCCCAAAAGGTTTCAGAATTTTTTTTACCGGAAGCCATATCATCAAAATAGTAATGAGCTAACACACACGAAAAATGAGAAAAATCGCCTAATTTCTATTGAATGCCTCATAAATGTTCAAAAACGCTGTGAAAATTTTGGACGCTTTACCTACTGCTCCCATGGGTACTTACGGAGGGTCTTCAAAAGGTTTCGAAAAAAAATTGACGGGAAGCCATATCATCAAAATATTAATGGGCTAACACACACGAAAAATGAGAAAAATTTCCTAATTCATACGAAATGCCTCGTAAATGCCCAAAAACACCGTGAAAATTCTCGAGACTTCACCTGCTGCTCCCCCGGGTACTTACGGAGGGTCCCCAAAAGGTTTCAAAAAAAATTGACCGGAAGCCATATCACCAAAATATTCGTAGGCTAACACACACGAAGAATGAGAAAAATCACATAATTCCTATTCAATGCCCAAAAATGCTGTGAAAATTCCCCAAGCTTCACTGCAGTTCCCCGGGTACTTACGAAGGGTCCCCAAAAGGTTTCAAAAAAAAATTGACCGGAAGAAATATCACCAAAATATTCATGGGCTAACACACACGTAAAATGAGAAAAATCGCCTAATTCATACTAAATGCCTCGTAAATGTCCAAAAACACCGTGAAAATTCCCGAGGCTTCACCTGCTGCTCCCCCGGGTACTTACGGAGGATTTCCAAAAGGTTTCGAAAAAAATTGACCAGAAGCCATATCACCAAAATATTCATGGGCTAACACACATGTAAAATGAGAAAAAATTACCTAATATCTATTCAATTCCCAAAAATGCTGTGAAAATTCCCCAAGCTTCACCTGCAGCTCCCCGGGTACTTACGGAGGGTCCCCAAAAGGTTTCCGAAAAAAATTGTCCGGAAGCCATATCACCAAAATATTCAAAAGCTAACACACACGAAAAATGAGAAAAATCGCCTACTTCCTATTAAATGCCTCGTAAATGCTTTAAAATGCTGTGAAAATCCCCGAGGCTTCACCTGCTGCTCCCCCGGGTTCTTACGAAGGGTTCCCAAAAGATTTAGGAAAAATATTGACCGGAAGCCATATAACCAAAATATTAATGGGTTAACACACATGAAATATGAGAAAAATCGTCTAATTCCTATTAAATGCCTCATAAATATCCAAAAACGCCGTGAACATTTCCGAGGCTTCACCTGCTGCTCCCCCAGGTACTTACGGAGGGTCCCAAAAGGTTTTGGAAAATAATTGATCGGAAGTCATATCACCAAAATATTTATGGGCTAACACACACGAATAATAAGAAAAATCGCCTAATTTGTACTAAATGCCTCATAAATGCCCAAAAACGTTGTGAAAATTTCTGAGACTTCACTTGCTGCTTCCCTAGGTTCTTAAGGAGGCTCCCCAAAAGGTTTCAGAAAAAAATTGACTGAAAGTCATAACACAAAAATATTCATAGGCTAACACACATGAAAAATGAGAAAAATCACCTAATTCCAATTAAATGCCTCGTAAATATCCAAAAACGCCGTGAAAATTTCTGAGACTTCACCTGCTGCTTCTCCAAATACATACGGAGGGTCCCAGAAAGGTTTCGGAAAAAAATTGACAGTAAGCCATATCACAAAAATATTTAAGAGCTAACACATACGAAAAATGAGAAAAAATCGCCTAATTCATATTAAATACCTCTTAAATGCCCAAAAAAGCTATGAAAATCCCCTAGACTTCTCCTGCTACTCCCCCGGGTTCTTACGAAGGGTCCCCAAAAGGTTTTAGAAAAAAATTGACCGAACGCCATATTACCAAAATATTCATTGGTGTTAACACACGAAAAATGAGAAAAATCGCCTAATCCCTATTAAACGCTTCGTAAATGTCAAAAAACGCCGTGAAAGTTTTCGAGGCTTCACCTGTTGCTCTGCCGGGTACTTACGGAGGGTCTCCAAAAGATTTCGGAAAAAAATTTACTGGAAGTTATATCATCAAAATATTCATGGGCTAACTAACACACACAAAAAATGAGAAAAATCGCTTAATTCCTACTAAATGCCTTGTAAATGCCCAAAAACGCCGTGAAAATTTCAGAGGCTTCATGCTGCTCCCCTGGGTACTTACGGAGGGTCCCCAAAAGATTTCGAAAACAATTGACCGGAAGCCATATCACCAAATTATTCATGGGCTAACACACACGAAAAATGAGAAAAATCACCTAATTCCTATTAAATGCCCAAGCTTCACCTGCAGCTCCTCGGGTACTAGGCAGGGTCCCCAAAAGGTTTCAAAAAAAATTGACCGGAAGAAATATCACCAAAATATTCATGGGCTAACACATATGAAAAATGAGAAAAATCGCCTAATTCCTATTAAATGCCTCTTAAATGTCAAAAAACATCGTGAAAATTCCCGAGACTTCACCTGCTGCTCCCCGGGTACTTACGGAGGGTCCCCAAAAGGTTTCAGAAAAAATGACCGGAAGCCATATCACAAAAATATCCATGGATTAACACACACGAAAAATGAGAAAAATTGCATAATTCCTATCAAATGCCTCGTAAATGCCCAAAAATATCGTGAAAATTCACGAGGCATCACCTGCTGCAACCCCGAGTACTTAAGGAGGGTCCCCAAAAGGTTTCGGGAAAAAATTGACCGGAAGTCATATCACAAAAATATTCATAGGCTAACACACACGAAAAATGAGAAAATCACCTAATTCCTATTAATTGCCTCGTAAATGCCCAAAAACTCTGTGAAAATTCCCGAAGCTTCACCTGCTGCTTCCCCGGGTACTTACGGAGGGTCCCCAAAATGTTTCAGAAAATATTGACCGGAATCTATATCACCAAAATATTCATGGGCTAACACTGACGAAAAATGAGAAAAATCAATTAATTCCTATTAAATGCCTTGTAAAGGCTCAAAAAGGCCGTGAAATTCACGAGGCTTCACCTGTTGCTCCTCAGGGTACTTACGGAGGGTCCCCAAAAGATTTCATAAAAAAATTGACCGGAAGCCATATCACCAAAATATTCATGGGCTAACACACACGAAAAATGAGAAAAATCGTCCAATTCTAATTAAATGCCTCGTAAATGCCCAAATACGCCTTGAAAATTCCCGATACTTCACCTGTTGCTCCTCCGGGTACTTACGGAGGGTCTCAAGAGGTTTCAAATTTTTTTTTACCTAAAGTCATATCACCAAAATATTCATGGGCTAAGATAAGACACACGAAAAATGATAAAAATCGCCTAATTCCTATTAAATGCCACGTAAATGTCCAAAAACACCGTGAAAATTCCCGAGGCTTCACTTGCTTCTCCCCCCGGGTACTTATGGAGGGTCCCCAAAAGGTTTCGGAAAAAAATTTACCAGGAGCCATATCACCAAAATATTCATGGGCTAACACACATGAAAAATGAGAAAAATCGTCTAATTCCAATTAAATGCCTCGTAAATACCCAAAAACGCCATGAAAATTCCCGAGGCTTCACCTGCTGCTCCCCCGGATACTTACAGAGGGTCCCCAAAAGTTTCGGAAAAAAATTGACCAGAAGCCATATTACCAAAATATTCATGGGTTAACACACACGAAAAATGAGAAAATTCGCCTAATTCCAATTAAATGCCTCGTAAATGCCCTAAAATTCCATGAAAATTCCCGAGGCTTCACCTGTTGCTCCCCCGGGTACTTACGGAGGGTCCCCAAAAGTTTTGGAAAAAAACTGACCGGAAGCCATATCACCAAAATATTCAAGGCCTAACACACACGAAAAAAGTTCGACTCAATTTCAGACGAGTTAAAATTAATTGAGTTAATAGATGGGTGTCAAAAATTATTTATTAAGTGTAACTATTTTATTTATTCTTTTATATTTTTTTAGTATTGAATAAAATTATTCTTTTTATTATTATAGTTATGTAGAATATATTTCCTTTATTTCATATTAACTGAATTTGTGAGACAATGCATACTTATTAAGAAAAATATTCAAAGACATAATTTAAATCATACTTTCCATTATTTTCTTTTGTGAAATCATAAATATAACTTTTTATGTAGTCAATTTATCTCTTAGAAAATATCAAACTTCATTAAAGGAAAGAACAAATATATAAAAAATTCAAACATTCATATTGAACTTTGAACAATTCAATTATTTTGAATAATGAAAAAACTCTAAAAATTCACTTAATATGGAATAGTGGGAGATTTAAATAAGATAAATAATTTTAAAAACATATTTTGATTAAGGAAAAATTATGAATTAGTTTGAGCTTCATATCAATCCGATTTTTAGTAATCTAAAATAAACTATGCTGATAAATGAATGGATCATTGCCCGCCTAAACTTGATTATATTATATTTTTATGACCTAATTTTGCCTTCTTTTTTTTTTGAAAAACATAAATGTTAAGTACTATGAGTCTGATTAGATTGAATTATTATAAGTGTTTTGAAGCTAAGATAATTTTTAATTATTTTATAGTATTTGAATAATATAAAAGGTAGTTTTAAATTATTTATTTTAAGTTAAGGGATATATCAGATCTTTTTTCTAAAAAATAAAAGCACTTTTTATCTTTCTCAAACACCTCCAAAACTAAAAGAAAAAATGCTTAAAAATCAAAAGCTACTTAAAATAATAAGTCAATCCAGACATAAACCAATAAACTAAGTATACCCGAAAAATTAATAAAATAAAATTTTAATTATTTAGTTTCTGTATTACAATAATCTAAACATAATTCTTTTTTTTTTCAAATCAAATTAATAACTTAGGAAAGTAAACAAAGATTTGCAGCAGCAACAACAATACTACCAATTTTCTGAAAATCATCATTCTCCTTAGTAATAATAGAACTAAATCCAGAAAATAATTCAAACGCTCTTTCACAATTAAAAGCATCTTGCTCAACAATATTTGCCGCATTATTCAAGTTTTGATATTGTCCCATCATTAAATGTAATTCTGCGTTACCCAAAGTTATAAGGGCCTCGTTATAATAATTTGAGCACAAGATGTATATTGACTCTAAATCTTGATCGTTCGTTTGATTGAGGAGGATATCGATCTTTGCTGCAGTGGCAAAGGCATTTGCCGCTGCTAAATGGATAACTGATTCCGTTAAATTGTGAAGATTTTGATGAGAATAGTCATTCAAAACTGTTTAACAAAAGGCTAAATCTTTGGATTTGGCGCATACATCGGCTAAAGGGTTACTTGTGCTTTGAATTGCGAGAAAAGCATATATAACACATAAAATTAGTGATGAACATAAAGAAAAAGAAGATGATATCATTTTCTTCCTTTGATTGTTGGTTTTTTAATATGTATATATTTCTCCAATAAGTTTAGCTTTTATACATGGACAATGTAATGAAAAATTCAAATAATCTAGTCATTTAAAAAGTATTTATAAATAATTATGATTCATAATTAATGAATTAGTAACAAGATAGATAAGGGATACAATATGCTATAATAGGAAAATATATGATGAGAGTGCAAAAGATCTTTATGAAACTATTTAATTACACAAATATCCTTATTATATATACTAATTCACTCTATAGTTTGATATAATTACATATTGTTTCACTAGTTACATATTGGAAACAACTATTGTCTTTCTTAAAGCCTCCTCGATAATAAAATATATCACAAGAAGTTGAGGTCCAAATTATCTTACATCCGAGAAATACACTAGTATTTTATTTTGGCCTTAGATATTTGTTAATTCAATTCGGAAAAAAGTTGGCGTGAGCCTATCGTTTTATTATAAAACTTTAAAATTAATTTAGTGTAACCTGTTTTGATGTGGTGTCTCATGTTAAACAATAAAATTATTTTAAAATAGTAATTATCAGTAAAATAAATGCTCCATCTATTTAAATGATACAAATAAATATTATATCTCAAATATGCTATGGTTTGTACTTTGTTGTACCTCACCTTATCTTTTTTTACAAATGATTTGTTGGGTTTATGTTTCTTTTGTCCCTTTGACTATTTTTGTTAAAAATATCTTACGAAATATACTACATCACAAATACTTATAAGAAATTTTTACAGAGGCATGTCAAAGACATTATCATTAAGAATATTTCACGCAATATAAATGTATCCAACACCTCAAAATTTAACAAATTCTTCTAACATAAATTAGAAGCTAGAATCTAAGAAAAATTAAACAAAAGAGAAAATTCCAACATATATATATAAGAGGAAGAACTTATAGAAATAGTACTAAATATGTATTTTTGGATAGGCTTTATAATCCCACATAAATAAAAATGTGAAATTATTTTACATGAGTTTAATTGGTTTTTTTCCTAATCAAATTAACAACTTAGGGAGGTAAAAGAAGACTTGCAGCAGAAACAACAATGCTACCAAATTTCTCAAAATTATCATTCTCCTTAATAATATTAGAATCATTCATAAAAAATAGTTCAAATGCCCTTTGACAATTATAAGCATCGTCCTCAACAACAATTGCCGCAATATACACGTTTTCATATTGGCCCATATTCAAATATTGTTTCGCGTTACCCAAATTTCTAACGGCCTCATTGTAATAACTTGAGCACAAGATATATGTGGATTCTAAATTTTGATCGTCTGTCTGATCGAGGAGGATTTCGATCTTCGCTCTTATGGCGGAAGCATTTGCCGCTACTAAATTGATGGCTGATTCTGTTAAATCGTGAAGATTTTGATGAGAACAGTTATTCAAGACTGTCAAGCAAAAGGCTAAGTCTCCCGTTTTGGCACATACGTCGGCTAAAGGGTTACTTGTACTTTGAATCGCGAGAAAAGCATATATAACACATAAAATTAGTGATGAACATATAGAAAAATATGATGATGCCATTTTCCCCTTTTGATGTTTGTTTTTATATATGTATATAATTCTCAGCTTTTATATAGGGACAATGTAATGAAAAATTCAAATAATCTAGTCATTTAAAAAATGTCTATAAATAATTATTCATAATTAATGAATTAGTAACAAGATAGATATGGGATACTATAATAGGTAAATTTATAATGATAGTGCAAAATATCTTTATGAAACTATTTAATTACATAAATATTTCTATTATATATATATTAATTCACTTTATAGTTTAATATAATTATATATCGTCTCACTAATTATATATTGAAAACAAATATTGTCTGTCTTAAAGCCTTCTGATAATCAATATATCATAAGGATATTCAAATTCTCGTACGAAATAGGCTACCAACAATCTCTTTGATGCTAATAGCGCTTTTTTGTGTGTGTATATTTGATAAAAATCCACCTAATTTAAAGCATGTTTCATGGAAGATACTCGTGGACTTTTAGATATTTTGCTCTGATTTATTTATTTATTCATTATGTCTCTTGTCGGTTTTTTTTTTAATAAAAAAATTCTAGTTGGATTTCCTCGATGTTAATTATCTAGGAAATTTTACACAAATCTTAAAGTGTTAAAAGAGTTAGTTACATCTTATTCCTATTCTTTTTCAAATTACAAAAATTTCTTAAATTTGATGGAATTCGAATACATCTCAAAACGTCGTTTTGATTTCAGATACATCACATCTCAGCTTCGATTTCGGATACTAAGTATGTATTTTTGGATAGGCTTAATAATCCCACATAAATAAAAATGTGAAATCATTTTACATGTGTTTAATTGATTTTTTTTCAGTAATCAAATTAACAACTTAAGGAGGTAAAAGAAGACTTGCAGCAGAAACAACAATGCTACCAAATCATTCTCCTTAAAAATATTAGAATCATTCCGAAAAAATAGTTCAAATGCTCTTTGACAATTATAAGCATCGTCGTCAATAATAATTGCCGCAATATACGAGTTCTGATATTGGCCCATAAACAAATATTGTTCTGCGTTACCCAAATTTCTAACGGCCTCATGGTAATAACTTGAGCACAAGATGTATGTTTCTCCGTCTGTCTGATTGAGGAGGATTTCGATCTTTGCTCCAATGGCGGAAGCATTTGCCGCTGATTCCGTTAAATCGTGAAGATTTTGATGAAAACAGTCATTCAAGACTGACAAACAACATACGTCGATTAAAGGGTTACTTGTACTTTGAATCGCGAGAAAAGCACATACAACACTTAAAATTAGTGATGAACATAAAGAAAAAGAAGATGATGCCATTTTGCCCCTTTTGATTGTTTGTCTTATATATGTATACGGACAATGTAATAAAAAATTTATATAATTCTCCAATAAGTTTAACTCTCGAAATTCTAAAAATGCCAGAAAGAAGGAAATATCACTAAAGTAATACCAATATAATTAATTTTGATATTACAATAATCTCAAGCATAACTTATTCGTAAATCAAATTAAAAAAAGATTTGCAGCAACAACAATAATGTCGCTAAATTTCTGAAGATCATCATTTTCCTTAGTAATAGTAGAAACATATCCAGGCATCATTTCACAATTAAAAGCATTTTCCCCAACAATATTTGCTGATGTTTTTAAGTTCTCGTATTGGCCCATATGCAAATATTGTTGTGCGTTACCCAAAGTACTGATGGCCCACTTATAACAAGTTGCGCACAAGGTATATATCGCTTCTAGATTTGGATCACTCGTCTGTTTTTGAAGCACATTGATTTTCACATTAGTGGCGGAGGCATTTGTTGTTGCTAAATTGATGGTTGATTGTGTTAAATCGTGAAGATTCTGATTAGAATAGTCCTTCAAGACGGAGAAACAAAAGTCTAAATTTTTTTATTTGGTGCACACATCATTTAAAGGGTTACTTGTACTTTGAATAGTGAGAAAACCACAAATAATGCTTAAAATTAGTGATGAACATAAAGAAAAAGTAGATGATGCCATTTTCCCCTCTTTTGATTGTTGGTTTTTGTACACATATAATTCTCAAGTTTAACTTTTATACATGAAGAAGAGAGTGTGATAAAATGTTTAACAATCTAGTCATTTAAAAAATGTGAATAATTGTCCATATTTAGTAAAATAGTAATATGATATATAAGGAATATAATCTGTTACAGTAGGTAGTAGGTAAATATTTTTACGATGACAGTACAAAAAGATTGCCTGCATTAACTTGGAAAACTTTTTGTATTTATTTTTTAATTCCATTATTAAATTGGGAAATAAGAGTAAAACCACTTTACTTCCTTAATATTTTTTATTTATAAAATAATATTTCCTTCACAATTTGAATTAGATAATTAACCCTGTTGGGTGTTGATTGAATTGAGATAATACTATCAATTGTCAAAATAAATTGAATTGTTGCACATATTTAGAAAAGATAATGAGTTATAAAACATACTCTTTTAATTAATTATATTTGTAAGATAACATTATATAAAAATTAAATTTCATACCTCTTTTGGATCCGCAAAGCTAGTCATATGCCAAATTTATTCTAGGATTATTATGTAGAAAGCTTAGAAATCAACAAATTAAATTATGACAGATGTCACATTCATTTTTTTTTACGTAAAAGTAATAGTTGAATATTGTGGAACTTACATAAATTCCATTAGTTTATGAGCTTATTATTAGATACACTCTAGTTTGCAATATTACGCATCTTACTAGATTTTGGTGATAATCTAGTTTGCCTCCCTCGCCTCTCTCCCTTCTTGCTCGCCACTCCAGATACATACAAATACATGTATCTAGTGTGTATGTAGTGTGATTCGCATGTATCTGGGAATCTTGCTCGCCTCCCTCCTCAATGTCGCTCGCAGTGGCGGAGCCAGGATTTTCAGTTAGGGGGTTTAAAATCTAAAAAGTAGACACACAAACTAGCCGAAGGGGGTTCGACATCTACTATATATACATAAAAAATTATTTTAACCATGTATAAATAGTATAATTTTCTACCGAAGGGGTTCGGATGAACCCCCTGAACTCAAGGTGGCTCCGCCACTGGTCGCTCGCCTCTCTCCCTATTTTTGTGTCTAGTAGCAAAAATCCATGTATCTAAGTGTAAGATACGTAGAAAACTCTTAATTAGTCGTAAGATACGTAATATTTAAAAATATAGATAATAATAATATACATAGTAGTGAAGTATGTCTAATTAGGCAGCATGAAGTACTAAATAGGATAATAATTCCACATAAAAATGTGAAATAAATCATCATATAAACCAAATTTAATCCAATAAACTAAGCATCCATCGAAAAGAATATATCAATAAATAAAATTTCCGTATTACAATATTTTCAAACCAAATTAACCACTGGAAAGAAGATTTCCAACAACAACAACAATGTCACCAAGTTTCTGAAGATCATCATTCTCCTTACTAATAGTAGAAACATACCCAGGCGTTACTTCAAACGCCGTTTCACAATTAAAAGCATCTTGCCCAACAAGATACACCGCCGTGTTTAAGTTTTCGTATTGTCCCTTGTTCAAATATTGTAATAAGTTATATATCCTTTCTAGATTTGGATCGTTCGTTTATTGATCTTTGTAGCTGTGGCTGAGGCATTTGTTGCTGCTAAATTGATACATGTTTGTGTTAAATCATCAAGATTTTGATGAATATAGTCATGTAAGACGGACAAACAAAACCTTGGATTTGACACATACGTTGGATACAAGGTTACTTGTACTTTGAATAGCGAGAAAATCAGAAGTGAACGTATAGAAGAAGAAGATGTTGGTGTCATTTTTTTCTTCTTTTGATGTATATGGACATTATAAAAGAATTTTCAACTATTTAAGTCATTCTAAAAATAATTATAATTAAATAACTCTCCATATTTAGTAAAATTAGTAACATGATAGTGCAATAAATTTTTTAACAATTAAGTCCTCTAAAAAATAGATACAAGTCATATTTAGTAAAATTGATAACCAAGTAGATACAATCTACTATAATAGGTAAATAATAGAGTACTTGATAGCAGGTAAAAGTTCTTTTTATCCTTCTTTCTCACTCACTCAAATAAGTTGGACAAAAAGTTTATAAAGAATAATCTTAATAAACTGGTATTTAAAAATTAATATTAGTAGCAACTCGCAAAAATACTTATATTAGTTGCCGCTAAAAGTTAGTATTCGTGGCAACTGTAGTCGCCACTAAAAGTTAGTTTTTAGTAGCAACATTAGTCGCCACTAAAGTCTTTTTGATGCACTTGCACCTAAAGTCTTTTGGAAATAATCTCACTACCTCCACGAGGTAAGGGTTTTAAAGGCTATATATGCTCTACCCTCGTAGAATTTTAAGGGTATGTTATTTTTGTATGCTTACTTTTTCTATGGGATAAACAGCCCAGCACCAAGTTGAGGTAAAGAAATACATTAACTTATGAGAATTTGCAGCAACAATTCATAAAAAAACCAATCAAAAGTACATCCAACTTGGTATGAGAGTCAGCTCATTCTGTGTGTACACACTCAAAACTCAATCCATAATGTTCAAATCTTGGATCCGCCTCTATGTACGCTCCCCGTCCGGTTGGTGGAAGGTTAAAATCCCATAGATAGCACGATCTTCAATTTCCTTCTTTCACTCGACCCTTCCCCTCATGTAGGTATGTAAAAAAGAAAGGTATAACCAGCAAATCATCTAAGAGTGCATCAGTAAAGAGAATTGTAGGTACGACATGTTGCAAAAATGGATGTGATGCATATCAGAAGTGAAGGGAGAAGAGTAATGTTTAAGAGCTTGCTCTGCCCTAAATATCCAGCCAGAGTTATAGTTACATCAGCAATCACCCGAGCAATTGTGCCAGCTTCCGTGGATAAGAGACCCCCATTGTAGGTTCCCCGAGAAAGCCTTGATGACATTACTCGAGAGAGAAGAGATAAATTTACACCTGGAGTCATCAGCAAAATCGTATAGATTTTAGAATGCTAAGTGAAAAGAAAAAAAACCAACAAATTTCACCATTACATCTTCCTAAATGTTGTTCAATGTCAAAGGGGCTAGCCATTTTAGTCTGATAACCAAGAAATCCCTGAGGATCAGTGGGTCCGCTCCTCTTCCCATCTCTGCTTATAAGACAGATTTTTGTCTACGACAAGATAGGCATAAGCAAATAGTAACACCAACCATAAATATCTTGTCTTAGTATTGTATTCATTAATCTAAAATGGGCTTATGTTTAACCTTTTTTCTTAAATCAAGAACTTCCTTAGGTTGTGAAGTAATGTATGGCTAATCTTATGACTCATTAGGTGGAAAGAACTGCATATTTGTGCTTTAACTCATTTATGCACTACACTGGTAAAAAGGCGAAACTACAAGTATTAACAGAACATATTATGTTCATGACATTGCTCCAATTGGGGTTCACTACACTGGTAAAAAGGCGAAAACTACTAGTATTAACAGAACATAATATGTTCATGACATCGCTCCATTGGCGTTAGCTAGAGACTAGGATGCAATATATCTATCTTACTACCACGGAAGTTGTGTTATAAATGGCTGTGATACCGTTCACTTCAAGCTTACTAGTTCAACGGTTGCACCATACATTGTTGTTCTCTTCTACCAGGTTTTCTCCCTGTTCAACTACACTATTCTTTTATATCATCATGATAGGTTCTACTTCTATTGAGAATTAAGAACCATGTTTCTCAGGGAGAAAATAAACGGAAAATAGAGATCACACCTTCTAGTACTTCAGCAGATACAAACATTAGGAGGCCTGAGCAGACATATTGTGGTACCGAATACGGGATGATAACTTGAAAGCTCAGGAGTATGCCAAGACAAACCATGATTTCAGATGCCAGCAAAATTTGCCTGCAAAGAGGATAAACTTGTCACCATATTCTGATCGCAAACATCTCTAACATGATAGAGCATAAATTCCAATGGCGAACACTCGACATGATAGAATTAAGTAATCCTTCTAAAAAGGTAAATGCTATCCACAAACAACATACATTGCAAGCAAAGCACTGCACATCTATTGTATTTCAGAACAGTTTCCATCAGTTAGCACTTAGCAATGACAAATTTGTAGCTTAAAAAAGATGTTTTTGTTTCAAGATAAATTACCTGTCCTCAAAGATGTTACTTATGTAGCTCCCAACAAGAATATTTACTGGAAGAACAGTAAGTCCCAGACATGCAAGAAAAATTGCGACAGTGCTTGTTGACCAGCTAAAGTAATATGTTGTGACAACACTAGACTCTGAAAGTAAAACCTCCATAGCATATTTCAGCATAAAATAGATTAATAATTGAACCTGCATCAAAGAGTGTCATATGAATGGTTATTGGTTAGTATAATTCTTAATAGCACAAGCAACAGACCATAGATAACATAATGTGATGTTGGGCAACAAGTAAAAAGTGGTCCATCCCTTTTGTTTGTTTTTCCCTTTTGATAATCTAAAAAGTTCATGTCCTCTTCCGAATCCTTTTTCCTTCTTTTACACCATGATCTATCTCCCCAAAGACGAAAAATTTCAAAGAACCAGCGATATTAAGGAAGCAAGTGCACCAGATCAGTGATTGACACTCAACAAACAATTTTCTATTGAACGGTGAAAGTAACTAATTTCACTGGACCACTTTTTTACCCATAAAATGAAAAAAATATTATTCTCGCATGAACCTTGAAAAGAAAAAGGTGCTCCACATACCTTCACAGAAGGAGTCAGCAATCTATATGCTTCTACTATGGAGTTGGCTGGACGACGAGACTCCTCTAGAGCTTCTTCACTGTCATCACATTCTTGGTCACCTTCATTGTCTTGTTCATCACCCACTGATTTTAAAAGCAATGGTTGCACAACACCCCTTTCAAGGGCATCATTTTCTGCTGGTATAAAAATATTTAATATCAAAAGAATTTAAAGAGAACTCTTGTTTTACCACTCCATAGTCAACTTGTATTTCGGAATTTCCAAAAAATATTATGAAATTTGCTTTCGGTTACTGCACTAATTTTTTAGCATAATAAGTTGCTTACGTTTATGATGATATGACTTTTTTGAATTTTAAATTTCTATTAGGTTGTTTTAGTTTGTTGAGATATTTTAGCTTTCTGATTTTTTGATATGCAGATTATGTTTCCAAATCAACTATTTAAAATCCTCCTACGCTTAAATAAAATCATTGAGAGACATTTTCAATCAATCCTTTCAACCTTTTTGCTGCACCATCTTTCAAAAACCAACATAATATAACTAGATTGCTCAAAATGAAGAGTGTTATTACATGTTTTATCATTTTTATTTGAATATGTTCAACAAATATGGAAATTTATAGTTAGTAACATTTTAGTATCGGAATATCAGGGAAGGAGGTTTCATTTTTATTATATCATTGTGTTTACTGTGTTCACTTTGTACTCCTACGGCATTACTAATTTCTTTTTATAAGGTAAAAGAGATTATTAGTAATATTGTAAGAGGTTGTTTGGTATGGGATAGATAAAGTTATTCCATGGATTGGGATATCCCATGGGATTAGTTCTCCTACCATATATATACGATAGCTTATCCCATTATTGTAGTACAAATAATCCCGAGACTAACTAATACCCCTAAACCAATGCTAGATAAAATAGTCTTGCATTTTATCCTGCGGTTATTATCCTTTATACCAAACGACACCTAATAGTAAAAAACTTCAATAGAGATAGCAACATAACCTGTGTGATTGGAGATCCCATGAAGTAAGCTCATATCACATATGGATAATCATAAATCGATATTAACACAGAAGCACTAAAAGAGACAGAGTGTTTGATTGCTACAAATTGAGAGGCTCATATGTTTATAAGTCTTGATAAATTCATAATTCTTAAGTATGGTCTATTTAAAGCAGTATATGTAGGCACATAAATTTTGTTGGGTTAAATTCATAAATAATAAGGTATATGGATGAATTTTATGTTCATTTGGACTGCACTATTGAATAAGTACATTTTATTAAATTCAAATTCAAAGTCCATTTCATCTTGAGACCCAAACTCATGCCATGTGTCAAGTGACATGGCATCCCAGTCAAGTTCAAGGCTAGCAAGATGGTGCCACATGTTCAAATGATGTGGCAATCCCACTCAAATTCAAAAAGCAATCAAAAGTCGTCAAGTGTTCAAAATGACATGTCTTGGCCAATCACAAGAAACCTTATCACATAGCATTTGTGATAAGTTTGATGACTTACATGAACCAATCAAAATGAGGCAATAAAGTTCATTTACACTTATAATGCCTACAACTATAAATAGGGGTTACATAACTTTCTACGGACATTCAACAAAAACATCAACATCGACTATACAATTCTATAAATGAGTGGTCAATGAAGTTTTGCCGGGAGATCAACTTGAAATAATGTTCGGCATTCCTGGAGATCAAATACCTTTCTAGAAGGTTCAAATCATCCTACGATTCAAAAAATATGATTGAAGGCCCTTGAATCACGGAGAAAATAATCAAGAGAACAACAAAATTGTACTCACAAGATTCAACAAAAAAATTTTTTATTATTATTTTATTGTAGCTAATTTTCAGCATTCGGGCACGCCTAGTGAGACCAATTCTACTTTTTATCCTGTGAATCAAAACTTGCAATCTTCAGAATCAATCATGGTAATGGTCTTTAGAAAGAACAATGATGATTCATGTAACATCTACATTGCCACATTTGCTAAACATAACTGCAATCGTCCAATGACCCGCAACATAGTCAAATCCGGCAACCTGGATAGATCAGTGTACTTCATCTCTTTGAAGAAAAGCAAATCTCGTTCTAAGATTATAATCTTTGGGAGCAACATCCACTTTTTTCCCATTAGATAAAGTCTGTCAAATTGGCTCCACCTTTCCCGTCAAGGATTTGCCAAACAATTACCTGGTGCTTTACCTTCCACCTTCATTGCGGCGTTGGTTGAGAGTCAATTGGCTTGGTGAAAGATTCAACATCAACCTTTTCTTATGGTGTAAGATTGTGACTAGACTCTCTAGAGTTGTAGAGATCTAACTTGCTCATAAGTTGCCCAATTTAAAGATCTTTATCTTTAATAGATTTCTTCAAGGCCTCAATGGTTGGCGTCATCACAACAGGTTGTTCGTCGACGTTGATTGCATCAGTCATCAAGGTGTTGAATTTTGTTGAGATAGGTGAATCCACCAAATCTTTGAAGTCCTTGAAGTTGTAGCCAATTTGAGAGACTTCATCTAATGGGAAAAAGTGAATGTTGCCCCTAGAGGTTATAACTTTAATATGAGAGTTGTTTTTCTCTATTGTCTCCATATGGATGATGTTCCTTGATCTATCCATGTCACTAGATTTGAACATGTTAAGGGTCATTGGAAAATTGCAGTTACGTTCAGCAGATGCGGCAACGTAAATATTGTTACATGAATCATGGTTGTTCTTTCTAAAGGCCATTACAACTATTGATTTTGAAGATTGCAAGCTTAGATTCACAGGATGGAGAGCATAATTGGTCCCACTTAGCGTACCAAAATTTGTTCGCAACGAATTTTCTAATACTGAAAAATTAAATGCAAACAGAAATAAATAAAAGATAAAAGTAATTTTTATTGATGAATCTTGTGAGTAATAGAGTATAATTCTATTGTCCTCTTGATTTTACTCTCCAAAACTTCTCCATGATTTGAGGGCCTTCGGTAGTATATTTCTCGAATTGCATGATGATTTGAACCTCTTTCGAAATGTGTTTGATCTCCAGGAATGTCGGACAACACTTTGTTGTTTTTAGGTTGATATCAAGGCAGAACTTTGTTGATCACTTCTTTGAAGAATTATTTAGTCGATGCTGATGCTTTTTCTAATGCTTGTTGAATGTCTCTAGAAAGTTATGTACGCGCTCCTATTTAAACTTTTAGGGAGTAAGTAGTTCAAGTGTAAATAAACTCTCTTGCCTCATTCTGATTGGTTCATGTAAGTCATCAAGCTTATCACAAATGCTTTGTGATAAGGTTGTTTGTGATTGGCCAAGACATGTCATTTTGGACACTGGGCGGCTTTGGATAGCTTCTTGAATTTGTCTAGGATTGCCACATCATTTGAACGTGTGGCATCATCTTAATCTTGAATTTGACTACGATACCATGTCACTTGACACATGGCATGAACTTGGGCCTCAAGATGAAATGGACCTTGGTCTTGAATTTAATAAAATGGACTTATTTAATTGTCCCATCCAAATTAGCTATTCAACCCAAATGAACATAGATTTAATCCAAATTTTGAATGAATTTAACCCAATTAAATTTATGTGTCTACATTATAAACTTGATGAATTCACCTATATGAGAGTGAAATGAGGCCGCTCTTATGAGCTTTTGGCCAAGTCTCTACAGCTTTCACGAATAACCAGGCATGCGCACTACCTATTTGCGCAAAACAGCGTTGAACATCAAAATTATGGGTGTCAAAATGTGATTGATAAAATCTTTGACTTACAATAAGAACTACTAGTTCATAAAAATTTTATATTTCATCAATAATTTTGTGAGTAAATTTTATTCATCTTAGTTTGGTTCATAATCCAAAAGTCACCAAAACCATAGCATTTAGACCATAAAAGGTCCAGCAAGTTTTACCCTTTTATTCCCTACTCTTTTGTTCTTAAAATCATTTGAAATATGTGGGAAGTTGCTTGCAATTATAGAACAATATTTCAAAAGATATCATTGGCTACTTAGAAGGTTGATCACACATGCCATGGTGAGTGAAACGTGTCATGTTACCTGACATGCAACATGACATGTCCTAAGAGAAGATGGCTCATCTTGTGACAAGTTTTATGTTGCCTGACTTGCAACATGACACGTGTCACATCCTCGGCTAATATCCACTTTTTTTTTATAAGTAAAGTTATTTATTGAAGGGGTACCAAGAAGGTACAGAGAAGATAACAGGACATACCTGCAGCTCTCACTCCAAACATACTACATAATTTCCCCATATATGCATTTTTGGAATTAAGACCACTAGAACATCATTAATAATAAAAAAACAAAAAGTTTGAACATACCAGCATTAGATTTCTGAGGAACATTGTTTACTGCATCAGTCTCTTGAGCAGGTTCTCTAAATGAAATCCACAGCCATATCAAATAGATTAACCATGCAAAAGCCATAACCCAACCAGGCAAAGTATCTTGATTGAAAGTTAACTTGTAAATCTTAAAATTTGTCTGAAGTAACCCAGCAAGTGCAGGACCACATGCCATTCCTAGTGCACTAGCACTTACAAAACCTGCTGAAGCCTGCATTCGGATTCTAAGTGGCACGCAGTCACTGATGTAACGTCGGTTCACTGCTCTGGCGGAACCCAAACTGCAGTTCAATAGACAGAAAAACACAATCTTGTTAACTTGTAGTCAAGTGTAAAGTGTTTTTTGAATATCACAGTAACTTCCCAAAAGCATAGACAATAATGACACCGAATTATGTTATAAAGATGATATAGCAGATGATGCTACTAAAATCACATTACAACAACATACCCAGTGTAACCCTACAAGTGGGGTCTGGAGAGGGTAGAGTGTATGCAGACCTTACCCCTACCTTGGGAGGTAGAGAGGTTGTTTGTGATAGACCTTCGGTTTAAGGGGAAAAAAGCATATGAAAGCATATCGGAAAAGAAATAACAAAAGTGAAGAAATCATGGCAAAGGATTCTGAAAAAAGAACAGTAACTACAATGAAATAGTGCAATAATCATAATACAAGAGACAGTAGATAGACACAGAAATTGGAATGCAAATAATAGGAGAAATACTACAACTACTAGTATGGAAGTATGAGCAAGATGACGTTCTACTACCTACTAACCTTCTACCCTAATCCGTGTCCTCCACAACCTCCTATCTAAGGTCATGTCCTCGTAACTATCACCTCTCTCAATACTTTTTCGGTCTACCTCTACCTCTCTTGAAACCATCCATAGCCAACCTCTCACACCTCCTAACTGGGGCATCCATGCATTTCTTCTTCAAATGCTCGAACCATCTCAGCCTCGCTTCCCATATGTTATCCTCCACCGAGGCCATTCTAACAAAAATCACATTGTTTGTGAGAATTTATTGGTTTGTACAACCTTGAGCATTCCATTGAAAATCAGTTGCCACGTATGGTGCCAAAAGAGATGTTTTACTTTTAGTAGTCCTCAATAATTAACTGACTTCTTAACGTATGTTGCCACTGAAATCTTTTAGGTTGTGCAAATGTTTTACCAGGAGCACTATTGTTCTGGATGAGAAATCACCCAAAAGGTAGAAGGAACTTCCCTTTGGTTCTGTTTTTGGAAGTTTCAGTGAAAGTTACTCTAGTGTAGCTTTAAAATTCTAAACTCAACAGTCAGATCAGAATCTTGGAAATTTGGCTATAGTATCGAGAAGTTGGAAATTTTTTACTTCGGCTGGTTGGATGGATAAGGAGCATTTATAATCAAGGAGGAAGAACCAACAAGAAAAGTATTTAAGAACAATGAATGATGAATTTCATCAACTACTAACATAGAGAGATATAAAGTTAACTGTAACCCAGCTTTTGCTTTAAAAATGGCAGAATATATCAATAAGTTGGCTAGACACACATGTGATCCTAGAAAGGAATAAAAGTAAGACACAATAAACTGTAGTGAAAGAAATATTTCAAATAATTGTAATGAAAGTTGAAAGCATGCAAACTTGCACCGATGTGTTTGCAAAAAGAGGTGGTGGAAAGAGAGTTACCCGCAAAATATACGACCGATAAGAAGAACCGGTATCGATTTGAGATCATAGGCCAATGCATACATCACATTCCCCACAAAAAGAACTATGCTGCTAAATACCAGAGGTCTGAAGTAAGACCTGTTTGACCAGGCACTGAAATACACAGAAGAAAAGACCTGTGCAACAGCCATGGCTCCAATCACAATTCCACAAACTGTTGCAGCAGCACCAAGACTCATAGAATAATCATCGGCTGTTGGAACAACGATATATGTATTGATCATATAAAGGAATGTATTTGCCAGGTTCAAGAGGAGTGACATAAAATGGTATCTCTGATCATCAACATGTTCCTCAACAGGAGTAGGTAACTCTTCTAGCATGATAAGTGAACGTTGGACAGAGAAGTTAAGGAAGTTAGTTGAATAACTTAATCTATCAATAGCTGCTTCCATTGAGTCAACTACGGGATCCTGCAAAATGGCTTTACACCAGCTAAGAATATAGTAGAGCATAACCAGAAATTTGAAAAACTTGCTAGCCAGAAAAGATAATGTTGCAAAACCTAAACAAATACCTAAAAGTTATCTAAAGGAAGAAGGCGAAAACCTGAAGTGGAAGAGCAGGCTGATCATAAATTGACAAGTAGCTTCCCTCACGGTCTTGAAGGTCTGCAAGATTACGAGATATTGCTCCAACAACTGCCCCTAATCCCTGCAATTATCATTGCTGGTCGGTGACACGCTACTGACACGGATGGCTTACTTTAGGCCAAAGAGAGCTATCAACTTGTTAAGGCAATCCACATTTTCTCATTCATGTGTAGAATAATTACTACTAGTAAACTTTAGTCTAGATTTTTTTTCTATGAATTATGTTTTAACTAGAAACAATATAACTGAATCAACTGTAATATTGTTTCTACATTAAAACATAATTCATAAAAAAAAAATCTAGACTAGAGTGTAGTAGTAGTAATTATTTTATAGTAGCAACGGAAGCTTTATTATTATAGGAAGACACTAGCAATTGAATTTAGCATATTACCACATTGTTGAAGACTTGCTGAAGTTGGGAATATGGATGATTTGCCCGGGTTTTGACATAGTAATCAGTGAATTTATAGCCGAAACGTTTGTCAAATTTCTTAAGGATCTTCCGCAATCCAATGGCATTTATTTCAACAAAAAAGAGAAGCTTTAAAAGATCACGCCCCACATTTCTATAAGCTTCTCGTAGCTCAGTTACTTTGGATATATCAGGTTGTTCTTGAAGAGAATCTTGTTGTTCATTGAGTTGAGATATCCTGCTTGCAAATACTCCTTGTTGTTCCAACAAAAATAGAACAACTTTTTCAATCTGCAGTGTTACAAAGACAAAAAAAGAGCTCTTATACAACAGTACTTCACAATGTATCAGGAAAACTCTTACCTACAAGAAGAATCTTTCCAATCAACCACTAAATGCCTGGATACTACAAGCAATTAGATAAAATCAGACTAAGTTTAAGGACATTACTTGCTCCAAATCCCTATCAAAAGTTCTACTCGAGTGGAACAACTGATGTAAAAGCAGGAAGCAAAAACTTATTGTGGCAGGATAGATCATCAATTGAACCATGAATTTGTTTCTTCAGAGAAAATGGATATAGCAGACAAAAGATTTTGTGTACCATGAAGGTTCAATATTACGCTACTGGAAAGTACTTGAATCTATCATGTAGTAGGGACAGTGAATTTCTTCTTTTAAAAAAAATCATGTTTCAAGTTGCACTAGTCATGGATTGCTCTTCAAGTAAAGACCACCAGATATTCTAAGAATAAAGAGTAATCCACTGATGAGCATCAAAGTTACTCTCCTAATACAATGACATTCTTTGAAAACCTCTGACAATTATGATTGACAAACCTCGGAACTTGATAGAGTACTTCAGGAGGAACAAAATATTATTAATATGAGATCGGAGTGCAGCCTATTTGTTGCACTGCATAGAAGTACTATAGATTTTCTTTTTTATAGTTAAAAATATTTTGAAAATGGTTTAACTCCCCAAATAGTAATAGTGTCAAACAGTTTAGGACCGAGGTAGTAGTAACTAGTAGGTATGCAAGTAACAAATCCATACCTCCTTGTCCAGCATCCTTGAGAAATCCTTAAGAACATATCGCTGATTGAGCGCTCCAGCCTGGATTTGATCAGCGTATTCCTTAACCTTCTTCTTCATTACTTTGTAATTGATATAGTATCTGAAAGTCCAAAATGATCCTTATCAATCAACATAAGGTAAGCTCGGTGCACTAAGCTCCCGCTATGTGCAGGGTGCAAGGAAGGGCTGGACCACAAGGGTCGTAAGTGTAAGAAATCAAACTTTTGTCTGATTTCTCTGTTTCCTCAATCACTTTGCTTCATATGAATTGAGGGAAGTTAATTCGTATCTCTTTTATTAGCACAAACAGCCAGAAGCAGAATTTGCTTTCTATTTGAGTAATGCATCTTCTGTTACTTAATTTTTCGATATAAACAACATTATCACTGACAATTGCAACCAAGTTTGTGCTCAAGAAGCATATAGCATATAATTGAATTAACAACATGTTATTTCTTAAGCATAAATAGTGTAGTATTACAAATAACACACTCAAACATAGCTAGGATTGAAAAAAAAAATCCAAACATGCACAAATGACAAGATTCAAGGTAGGAAACTAGTCCTGCATGATCCATACAGATGAATAAAAACTAAAGCAATCTCTAGTTGCCAACTATTTACTCAGACTCTTCAATAATATCTCGACTGCGTTTTGGATCTTTCAAAATTAGCATTTTTTGAGGATCTGACACGTGTAACAACAATTTTAGAGAGTCCGAGCAACAGGGGGGGAACCGAATAACTTTTGCACAGACACTGTATTCATATTGAGAAATTCATCAAATAAGAAATATTTGTTGGAAACCCAAGTGACAGAAATTGAAGTTGCTAAAGCTTAAGTTGTCCCTCCTAATTCAGGTTTGAATCTCCTTGGACACTTTATACTAACTCTTTTTTAAAAATTCGAGATCCTTATAGAACCATAAACTTCAAATCCTAGATTCGTCTCTATAGAACAAAATTGATTGCCAACAAGTTGAAATGAAAAGAAAGGATACAAAGACTAGATTTATAAAAGAGTTTGGAGTACATACCCTTGCCATTCTTGAATTTGTCTTTCCTTCAACTTCTTCCCAAAAGCAACCATTTTTCACTCCCAAATCACAATTGCAAATCCCAATTTTCATATGATGGATCTCTGCAGAATACTATTAACTAAAATAATTAATAGAGACGTGTTGGATTTATGGGTTGACTCATCACGTCAAAAAAGTTGAGCTAATTTACATAAAAAGGAATTATTAATACAGTCTCAAAAGCTTTCTCAATTTATTTTAATAATCAACTAGATCAGTTAAATTTCACAACATCATTTTCCTTATAAAGTCACTACTTTTATAATTACTGTTACCTTTACTCTGCTCAAAATTTATTTAAAAATTTAAAAGATTTTTACCCATATCTAGAAAATTTTAGCTGAAGAAAACACTTACCCAGATAGCAGCAACAGCAATAGATACACCCATTAATGCTACAACTCTGATTACAGATCTGAAAACTCCACTTGTCTTTGCTTAAAAATTATTTTTTTTTTGTTTCCTCTCTTGTGTTGGATAGCCCCATTGGAGCCCAACTTATTGACAGTGTAGGCCCCATTTGGGGGAAACACTCCCTGGATGGATTTTTTCATATACAAATTCGAGAACTCTGATTAAAGGAGCAGTTGTATTCTTTGATGATTTTTTCTTCTTTCTTTCTGAACTGTGGAGTAGAAGAAGATGGGTCTTATACATCTTCAAATTTTTTAGGCTCAAAATCAGTAGTTAATACCTAACTATTCGGGTTTTATTAGTTTAATTAATATTTAAATTAAGTAATCCCCACTTGTGATATCTAGAAAATAGGTCAAAATGAGTATTTATGTGACGTTTTAAAATTTAATTACTTCTATTTTTATCTTTCTTTTCTGATAGACTTAATTAAAAAGATCTAAGTCATAACTTATAACCCCACAACATTAATTTTATTTAAATTATTTTATTTTTTTTGGAAAATAACTTCATTTCATTTTACTTCAAAGTGAGGTTTGACCATAATGTTGCTGCATTTTGAGGCTGAAAAATAAAAATGTGACATTTTCTAGATGGTATTGAAAGAAAATGAGTAGTTGTTGCTATGGCTGCCACACTTCAGGGAGATTTGAGGCTAAGAAACTGCTGTTTTTGGAGCGTTACATAAATCACTCTACTTTAGAAGCTAAGTATTTAGATATACTTTAGTTTGCGTCCAAATATATGTATCTTGAGATACATAGAGTCAAAATTAGGTGTAATTTGTTCTAAATATACTATATATAAGTGGATTCACATGTATCTGGGATACATAAATGTTGCTCCCAAATAGACACGCAAGTGTACGTGGTCGTAGAAGTAATAAATGGCTCTTTAAGAACCGGGTTGTCGTACCCAAGGGACTTATGATCAATGTATATCAATTCAATTAAGTCTATAAGTTAAAGAGCGTATTACCGATATGGTTTTGATTACTACTACTACTACTAAGAACAATTTAAATAATAAACTAACTGATAAGGATAACTATAATTTCGGTGTTTTAATCAATTAAGGGATAATTCCAGGGCTGAAGCATGCTTTGGGTTTCATGTTTCACATCTCATGCAAAGAATCAATTTTAGTTATCACATTACTGATTTACAGGGTTAATTTTATGATCATGATCTCTCGACCTCTAATCGCCTACTCCAACTAGCTGTCTAACTACATCGTTGAGCGGGGATAGGCAGTCCTAATTGGCGAGCATTTATATTTCATCTTGTTTCGTAACCAAGCTAGGTGTTCGTCCAAGCGTCACTCCTAAACACGAATCTAATCAAAGTTAGAACAAGCTCTTTACATTCTCTGGTCTATCTACCTCTTCATCTCTCGAGTCCAAGAATAGACAATATATTTATTTCTATGGTGGCCTAGCATGAAATACTAAAACAAGAATGTAAAAGTAATGTATATGATAACCAATAATCAATTCAAAGCAATTCGATGTTCAACAATAACCCGTAGCTACAACCCCAGAACAGGGGCGTTTAGCTACACATAATATTCATAAACTCAAAAATAATAAGTTTCATAAAATTCAAACCAAAAGAAGAAATAGAGAATTGAAACCAAAGATGAATTGTAATCCCTTCTCTTGATCACCAAAAAGTAGCTCCGCTAAATAATTATTACTGTGAACTATTTATAGATGTAGAAAACCCTGAATAAAATAATTGAGTCCAAAACAAAGCAGGAATCCAAAACCAAAAGGAATTGGAACTGTTGTATGCGTGCACAGTAGCCAACAGCCTCAATTTGCTCTTGGTCCTTCATGAGCTGCCACGTGTCAACATGTATGTTTTCTTTATTCTTTACTTCTCTTTTGCAGCGTTTGATTATATATATAAATATAATATAATATTCAATTTAATCCATTAAGCTGTCTGCTTGATTTTCTTCTAGAATCTTCCATATTTAATTCGTTTTAGCTCCAAACTTCTTCAATTTTACACCAATTTAATCCTACAAATAAAATACACTATTTAGCACAATCCATAAAATCCATGCTCAAAAAGGACAAATATAAATAATAAATATGAGGCAATTAATGATAAGAAAATATATTTTTGGCCTCAGATCAATAACAAATCTCGTTTGCCACTTTCCTATGTATCTGATATCTCATATATATATAAATGCAAATAACACCAGATACATGTATTTGATGCGTATCTAGTGTGATTCCCAAGATATCTGTAATACATAACAAATTTCACTCGCCTATCTCTATTTTAGTGTATTAATAACCTTTTAAATTTGTCAACTTATTTTTATTTAAATATATACTCATTTTATCAATGAAGAAACTTAATTTCTCATGACCAAGTGATTGATATCTCATATTTTGGAAGTTTATCGAACACAAATTGAGATGAAGAAATTTTCTAAATATTAAAGATTACGTATATTGGTCGGTGAAAAAATTTATTATGTTTGAGATATAGATATTATGTGGCATATAAAACTTGTATGAGATTCCTCACATATTTTGACAAGTGGATTATTGGGTCCCATATTCAGAAAAAGTCAAACTCTTCTCCCTCCCACTTTCTCTCTTCCTTTTTGAACCTTTTCCCATTTGATTCAAATTTTTCCTACTCTTTCTTTGTAAATTATGTTAAATTTTACTATCTTTTTTTTATCTTAATATTTTTATTCACGAAAAGTGTGAAATTAAATCTTTCCAAATTCATCATATTTTTAACATTTAAATATTATTATTTTTCTCATATTAGTTATCTAAGTAACTAAAAAATAGTTATTTAAAATTTCTTGTCAATTAATAAAATTATTATTTTTATTTATAATTTCTTAAAGGACGTGTAAAAAAGGTGAATAATTAATATGAAAAATATTAGGGGGTATAAATTTTTCTTGTTCTTCTCTCAACAATTTCATAAATACCTAAATCCATCAAATATTCTATAACTAGAACGTATAATTAAAAAAGTATTAATAATCTTCACAAATATTAACATAAGTTTTGACACAATTTTCATAAAATTCAAAAGTGAAAAAATCCATAAACAGCTACATATATACATGCAATCTCTATCAATTTATACATACATTTTATAGCTTGAATTTCAAGGATAAAAAAAAATGTATAAATTCATGATGGAGAGAGTATGTATAAATATAGCATTAATTCTCTTATTTAATTATTTAATAGAAAAAATACATTTTTGGATTTTTATGAAAATAATGTCAAAACTTATGTAATTATTTTTCAAGATCATTAATGCTCTTTCCGTTATATTTTTATGTTTGAGAATATTTGATGGATTTAAGTGTTTACGAAATTGTTGAAAGAAGAGCAAGAGAAAATTAATTTAAAGCCCTTTTGTTTGTTTTTCATATTTGTTGTCCACTTTTTTTTACACGTCCTTTAAGAAATTATAAATAAAAATAATAATTTTAATTATTTACTTCTTGAAAAAATTTAATCAGTAAAGATTTGAATTTAAATATGAATTAATATTAATCTATTCAATTTTTGATAAATGAACATCAAGAACTATTTTTTTTAAAATAAGGAAAATAAACTGCATAAGAAGAGAATCGAAGAAGTAATGTTAAAGAGAGAGAAAAAACGGAAAATTAATTTTATGACATCACTACTTTTCACTATACCTTAATCTAGTTGTGTGTTGTGTTATTTTTTAATTTGTATAGTGAAGTATATTCAAATAAATTTTAAAAAATTTAATATACTATATGTTAGAGGGAGTGATAAATGAGAGGTGAAGATGGGGAGTGAAAAGAATAAGTTATAAAGGAGTGGAACCCATAAAATATATTTTTCTATTTACCAAACTAATCCACCTTGATTTGATCTAACATTAAAAATTATTTTGTCCAAAATTAGAAACAAGACAAAATAGGAATCATTCTTTTTTGTCATTATATTATGTATCACACGTGAACAAACTGTCTTAAATAACTGTATATATAGTACTTGACACAGTCAATTAAGCTTATTTGGCACCTTACACGTTATCCTTCTTCTTTATTTATAACCCTACCTAAAAATCATAATATGAACAAAAGAAGTTCTAAACTTCCAGCACACCTATCACCTTACGAACAAGTCAATAACTAATATAGTTTAATTCGACTGATAAGAGGCTAAAGTTGTAAGCCTAATTTTAGATGGCTAGGTGAAATATTGAGATTATATATTAGATAGTCATTTATGTATTATTTGCTGAGTTTTTATACCATGATTAGCTCGATCCCATACTAACTAGCCAAACGGTTGTTTGGTATGAGGATGGGATAAACAAAGTTATATGATAAATTGAAGAGAAAAGACATAAAGTCACCATTAAAGTTGTCCCAAATTTCCAAAAAGACACCTTAACTTTGGAAGTGTCCTATCACCCCCACAAAAGTTTTTAATATCTTTGTAAAATGGCCATTTTGACCCATTCCCTCGTCTGAGTTGTCGCGTGCGATGCACACTCTTTTCAATCCGTTCAACCCGACCCGATTCTTTTCAAAATAGAAAAGTCTTTTTTCTTTTGTTATTTCTCAGCTTTCCCAATTCTGCATTTTCTCCTGGTCTCTCTTGGTGAAACCATTTCGTACTGATCATCTCCTTGTTGATGTTTCTTGGTCAATATTCTTGGAGGAACTAGGTGATGAATTGGTAAATGAAATTAATCCTTAAAAAACTTCAAATTAATCTTTTCTACTGGAAATTAAAAGAGAAAACAAATTTCTACCTTATTGCACTTGGGGAAGATGATGAATTCGTCAAAGAGAGAGTACCAACGTTGATCTTGTTTTGGAAAAAAAGATGAAATTGTGAAGAGAGGGATACCAATGGCTCTTTTGAGTTTAAATTTGGGGAAGATGATGTAAATTAATTAAATAATTAATAATAAAGAAAAAAGCGACACGTAGCATTTTAAAACTGGTTATTTGCAGTGAAAAACTGCATCACGCGCCTCATGTGAGTGGTCACAACCCAGACGAGGAAATGGGTCAAAATGGCCCTTTTACAAAGATATTAAAAACTTTTGTGGGGTGACATGATACTTTCAAAGTTAAGGCGTCTTTTTAGAAATTTGGGACAACTTCAATGGTAACTTTATGTCTTTTCTCTAAATTGAAATCAATATCCCATGGGATAAGTTATGTAACCATCATATATAATGAACAACTTATAAATGAAAATTAATTATGTTCTTTAAAAATTTCAAAATCCATAAACTTAAAATTTTATTCCGTCTTTGCTCTCAAAACATCAAAACGACCAAAATCCCTATCAACATCACTTCTAAACTTCAAGAAATAACTGAGCTAGCTAGCTCTCTTTCTTAAATAACATTGCCTATTAAAAGCGACAATAGCCATTTTTCCAAACCGTCAAAAAGGGTATTTGAAAAATAAAAAATGAAAATAATGTACTACGATTAAAAGAGACAGTGGTAGAGTTAGAATTTGAGATATGTGAGTTCTGAATTTTAAGATAGAAATAACAACTTTGTAAGCCGCACACACACCACTGAACCATTGACTATTAGTTCATTGTTTGATATTTTGTAATATATAGAAGTCTTAAATTGAACATACACATATATCTGTTCAAAAAAAGCATGACCATTATGAAAAGTCATTTCTTAAGTTCTATAGATATAAGGATTCTCTTGAAGTAATCTTAGAAAATCCGTAGGTATATTCAAGGACTTTATTGTATCTTGAAGGGAATTACTTTTATTTTCATCAATATGTATATGGGCAATATCTCTTTAAGAAAAGAGATTCTTCACGCCTCAAAACCATCTATTTTTTCAATTATTTTTCTAACATATCCAAACACCGTATAAGTATTATACCGTAGCTCCGCCTCTCAAATAGTATAATTCCACAAGGACACCTCAACATCACTTTCCACATGATCATCCCAACTGAAATGACTCCCAAATAAACATGGATTTGGTGAAAACAAACATTCTTCTTCCATATTTGCAACCCATTCCTCTATCCCACATGAGTTACTATGCAAAACATCAGTAGTACCATTTTCTTCAACCACCATATTACAATCTACTACAATATTATTCTCTTGTGGTGCTACTAATTCCCTCAGTGGCTCGAACGCCTCAGCGGCTGTAACAGCCGCTTGGCGTAGCTCTTTCGGGTCCTTAGATACCGGAACTTGCAAACGCCAAGCGGAGTCCGCGAAATTCAGTGTGGCTAATTCTCCTTTAAGTGCTAATGCAGCTATATCATGAGCGCGGGCAGCCATTTCCGCGGTTGGGTACGTACCTAGCCATATTCGCTTTTGTTTAGTGGGCTCGCGGATTTCGCAAACCCACCTATCGTTGTTCCTCTGCCTCACTCCTCGATACACGGGGTGACGTGTTTCCTTGAACTTCTTCCTCCCAGCTCGCTTCTTTGGCGGCTGGCTAGATGATAATAATAGAGGACATTCTTCATCCCAAGGTTCCCTTCTAATCGAACAACATGAATTACTAGAGTTATTCATCATTTCGATTAATTGAACATGTTGAGTGTTTCTTATATAGATTTTGGATTACCAAGGAATTAAGGAACACGTATATATTCATAGAAAATTCAGTTGAAAGAAACAGGAGAGAAAATGTGGGGCCTGCTTGACTGTGTCAAAGATTTTTTTGACCAAAATAATACTCATTAAATTTTATAAAACTAGTATAAATATATTTCATACCATTTAATTTAATAATCATTTAAAAAAAAATTACACTCTAAAACAATTCTTGAATATTTGAATAATTATAAATTACATTGGGATAAAAAAAATTAAAGTTAAGTTACTTTAATTATAATAAGGCAATATTTTATTTTTTTGAAACGGAATTTTTTTTTAAAAATGTTCGCCTAAAATGGGACGGAGGGAGTAAATGAATTAAGAAAACGTTATTGTGTTTTAGCACGTGTAAATATATTTTGGACATTAGCAGTAAAAGAATGAGTCTTGTTGGATGAGACAGAAACCCGTCTCTCATTTGAGGAAAACAAGGTTTAGTACACGTGTGTTACTACACATACAATCATAAGTAAACCTTCCGGCACAAATAATTTCCTAAATTGTTGGTGAATCCAGATACGTTCAGTATATGTCTCTTAGGATATATGAAGTTCTAATTAAATGTAATTTGTTCTACATACTTCCCTCCCAAGTTCTATCTCGCTCGCTATTTTTCTATGTATCTTGTTTTTCAGATATATGTGAATCACATCAAATACATATACATACATGTATTATCTAGTGTGTATCTAATGTAGTTCGCATGTATTTGGAGTACATGACTATCTCCCTCCCATCTCTCTCGCCTCCCTCTCCATCGTGTTCGCCTCTCCTCTATTTTAGTGTATCTGATAATAAAATACATATATCTAGATTTATCATTTCATGTGACTATTTAATTTGATATTGTATTTAAGAAAAAAAATATTGACTTGTAAAATATATTGTATAAAACAATTCTTAAATATTTATGTAACTATAAATTATTTTAAAAAAATATTTTTAATTATAATAATATAATATTTTTTTAAAATAAAATTAAAAAAAGTATTCACATAAAATAGTACAGAGGAAGTAAATAATGCATTAAGAAAACGTTATTGGATTTTAGCAGGTGTAATTTTTGGACATTAGTTGTAAAAGAATGAGTCTTGTTGGATAAGACAGAAACCCGTTTCATATTTGTGGAAAGCAAGGTTTAGTACATTTTGTAGGAGGTTTGATATTCACATTAGAGTTTGATTAAATTTAAATTCACATCGAAAAATTTGCATTAGGAGTAAAGCACTTTTTCACTCAGTGTCTGATATTCACATTGAAGTCTAACTAAATTTGAATTCATACAGGAAAATCTATATTAGAGATAAAACACTCCCTAATAAAAGCAACTTCGTACCTCAAATTTTTTTTATTAAGAATGAAAGAATACGTGTCACTCCACCACAGACTTTTGAATCGTATGGTCATAAATTTAAATATTGAAAGAGACATCTTTTTTGGGACAATCAAAAATAAAAATAAGATGCGTAAATTAATAAATGACTGTGTTCAATTTATTATTTTCATAAATCACCAATGGCAGATAAAATATATATGGTTATATATTATTTATACATAATTATATTTCTGATACATAATTATACATTATATATATATAAGATTAAGAAGTGTAGTAAGTCAAAAATGAACAAATACGATGGAAAGAGTAATTGGTTTGTTACGTTGTGATATTGATGTTTCATTCGTGAGGCGAAAAATTAAAAAAAAAAAACAAAAACTATATCTCTTTAAATCAGAAATGTTGTAGAAATTGTAATCAAATACTCCTAATTTATTTGTATACTATTTCTTGTCTTGATTTTGCACACAAAAAATGTGTTTAATCATGTTAGTTACGTCTTTTGCGAGTATATACAAAAAGTCATATTTATCAATGACACAGTCAATGGCGGGCCTTTTTTTAAAAAAACAAAAAGATAATTGTACTTCATAGGAAGATGTCACAATTGGTTATCAAAATTTAGAGGGGTGAAATGGACGGTTGAGTTGAATTTGAACGGATTAAAATGATCAGAAGTGTCAAATGGGGCGATTTGGTTGAACTTGAACAAGTCAAAATGAATTGAATGAATAAATTAAAAGGGCTATTGACTCGCCTAAAAGTTACTTGAATTGAAATGAGTTGATCTAAAATGAGCTAAAATGTAGATCATAACATAACCGCTTTATTTATATATTTTCAAATAATTTTTTAGTACCTAATAAAATCATTAATTTTTCTTATATTATCATTATATATAACATAAATCAAATAAAAATATTTTTTTGAACAACCCTCAATCATCAATTTGTCTAAATTACAACAAATTTAACAAACTCAATTTCATTTAACAATCCTTTTATTTTTTCATGTATGTTTGCACTCAGTCATACATAACTGAAATATGTGTTTAAAATGACTAAAATTCCAGGTATGTGCATCTGAAACGCATAATCAAAAACAGAAGAAGAGAAAAAGAAGTATGCACAAGTTATCTAATAGTAGGTATTCGTGCAAAAAAAAAAAACAACATACAACACATTAGTTATATTGGACCTACCAAAATAGGCACCCCATGAATTTTTACTTTTCTAAAGAACTTATGCTTCACTAAAAATTAAGGACCAAAATATTATGAAGGTAGAATGTGCAATTTCAACTGTTGCCTAGAGACATAAATTGTGCCTCTCTAAGTAGCAGGCCTGTTCATCTGAATGGACCAAATCAACTCCAACAGCTAAACTAACTACTCTACATCTATCAAAACTGATGATTTCTACAAATCAAAAATATAATAAATAGAGTAATGGGAAGAACAGCTCTAACTCTTCCACCAAGAACTCTAAAAACCAGATTCTAACTCATTCATCCTTTTTTTCCTTAGATCTTACTGGTTTTGCTGGCTGAATCATTTTACCAAGCAGGATCACTAGAATTGGTATAATAGTTCCAATGTAGTATACACTTTCATAAGCAGTAAGTGTTTCATGCAGACTTAGTACCTGTAAAAACATAAACAAGAAAATTATTGTTAGTTTATGTCAAAGATTTTAGCTTATACTCCTTCCGTTTCATTTTATATGACAGTGTTTGACCGGATATATACGATGTTAAAGAAAGAAAGAGAAAACTTTTGGCACATATTGAAATGAGATAATTGCATTCCAATGCCTTTCAGTGATCTAATTTACAAAATAGCCTGCACGTGTATAGGTTTTGTTTAAATATACAGAATCAGTGTATAGATTTTGTATATTTTGGCAAGCGCCCGTACTTAAAGTTAGTCCGACGGGCCAAAAATGAAAGAATCCCTATCAAAATATTGCAACACCCGTGTGAGATCCTCCAAAAATGCACTACTTTTGAAGGATCCGACACGCATCCGGTGACATTTTTGAAGAGTCCAAGCAACATAGGTGTAAAATGAAACAGAGGGAGTAATAAACATCATTCGAACAAATAGGCAACCAACCATGAATCCAACAGCAGAGTAGTTTAGAACCAGCAGTGTATATACAAAGTTCATGAATACAAACATCTTCTGAAACTGAGCACTACTTGTAGCTTGCTGCCATCTGTAAATGACTGTTCATAAACAAAACCAGATAGTATTAAAGCATATAAAAGTTAAATATGCTTAATCTAGCTAGGAATAGCTGTAATTAAGTACCTCTTGATCCAGCAATCATCAAAGCAGACTGAACGAAGAATATAATATAGCCAGGATATAATCCCTGCAGTGTAACACAATCAACTTTAGTTATACAGGCAGATCAGAACATGGCAGAGAAAACACAAGTTATAGGAAAATTTATCTGGAAAAGATTATGTGATATCAGATGAATCTTGTAGAACAGATTGTGTGAAAATATCGACTCACATGCCATACAGCACTAACAGTCTGTGTGACCAGCAACTGGACGAAACTAGGCTTCCTTCTCTTCTGTATAAGCCTCTCATATACATCTACAAGAATAGACACAATCGAGGAGATTTGATCATAAATAAATTGCCTCATGCTTAGCTTTGTCACGAAGTTACATTCACTAAAAGATGATGGGCAAAGAAATATGAGGCACATGACCCTTATTTGATAAATCATAACATAACAAGTACTCTCTGTGTCTCATTTTATATGACAGTATTTGAATAAACACAACGTTTAAGGGTAAAAAAGAAAGACTTTTGGCAAATATCATAAGTGTCTTTTGACCTTGTGATCTTAAACATGTTATGACATTTCTATAGCTATAAAAGCACTTCGGTATAAAATGAGAAGTTGAAAGTCAACTTTTTTAATATAGAGATGCATTATTATTTTTATACACACTAGAAAAATAAAGTGTCATATAAAAATACTAATTGAGTAGGAGTAACATAGCTCACCAGTTCTTCACATTGTGTTTCTAAAAAGTATCACAACATACAAAATGGATTAAAAAGAGAGATATTCTTACAGTGCCTCAGCCAGGTGCTAACTTGAATATTCCATACAAGAGGTATTTGAACTGAGCTCTTTGCAAGCTCAACACCCAATATGTCAACATTTTTAGCACGGTCCCATTGTGCTTTTGGTGGATTAGTCGTGCCTGCCCAACCACTGAAACCGAAGCCAGATATGATGATAGCAACTTCCGAGATTGACCATATAAAATAATATTTACACCGTGCAGTAAAGCTAGCCATGTATTGGTAACCCAACCGCGTCCAGAAACTCCATTCTTGGTACATTGGGTCCAAGAACATGGAAATTGGGAAAAGGGGCACCAAATACATATACAATCCCATACACAGAGCTGCTTGAAGAATAGCTCTTAACGCTGCCCCAAAAGGCGATGGCTGTCCTTTGTCTGAAGGTTTCCAAATCTGAAAAGGACTTAGTTTAGTTATTGCAATGAGATGCAAGGTTTCCAACATTTGGTACATATACACATTGTTTTTCAGAAATGTATGATTTACAAACATAAAAGAGAGACACGAAAGGGTGTCGGATGATACCGTTTAGCAGAACAACAATACAATGATTGATATGAACTTACACCATTTCTCTCTGTCCATTCAAGGTAATCCTTCATTTCATAAACTGGACCAGCAAAATGACTTCCACAACAGAGACAATAACCAAAGTACTCAAGTAATGATGGCAACTTGAGCAAACGATTTTTCTTTTGCGCCTCACGCAAATCTTCCTCCTTCAATAATCCATCTTGGTAATTGATCACACTTGAAATTATTTTCAGCGAAATAACCATTAAAGCTCCTAAAATTTTAGAATAGGGAACCAATTTAAAAAAAATACATTGAACAGATCATAATGATACATGCCGAATCCATAGTTTTGTTTTGTGTTTTAAAATCAGTAAAGTTCTACATACCAACAATGTCTGAACGCATCATGAACTGAGATTATCTATTTATGAGAATTATTTTTTATCTAAAGAAGTATCGTACGCTTCATTTGTCTCAAATGCCAAGTAGATTGAACTCATTGACGAAAATTAAAGGAGTTTGAGACCGTGATTTGTTTTGCCACGTCTTAAAAAAGAAACCAAGACTAGGACAAAGAGGAAGTTTGTTCTTACCTGTAGCATCCATTCCTCCTTTTTTCCATGCATCCCCGCTCATGTAGTGCACATGGCTGCACCGAAATGTTTGAATATTATCAATGGAGTTTAGGAAGTTTTCATTTATAGAATTATAAAAATTGCAACTAGAATAACAAGGAAACAGTTCATCAGGGAATGCTTTATTTCCTGTTGGCGGTTGGGGGAGATTCACCTTGCAAACAGTTCATACAGCAATAATAACATCAAATGTCTGCTAAAGAACTAAGCTTTTCCTCATTAGAACAAGATCAACATAAAAATACAGCTCAAAATGGTTTGTTCTGGTGGTAAGAGCTCATGACTAATGCACGGATTAAACTCATGTCATGGGTTTGAACTCTGTCACAAAAACAAGCACGATCTTTAAGTGGAGAAGGATAGAGGGGCGTACACATGGTTGGAGCTCGGGGGTGAAAGGGGTTCATGCGAATCCCCTTCTTGAAAATTTACATTGTATATATACACATGAGTTAATGGTAAAAAATACACCTAAATTATCCCTTTTTTGCAAGCTTCATACCTTAACTATCTATTGTTCTCTTTACCTACCTAAACTATCACTCCCTTTGTGAACACATATGATGAGTTGGCCAAATATTCATTCACAATCGACAATAGACGCATGTAAGATAACTCAACATCGAGGTCTGTTTTAATACAAAAAGAGTGATAGTTGAGGTATGAAAGTCGTGAAAAGTTGATAGTTTGGGTAGGTAAATAAAAACAATGAATAGTTGAGATATCAAACTCGCAAAAATGTGTGTATTTTTTACCATTAACTCATCGTTGCCACTATTCATCAGCATTAAAATAATAGATGTTAAAACAATGAAAATGAAAGAAATCCAGAATTAAATTGTATAGGTCACCATCAGAAGATCGATAATGCAGTTATACTGAAATTCGAAATAAAAAACAGAGATCTGAAAAGAAAATAATGTTAGGAGAGAATTTATGAATGTACCATCCAATAAGATATCCGAATGCGAGGAAGAAAGTGATGATCCCGCAATAATGTCGACAGAAAACCATGGAACCATAACCCAAAAGCATAGGCACCAAAAAATGTAAATTAGACGAGAATCCAAACGACAAATAGGACAAAACAGCACCTGATAGTGCAGCGTAGAAATGCCTACCACTGACACAAGGAACAAATCGATGAAGAAAACTCACAGGAATGGTTCCGACGAAACAGAGTAAGAAACGGAACACCGGAATCGATACTCCGATCGCCGACGCCATTGATTCCATCTCCGGCAGACTCATAGTTTGGAAAGTCAATAAGGGACAAAAATGAAGTTAGTTATTTTGCTTTCTGCAGTCAGTTATTTTTAGTGAATGGAATGATTTTTTGGCAATCAGATGTGAGATTACATGTAATTTTCCTATTGTACCCTCGTTCCTCAAATTATTTCTAAAATTATTATTTCTTATAAAACGTGCAATATCTACAACAACAACAAACACTCTGAAATTGAAGTCCGGAGAGAATAGAGTGATAATTGAAGTTGTACTCGAACCATAAGGTAGTGGTAATGTTTTTAACAAATCAATTGCATAGCTGGATATTTCAAAAACAAATAAGTGACAAAAAAGTTGGTTATAGCTTACTGCAATACACACTTGGACCCAATTCATTTTCAATCAAACAAATGTGCGCTGGAATAACAGTGTCAAATAAGCGAGTTGGACTGAATTTCAAAATGTCAAAATGAATTGAGTTAATATATGGGTGAGTCAATACTTACGGGTTGAAATGAAATGCGCTAAAAACCGAGTCATAACTCAACTCTTACTAAGTTTTAAATTAAAAGTTCGTTTTTTTACAATTTTTTTTGAGCACCTAATAACTTTTTTTCCCTTGATCAAATAAAATATTGTTTTTAAGAAGTATTTAGACAAAGATATATCTGGGTCGCATATCAGCCCCAATTAGAATAGGCTGATCTAAATGGGTCAAAATGAGCCACAGTTAATAAAATAAGCGAGTTACTAACAGGATCAAATATATACATTTTAACCGGATCATGATTTTATGGGTTGATTTTGCCACCCTTGCTTGTAAATATCCTTTAATAAAAAGGGTCGATGCGCAATGAAGTTTTAACAATTTGAGGAAGCACTTGTGAGTTTACCATGTTGAGGTCATTCTGTAACAATAACTACAAGATCTTCATAAACCAAAGAATGAGCAAGGCAAGGCCAATTACACAGGCAAGAAGGCATCGCCTGTGCCTTCCAATCCAATTACAAGCAAAAGAGGAAGCCACGAATATCATTCAATGCAGGAAAAAGAATCCAATATTTCAATCAAACCCAAAGAATATTGCTTCCATTCGCTTGTTAAGATCAAACTTCAAAGTACACATGAACAAAGTAGTTTCATTTAACATATACTAAGAACTCAGTACAACAACAACCTCGCATGAGGGGAGTGTAGTGAACTTCAAAGAAAAAGCCATATGATACCTACTACCACATGTATTTGGGATTAAAAAAGCCCGCCATACACCTGTACACACATTGACCCGATCTAAAATATAAGATCTAATCGCCCATTCCTTACTAACCTCTCCAGAACTATGGATGGATAGTGCTACCTCTTTACTATTTTATAAACTCTTTCCTAAAGAGAAGGTTAACAAGCAAACTAAAAACACTTTAACCTCTCTGTAAACTCGCTCGGGCATATTAACACAGAATCTACACAAAGTCCACCTTTGGTGTGGGTGCAATCGATTTGGGTCATGGAGAACTTAACTTTCATATTTGCTGCAGACCCTGTAACTGTAAAGTCTCCTACATGGTGATATTTCCATTTTCCAGGTTCTTTCATGTAACACTGGGATGTAGCTTGCTGGCCATCGGATGTTGAGAGCTGGAACTGCACTGGCTTTTTATCCCATCCATGAACATGCTCGGAGATGCAAATTCGCCGTCCAAATCTCCGAGAGGCACGTCCTACTTGCAGCCTGTAGAAAATGCTATAGGGCCCTGCTGGGAATGGGAAATCAACCTCTCCACCCACTTCAACCCACCATATCTGTTGGAGATACGCAACGGACTGGAATCTGCAGAGAAGGAAAGGAAAGAATTCCTTAAGTATTGGTATGTCTTAAGATTTAGAATGTTTAATGTGTACAACAAATAGCAGTAAATCTAAAACATAATGCAAGTATGTCATACTCGAAAAGCCACCCACCAGAGGGCGATTTTTCAACCAATAGAGATCAGTTCTTTTTAACCTTCTTTTGCTTTAGAGGATGGATAAGCAAATGATGTATTATTCTTGAAGAATTTACTGGTCGTAAGATGTCATACTATAAAGAGAGTTCCGATTGCTAACTGCTAGGTAAATCATGAGGACATGCGATCAGTGGAAGTAAGTAAAACTTGAGCATTTCTCTTTTCAAGCAAATAAATTGTTCTCACTTAAAGGAACTGAAATCAACCACAACAAAGCCCTTTATGCATCTAAAACACATATCTACCCATCAAAACTTCTACTGATGTGTCAAATAGTTCAGATTACTTCTCAAGTATCAAACTCTCAAAACATTTCTCCAAAGCTATTCCACTAATTTTTGACTATAGCAAGAAAGCATAATGAGAAATTCCTAAATGAATTAAGGTATCAAGTACCTGAATTGCTTACAAAGAATCACTTTACTACTCATGTTTCAATTTCAAATAGGCGGGAAACAGGCAAGAGTTATCTAATATTCATAAAATTTCCCTGCCAAAGGCTAGGAGACATAGAAGACCAAACTAAACAACCTCAATTCATACAGTCATAAAAAGGAACCTCTTTTTTTTTTGATGACCAGGTAAATCCACTCATGTGCAAGCCTCATGAGACGAGCTCGACCAAGAAGGCCAACCCCCTGCTGTCGCAGGCATGGGGTTTCAAACTTGAGACATCCATTATGGAATGAACTTGAGACCTCCATTATGGAAGTCCCAAGCCAAACCATTTGGTGTAAAAAGGAACCTTTTTACAGGAGTATTCATCAAAAATGCCTGAACAATTGGATTCGATCAGCCGATCTAAAAACATATGGATCAAATAAACACACACATACAAATATACATTCTGCTATAACTTGATAACAAAAGTAAAAACATTTTTTACCCCTCACCTTGATTCATCTGTTTCAATACGACTCCAATATCTCCTATCGTCAATGCCTGTTATCGCCAATCCATTTGCAGAGATTGATAGACAAACCCTTCCTGTAGCCTTATCTAACCAAACCTTCTGCATAGATACCAATCAATAAAACCATCAGAACAATTATGATCCTTTATTTGAACAACTTATACATAATATTTAATCACAAAAAGCTGATCCTTTATCATATTTCCTAAAAAGTAGACAACCCCATTTCACCTAAATTTCGTTCAACAAAACTTATCAAAATTCCAATAAAAAAATATCCACAAAAAATATGAGGAACATCGAACTTCCATATAGACTATATAAATTAGGAATTTATCTAAACGGAAAGGGAATTCTTTTCCTAATAAAAATTCAAATTGATGTTTCTGAATTTAAAAAATGACGATTTTAAGTGATAATAATTGAGGTCTAAATTTAATATTTGTACAGATTTAATGAATTTACTAAACAAAAATACACGATCCGCCCTGGAAGATAAGAAGGGTAAATGGAACCTTTGTGCCACCATCAAAATAAGTAGGTCGACAAAGGCTAGCATAAATATCCCTTTTGCACAAATTGGTAGAAAAATCATCAACCCCACCAAAAACCTTGTGAATAAGAGATTGATAATTTTTCGGCAATTTGGATTCCCACACAAAATCAGCAGAAGATGCAGCCCTAAAAGCACGATTAAGCATTGAAAGGCTACAGATCTCCGACGGCTCCAAATACACCATAACTGAGGCCACACAACTCTCCGGCAAATCACCCAAACCGGGATTCGGCGGCGGTACAGCGGCGGAAGCACGTGGATTAAAGAAAAAGGATAAAGAAGAACCCATTTTGAGAATTTGATACTTTTTTAGAAGAAAATGGATGGAGGATAATTTGATTTTGAGACAATTTTGAAGAGGTGAAGATATAATTGGCGTATATATAGAGAAATTGACGCGTACTTCGGATTCTGCGGGATGTAAACAAGGAAAACATCTATATACGTATATACTTTTTTAGATTATATAAATACATATATTCAATTTATTCTTAAATTTTTTAATGTTATTAAATATAGAAATAAATCATTTTTTGAGAATGACTAGAAAGAAAAGTGTGTTACATAAATTGAAATATATATATATATATATATACATATATAGAATAACAACAACATATGAACAAGTGGAGTCTAGAAACAATAGAGTGTTATCAATACCTCATGGAGGTAAAAAGATTGTTTTCAAAACATACTCAGCTTAAGTACATTAAATTCAAGTATAAGGAATAACAAAACAGTGAAAACATAAACATAGCAACTAGCAAGGGGTATTGCGAATCCTACGAGAAAGGACCAAGAACAACAAAATATTGCCTTCATCGGAACACAATAAACAATATACGGTGGTGGATATCACAATCAAGAACTTCAAATAACACAACTAGTACAACGTCAAAACAATAAAAATTCTAAACTCTTGGAAAGCAAGACAATACTCCATTGTCTACTAGCCTTCTATCTTAATATGCATCATGAAGACCTTCCTATTTAACGTCAAGACCTAGATAATTTAACGTCATGTCCTAGATAACCTGAAGTTGATTCATTTCCTATTTAATAATCTCTCCCCAATACTTCTTCGGTCTACCTCTACCTCTCTTTGTACCTACTATAACCAAGCCCTCGAATATCTCCTATTCACATGTCCAAATTGTTGAAGTGTGTCACCATCGCAGCTAAAAGTTTAAGCTCTTAGAGAGATCATTTTTATTATTTAATCGTATTTTCAACATGCCCCCTCGCGTGCGGGCTTGATTCTTTTTCATGGGCCAAGCACGTTAAAATTCTTTTTGATATGGTTGACAGTGACTTTTATTATTTAATTGTATTCTCAACGTCACTCCCTCCCCCTTCTCCTCGTGTAGCTCTGATTCTTTTTCATGGGTCAATCACGTGAAAATTCATTTTTCATATGGGTGACGGTGAGATTTGATCTCAGGGTCCCTCGTCCAAAAACTTAAGCTTAGTACACTTTTATTATATAATTGTATTTTGAACACAAGGCATCTCAATCTCGCTTCTCTCATCTTGTCCACCATGAGGGTCACTCCCCCTTACCTCGAATAACCTCATTCCTAATCTTATCGCTCCTTCTATGCCCACACGTTCATCTTAATATCCTTATTTCCGTAACATGCATTTTCTGAACATATATTTCTTTAATCCATTTAATGTATGATTTAGTACGTTTAATTTTTAATTAATTAAAATATGTGTTTTGATTCCATTATATAGAAATATGTTATATATTTTGGTTATTTATAGAAATATAATATTATGAAATATGAAGTAATAATATAAATTAATATAAGTAATTAAGTGGTGGAATAATTATATAATTCTGAATTTTTATAAGTAAATGGATCAAAAGTGCATAATTTAATTAATTGAAAAATGTTTAATATACTTAAGTCGATATGGATTTTAATCGGAATTTAATGACATTACTAGTAATTATATTTTTTCCTTATCAAATTATGTATCCATTGTGGGTGAATTTTTTTTTATGTATCCATTAACACGTCATACATGTATAATGCCCTTTTTTTATTTTATGTTGAGAGTGCATTAAGATTTTAAATAGAATTTAAATATATAAACGATATAAAATAATGATAATGCGATAACTATTGACAGGTCATGCAATCTCTATTTATAATTATAGAAAGTAGACAAGATAAGTGCAGATTCAAATTAATATCCAAACATAATTTTAACTAATTCGAATCAACCTCCGTCTAAATTAATAATTTCAAATCATGATGTAAATTGGTGCCTATTTATAAATTTAGGACCTTTTCTCTTTAATTTATTGGCTAGTCATAACTTTCAACGCATAATCTAACTTTGAATTTGAAATGTCCATGGATTAGCTTTTAATGGAATATTTCTTTAATACCAAACAATAATTCTTCCTGGTTGACTTTTTTTTTCCTCTCTACTTTTCCAATTTTTTGTCAATTATATATGCTATCAAGAATATTCAAAATTCGTGTTGAATATTAAATCAATTATCAAAAAACTCTATTGATAGTTTCCTCTATTTTCTTTTTTCAGTATTAACGAGCTACTACTGATCATATACATTATCGTTTTCTAATTAAACATCTAATATTTAATTAGGAGTTTTCAATAACCACCGAAATCTTTGTAATAATTGATCATATAAACAGATCACTTTCTAACACATATGTCTGAGTCTGACCAGTGATTTTTTTAAAAATTCATTTTTCTATACTAAGTTGATCGGTCAAATCTGAAATTTTTATCAACATGGTGGCTAATTAATTAGTAAACATATGTGTAATGTATTAGACTAATAGTTCACACACGAGAATATATTTCGGGTGAGATTTTTGGACTTCTTATATAAAGTTTTAACGATTTTTTTTTTGAATTAGTTTTTAAAGAGTGAATTAGATCAAAACATAATTTGACATGAAATCAGACTCACTGGGTCTAGTGTGGCCCCTCAAGTTGTGCGGAAAATTGTGAATACACACTCGGTCCTTGAATATCATACTATGGACCAGACTATGAAATCTCGAATAAAGAATGTCTGAAATCGTGCCTGAGAGAGAGTGTTGATAAAAATGATCCACATAGGATCAAGACAGGATCGCTGGATTCTTTAAAAGGCTCGAATAATTTTATTTTTTGAAGTTAACTTTTGGGGTGAGTTAAATGTAAAATCTAATTTGACTGCTATCACATTTTAAATTTTATATATTCATATATAATACTAGTTTTATGTTCTTTAGTGCACTTTTCAATTCAATTATTAGTGTGAAACCACGAATGATGTTTTGATGGTCCTCTTGAAACCAGTAGCTATAATTTTAATTTTTTATTATATAAAGCCAATAGAGAATGTTATAACGCTATCATTAAACTTACATATAAATAAATTGAATATTATACTAGAGTAAATATAGTAGGTTTGCATATAAAATTAGTGGTTTGTTGTTTATTTAATTTATTAATTTAAAATAATAAAATAACTTAACGTGTATCCAAGTCAGCATTGCTAGTCAAACAATTTAACGTGTTTCCAGCCAATGTTTCTATGACTGCATGGCCTAAATTCACCACGTGGAAAATGGATAAAAGAAACTAACTAGAAAATTAATAAAAATAATATAAATTAAATAATATGACTAGTAAAAGCCCGTTCATCATAGCAAATACATTTATAGTATTCTCACCGTCTCATATTAGTTGATCATTTATAGTATCATTATCGAACCTTACTTTACGTTTAGAAGCTCTTGCAATGTGCAAATATTTTGTGTATTACAAGATAAGATTATTGTGAAAGGTGACTATTACCAGATTTTTGTATTATTCCTTACATTTTTGGTACTATATAGTGCAAAATGAAAATTTCTAATTTAGCTTAAGAATTGCATGTCAAGCTTAAATTAATTGGTTTTACAATTAAGGATAATATACATTGTACACACTAATATTATTGCTTTAAATGTGATTTCCTTTTGTTTTACGCAATATTTGTTTTAGTGTCTTGATGTGATGATAATTTGTTTGATATGTGACAAAAGATTAAACTCGTACCAAATACAAAGGCTCTCACGCAATTAAAGTTGTACAAGTTAGAATTTAAAGTTTATAGTTCAAAATTTTAGTTCTTTTATTAGTTTAGATTAATATGCTAAACTAATAGTTTATGCAAAACTTGTACATAATTTTTTATTTGTTATTTAATAAGTATTAATTAATTATTAATTGATATAAAATAAATTTTTAAAACACACACAAAATTTGAACAAAAATTTCTGAATTCTATCAAATCGGGCATAGCTTGAAATATACTTCCGTCCTATGTAGAAGGACCAAAGTACAGGACCTGGATAATCAAGATAAATAAGGATAGTTGTTTACTTTTAATAAGAGGTTTCGCATTTAAATTTTGGGTATAAAAAAATTTCTATTAGAGCGTCATTTCTAAAAATGCCCAGTGCCCCTACAATGCGCAGATTTGAATTAGTCAGACTTAGATATCTGACATCAAATAAAAAATAAATAAATAAGGATGACAAGTAAAAAAACATGAGCTAATAACATATTTCAGTATTTGATAAAATTTAGGGAGAATCATACTCCAAAAGCTAGTTATAAAGGTGAGAGAGCCTGATAACAGTATATTGCAAGACTTATTTGAAACTCAAGTTTCATACCTTATGATAGATCAAAACAAATCACCACGCTCCGCTTTCGTTGTCCTCGGTGGCTCCACACCGAGCCAACTTTCACTCTATACCACAAATAGGTAGCTTTTTTTTTAGGTAGCCATTTTCGAGACAGGTACTCAGACGTCTATGGCTGACTGTATGCTAGACATTGCTAGCCTGGGATGACATGAAGGGTTGGTGGATGACTCAAATACTTGAGGAGAATCACACTCCAAAAACTAGCTATTAAGATGAAAGAGCCCAAAACTATATAAATCCCACATTAACATATTGCAATATTGATATAATTCTCAAGTCTCATAACTTGTAACATACCATAATACAAACACAATTAAATCGTATAAATAACTTATCTAAAAATTTAAATTGTTAGAGACTTAATTATATTTTATTAACATACAAGCCTCCTATTAATCTAGCTACATGCACCCTCAAAAGTACCAATTCCAACAACTACTAAGGTCTAAGAGATCCATAATATCCCACATAGCTTCAATCCCAACTATTTTTTGGGTAAGATTTGTGATGATATAATTTTCCAATTTTGTCCTCTAATATATGGCCAAATACATTGAACTAGTCCTTATATAACAAAACATAAATTTAATGGGACCAAAATGAAAAAAATATCAGAAAAGGGTGGGGGAGCCTAACAAGGACAAAGATATTAAAGTCACAATCATTTTAATTGGCTATATATATGAAATTTGAAAGCTTGCTTATCATAAAACTTACACTACCTGTCTAGTCTTTTTTGTTCTAACTTTGTTGTTGGTGAAATTACAACTGGATTGACAATGATATTAGAAGGAGCTAGGAATCAACGGTGTTTGGAGCTAGCCTCCCATATATGTTAATGCTAGATACAGTATAAGTAATTGTATGTAAGTGTTAGTAATCAACCGTAGGGTTCCTAATAGTTTCAAAGAATTCTAATATACTCTATTAGATTATGTCGCGTAATATTTTATGTTACTCATTAAAAACCAAAGTTAGACATGATTGGCTACTAAGTGGTCATGTTTTCGTACATACAATAAAATATCTGGAGATTTGTGGTTATTATACAAAACGTCCATGTGCTAATTTATTTATTTGATGATTTTGACGTTACATCAACATTGTGGTTCCTATTTATGAGTATTTGTGATTTTAACACTTTCCACACCTTTTATGGCTAAAAAGTTTAATACGTTCCAAAATAAGAGATATTTTAGCAAAAATCACCTCATTAAATAATTAGTAAAGATAATATGTAATTTACTAAATTATTTGGAAAAACATAATAATTTTTAACCTTGAATTCCTTAGATGACACTTATTTTCAGATAAAAGAACTAATATGGGACGGAGCTCAGAGAGAATAATAACGACTGAAGTATAAAATAAATATCTTATAAACAATACAAAAAACACATTGCTAATTTGATAGTGAGAAATGGGAAAAAATGTACTCCTTTCGTTTTAATTTATTTGTTCGATTTTTTTTTTTAGTCTTTATAAAAAAGAATGTTTTTTAAAGCAATTTTTAATTTTAATTTTTTACTTGACATATTTAAAATCACAAATTAAAAAAAAACATTTTGATATATTTGACATTCTTTAATATAAGACCATAGAATTAAAAAATCTTCTTTACTTTATAAATTTGATGTCAAATCAATGTATAACAAACCACTATGTACGTTAATTTTCATTAAAACCAGGAAATTAGGAAGAACAAATTGGAATTAACGTCTGCTGTTTGGAGTAAAAAACATTTGGATCATTTTCCAATAAGCCCAAACAATTCAATATCGTACACCATTTATTAGGAAGCTTCAACTGCTATAATATAGTATCTGGCAAGTAATTATAATAGTGACTTTGGGATTGCAAGTCAAAAATTCACCTTAGAATGTGCCAAAATTGATGGTTAAGGTAGTGTTACGAGTTAAAGGAAATCACAAGGTGGGAAATCAAATCCTTATTAACAAAATAAAAATTTATATAGTCAATTAATTGAGCTACAAAGATTCTCCGCATTATGAGTCACTGAGTACTAGATAGATATCTACATTCAACTGAATATCTCTTTTTGAAACTTCCAAGATCTCTAGGTAATTCCATCATCTAGCTTATTCAACGAATTTCTACACTAGAATATGGCTTATAAATGCATAACTAGTAGTGCTATGAGTGGGACGGAGTCAGAATTTCAATTAAGGGGTGTTAAAATATAAAGAAATAAAACCACGTAGAAGTCAAGAAGTGTTAACCATTACTGAGTGCTACTAACCGTTACTCCATCCCAAAGTAAATGTCCGTTTTAGCAAAAGAAATTTATTTTAAAATAATTGTCCTTTTAGAAATTCAAGACAATAATTAGTGCTCTTGCTGCCTCATATTAATAGTCCACTATCCTTTTTACACATCCTTCCCTTTTGTGTGTGACATCAAGAATGTAGAAAATACTCTCCTTCCTTCTGTTGGATTTTTTATCAAAACAAATTTTTGTGTTCTACTCCTAGTTTTATACTAGAAAAATTTGTTGAATTTCCGAAAAATAAAGTCTTACCGGTAAAATATCTGAAGGACAATGTCATCGACACACTTCACATTATGAGAATTTCCAAGAATTTTCAGTGAAATTTCAAACAGGTACTAATAATTTCAAGCCTCAAGAGTAGACCTGTGCACTAGATTTATACACATACCACTTTATTAAATACACAATATCTGGCTCTTCTTGCTACACTGGGAGATAAACAATTATAGATTCTTATTACAACGAATAGAATAAAAGAATAAATATAAATATGAATCCAGTGAGACAAATGAAGAAGCCTAGATAAATATGTGTATTTATCCGCAGCAGCATATGCGTGTCTATAGATATGCTATAAAGAGTTGTATGTACATAGCCGCGGTGTGAATACTCACAACGAACACCTGCAGTCTTGTCGATGACACTCTCCTAAACTCCTCCACAGCAACTGCTAGCCCCAAAGATGGTGCGTTTGCAAAGGGGACAGGTCGCGCTCATATATAGCCATTTGTCAATACAAAGACAGTGAAAAAGGTGACCACAGGGAAGTTCTCGAAGTTCATCTCCATCATCATAAGTAGAGAGACATATGGAGCATTCCTATTCACGATATATGGACGTGATATAAGCACATTTTTCCAGATGCAAATAACATATTAGAGTGAAAAAAAGGTAAGGAAAAAGAAAAACAAGGCTACATACAGCATCCTCGACAGAAACTGAACGTTCATCTGTTGGTGTATCTCCCCCACACAGGGTCATGAATCCAGCAAATGTTCCTTGGTTCTCACTAGTACATTTCTCAGTACAACTATTGTGTTGGAATATGTACTTTGACAGTTTTTCAACATCTTCTTTAACTGCTCCTTTCTGTAGAAAATATTGAAAGAATCATTAAAAAAAATGTCGCACAAACATTACTAAAGTTATAGTATGCGAAAAAGGAAATTCCTTGATCCACAATTTCCATATATGTTTGTTTCTCCTAAAGGAAACATTGAATTCTAAGTTTCCAGTCTACCAATGGCAGCTTGAATGTATCAACAACGTAATCAGCGGATGTGAGCAGCCCAATTCATCTTAAAAAAGCCTCATCTTAAACTTATCAATAGCAGGAACAAGTCAAATCTACATTTCACGAGATTAACCTAGTCTATTTACATAGGTTACTCACGCAAACCGTACTTTATTGCACGACTATTTCTTCTGCTTCATCCCTGTAGCTCTTGAATGCGTTAAGGGCATCATAAAACGCAATCAATCTACAGACTGAATAAGAAACTTCATTAAATTTATCTAAGATTAACAGGTGCACAGGCAGAGCACTTTCACGTGGCCTTCACAAGGGTCAACACTCCAGTGGATCGAACCACAACAAGCTAATTACATAAAAATATCAATCATCTTATTGTACCAATATGGCAGAGAACTAGCTCCAAATATAGATTCCCCAAGAAAGAATTACTCGTAGAGAAAAGGATACAAAAATAAAGTTAAAGAAACTAGAAAAATCACAAGACCATTACCTTATCAGCTACAATGTATAGAACAGCAATAATACATGGAAAGCAACAGCAAATTCCGAGACCAATAGCACAAGCCAGCACAAGTAAGAAGACCACAAAGAATACATCAAAAGCCAAGAAAACAATGCAAAGCCTGCATTCAGATTAAGTTATTAAAGATGACAGCTTTGATTTGAGAAATAATCTGAAAATAAAGGTCATACATTTTGCTTAGATACAGAAGGTTTTCCATGCATACCAGTACAATCGAGGAGATTCATCCACCATTCGCTGCCCACCAGTACATACCCAATAAAATCCAATGATCCACCAGAAGAATGATATCGTTGAATATGCAGAATCCATATACTCGGTCACATTACTGTACCAATTTTTTCCGAAAACAAAAATGTTATACAGACCAGCATTGCATAATTAAAATCATTGCAATTTCTCAGCTTACAACAACAACAAGATACCCAATGAAATCCCACAAGTGGGGTCTGGAGAGGGTAGAATGTACGCATACCTTACAACATACCGCTATTTCTAAGCTTAATGCACATGAATAATCCGACCAACTATGTGGGGATAAAAAGACAGAAAATAGAAACAAGCAACACTGCAGGGTAAAGAACTTCACTTTAGCTTCCAAATGTAATAGAAATACATTCCTATTCATGAAAAAAACCGCTGTGAAACTCGGTGGATATGGGTCGTTCCCTCTACCCTTGTCTATTTGGCTCACCAATATTGAACCAAAGCCAAAAGCAATTCATATATATAAAAACTACACAGAGGCAGATTCAAAATTTTTAAAGTTCATTGTTTGAGAATATATATGTATACCTTGTTCTTTCCGGGGTTAAATCAGCCAAAGTAACATAAGTGGAACCTACAGTAGGACTCAAAACCCCCTCTCCGGCGAACGGCGATTGCCCAAACCCTCTTCTCCGAAACTCCAAATAAACACTAACAACGTGAACCAGACAAAGCAAAGAATACCCAATAATCCAAACCTTTAAAGGCATTTCTGGCTCCTCATTTCTACACAACACCAAAACCACTATAGCAGCAATAACGTACATGAAATTCCACAAGAAATCGATAACCACAACAGGCTTTGAATAAGCCCAATTACTCTGCCGGTCATCAATTTCCTCAGACGGTTCACGCATCATTAGTCCACTTCGATTGCGAGTTCTTTGAATTACCCGAATCGTTTCACGAAGACTGTAACGATTAGTTGATCGAAACAGAAAGAATCCGTCATTGTTCGATCTCAATAATGGTGAACTCGAATAGCTGGGTAGAAACATTTTTCAAATGATTTGAGAAAAAATTGTTGAATCAGTTTGGTATAGTTGAACAAAATAGGTTTTGGGGTTTAAGAAGAAGCAAAATGTTGGATATAGTTTATGAAAAATCTAATAACCATATATAAAGACTTATTTAACCGTATTTGAAAATTGGAAATTTCCTATTCTCCCTACTTTGTTGTCCCATGTGGCATCTTTTAGTAAGTCCAACTCACAATTTTAGGATTCAAGACTGTTTACCGAGCAATTCTCTTATCTCCTGTGACAATTTCTTTTTAATCTGCTCTAAGGAAATGTTATAAACTTAAATTTAAAAGTTTTTATTATTCTCAATAAGTAGGTATTTTGGATTTATTTTTTAATTATTTTTATGTCAAATCAAATGATATCGTTTAAATTAAAAATCAAAATATTGGATATAACAAGTGTGATGGTTTAGGAGTTAGGGGACACACTTCACTTGAAAGATATTTTTCTAAAAATTGAAGAAAAAAAGTGAGTGGAAATGATTATTTACTTAAAATATTTTTTTTCACAAATCAATAATATTTTAGATTTTCAAAAAAATAAATAATTAATAAAATAATAGAGGTATAAACCTAAATTACAAAAAGAAAAACTTTTAAGTGTTTTTTATTTTCCTCATATAACGCATTTATTTTCTGCGATAAATAAGTTCATTGATTATAACGATTATTAAGCTTAATCAGTAAATAGAACTATATTACATATTTTCCTCATATAATGCATTTATTTAGTGCGATAAATAAGTTCATTGATTATAACGATTATTAAACATGATCAATAAATAGAACTTATATTATGCATTGAATAAGCGCACTATATCTAGATTTTGTCAACTTTAATTATCACATTATTTTAACTACTTTTTATTTTTTAGGTTTCAAACCCTACTAAAATGACCTCACCTAAATTCCACTTTTAAGGTTTATTTGGCTAAAAAGAAAGTGTTAAAAGTACTCTTTAACTAACATATTAACTAGGTTTCTTTAAATATTATGTACACTAAATCTCCTCTTTGATGTTAAGGGCATTCAAGAAACAAACGCGCGAGCTAATTAATCATATCCACAAGGAAAGAGAAAAATAATTGTTATATGCATGTTCAAATAATAAAAAGTAAATGACTAATTTAACCTAAAAGGAATCATTGATTTGCTTATATCAACTCACAATATTAAAATGATGATTTTGGTGCAAGAAATTATCATCTTTTCTCTATAATTTTCAAAAACTCAAGACAGAGCAAACTTAGGATTTCCGATCAAAAAAAGTAAATCTAATTCTTTTTCTTTATGAGAAGTATATGTTATAAAAAAATGTATTATATGAATTAATGAATCATTTAAATTTGGATCGAATTGTGCTACGTGGTTTGTATCTCCCAACTTATATACATAGCTTGGATGTTATAGATACTAAATCAAAATATACATTTTTGTATCATGCCTAAAAATATTTGTAATAACTGCACTCTCTGTTGTGGTAAGTGCTCCACCTAAGTTAAAAACATATTTTAACCAACAATTGAAGTATTGAACGATGAGGGATGTATGAGCTAAATTATTAAAAGCATATTTAAACATATCATTGAACGAAAAGACTTAGGGGTCGTTTGGTGTGATGAAAAAAGGAATTAATTTTGGGATAATTTTTAAGTGGCCTTTAACTTGTTGTTTGGTTGCAAAAGCTGGAATAACTTATCCCAGGATTAACAATTAGTCCTGGGATAAGTTATTCCTCCTTGAGGGTAGAATAGTAATCCCAGGATAACTTATCCTAGGATAAAGTAAGTAAAATAACAAAAATACCCCCTCTTAAACTCTCTTTTATACACCACTTTACAATCATCTATATTAACATAATTTTTAACAACATTTATAATAACATTCACAATCTTAATTATTCGTTGTTCTTATGATAATATATTTTTCTGTTAAAAAATTACATTTTATAAATACAATTTTTATTTATGAATATATTATAAGTTGAATTTATTTGCCTAATTCTTATGTTTATTTATATTTTGATTTCTTTTAAAATATTCGCTCCACTACTAAATTACATATTTTTAAATAAATAGTTTATTACTGACTTAAAAATTATATTTTATATATCAATTAAAATGTAGATAACTTTAATAATAAAATTTCTTTTACTTTAATAAATTTAAAATGAAAATTTTATTTTTAAGCTAAATAAGATGGAAGTTTTATTTTTAAACTAAATAAGATGAAAGTTTTAATTTTAAGCTAAATAAGATGGAAATTTTATTTTTAAGCTACATAAGATGGAAATTTTATTTTTAAGCTAAATAAGATGGAAATTTTATTTTTAAGCTAAATAAGATGGAAGTTTTATTTTTAAGTGAAATAAGATGAAAGTTCAATTTTAAAAACACATAACACATTCATGGAAATGCACACATTGTTTTATTCAAGAAAAGAGAATATTTAAAAGAGAGTCGCCGCTTAATTTTTAAAGAAAAATCAAGAAAACTTAATTTCAAAAAGATTTAAAACAGGAAATCAATTTGAAATAACCAAAAAGGTTCGGGAGTTCAATGTACATTTCGAAAAGATGTTAGACACTCGAAATGCCCGCTAACTTGCGGTTGACCGACAATTTGAAAATATTTGGCTAACTTAAGGAAAACTAGGCATGCTTGACTACTTTTAAAAGAAAGACAACATTTTACACTTAAACAACTTTTAGGAAAAAATACTTTTATTTCAAATAAGACTAAGTAAAGAAAAACTTTTAAATATTTAAAAATCAATTTAGAGATAAATAATTACTTATTCGTTTTGAAATCAAGATTTAAACAAGTAATGCAAAATAGTCATCCTTTGGGAATTTTGAATTGAATAACCTTAAAATTGATCATCACATAAACAAATAATATTTAATTATAAACAATAAATAAGGGAAGTGGTAATTTTGGGCCCAAGTCTGGATCCTGTTCGCCTGGGCCAGTGCTTGGGCCTAAAAGCTGATTTGGGCCTTTGGCCCACCTGCTCCTGTCCTAAGCTAATAATAAATGTACAAAAATAAATGAGCTTTTGGCCCAAGCAACTTAAAAAGAAAGGGGCTTTTCTATTTCGTATCATACATGCATTTTGTTTGCGTGACTAACTTTTATTTGTGCTTCTCTTGAAACATCTTGCTTCTGGACGTATTTAATTAGCCATGTATTATATTAAATTTATATTGTTATTTTATAATTTGAAGTAATATGATCTAATGTTAATCTAAACCTTACATATTACTACATAAAGGAAACGAAAATATAAATTTTAACTAATTCAAGATCGAATATATATTACACGATCAAAATTACAGTTTTTAGTAGTAATAACGAGCAAAAATACCATTTTTTAAAAAACAATATAGTTTGTCTTTGTTATTGTGATTGCAAAGTCCTTTTTTGCGTGGCTAATTTTTGTTGGTACCTTTCTTGACTTCTTAACTCTAGTCAAGCCGTCACTTATTGTATTTTATTACGCCTCCTAATTTCATTGACTTGGAAATTCTTCACTAAGCAAAGAATAAGAAATTTGAATGGTCAAATTTAATAACTAGGGCAAGAAAAATAGGAAGATGGTCATATTCTTACGGTCCGTTTGGTCATGTGAGATAAAATCATGATACAAAATCATATGAGATAAAGTTGATGTTTTGCTTGGATATACAATTTGAATTTTTAAATTGTATTTTTTGCTCATAAACATAAATACCCCATAAAATGTATAGCTGGCCGGTTTTACCCAATACAAGAATAACACCCCATATTCATTCATTTTCAATAGTACCAAAGTTCTCATTGAATTTCATAGGTCAATAAGTAGCGAAAATGATGTAAACCAAACTTTCTTAGAAATTTTAAACTTCTTAAGAAGCAAGAAGAAAAATGTTTCAACCATTTAATTTAGGCATAATACATAAATATGCTCTTTAACTTGACCTCATTTCACATTTATACCCTTCAACTTTGGGTGTGCACAATTAAACACTTTATACAAGTTTTAATTGTCTACTTGTGCACACCTAAAGTTGGAAGACATAAATGTAAGTTGAAGTCAAGTTAAAAGAGCATATTTATGTATTATGCCTTTAATTTCAAACAACATAATTTTCTTGTGGAAATTTGTGCTATAGTCCTTGATTTATCGAAAATTTTAATGTTGGTCCTTGTGTTATCTAGATAGGCTTAGATAGAAATTTCTTTTTAGAAGGAAAATGGAATTTATCATAGAGTACCCACACTATGAAAGATGTAAGAGAGTGTCATATATTCTATTATAGGTTCGAGCCCTACTAAGTCTATCACCCCCTTCTCTTACCTGATAAAAGGTAGTTAAAGTACCCGGCACCCTGCAGATTTCAATACTTGGCTGACCGAAGGACCTAACTAGCTTCAACCGAGTTTTCGATAGTTATTTAAAATATGCAATGTTGTACCATCTGCTAGTGAATCTTCACAAATTTGAAGAATTATTGATTATTAAGCTATTTAATTAATCATATATTATGCTAAACTTTGTATTGTTGCTCCATAATTAAAGGTATTATAAGTCTAATAATAATATCTAAATATAACATATTTTCTACATTAAAGGATGGGAAATACAAAATCTAATTAATTCATGGTTAAATAATACAAGGATCAGAATTTTAGTTTACCAATAATTAAGGGATTAAATACAAGATTATCCCTATTTTGTCCTTGTTATTGTGATTTCAAAATAGATCTTTCATTTTTCTATTTCGTATCATACATGCATTTTGTTTGCGTGACTAACTTTTATTTGTGCTTCTCTTGAAACATCTTGCTTCTGGACGTATTTAATTAGTCATGTATTATATTAAATTTATATTGTTATTTTATAATTTGAAGTAAGATGATCTAATGTTAATCTAAACCTTACATATTACTACATAAAGGAAACGAAAATATAAATTTTAATTAATTCAAGATCGAATATATATTACACGATCAAAATTACAGTTTTTAGTAGTAATAACTATGAGCAAAAATACCATTTTTTTAAAAACAATATAGTTTATCTTTGTTATTGTGATTGCAAAGTCCTTTTTTGCGTGGCTAATTTTTGTTGGTACCTTTCTTGACTTCTTAACTCTAGTCAAGCCGTCACTTATTGTATTTTATTACGCCTCCTAATTTCATTGACTTGGAGATTCTTCACTAAGCAAAGAATAAGAAATTTGAATGGTCAAATTTAATAACTAGGGCAAGAAAAATAGGAAGATGGTCATATTCTTACGGTCCGTTTGGTCATGTGAGATAAAATCATGATACAAAATCATATGAGATAAAGTTGATGTTTTGCTTGGATATACAATTTGAATTTTTAAATTGTATTTTTTGCTCATAAACATAAATACCCCATAAAATGTATAGCTGACCGGTTTTACCCAATACAAGAATAACACCCCATATTCATTCATTTTCAATAGCACCAAAGTTCTCATTGAATTTTATAGGTCAATAAGTAGCGATAATGATGTAAACCAAACTTACTTAGAAATTTCAAACTTCTTAAGAAGCAAGAAGAAAATATGTTTTAACCATTTAAGTTAGGCATAATACATAAGTATGCTCTTTAACTTGACCTCATTTCACATTTATACCCTTCAACTTTGGGTGTGCACAATTAAACACTTTATACAAGTTTTAATTGTCTACTTGTGCACGCCTAAAGTTGGAAGACATAAATGTAAGTTGAAATCAAGTTAAAAGAGCCTATTTATGTATTATGCCTTTAATTTATGGACAAAAGACAACTCTATAGGTTGTTCCACTAGGACAAGTGAAGAGACTACTTAAATCATCTGTAGGATAACTGAAAGAAGTTGAACATCTATCCTTAAAGAACCTCGAATAGTTGGTCGGACCACAATTTCCAGACGTGCAACAATATTCATCGGTCTTGAAAACAGTACAAGGATTATTACATCCTCCAGGAGTCCTTAGTTCATTCGGACATTGTCCTATGATGTCCGCGGTGCATCTGATCCTGGTAGAGCACTCATCCGCGGACACAGGACTAAATTCCATTGGGATGTTGAAACCATCAACAAGAGATATGTCGAAGAAATCATTATTGCTGAATTGGTTCAAGGCGTATTCGGCCAAAGTGTTTGGGGGTGTACTACTAAACGTTTGACATTCGAGTAGTCCACTGCAATCCCCCGTTTGACATCGACTGCGGCCAAATGTGTCGAAATTGCAATTGGTTCGGCCCCAAATACGACCCTTTTTAGTTGAGCTCACGGTTGTCATGTCTGGCTCGATTTTCCATGTTTCACCGTACTCGAGTCGTCTCCCCCCACCGGGGACGGCTGCTGCCCATACCGTGAAGGGACAATTGTTTTGTATGTCGATTATTGCGTCTGCTTGTATTGAGAGATGAAAGTTTATAATATAGAGGGATATGAAGACGGATTTGATGAAGCTCATGTTTGTTTTAAGAGTTAATGTGATAATAACAACAATGAACGAGGGATCGAATTTGTAATCAAGGCTAGCTAAGGACAATTAGTCAATAGATCACTTATTATTGGTGACCTAAGAAGAGGGAGATCACTTTAATTTTGACTTTATTATCATGAGATTGCGTGATATATAGAAAATATTGTTCTCTTCATTTTTACTTATCCATTGTTTTAAATATAAATTTTCACTTTTTACTTATCACGAATACTCACGGGATATTACTTGGTAGGACGACATCCACTGAAAAAAGATGCTGATCACTTAATTGTTTGCCGGAAAAATCGAGAGTGTTTAAATTAACGAGGTAAAATTTGTAGATATAAGAGTTAAAAGCAAGTGAATTAGGTTCGATTGAACTTTAGTTTTTTTTGGGCAAAGTCAAGAAAACAAGAACAAATGGGCCGAATATTTAACTAAGCAAAGAATAAGAAATGTGAGTAGTAAAATATAAGAAAAATAAGCATGTTTGTTTGATTATGGACAAAATACAACTCTATAGCTAGTTCCACCGGGACAAGTGAAGAGACTAGTTGAATCATCCAAAGGATAACCGTAAGAAGTTGAACATTTATCCTTGAAGAATTTCGAATAGTTGGTCGGACCACAAGGTCCAGACGTGCAACAATATTCATCGGTCTTGAAAACAGTACAAGGATTATTACATCCTCCAGGAGTCCTTAGTTCATTCGGACATTGTCCTATGATGTCCGCGGTGCATCTGATCCTGGCAGAGCACTCATCCGCGGACACAGGACTAAATTCCATTGGGATGTTGAAACCATCAACAAGAGATATGTCCAAGTAATCCTTATTGTTGAATTGGTTCAAGGAGTATTCGGCCAAAGTGACAGGGGTTGTACCATAAGCTTGACATTCGAGTAGTCCATTGCAATCCCCCGTTTGACATTGACTGCGGCCAAATGTGTCGAAATTGCAATTGGTTCGGCCCCAAATACGACCCTTGCTAGTTGAGCTCACGGTTGTAATGTCTGGCTCGAATTTCCATGTTACACCGTACTCGAGTCGTCGTCCCCCACCGGGGACGGCTGCTGCCCATACTGTGAAGGGACAATTGTTTCGTATTTCTATTGTTTTGTCTGCTTGTGTTGAGAAGACGTCACAAGTCATAACATACAGAAATATGAAGAAGGATTTGATGATACTCATATTTGCTTTGTGTATCTAATGTGATAATAACAATGAACGAGAGATCCAATTTGTAAATAAGGCTAGCTAAGAACGACTAGTCAATAGAGTTTACTCATTAGTCAATAAATGGGACTTAACTTGTAAAAGAGAGAGACTTTGACTTCATTACCAGGAATTTATAGTGGGAAAAATTACCCAGAATCACATAGAAAATAGGCACAATACATTACCGTGCCTTTTAATTTGATATTAACTTACATTTATAATCTTCAATTTTGGATCTGTATAAGTACACACTTAAATTTGTATAGAGTGAACAAGTAAATATATGTGCCGGCCTATATGACGTCCTACATGATAATTCGTGTGAGATACACTACAACTAATTTGTAGACGTCACGTACGTAAGACATTGCGTCTATTTGTTTTACTTGTGCATAGCCAAAAACTGAAAGTCATAGTCTCATAGATGTCAACTAAGATCAAGTTAAATGACATATTTGTGTATTATGCCTAAAAAATACTTGTAATAACTACGTACACCCTCCGACCTCCGTTTACTTAATTTGTCCACTATACTTAGATGTCCATTTTTAATTGTCTCATTTAGAAAATCAAATCAATACTAAACAAGTAAAAATGAACAAATAAAAAATAAGCTATATCTATCTTTGGCAGTAATATAGTGCATGCAATGATTGATTTTTCCTAGATGAGTTATAACGCACCTCGGTCTCTCTCTCTTTTACTCCCTTTAGTGTATTTTTATTTGTTCAGTATTGACGATGCACCATTCTTAACAACTATGTAATAGATCTAAGATAAAATGCTAACTATTAACCAAAGGCTTAATTTCAAAAATACAAATCTTTTTCGTTAAAAAATTTAACCGATAAAACGAACAAGTATACTTAGCGCCATTCCAATTAGCTCTATTTAAATGATGAGTTTTCCTAGTCCACCCATTTTACTGACATAGTATCTCAATTTTTTTTTATAAATGAAACGATGAGCGTTAGGCTTCTACTCCACACAAAATCAACAATGCAGATTCATTATACTCAAACCCTAATTTCTTACCCTAAACCTTTCAATTTAATTCCTTTTTCAGTTAACAAAACCCCCAAATTGAACGGTAATTTTATATTGATGGATTGTTCAAGTTTCAATTTTGAAATTGCAATTTTTATGGTTTTCCATAGTAACTGTTAGTTCCTCTGTTTTCTCTGCAGTTTCAGCTTTGAGTAGTCGTGTTTTGAAGGCAAATGAGGGTTTGAGAATGAAGAACTGCAATGTGATATGCTCAGCTGCTGATCGAAGGAGTTTTGATAATGATGCGAAACGGAAAAGGTTGCTATACTTTTACTCTTCTTAAAGTTTATAGTCATACTGAATTGTAAATTGGATGTAAAAATAAATAAATCATAAGTTGTTGCCGCATTCACTAATAGATTGATAATCTAGGAATGTAGCTCCATTGTTTGAGTCTCTATAATCAATATATGACTTCAGTAATTTAAATTTATTTAATCAAGGATAAGTTATCGTGCTAATGTGAAATAAAATATTAAAGGGGAAAAGGATCCTCAGTATCATCCTACATTTAATTAGATACAATACAAGCATCGCGTGGCCTAGTGGTCAATGAAGTGGGTTGAGAACCATGAGGTATCGTGTTCAAATACCAGCATAAACAAAAAATCCACTAAGTGATTTCTTCCCATTTGTTCTAGCATTAGTGGACAGAGTTACTTGGTATCTGTTACTAGTGGGAAGTGGAAGATATCCTGTGAAATTAGTCAAGGTGCACAAAAGCTGGCCCCGACACCATGGTTATCAAAAATAAAAATAAAAATTGATAACAATAGAAAGATTCTACCTTTCTCTTTTGTCTTGCAGCATGCACGGTTTTATACTTATCTTGAATCTTTAGATCTTAATCACTTAATGAGTCTTGCATAAGTTATCTTTAGCTTGAAAATTCTAGATTGTGATATTCTTCTCCACATATCTAGTGTAGGATTTGCTTTCATTTGCTTTTTGTTCATATTTGGCACGGGGATGCATATTTAAGAACGTTTGCAATGAAAGATGAGGATAATTAAAAGGGAAGCCCGAATCCGATGCATCTCGTGTTCACATAGTATCCGGAGAAGGGTTACACCCCAACGAGTTGTAATATAGGCAACCTACCCAGACACAAGCATTAGCGGCTAATTCCACAACTCAAACCCGTTATCTATAGGTTGAAGATTATTTTACTCATTGCTCCAAGTCTCCCCTTCCAAAGATGAGGATAATTATAAGAGAATTTTCATTAGAGAGGAACTTCCAGGAATTGTTGTAATATTGGGTATAACTTAATCAACTAATCTTCCATTAAACTTAATAGAAATATACAATTTCTTTCAGCAGTATATCCTAATCTTGAATGTAATTTATATCTTGTTATTGTTTCTTTTTGTATTATGTTTTCTCAAGTTGTTCTTGAAGAAACAACTTGCTTTGTTGCTTGCAGAAAAGTAGTTGAACACGTGTGTCTGATCAAAGGAAAGGAGGACTTATCTGAAGAACAAGAGAAAGATATGCTGGATTACCTTTATACAACCCAATATCAAATGGGTGGCATTGTTTCCATCTCATTAGGTCAAAGTTACTTCTTGTTTGACTTCTACATTGATATAATAAGGGCTGTGAGTTTTTGCTTTAATTGTGCTCAATGAAATATTACTGGAGTTCTTTAATTTGTTGTACTTATGTCTGGTGAGCACAATATTAGATCTATCAACAATGTAGTCAAGTCCTAGGCTGAAAAACGAGGAGTCCAAACTTTTTTCTTAAGGAAAATGTTAAAACTTCTCCAAAGTCGAGTAGCAAAATGAAGAAAGAGATCTACATGTAGGAAAATTACGTATCCACTTTGTTCAGAGCAAATACAAAAGTACTGCATATTTTCTTGGAGACATTCTTTATGCAATTTGACTTCAATTGTTTGGGTTAAATCCCTATGCTTCTCATCCTGAACAATCTATAAAGCTTGTTTTACTCACAGAGAAGCTTCACTTCAGTCTTCCTTTCAAGTTTGTTTTGCATGAAGTCGGGAAATAATGCTTTTTGTGGTGTCTATGTTGTAAATGTTTGTTTAATATTTTATTTCCTGCTGTAGGACGCGTCTCTGGTGGGAATGATGATAAATATAGCCACGCTATCTACATGCGCTTTCAAACAAAGGAGGATTTACTGAAGTTTTATGAGAATCAATTCTATGTGGGTGTCCTTAAGGACCATGTTGTGCCTTACTGCCATGTATGCCCTAACATGTAAAGAACAAAATCCTCTGTGCCATTTGATTTGTATTAGTTGCACTGCAGATGAAATCCATATCCTGAAACTTTTCAGTTTTACATGTTGACAGGAGATTACCAATGCCGACTTTGAGTCCGAAGTAGAAGATGACATGCTGTCAATATTTCGAAAAGGGGAGGTTGAGACATATCCATTTATTTGAATCTCGCTGGATGTCTGAACTTTGTAATTAGATTTGTTATTCCTTTTGGGGCCATTCAATTGATTTATGTGCTGATATACCTAATGTGGGATAGGCTAATCACCAGACTTCTTCTGAAATAGGTCAATTGTAGATCCCCAATAGTGAGGCTTACCCTCATACCTGTAGTTTTTCACTCTTCAATGTCTACTACTTGGTGCTTTTCAAATTTGACAAGTGAGCTTTCTCAAACAATCTAACCTATCTTTCTATTGCCCGTCTTTCAGTAGTTTTCGTAATTTGCTAGAAAGCATTAGCGTGCGGGTAGGTTTTTTGGTATCAAAATGAGACATTTGATAGTCTTTGGGTGGCAGGAGTTCAACTATGGTGTGGAGCTTGTACTTCTCATAGCATTTGGTAAGAGTTCTTTGGATGGTCCTGCGAAAGATGGTTTGCTCGCTCTGTCAAAGCTGACACTGGATTTCCCGTCCTTGATCGTTCAGGCTACTATCGGTATTACTGGAATATTTCACTGATGACGTTCTTATCTCTAGATTTTCCCCAATTGACATGCTTTATTTTCTTGTTTGGCTAGAAGTCATGTGGAAGTATATTTTGAAATTAAAGTTGAAGATCAGAGATAATAACCTAAAAGGGATTTTATGTATCCATTTATGTTCGATTATTCTGTCACTGATCAAATCAGCATTTCCTGTCATCATAACCTGTTCCCTGGTGCTACTTTCTGCCAGTTCCCCAGCACCTCATAGAATTATTACTTCTCATTTTCAGGTTCAAATTTTAACATTTCCAGTGTGGAATATACTCATGGTGTAGTAATACGGTTTCGCTCTAGTGAGCTCTCATCTTTTTTCTTTCAACTTGCAATTTGAAATATTTCCAACATCTAACTGTGTATTTATTAATCAGCGGAGGCCTTCCAGATGTTCATGAACAGTTCCGAATACAATAATGTAAGTGCGCTCAATCTATGGCAGATTTTCCAATCTTGGAATCACTATCGTAATACATTATTTGTCATTTGGCACAAAAGTGAAAACATATTCCAATGGAGTCACTCTCTAATGTTTATATTTATGTTTAAAGTCTCTTTTAATGTTTAGGTGATAAAATAGATAAAGTTTCAAAATAACACTTTCATAACATGGCTTGAGTTACTATCATTATCATAACATGCCGAAATCATTGGTTCAATGATATTGATGTTTAAAAGAAGCTAGAAGTAGCTTTGGCCTAAATTTCATAACTTGATGATGATGAATCTAGTTGCCAAAATCTGAACACTTTGTTTATTCCAAGCAGATGTGGAGATCTAAATTTCAGCCAATTGTCCAAAAACATCTTTGTGTTCATTTTTCTATTGATCCAGTGGGCACAGAGCTTATGTAGCGAAAAGTTTATCCATTGCTGGTTCACCTGTGCTCCTTTGACTTGAGTTGCATATAAAGCTTTTAAACATATTATTTCTTATATTGACCAACCATGGTGTCTTTGAGAAGCCTTTATTACGCGTTGAATGCCTCTTCCGGACAATCAGCAGGTTAGTATCTAAATCACTGCATTATTTAAATTGTGTTATGTTCAGCTTTGCCTCATCAACTACATTATTTAGTGATTAAGTAGTATTTTTGTGACTTTAGCATCCCTTTGATGTTTTAACTGAACTGGAATTATACTCATCTAGTTAGTAAATACACTGGAATACCACACTTTCAGTTGCATGACAATATGGCATACATGCTATGCATAGAGTACCTTGTATAAATTCAATGGTGTGTGTAATCTTGCGGTCTTTAGGCCCCAGTCACATGAAGATCTTGTGGGAAAGCAAAATGAGTAGACATATTCAGATATTCTACTAAAGATTTTTTTCCAGAAAGTTGGAAATAAGCCTTGTTGAAAACCCGTCTTTTTAGTTTTTATCCAGTGCACACTAGCAAAACTATGTATCTGACTTTTGATTTCGAGGATCGATGAAGTCATTTTTTTGAGATCCATTAAATATTTTTGCATCTTTTGTGTGTTTCTCATGGCAGACATAATTCTCACAGGATAGGGATAAAGTTAATCTTTCGATTGTCTCATATCAAGATTGTCATCCATCTCGGAATTCACCTTGAAATACTTCGAATTGAAATGTTTGACTGCTTGGAGAACTTACTAATAGAATCTTCTTATGTGGATGTACTATAGTACACATTGTTTTTATTTTAAATTTGTATCACAAAATATCCGATGGATTGAAAAGCTTACTGGCTTCTCCACCAGTAAGGCTATTATTGCTTGAATATTTATTAACCAGGCTTAGATAGAAAATAAGGAAGAAAAATTTAGCTTATTGTCTGTTTTTGAATCTAGCTAGTTGACTTCTTTGCATCAGCTGCAGTTTTTGTTTTGAACGGATATACTTTAATCAAAGTGGGTGAGTGATCCCAATGTGATTGGTTATTAGCTACTCCCTCCATTTCAATCTGTTCGTCTCACTTTCCTTTTTAGTCTGTTTTAAAAAAATGTCTCTTTCCTTTTTTGGCAACTCTTTAGTTTCAACTTTCCACATGACATATTTAAGGCCATAAGATTCAAAAGTCTTATTTACTTTCTTAAACTCCATGTCAAGTCAAAACCAGAACAAACGAATTGAAACAGAGGGACTACTATATTAGAAATTTATCTTTTGGCATGTTTGTCTCATTTCATTTTCTGTAGCCTTTTATTATTATTTAAAGTTGTGTAAGTTACAAAAGATATATAATTTATAAAGATCACATGATGCATCTTTTGAACTACTTGATGACTGGATCAAGATCCCCTGCTAGAAAAGAGCAACTGCTGCAAACTGCAGTGTATAACTGAACAGAAGGCAACTTTGTACATTTAGTTAATGAATACAAAAGAACTTCAAAATTTAGTAAGGCAAAAGCAAGAAATCCCAGAAGGACAAGAAACTTTCAAGTTCAATGAAATATAAGTAATTCTCTATACAGTATTACTTGGAACGATATGACACAACTAACTGCAAAACCTGTGATTTTGTAGAGACAGTAAGATGAGTGAAGAATACAATCAAATCAAACCAATTCAATTCAATTGTGTAAAGGGTTTGGTCCTCCCGGAACAGCGTGATTTGAAACTCTGTAGCTTTGTTCAATATCTTCATCTCTTGATGTTTTAGGATCTGGTGCTGAGAGATGCCATGAGTACCTGGAATCTAAGTCTCTGTATGTTTGTTTTGTTGTTGTAATGGTCATTCTTTGGATGTTATGGCAACTTGAGAATTGGCTCACAATGAGTATCACCATGGTTAGAAGTAAAAAAGGAACAGAAGGATACTGAGCTTTCATGACTATATGATGATTGGAAGTAGAAGATTTAGAAAAAATGAGATTATTCAATTGTGTACTGATGAGTTGTCTTATTAATATGCATTGAAAAACATATGGTGCAGACAAGAGTTGAATTAAAAAAACATTAGCTAATCTTGGCTGGTGTAAAATGACATTTGTACCCTTAAAAGAGTTTCATTGTTCACGGTCAACAAGTTAATGAACCTTTTTTTTTATTTCTCCTATGGTGTCTGGCATCAACATTGGAGCCCGACTAAATATGAATTCACACAAGAAAGTCTCATATTGGGGGTAAATCGCTTCCGAACAAAGGCAACTTTGTACTTAGGGGATCGTACCATTCGAGCCGTTTTTTTTCTTGACTCGAAATTGAAATGGGAGCAGGTTTGAAAAAGGATCTTAGAGTGTCTAGGGTTGGGCCACGAGGGTCTCTTTATTTCACAGAGATTTGCCAGAACCTTTGGTTAAGGGTGAAGGAATACTTATTACTCTATCATAACCTTTGTTGGTAGTTTAATGCACCTGCTTAAACAGTTCATCTTGCTGTGTAAATGATGAAAAAAGGGTTCAATTTATAATATGGTGCAAAGTAAATAGTATTAGGGTCTTCGAGTTGGAATTCCCAACTATAAACAGGTCTAACAAAGGAGGTTGGAATGCCATCAGACGTCTATTATTATTGATGAATTCACTAGATATTCTATCCCAATTATATATGCCAGCACACCATTAGCCTTGTGAGGAGAGTCAATAATACTATCTGTAACTGTGATTTTCATATATTTATATACTTTTTTATTCAAAATGATTATGATCTATAGTTTTTATGTACTTTCTAACTATGCAAATTCTATTGTGAAAAAAAAAATTTTAAAATAAGAATTGTCCAATTAATAAGGAAATCAGGCTTGGTGAATTTTGTACTTGGAATACAACATACTGTTTTTAATTCAATTCATTCGAATTCTTTCGTGTAATTTTTGACGAAAAAAATATGGGAAGTTTAATTATATGAATTTTAATTATTCGTAAGAGTTTCTGAGTTGAGTATGTTTAAAGAATGAATTATCATTTTTTTGCGGGATAATGCATGTTTGAGAGGACAGAACATCCATATAAAAACAACATTTCATTTTCAATTTTTGTTACTTCTCTACCATCACATCACCTTTGAGCCCATTGGGCCCTTCTTCATAGTCCAATTATCAAAACGACCTACTTAAACAAACTTAGAACAGTAGAAGGTTTGGTTCATTCAGAATTTAAAGTTTGATACCAATTTTAATTTAACATGCAATATATTAATAATAAAATTTACAGTAAAATATTTATAGATATTTAGTAAATTTCAATATGTATATGGGATCAAGTCAAAAGTTACTCAATTTTCTTGATACTGTAAGTTGTACTCTACAGATAAAGAAGAAAGACTGATGAGTTGTCTTTGCTGGAGAGGTTTACAGAGTTCATTCAGCACTCCAATAATTACATTTCATTTTCAAGATGATTTAATACATTCACAAGATGTCCAAATAGACGCCAAATCAATGCATGTTCAGTTCACCATGTGTAAATTGCAGAAAACTGTGGATGCTACTACTCTCTCTCACATAATAAATAATCTCATCTCTTTTAACGTAAAACCAAAGAACCCTGAGCTACTTCCGTATCCGGATGCCAGGAATATCTTTCAATCCCATCTTTAGAGCTGTTCTACGGAATAGCGAAGGAGGCTTTTGCAAACCAATAGACTCGCTAAACTCGTTAGCTAACTCGACAAGCGTTGTCTTGTCTCTGCCTATTTCTCTAACGGAGTTGTAATAACCAAGCCAAGCGTGATAAGCTGCTTCTTTGACACTAGTATCCATCTTTCCCATTGCTTCTTCCATCTGCAATTATTATATCATCAAAAATATAATTGCTAACAAATGATTTCCAGCAGTAAATGAAACAATTAGTTTCCAGTGGGTGGGCCGGGCATGGGTATAACATAAATGACAGGGTCTACATCATCAGGAGTACTAAACATACGCCAAACAAAAGCGTGGTGACATCCTTGTTCAGTTTGTTTGTGATTACAGGTGGAAGTGGTTAAGAAACTTGGAAAATAATTCATCTACAACACCGACATCAGGTTTCCAGGTGCAACCGCACAAGAAATAAAGTGCTTTACAATCACAATTAACTGAAACCAAACTTAAATGCTATGGCTTAAAATAAAATCAAGAAAAGGACTTTCCAAAAGTCCCGCTCATCCTAAAAAAAAAGTTACCTCTTACAGGTCCAGCATAGTAATCCGAGATCTTATTATAATCCTCTCTAACTAGTGAATTTCCTTTATTTTCCTAAGGTGAATGGGGAGCATTTTGTGTTCTACGGCCTATCAGTGCATAGAAAAAAGAATTGAGTGTACAAAGCAGCTAACCTTGACTTCAACACGAGGATCAAGATGTGGAACTGGCCAGTTTTCCATGGGGAGGTCTTTTATGTCATCCAAAAAATATTGTTCCCAAGGTGCAAGCAACAGGATACCTTCTCCTTCTTTGCCTTCTCGTCCAGTTCTTCCAAGCCGGTGTATATACTGCTCTCGATCAACAGGAAGACCAACCTGATAAACAGAGACATTCCCATGTAAGGGATAGAGGAAGGATAAGGAAACAGCTCCCACAAAAAAGAAAAACAAACTGAGATCCACATAATGCACACACCTTGATTATCAGACCATGAAATTGATCATCACTTCGCAAATAGGCGAAACACTTTAGATGAGAAATGATGTGAATAGTGACACTAATAATTTGAAGGATGTCAAATTTAGAGAGGAAAGAGCCTACATAACTTGAGCCTTCGGATTATGCTTTGGTTGATTACTTCAGGTTTGTGAAAGAAGTTTTGATCAACAACATCCTTCAACAAATTGAAGTAGTACTTTATTTGACTGTTAATTTATTTCTTTTTTTTTTTTTTCCTTTTAAGAGAAGATCATGTTAGGAAGATATTGAACCCAAATTATTTATCCATGTGATCTACATTAGCTGCATTCTGCATGAACAATGTTCATTGTTCCCAAGAGAACTCTTCCAAGAACAAGAAGTTATAGCGTTTTAAAGGAAACAGACTATCAAAAGAAGAGCCAAAGATATTGTTTAAGTTTCAAGAAATATCAATGCGCATTATAAGCTCTCTGAATTGCCATATAGTACCTGAATAACAAGGGTAACATCAGGATAATTCATCCCTCGAGCTGACACATCAGAGGTAATAAGAATTACACGTTTTGTTTCCTTGAATTCATCAGAGATTCGAGTACGATAAAGTTGAGGTTTTCTGGAATGGATCTCTCTCACATTCATTTTCATCTCGTGGAAAAGGGAAAACATGAGGGATGTCATCATAGCTGTTGTACAAAAAACAATGACCTGTATGACATTCAAAGTTCAAAGAAAATCAAAATAGATATGAGAAAATAAACATCACAACCAAAAAAGCAGATGGTATTACGAAAAGCTTCAAAAGTGCAAATAAATTCTAACATTAAGAACTAATCACCTTATAATCAGGAACTTCTGAGATATGGCTTGACAAAAGATGGTGCACAAGTTGAAAATGTTGTTCATGCGGTGCAACTAGATAAAATTGCTTAACCTGCTTATGAGCCCATGCATTTAGGATAGATATTACAGAACTAAAAAAATATAACCATATTGCAAAGAAAGAAATTACACTGAATCCAGAAAATAACAGTCTAATTTTTCTGTAAAGAAGCAGGAACATATTCCATATCTTTAGCGGAAACCAAAATCAACGCATACCTTTGGATTCGTTTCCAGTCCAAGCCCTACTGTATCAACATAGTCATATTCTCTTTTCAGAACAAGTTGTGATATGCGACGGACCTGCATTTTCATAACATTTCTTTCAACCAGAAGGAAGTTTACAAGTTCTAACACACCAGAAAGACCTAAGGTCTTGGATTACATAACACCAGCCAAATTCTTTTATTATGGTGGTGTTGCACCAGATTGCACACACTTCGACTATCTAGTAGACAGCCTGCTATAGCCCACAGTCAACCTTTTACAATATTAACAAGAGGAAATGAGAAAAATTCTAACCTCCTTTGGGACAGTAGCTGAAAAGAGTAAGGACTGCCTTCGCCGAGGCAAGCAATCAACAAGTTTCTCTATGTCTTTCCGGAACCCAAGGTCCAGTAAGTGGTCGGCTTCATCAAGTATTAACATCTTCAATCCCATTATTCGTGTAGAGAAGCCAGACTTGTTCTCAATGTGATCTAATAATCTACCAGGTGTCGCAACTATAATCTACAGAAATAGCATAAGCAACAATGAACTTAGATGCAGCTAAATACACAATAAAAGACAGAAACATGCACAAACTCAAAATTTTGATCTGTTAGTAAGATTATCGCTTAAGTTGAACCATGTCCTAAGTTCAGTTCTCAGAATTGCCCTTTTGATTATCTAGCCCTAGTGTCGCATGGAGGAAAATTGTGTTTAAAGACCTATAATCTCTTAAAATTAATGTGAATTTGGTACAGAATAGTAGATGAGATACATTTATTGTGTTTAAAGACCTATTTATGTATGTCATTATATACATTTATTGGCTGTATCCTAGCACCCGTATCCGCACTTGGACCATACCCCCAGATCCTAACACTGGTACTAACAGCTTGACAATCCAGCTAGGCACACAGCCAGGTCAAGCCCTATTGTACTGTATTTTCTAGTCAAACGGCAGGTCCGGGCCAAGTTTGATACAGTGGTACTAAGATGCCACCCATAGCTAGACTGTCTAGTCTCAGTTTCTAAACCTCATGAGCAACTACAAGTACAACTAATGAGTCAGAGATAACTGACGTGCCGTACTACACATGATTAAAATATTTGGCAGAACTTGCACATACCTTTTGTTGTACCCCTGTTTAACAGAAACATGTGTACATTTCTCAATATGTCATCCTCAAAGTGCAAGGGGAGAAAATCATCCACATTGAATTCATTTTTAACCATAAACTGAAAAAAAATGTCCCGATACAGATAAAATGCATATATACCTGGCATGGATTACACTCTAAGCGTTTCTGATCATCTTTAAACCGAGTCCCTCCAACTAGTGTCTGCACACCAATGCCTTCATGGTACTTTAACAACACATTAGCTTCAGCAGCTATCTGACTAGCAAGTTCTCGCGTGGGACAGAGAATAAGTACATCTATTGGCGGGACCCTTTGGGCACTCTTCTTACGTGAGGCCTTCAGAACTGTTTCAACGGCTGGAAGCTGTTGGCCTTTAATAGAAGCAATAAAAGAACAAGGAAGTGAAACATGCAAATTATCTGCAGGGAATCACATAAAAGAGAAGAAATAATTTACCAAAAAAGCAGCACTTTTGCCTGTGCCTGTCCTTGCTTTAACTAAAGCATCCTTCCCTGTAATTGGCAAAAGCAAAAGTGAGAACTAGTTCATCCATAAGAGATACTAAAGGTCCAATCTTGAACTTGCTCATCAGTTAAACTTGTTGAAAAACAAACATCCTACACACACTGGATTCATTTTTCAGGACAGATAACAATGAATTTATGGCTACAACAATCAGGCTATGGGCTTGATAGACAGCACAACACTCTAAAAATCAAGGAATGAAACATGACACTCATTTATCAAGACTATGTTCATATGACGAAAAACTAAATATTCACAGCAAATCAGTTTCTAAAATGTTTTAGTAGTAGTAATAACATACCCTCAAGACAAGCAGAAAGTGTTGCCTCTTGCACTTTAGTCATTTGCACATAACCTGCTGCAGTAAGGGCCTTGACTGTCAAAGGAGATACATCATATTCATCAAACCTAATCGATCAGACGCCACATTGTCATTGAAATATCATACATATGAACATTTTGCAACATCTAGTAGCTAGCTGAAAAAACATTTCTTACCTTTTAGAGCTAAGTATCGATTCCTTCTCTTCTTCTTCGGTTTCAATTTTCTGCATACTCCGCCCTTTAACCTCCTTCCTTATCGCCGCCACATGCAGTGATAAATCATCTTCATCTTCCACAAACTTCAACGGAACTCTCTTCTTTGTCTTCATATCGTACTTTCCTAGAGCAGCACTACTCATCATCTTTACACTCCCTCTATTCCGTCTTTCCTCCTCATCCTCATCCTCATCCACCTCAGTATCTTCATCAGTTGACTCCTCAGTTTTCGGTCGAAACCTTGGCCATCTTGCTTTTCGCTCATCACCCTTCACCACCAATCCCTCTGAACTCGACTTATCCTCACTTCTTGAACTTTCATTTCTAGTAAAATCTAATTTCCTCAACCTACTCTCGTTTCTCCCATCCATAGAATAGCATCTCAAATTCAGGAAACCATTCAAATTATTCACATTTCTATTCTCAGTATTAACCAACCTCCATCCAAACATTAAAAACTTGCTCTGTCTTGACCAACTATCCGAACAAGCTGGATTTCTAGTTCTACAATTTTCCGCCAAAACATCCCTAACATTCGTACAAAAATGTCTAGCTTTCTGAAAACTGTAACTTCGAGGAACATCACTAAACTTAGTATCTCTCAATTTCAGCAAATCAATAGACTCACCGATACCTCGACTTTGTTGATTTTCCTGTGGAGTATTAATCGGCCCGTCGTCTTCATTCCACAAATCCTCAGCACCTTCCTTCATGAACCGATCAGCTAAACCTCTAATATGGTCTTGTGGTGAAACAGGGCTATAGTTAGGCTGTTGTTCATTGCTAATATTGGATTGCTCACCGGAAGAAGTGAGTTTAGCTCGGATTTGAGATCGGATTCGAGCCTGATAAAGCTGTTTCTCTTGATCAAGGAGTCGGTTTTCCTTGTCGCGAGCTTTCTTCTCGTGGAGGCGCTTCCATTGCCATTTGTTGAGACCGCCGGGGAAAGTGCGAGGACCGCCGCCCATACGGAAAATAGTGAAACTATGATGAAGAAATTTGAAAGCTTTTTGATGAAGAAAGAAATGGTGATACGAGAATTGGGGATTTTGGGTTTTAGTTAGGGTTTAAGCCTCATGAAGGATTTGTACTTTGACTCCTTACTTTTTACTATAATTACATTGAGACCATGTTTATTATTATTTCCTCAAAAATCAAAAGATCAAATATGGCCTTCTTCTTTTTTTCACGAGGATCAATAGTGTTTCCACTTACTCAAATGCGCTTATGGTCGTTTGCTATGTGGAGAAGGAAAATAATTGAGAGATAAAGTTTTTGAGATTAATTTTATCTCATGTTTAGTTTGAGGTTTTAGTTATTAATCAGAGTTTTTTTAAATATTATGGTGTCCGAGTTAGCTTTTGCATACCTCGACTAACTTCACGGGATATCTGTCACCTCTTACTAGCAACATGTACCAAGTAACTCTGTCTACGAAGGTTAGGACATCACATATGAGAAGAAACCAAAAAGAATGTTTGAGTGACACTCACACTAACCTCCGATAGTAGAACCAACTAGCAACCAAAAAGAATGTTTGAGTCAAGTGAGATTGTAATCAAAATTTAGAATGAACTTAGGGAGAATTCATTCAAAAAAATTTAACAAATCAATATGCAAAAATTATGGAGGAATCATAGATGAAGCACATAAAAAAAAGTCCATTATATATATCTTTTCTCATAATAAATCTATTTTAATTCTTAATTTAACTTTTCAAACGAACTTGGTGCAATTAAGAAGAAGAGGTACATGATTTTCAATAATTACTATGAAGCAAAAATTTGTTGGATGTCATGGAATAGGAGGTGCTTCCAACCTCAAAGATGGTTGGTGGACTATCATCAACTACTATAGCTTTGCCTTTAGCACCATAAATCATACCCCGAGTTTTTGCACTGTGAGTCACCATGGCAGAGGAGGACTCCACAACATTTACCCGGAGCCATGAAGAAAAAAGCTTTCTTTTAGTAGATAGTTATGGTGATTGATAGAAATAGAGCTTTGAATTGATAAATCTATACTCACACTTGTATATTTAATGAAAATTTCTCTGTATTCAAATGTCGTAATATTATAATTTTTCCTTGTAAAAAAAAAAGAATAATTCTACTGTTTTTACTTTCACATTGCAATAACTTACGTTAGAACAATACAACTTGTATGTATAAGTATAACCAATCCCTCCATAAACTTCATACCTATGACAATGGCACACAATTAAAACCAATTCCAAGATAAGCACGAGTTAGAATTGAATGGTGTCACCATATTCCGAATATGTGCTTTTCATGAGCAATGCAACCCTTACCCGTTTCCAATTACCAAAAACACAACCATACAATTACATTTCCCGGACTCATGACTTTCCAACACCGTCCTATATATGAGTCGCAATCAAGACACTCTTATGAATTTGAAAAAACTGAGCCTTACCTTGAGTTTGTCAAGAAGAGCTACATGACTGCAAAATAATGAAAACAGAGTATGCAAAATGTGGATTCACCCAAAACAAAAAGATGAAGTTGAATCAAATCGAAGCTTTCAGTTTTCCATTAACACTAGTATTTCACAGAAGATGAATAAAATCCAACACAGAAAAGAATCAACATTGAATTGAGTGCATTTTCCAATGATATCAGGAGAAAGTGATAGCCTCTCCATTTCCCTCTTTCTTGGCTGTTTCAGACTCCATTTTAGCTTTCCCCGAGTTAGAAGTGGATGTTTTTCCTTCAGAAGGAGTCAAGTCAGAATCCATTTTGGCTTTGCCCCGGCGAGTCCAGCTAGAAGTGGATGTTTTTCCTTCAGAAGGAGTCAAGTCAAAATCCACTTTTTTTTGCCCAGGCGAGTGAGAACACGGGAAGTTGGCTGCACATTTGCCCTTACTTCAGATATGGTTAATTTCGAACTATTGTCATCTTCTTCCTTAACTTTTCTTTTGGTCTCCACATTTTCCCTTTTCTTGGAATTGACTGATTCAATCTGTACAGAAGAAGGCTCCAATTTCACTTTTCGAAGTTTCCTAGTAGAGCTTTCAGTAACAATGGCGGCAGACTTCACATTTTCCCTTTTCATGGAATTGAGTGATTCAATCTGATCAGAAGAAGGCTCCAATTTTACTTTTCGAAGTTGGCCAGTAGAGCTTTCAGAAACAATGGCAGCAGACTCCACATTTTCCCTTTTCACAGACGCCATGGAAGAAGATGCGCCACCAGAAGTGTTTGTTTTTGCCTTGTTGGATTCGGGTGAGTGAGGAGGACCAGGTTCAGCATTCATTCTGAGAGAAGTTCTTCGAGTAACAATGGCGGGTGACTTGTTATTTCCCTTTTTCTTGGGAGCCATGGAGAACAGAGCTTTCTTTCTTTCTTCTTTGTTGACAGTTATGGCGATTAAAAGAAACAGAGCAAGTTATAGTACTTGGCTTTCAAGTTATATATATATTCCTTCACTTTTGGGCGCCCAATTCAAATGTCGCGCTTTACAAATGGATATAGTTTAGAGAAGCCAGATTTTACAAAATTATAGTATATGTGGATATTATATTGTTCACCCAGACCTTTGCTATTTACATAGTATCACTAATTTATTTTTTTTATTGAAGCTCTGGCGCAATTGTATCATAGATACAATTTAAGTTGGTGCCATTAAATGTGCAATATTTTAATTGACGCGAGTAATTAACGCAAAAATGTGACCAATTACATTAATTTACCAAATTAACGTTATTGATTTGTTGTAGAATCATAAACGAAATATCAATAACAATCTATCCCAAAAATAAAATTTGACGATTTTTATTTACCCCGTTGGCTTTATTTTCTTTTTACTTATTGGGGGTTGTGGATTGAAGTATCAAAGTTAGTCTATTGTTGTGGTGTATCAACCTTCAAGTTCTGATATGAAATTTTGGGTTTTGAAACTCAGAAAAACAATTACATAAATTATGTAATTGATGGTATCATCATACCCTTTCGATATATGATGTATCATGATACCTTTCCGATAGATATTGTATCATGATACATTACATAATGATAAGTTTCCAATACATTACATAATGATACATCATGTAATGATACCTTCTAATACATTACAAAATGATACATTTCCTATACATGATGTATCATGATATCTTTTTGATATATTACATAATGATACATTTTCAATATATGATATATGATGCATCATGATACATTTTCAATACATGATGCATCATCATACCTTTTCGATACACAATGTATCATGATACAATGAATACGTTAAAAAAATCACACACCTCTTTGATACTTTATATTTGGACAACTTCGCTTCAGCAATAGTTTTGCCATTGAAAGAAGAAAATACATAGATACACTTATAGTTAATTAAATTTTTTACCTGATATGGATAAACAAAAACACAAATTTAGAAAACTCTAATTTGAGCTTGAAAAAATTAAAAATAAATCATGCTAAATTGGTGGAGTCACGACATAGAAGAGAAATACAAATAGTATAAATACAATTTCTAATTATGTGTGAAATAGGAACTTGAGTATAATTGTGTAAATTTGCTATATAATATTGTAGCTTTTAGATAATTATTTTAAAGTAGAATTTTAAGGAATAAATATAAGACTTATATTCGCTTAGTTGCGTAGATTTAGTCAATTGGACTCTACGACTAATTACTCTTTTTCTTTTTTTTTCTTTTTTTATAGGACTAATTACTCAAAGAAATCAAAATATATACAAAGTCTATAGTTTTGAGAGTCCTAAACTATCAAATCCTCATCATCTCAGCTTCCTATATTTCTCAATGTCTCCCCTCTCCTTTTTATCATTTTTTTATGATCTATATACAAATAATCGAGTGTCGTTGATCAATTATTACAAAAATAATAATTATTGACGACAAGTTTAATAACAAACAGTGATAAATTTGCAAAAACAGAAATAACAAACACAAAATACTATCATAACAACAATATGAAGAGCGTCGAGCAGGTAAATTTATGATAACGATGAAAGAAAAGCATAAAACAACGGACCTTACGCAACTTGAATTTAAATTAATAAGCTATTACTATGGATATCAGACAGACCTTATATATATATATATATATATATAAACTCAAAGTGTCGGAGTTTTAACTATTTGACTCGACATCTTGTTCAACATGATTCGTTGGCAATGTGAGTCAAATCCATTTTTCAACAGATTGTATATATTATTTTTGCTTAGAACATATATATTGTCCGCGTGGCATGCAATTTATTGGTGACAAATTTTTGAACCAACTTATATACCTTCTCTCTTTCTCTAAAAAAAATAATGATAATAAGGATCACACATTTCTTATTTGCTGGTGTGTGTAATGTGAATGACTAATTATGGCAAGTGGCAATTCATTGTCATTAACCTTCCAATTTGCCAACTCCATATTATTCCATGAATCATGAATGAATATATATGTTTTGAGATCCTTTCTGAGATTCATAGTCAGGAGTGATATTTATTTGGTAGCGATAAACGCCTCAGATCAGTTAAAAGATAATTATAAATAAATTTTTATATAAATATTACTTAATTGATAACCTAAAAAGATGAAAATCAATTTTACATAAATTAGAATACATTGATATTTATATATACTATATCAGTGCATATTGTTGTAAAATATAAGCAATATACTACAAGAAATAAACACAAGAGATATGGGGAGTAGAATGTAGAGATCATCTTATTCATATGTCTTCATGTCTCATGTTGAATCATGTGTGTCTTACAATGGTGAATGAACAACCCTATTTATAGGTTGAGAAATCACTCCAAAAGTCACCATATTAAGTGTCATAATAAATAGATACATTCTTATCCAAAAAGGTTCATAGAACCTAGGGAATATGAACAAGTAGTTCATGTATTAACTCAATGGACAATCCAATCACTCAATGAATTTATAACACTCCCCCTTGGATCTCTATAGATAATGTGCCTCGTTAAAACCTTACTAAGAAAAACCCGATAGGAAAAAGCCTAGTGAAGGAAAAAGAGTACACACATCTCATAATACGTCTTGAGTGTTGCCTCATTAAAAACCTTACCAGGAAAACCCAATAGGGACAAAACCATGATTAAGAAAAAGAGTACAACGCGTATTTCACTCCCCCTGATGAAAGCTTTACTTGATATCCCGAAGATAATGCATTTCAATCTCATATTTCATCTTCTCAAATGTTGACATTGGCAACGCCTTAATAAATAATTCTGCAAGATCATCACTTGAAGAGATCCGTTGAACTTGTATCTCACCATTTTGTTGAAGATCACATGTGAAGAAGAACTTTGATGAAAAGTACTTTGTCCAGTCTCCTTTGATGTATTCTCCCTTCAATCAAGCTATACATGCAACATTATCTTCATACATGGTGGCTGGAATATCCCTTTTTGCAAAGAAAAATCATACAGTTCTGGGCATCTGCATAATAGCAATCTGTATGTGCACCAATTGCACTAATACATGATATTTTTCAATCATTTTTATGAAATTGAAATTGATCTTTCTTTATGTTAAGCAATCTCATCACCATTGGGGTACTCAATGGAATTACTTTAAGACCTTTTAAATCCTTCAAGGATTTTCATATAACCTTCATCGTCTAGCTAGACATGACAATCATTCATTACACATATTCAAGCATTTCATCTATTGCCAGACTGAAATAAGCTTCATTGCATCCACCACAGGAGAGTATATCTCCATTTAATAATGTCAGGATTTTTGCGAAAATCTTTTATGCCCCGAGGCACACACCGTACTTTATATCTTACGATTATACTTTCGCACAATAGTTCATTTGTACCCCTACTGACATTATATATTGATATATGGACTATAAGTTCAATAACATCACTTTTCTAAGTGAAATATAATATACTTGAATTGTGCATTTCATTTGGCCAATTATTTATCTGTCCACACAATATGACAGTTTTGAATTCAAGATCCTCGTCATCATCTGTAGCATTAAGCGCTACTTCATATTAAAGATACCGTCGACGGTCTTTTGACTCGATTCCAATACAACATAACTTATGGAGATCTCTTCATATTCATCATTTCAGGTACCTGAACCTTTGCCAAGGTTTTATGAAGTGTTATGTCATCGTGCTTCTTTAAAGCACTTGCCTCATTATCATGACCATCTTGATCATTTGCTCCTCTCCTACCTCAAGAAAATTTTCATTTGGAATCGATTGGTCTATCACGCTTCAGGCGTACCATAGACTCTGTCCTTCAAGGACTTCTCATTGGAGAATTAGCAGCTGAATTATAACATAGGGTCAGCAAATTCATCTGGCAATTAATTTGCATCATTATGCAAATGAATTATCTTTTGAACTTCAAGTTCACTTTTTTTAACGAGGATCTAAATAATTCATCTCATAATTTTCAGCTGTTAATCATCTCTCCCCCTAATGTTAGAAAATCTAACATTCACCACCCCAACCTCATTTGAGGATCCATCTTTGTGCGTGGTGGAGCAATTAAATCAGATATCGCACATTCAAACTTTAGATGGAAATTATTTGGTTCCTGACCCTGAACCAATTATGATGGGGAGACCTTGTTGGCTTGATGCATACATGTGTTGCTACATGTTAAATAAACTCATCTCATACCAAATCTTATTTAGGAGTTCTGTTCTCATACCCATGGTTTAGCTATAATTTGAGGCATACAATTTCTACTAAACCAACCAGCATTATCAACATAATTTTATAGGTTGAAACTGTGCTCTTAATTTAATAATTCGAGCAAACAACCTTACAAAAACCAATTTGTAAGTTGATAACAAAGCACATGTGACCATCTCATGGATGCAAACTATCATATAGTTGCAAACGGTCCACATGACAGGTGAACGAGCCCATATTCACCTTTTTATATGTTCCAAAACCTCAGAGAGTACAATCCCAACCTTAGCTGGTATAATGATACAGTAATCATTTTATCATGAGAACAAGCAACACAAGAGAATTCTTGAAGAATCTTTTATTTCTTCATCATATCAGCCACATGAGTTCTCAATTACTTTTGCATCACATTTGAACCGAAATGGCCAACCGGTCATGCCAACTTATCTTTATTTTCCTCAAACCTCCCGTAGAAGTGAGTTGTGGCATATATCCACCCATAATGATTTATCATATCTTGACCTATTCTCTTTCAGAATGGTCGAGCATTCACGGTGCTTATCACACGTCACATTCTCTTCAAAGAATGGATCAATCATTTATATGTGCTTCATAAATTTGCATTATAAACACATTGTCATGCCTTTAAAAATTTATCATTTCTTGCATGACCGACCTCAACATCAACCTGAAAGATCAAATATACCGCCACTTTATCTTCCTTTCTTTTGATGGAGGATTTTTATAAATTTATCAAATTATTAGGTCGCGCAATGACCACGAATCCAATGACCTTTCATATCATATGATGATAAAAATTACCTTCACATTTTGAAGGACTATTTGGAGAACCCACAATGTTCTTCCTTTTATAATTACCAAAATGATGACTATTATAATATTGTCCCTCAGAGCCCTTATTCATACATTCAATAACTTGTCATCTTTCAGACTTTTTATTCACTGCTACCACATTCATATGATAGAATGGAGCAATTGGATGGATTTCAAACTTATCATGTACTGCTATCACATTCGCATCAGGGAATGGAGCAAATTCAATGGGACAAATTTCATTACTTTTCATCAAAGCCGTAGTCATCATTATATCATCACTATGGTACATTGAGACTCAAACTCAATGTCTTATCCATATAAGGCGTGTTACGCCATAATTCTATGGGACTTGAACCCAATCCTTATCATCAAGGTGCATCAAAACTCAAATTGATGTCTTACCCTTTTGGTGCGATAGAACTTGCATCTACCGTCTTACCCTCAAACATTTTTCATTATGGTGCATTCGGACTTTAACTGATGTCTTACCCTTTTGGTGCGATGAGACTTGAATCCACCGTCTTACCCTCAACCAACGGTATAATAGACCTAAGTACAACATGATTCACCCTTTGAGTCTTCTTCCATTCAAGGAATTTTGTGGAGCAGAGAATATTCAACCAGTAGTAGTATATGCCTTTGGTTCCTGGTCAATGTTAGTGATCGAACACTATCGTATTCTAAATTATAAAAAGATTTTAGAAAATACATACCTGATTTTATTCATATAATACCTTGATAATATTGCAATAGTTATTATTTTTCATTCTTAATTCTCATAACGAGATCGTCTAGAACATGAGTTAAAGAAACTCTAAAACTCAATCTCAATTGGCTAGAGTCTCGTGCTGATAACGTGTTGTAAAATATAAGCAATATACTAGAAGAAATAAAGACAAGAGATATGGGGAGTAGAATGTAGAGATCATCTTATTCAAATATGGGCGAACACAATAATTAATGCTCAATATTTTACAATCAACAGGCGCTGCCAATCCTTTGTTACTTTTGTATTTTGAATGAAAACATTATAAAAATAATTAAAAAGGAATATGTGCTCTGCAAAAACAATTCGCTTTTTAAATCAGAAATTTCACATTATACGTTTTTTTTAGTAAGCCTTATGAGATGTGAAATCGAATTGAATTTCAATATGATATCGAACCTCAGATGAAAAAATTGAGTATTTACAACATATGTCGAATTAAACCATAAACAGTCACAAGAGCCATCACAAGTGAATGATCAACATGAGGCTCCACCACTAGACTTAATACATCATCCCCAAACTTAACTGCTGATGATGATTGCTTCTGTTTAACCTGAAATAAAAAAATCGCACAGAATGTTTAGTTAAAACATACATAAAAACAAAAGTTAATTATACTATACTTATACATATATAGCTGTAAATTACACAAAATAAATAAATAACAAACCTCTGCAATTAGTCTGTTTTCTTTGTTGATAATCTTGAATCCTAGTTTGCCTCTTAAAGCAATAATCCTATAGTTGTTTGTATCACATCCAAAAATAACATCATAATTTAAATCTCCTGCGAATAAATTGCCAATTTTTTTCACTTGAAAATATGGTGTCTCCTCATCCATCTTATAGCCAATCCAATGTCCAAAAAGTGACAATTTCTGGGGAAAAAAATCATTCAATTAATAAGAAAAAAATTACAAGTATGGTTCATGAAAAAGACTCTGACCGCACTTGACGGGGCATGTTGAAATATATAATTAAATAAATAAAAGTGTATGAACTCAAGTTTTTAAATGAGATTGTCACACAATTCATCATAGTGTTTTTCGTCGTCTTACCTTTTTACAAAGAGAAAAGAGAATTGTTCCATGAAGATCCAGGAGATGAACTTGTTTGCTACATTTTTTGCTGTAATTGTCTATTCTATAAACAAGCTGACCTTTTGAGTCAAAAACAGCACATCCATTTCCATGGAATACTAGTGATTTCAGCCACAGAGTAAATGTTTCTCTTTTAGTTGTCACATTGCTTATACAAATAGAAGTAGAAGATGATGTTTGAGGATAAATTCTTGCCATTGGTAAAGCTTTAGAGAAAATACAAATTGAGTTTGTGATAGAAGATACCTTTAAAGAGACTTAAATATATAATATAGTGAGTATTTCAAGAAATGTAGTTGAGAAAGTACTACTTGGATAATTAAACTAATTATTGGTATGCCCCACTTAAAAGTGAATAATGTCAAGGATTTTATTTTTTAAAAATAAAATAAAATTGGAGGTGTGAGATTATAAAGTGGGAAATCAAACCTTATTAATAATGTGAAAGCTCATATATCTAATCAACTGAGCTAGTAATGTTTAAGATTGTGAAAAAGTTTAAATTTTAAAATGTATGTTTTCTTTGAAGGAAAATATGTTATTCATAAGCTGGTGCAGAAATATGGTGGATTAATTAGAACACAATCACAAACAAAGAAAATAGAGAAGAGAAATAACACAAAGATTTAATGAGGTTTGATTATGCCTAATCCTCCAAGCAAAAGCAGAGAGAGTTTTCCACTATAAAAGAAAAAGAAGAAGTTTACAATGCTTTAGAATTCTCAACTACATACTCTATATAGATCCCAAGTAGTCTCAAATCTATAAGAAAAAAGTTTTCTCAATCCTATAAGGACCAAATCTATTAGGACAAACGGTTTCCTCAACCAGTAGGGATTATGAGTTTCTTAAAATATACGGAAGAAAAATTCAAGACATAATTAGCAAATAATTTTTCACTATTTTCCATTCTAGAAAATAATTAACAATATCTTTATTAATTATAGAATGAAATCCTTTTTTAATTTAAAACAAGAAAAAACTATTCCTATATGAATTTGACTATAAATCCTAAATAGACATGCATGAATTAAATGAACTTACAAAAAGTTGATTTTCTATAACTAATGAATTATTATTTTCAACACTCTAAATCATTAGTTTCTTTATTAAAATTTGTGCAAAGTCCACAAGCTAAAACCAAACCTTTACTTTATAATTAGAACTCTCCATCTTCTTTCTTTGATGGATTAATTATTATTATTACGCATTTCTTTGTTCAATAAGGGTGGCCGCCTAGAAAGATAATGGAAAAAGATTGTAGTGATTACGTTTAATAAAAGCATACATTTATTTATTATATTTGGGGAAATTAAAGGTTTATTTTGTCATTCATTATGTTGGCCATTCAGGTTTCGAGACAATATTAATTATTGTTAAATATGCTATATTTAAATTAAACCCCACGCCCAATTTTCTTTTATAGTATAGTTTATCTTTTGATGGTACTCTTTTGGTTGTTGCTAATGGTGAAAAAATAATTAGGGAAGTCTGGTCATTCAATGATAATATATAGTTTTAAAAGCGTTCATGTCCCAAGAAAAAGAAACATTTATTTGTTGCTCTATCACCTTGTCCATTATTTGGAGGAAATTAAAAGGATAAAAACTTTATTTTAAAAATTAAACGGTTCAGAAGGTGATAGGGGGTCTATGATCAGGCCTATTCTTTAAGATATGAGATAAAGTTATATTTTAACAAATTATGATAACGAGTAAAAAGCAAATTACTTCTAATAGTTGGAAATGTTTGCTAAAAACAAAAAAAATAAAAATCTAATATAGCCACTTAATTAACCGGATAGATTACTAACACATTTTTGTTGGATTATTACACCAAATTAATTATCAACTTAAATGTTCGTGGCAAGAAATTGAAAATAATGTTAAAATGATTAAATAGTAAGAAGTATTAATTTTGATAACAAAAAATAAAATAATATGTAAATAGGTTCTAAACTGGACAAGGCTGAATCTAAACGGGGTAGAGCACTACTAAAAAAGCAAGGAATTAGTGATAGATAAAATTTTGTAATTAAATAATAAAAAATTCATGCTTATTCTATTTAGCTACGAACCATGCGACGAATTATAAGAGAATCAGCGACGAACTAGTTGGGAATTGTAATAAATTTAGTAGCTAATTCCATATTTTCTAACCGTAAAAAAAGGGATGATATCAATCCCTAGTAACACGTCCATGACCTATATGAAGTTGTCCGATTTGGAAAATGAAGAAATTTTTAGTGAGGAGCGTTTTTCCTTAAATGAACTTTATACAATCTAATTTTTATTAAGGTTTTGTGAGTTGGGTTTTGAAAATTGGTTGCCCCAGTGAAGGCGTGTGAGAGATTGACTATGGATATTCTAGGAGAGGGATAAAGGTAGGCCGAAGAAGTATGGAGGGGAGATGATCTACATGACGCATTTTCAACTTATCAAAAACATGATCTTAGATAGGAGATTGTAGAGAACACGAATTAAGCTAGTAGGCTAGCATGTAGTAGATCATATGATACTGCTTATTCTTAACTAATTCTCTATTAGCAGTCGTATACTCTTGTAATTTCTTGTTACTAGATTTTTGTTACTATATTGTTACTTCTTGTACTTTGATTGCCGTATTTCTTGTCGTAGTTTACGTTCAAAATATTTGGTCAATACTTTCTATATATAATATTTTATCGTAGCTTCTTCATTTTGTTATTTTCTTTTTCGAACTGTTTTGAACTATTTTTTTTTCAAGCCAAGGATCTATTGAAAACAACCTCTCTATCTTCTAGGTAGAAATAAAATCTCCATACACTTACCTTTTCGAAGCCACACTTTGTGGAATTATATCAAATATATTATTATTGTTGTGAATTTAACTATGAACTCTTACACACAATGGGAGTAGGGAAATGTTTGCTTTGTCATTCATTATGTTTGTCCCTATCAGTGTTATGGTTGGGAGACATTATTTTTTTCTATTTAAAGAATAGCTAGCACCACTTTTTTCACTTTTGTGCAGCAGAAATTGATTTAATTTATAACTCTGGTTTGTTTTTATTAGTATTTAGTATAACATAATAGAATAAAAGGAACATAAAAGAGACATTATCTCTGGCTATAAGAACCTTCTCTTTCTGCGAAAAATTAAGAAAATATTTGAAAAATCAAACACATAATTTAACTATTTAAGACAGAGAGAATACTACATTTTGTTTATCCATACTTATAAATTTTGGACATTGCATCTCAAGTATTATTAATAAATATTAGGAAGAGGAAAATATTCAGGGAAAATAAAAGAAACCCCATATAAGTACGTCTATGTCTTCCTAATCTTTCAAAATGTTGTTATGATATGTTTTGATTCTCTAAAATAAATGACTTCAATAATTTTGAAGGATTCGAGCAATATGGGTTATAGTAAAAGTTATATTTCAAAATATACTGCTCAAGTAGATATGTCTTTTTTGAATTTGAAGTCCTTTTTTCGAACTTCATTTAATATTATGAAGAACAAGGAGTGACAACTAGTATTTGACCATAGATTTTGGATCAGATTTTTAAAATTTGTCTTAAAAATATTTCAAGTTTTCAAAACTAATTTAGATAAAACTTTGAATTTTTAGGACTTTCACTCACAAAACTTATATTAAAAAATTAAAATTAAGTAAAATTATGTCCAAACACAACTTCATATTCTAAAATTTACTACTTTGAAATCTATGGCAAAACAGAAACTAAAATAAAAATTGTTATTATTACTTGCATCTTGACAAGAATCACCATACATTGGCTCACTTTTACCTATTAATTTTAACACACGTGCGTTGCACGTGAATGCCAAACTATATAGTGCATTATTTTTCAAAATAATGTCCCTGTCACGATCCAAAAATGAACATGATGGCACTTGTCTTATCCCACCAAGACAAGTCAACCTAAAACCCAAATAATACGATAAATGCGGAAGTTCATAATTAACTTATATATATATCCCCAAAACCTGGTTGTTACGTGTACAAACCTCTAATTTATTACAATAGATATGAAAGAAATAAACAAGTCTCAAATGATTTTATTTCTAGAATAGAACAAGATCATAAAGAAGGAGTAAGAAGGTCTGCTGAGATGACAATCAGCTACCTCACAAATCTCCATAGGAAGCCTCGGATAAGAAGATAAGAGAGGGTATCATGAAGATCCGGGCTCATAACCTACAAAAAAAATTGTAGAAGCAAGGGGTGAGTACCAAAAAACATGGTACTCAGCAAGCAATCTTCTAAACACAAGCTAAGGGTATGGAATACGGGTACTCCTTACACTCCAACCAAACCTCCACAACTACAACCTGTATAAAAATCAGTCCAACCTAATAGTTCACAATTTACACAGCACATAGTTCAACCATATCACCACAACAATTACAGATCAGCAACACACAAGATTAAGTTCACCAGTTACAAGTTCGACAAACAAGTACTCATAAGTTCACAAATGATAAAGATGCACAATGCAATGAAATGCAATGTCAAGTATAGTAATGCATGTCTGACCTAGTGATACATACCCGCTGTCTCTCAGTCCGGGACCCATGGGGGACATATCTGTCCATGCATCCGTCGCGGCGTGCGACACGACCCTCGATAATGAAATCCGTCGCGGCGTGCGATACGTCCCTCGATAATAAAATTCGCCACGGAGTGCGACACGACCCTCGAATCATAGTATCCGTCGCAGCGCGCTACACGTCCCTTGAATCATAATATCCGTCGCGGCGCGCGACACGTCCCTCGAAATCGTACATCCTCTTTAATTTCTTATTCTTTCTCAATTCACATAACACTTGTCACAACCATGTCTCAGAACCAATACAAATAACAGGTTCACATAAATAATGAGGAGATGACCATTTTCATAAAAATGCACACTTCATAACAACACAATCGTGATACAACACCAACAATGAATCAATAAGCCTTTCAAACCATTCCCAACATATCACACACCAATAATTAATCCCATTGCCTTTTATTACCCTTTTTTCATCATTAAAATTATTCAATATGGACAAGTCAACCCATCACCAAGTCCCATTACTACCCAACACATACCACAAGGAAATACACGAATTCTATACACTTAACAAGGATTGAGAAATTCACTTGCCTCAAATAATCGAACAATCCCTCTGGGACTTGAGCCTTCCCCTTTCATTGGGCTTCCAAATAAATGCAGTCTATTCAATTAAATAATCACAATAAGATTTCAAAACTAGCAACACTCATATTACTATATGTCTATCCTAGACTCAAAAACTTACCCAAATTTATAATCAAGTTCCTAATCTTGATGCCCATTAACATATCAACTCTTATATTTCTCGAATGCAAGTCTAGGGTTAAGTTCCAATTTCTCCAATACCATAAATTTAATGATATTCATTTAATACAATACACCTAATATTTAATTACCCGCCTTAATATGTCAAAACTTGATTCACAATATGATGACCAAAAGCAAAATTTCAATTCCGCAACAAATACACCAACAAATATGTTGTCCGAGGAAGGGCAAACTAAGACCACCAAAATAATTCAATTCATACTTCATTCCTAATTATTACATCATCATTATCCCTCCCTACACAGTAACACCTACCAAAACTCCTAAATTCCCCAAGTTCAAGAAACGTTGTTGTACGCCTATTAAATTACTTATTTAATTCCATTCCAACTTCTCCAAATTTAATCCATGAAACATTATACAGTAAAACCACTTCCTTGTTTTTCTTTTTCTTTTACAATCAACTATAATAATAACAAAATAGTGATAATATATGCACCAATATATCGATTAAGGCATGGTTAATGCTTACCTGTTGTAGCTTCGTCGACATCTGATTGTGCCGAGGTTATGGGAGCCGTCCTCCTTCTGAGGTTTTCTTTTCTTTTAGTGAAAGAATGATCTAAAATAATATAGGATATTAACTTAAATTATATTATATTTGGACTTGGCCCATTAATCACCAACTAAATTAATTATTTAAAATTATCCACTAATTAAATATCCGTAGTTAAACGAGTAATTCCAAATTCTCATTTAAAATTTAGGGGAAGAGTATTTTATGAAAGAGGAAGGACTAGTTCTCAAAATGACATCACGGGTCATTACAGTCCCCTCACGTTTGCACCGTTTTCTCTCTATTTTTTCCCTAATTGACTCTTGGTGAGGATTAGTAGCAATTCTCTGAAACCTTTTAAGGTTAATTCTTTTTTCCACCGATGACTCATTAGTAGATGTTGCTTCCAATTGCACACGCAAGTGTACGTGGTCTCAAAAGTAATAAGTGGCTCTTTAAGAACCGGAATATCGAACCCACAGAGACTTGTCAATTAACTATTTACTAAATTATACTAGTCTAATTATTTATTTAAGAGTGTCAAAAGAAATAAAAGAATGCAAAAATTAAATACTAAGATTAACTTACAGTGATTGGGACAATTCTAGGGCTGCAACATGCATAGGGTTTCATGTATTGCATCTCATGTAATGAATTAACTAAGGTTATCAAATTACTGATTTACATGGTTGATTTTATGATCATGATCTCTCGACCTCTAATCGCCTACTCCAACTAGCTGTCTAACTACATCGTTGAGCGGGGATAGGCAGTCCTAATTGGCGAGCATTTATATTTCATCATGTTTCGTAACCAAGCGAGGTGTTCGTCCGGGCGTCACTCCTGAACACGAATCTAAACAAAGTTAGAACAAGCTCTTTGCAATCTTTGGTCTATCTACCTCTTTATCTCTCGAGTCCAAGAATAGACAATAGATTTATTTCTATGGTGATTAAGCATGAAATACTAAAACAAGAATACAAAAATAATTTAAATGATAGCCAACATTAATTCAAAACAATCGATGTTCAACAATTACCCATGGCCGCAGCCCCAGAACAAGGGTTTTTAGCTACTAATACCTAAGAAAAAGAAGAAGAAAAGAACCCTAAAAAGTATTGACAATTTTTCCTTACAAAGTGTCTTCCTTAAAAAGTATTTTTCCCCTCCAATAATTATTTCTATGGACTTTTTATAGATGTAGAAAACCCTGAATAAAATAACTGAGTCCAAAACAAATTAGGAACCCAAAACCAATACGGAATTGGATTCCTACCGCCGCCCAACCGCCTCTCAAAATAGGGGTCCTTCAAACGTGGCAGCTTTATGCTTCAATTCAATTTCTCCTCTTGAATATGCTCTTTGCCGTATATATATTATGTATATTATTATATTCAATTTAATCCATTAAGCTGCCTGCTTGATTTTCCTTCTTCAATCTTTCATAATTAATTCATTTTAGCTCCAAACTTCTTCAACGTTGTACCAATTTAATCCTACAAATAAAATACACTATTTAGCATAATCCATAAAATTCCTGCTCAAAAAAGACAAATATAAATAATAAATATGATGCAATTAATGATAAGAAAATATATTTTTGGCCTCAGATCAGTAGAGTTGATAGCAAGAGCTTCTGTTTTTCTCTTTCTAACCACCTCATCACCTTTCGAGTTCTGTAAATCAATCTCACATGTTCGGACTTTTACATCATTTTCTTGTATGCTCATTGTTTTATCATCATTATCATCAGTAGAATTTTTTTTCTTGATTCTGATCCTTCATATAAAGGATTTGATCACTTGAAATTTTGCGATAATTCTATGCATCACCTTCAAAAAGTGGATCAAGTTCATAAAATATATCATCCATCGCCTTAAAATTATTTTGATAGATTGAAGATCAAGAATCTAAGAAGAAAATTAAAATTAAAAAAAGAAAGAAAAAGAGGGGAATTTTTTTCCGATACAATCTAAGTATATGAAAAAGTTGTTTGATAGATTGTGCTGAATAGAGATGAGATTAAGAGAAAAAAGAGAGAAAATTTTTCGATATACTCTAAGAAAGTAAGAGAGTTGTTTTGCGGAGTTTCTGAATAGAGATAGAATAAGATGAAAAAATTTCGATACGATCTATGGTGTGATGAAAGTTATGTTTTATGGAGTGTGAGTAGAGATTAAAACAAAAAACATATTTATTTTTAGATTTCGATATAATCTGAGAAGGTAAGAGAGTTGTTTTGCGGAGTTTTTGAATAGAGATAGAATAAGATGAAAAAGTTTCGATACGATCTAAGGTAGAGATTGAGAAAAAAAAGAGAGAAAAGTTTTCGATATAATCTAAGAAAGTAAGAGATTTGTTTTGCAGAGTTTCTGAATAGAGATAGAATAAGATGAAAAAATTTCGATATGATCCAAGGTAAAGATTGAAAGAAAAAAGAGAGAAAATTTTTCGATGCTATTTTTTTGGGGGGCTTTTGTCCAAATATATTTCTTGGTAGACTCTATTTAAATGTGTAAGTGATCTCTCATTATTTCTTTTTTTTAAAAAAATTGAAGTCCTTTTAAAAACTTTATTTAAGATTAAGAAGAACAATTAGGAGTAACAAGTAAGCTAGGGTTTGGCCATAGATTTTGGATCAAATTTTAGAAATTTGTTTCAAAATGAATTTAAAAAATTAGTCCCAAAAATTCAAAGTCAAGTAAAATGCATGTCCAAACACAATTTCTAATTTCAAAATTTACTACTTCAAAAGCACAAATTTTTAAGTTTCATTTTCAAATCTATGGCAAAACCAAAGCTAAAATAAAGATTGTTATTATTACTAACATATTGAGAAGAATCACCATACATTGGCTCTCTTTTACCTACTAATTTTGACGCACGTGTGTTGCACGTAAATACCAAACTACATAGTGTACTATTTTTTAAAACATCGTCAATATTGTTAAATAAAAATTTTAATCAAACAATTATAAATGGACTAATAATGTATAAGTTCTTATTAATAATATGAATGTAAATTTTCTTATGATTACTAACTGTGTGCATACTGAAAGTTGTGAAGTCCATTCCAAATACATCTTTATCTAGTTATAATATTGTTGAGTTTCAAAAAATGTGAATGGAAAATGAAGAGTTTTGACTTTTAGGAAGAGTTGTGACTTTTATGAAAAATTGTGACTTTTATGAAGAGTTATGACTTTTCTGAACAGTTGTGTCTTTTAAGAAAAGTTGCGACTTTTCCATAAGGTTGTGACATTTCCAATAATGCACAATAAACATTTGTTCACACTACCCTTTGTTGTATATTAATAGAGAGATTTCCTCTAATTTTTCAACAATGAATTTCTGGACGTCTTCTACTATTAAATCTAGTATTCTAAGTGTACTTTACTTCATTTGAGTGGTTCGCTGACACCGTGATTTTAGGTATCGATACACCGATGAATAAGATCATTCTATCTTGAGAGGATATATTCCATTAACCTCGGATACTTGAGAGGAATAATTTCCTTAAGAACACACTGTGCATTCAGTGGGCTCGATTTTTTTCTTTGAGAAAAATATTTTGTATATAATTTCTAATTTATTTCTGATTCTATATTTTCTTTACTGATTTTAATTTTTGAATTTTGAAAATACTCTTTAAACTTTATTGTTTCTTACCAAAATCTTCAAAGTTATTGTTCTAAATATCTTAGGAATACAGAATCAACAACAGATATAAAACTAGATTTAGATAAGGTGATGTAACAACAAATAGTTGGCATAATAATAATTAAAAAACAAAAGTCAAACCCAAAGTTCTTTTTCTCATTAAAAGTCCATTAGTAGCTTGTATGTGAATAAGGTTTTGCATATGATTTTTAGACTTGGAATAATTGTATAATGTGTTTATCTTATGTACATTCACCCTTGGCGCTTTTTCAGGTAAAAGTACTTGTAATTAATTTATGTGTCTTGTTAATAACTTTAGGGGTATTTCAACAGTTTTAAAAATTTCTCAAAAAAAAACAGTTTTAAAAAGCTGTTGAGGACACCAAATATTTATTATCATATTCAACGATATTTTTATCTATGTGCATAAATTTATTAATAAAATCAACTTCAGCATATAAAAACGCTTTTTAACACTTGATAAAAAACTTCTTATTATCAATTAAATAGACTATACATGAAACATATATTCATGAGGGAGCAAAATTGTCAAACCATGAAGTATGGGCCAGTGGGCTCGGTTTTAATGGACCTTGAGTCAACAGAAGGCCCATAATGAACATGAAGCCCAACATGAATCAAAGTAGTATCCACCTTCTTTGTTAATCAATATCGCAAGATCGATCTCTTGACTAAGTCATTTCACATATTGCACTGAGAACAAGGGACTGATGTCGTACCATACGTGCAATTATCTTGACCTAGGAATTTTTTTTCCTCACATCGAATTCTGAACTGAAAATGAAATTTTCTATGGTAAAGAGCTCATTCGATGGCATCTGCGCCAGCTTGAATTTCATGGTTCACGTTGAGGAGTCCATGAATTTTGATTTTTCAAGATTATATCTTGCAAACGTCAATTTTAGGCTAATTGTGCTCTTTATAATCTGTGTTTAATCAAACCACATATTGTCACAAGAGCCACAATAAAAGAGTAATCAACTTGAGGTTCCACTTCCAGAGTTAGCACATCATCACCATATCCAAATCCTCTTGATGATTGCTTTTGATTTACCTATAATATACACAATTAATTAAATTAAAAAAAATTAGTATAATATTGTTTAACAATTATAAATACTCAAAAGAAATTCTTTGAGTCGGAATAATTACCTTTGCGACAAGTTGACCAGCATTATTTGAGATTTGAAATGATGATTTTTTGTCGGTTTGTTGAATCTTGTAGCAACTTCCTATAGATTTATCACACCCTAAATTCACATTACAAATGACATCTCCTTTTGAAAATTTCCAATTCCTTCTCACTTGAAACCATGGCTTCCCTTTAAATCCACCACTTAAATATCCACTCCATCGACCAAGTAATCTTAGTCTCTGTAGAAAAAAATATATATAACAAAGTTAAAAACAATATATATAATTAATTAAAAGCAAACTTAATTAACTCAAGTTTGAGTCCTAAAATGAAATAGAGGCGAAGTTTGAGTTCAAAACAATAAATGTTTACTCTAACTATATCAATGGTTTTGGGTCTCGCGCACGACTTTGGATATTTAATCGTGCCCAAAACAATTACTGGACAACAGATGAGAAATTAAATCGAAAAATAGTATACGCTAATAAGATTTTTGTTTTTTTACCTCTTTTTTAATGGAGAAGAGAACTTGTCCACAAAGATCCATAAGGAAGACTTCATTGCTATTTCTTTCTTGGTAATTATCAACTCTAAAAACAATATCACCTTTAGAATTAAATACAGTACAACCATTCCCATGGTACACTAGAGATTTCATCCATATAGTAAATGTTTCTCTTGTGGAAGTCACATAACAAGAAGAAGAAGAAGGAGAAGAAGAAGAAGAAGGAGAAGAAGAAGAAGAAGAACTTTTGAGTGTTTCTGGATAAATTTTGGCCATTGAAAGATCAACTTCTTGAATGAGCAAAGGAAGCTAGTATAGTACTCTTTCAAACTTGTTTCCACCTAAGTATACAATGAATGAGTTCAGAAATAAAAAGGGGTTTATATAATATATGTTTAAGTCTTCAAAAAGCCCATAATAATTAATAAAGTAATATAATCCAAGAAACTAACAAGAAAGTGGAAATGTTATCCATCGAAGCAAAAAAATAAAATATAAAAGGTTGATGCATTGACTATTGGATTGGAACACATTTTTTGCATTGTGGTGGGAATAATTGAGAAATAAAGTAGAGATGGCACTATTTTGTATATATGCAACTGGGATGGCCTTGTCAGAACCACTTACCAACAAAAACTATACTTAGTATAAAGAGTTAAGGTGTATGTTTGGTATGAAATGAAAATATATTTTTTTTTGGAAAATAAGTGGGGTTCTTTGTTATTTATTTTCTGGTATTTGATAGGTAAGTAAGAAAGATATTATTCGATTTCAAGACCATTTGTATACCGTATATAATCTAGGAAAATATTATGGAATGAGAATGCGGGGGGGGCGGGATCAGGTGTGGGGTTTGAATGTACTGAAGGAAGAGGAGGAGATAATAAATTAAACGTGAAATGACATTTATAGAAGTGTTTTCTCTACTCTCCAATCTCCATAGGAAAAATGCATTGTATGTTTTGGTCAAATCTCACGCAAGTATTCCTATACCTTATATGCAGTTTTAATTCATTTTCTTTTCATTTATCAATATTAATCTTAAATTAATAAGCATGCTTAACATAAATTTATATGATTGCAATATAATTAGTCAAATAATAATTGTACTATCTCAAATTATAACATTAAATGAATGAATTTATCATACAAGAGATTATATTTTGTAACTATTATAATTTTAGGTCAGGAATTAGGTGAAAGTTAAAAATAAGTTACTTTGCAAAATAGGAAATGGTGATGTTTGGTTTCGTTTATTTATTTGCAAACCTATACTATTAAATAGTGTGTCTAGCAATCTTCTATTAATAATTAAAAATAAAAAATAAATAAACAACAGAAAGTACAAGCCATGGCTTATGGCTACTATAAAAGTTCTTTAAAATATTTTGGGTCAAATATCATGGCCTTAAATATCTGAGCTGCCTTTTGAATAAATTTTCATTCTCCTTAATAGTTATTTAATATATATATATATATATATTCTTTTAGTTTACTTATGAGTGTAAGCCAATAGATTAAAGATAACAAATTTGAAACTAAGTACTTAATACTTTTTAAATGTTAAAAGTCCTTATGTATGAAATTTCTTCATTCGTTGTTCAATCTGCCCTACTGCGATTTTTTTCTTAAATAAATCAAAGAAGGGAGGGAGAGTAATATAAGCAAATAGAAGACTTTCAAATAAATATATGCCAAAATAATTTTAATTTAAAAAAAAATAGAAAAGGTTATGTTGATGTCATCTAGAAGTATTATCACTTATTCCGCTCTGTCTCAAAATATTTGTCACGTTTTCTTTTTTAAAAAAATGAATTTAATAAATTTTCAGAGATGAATAGAATCAAATTCATTTAATATTTTAAATTGAAATTTAGATAATTGCAAACAGTAGAAAAAGTACTATAAGTTATAATATATGACATAAAAATATATCTTAAAATATTAAATAAAATTTATGTACTTTGACTTGAGAGGAAAAAAACTTTGTTAGGGACGGAGATAGTATCAGAAGTGGTATGGGTTGCCGATAAAGTTATTTTAGAATTATAATATTAGGACTAATTTATCACACCTAACTCCTAATTTGGATAAAACTACACCAAGTTTAAAATATAAAAAATTATCTTGAATTTAATTATACCTTCAAATAATAAAATATAAACTTAATCTTGTGAATATTCCTACCGTATTCCGGGAACCAAATGACCCTATATATAGTCATTAATATAATGCTAATTAATTGATTGCATCATCATTTTGCATGTTTATCACTTTGAGGATGAATTATTAGGTCTAATCAGAATTGATAGTGACCAACTATCAGAACAAGTAACATATGGGCATATAAAATGTTTTTAAATTTTTATTATATGATCGATCAAAGACCTTTGTGTAAGAATAGTTATTTTTGTGATACTATAATCTCTTTTTGGCAATTGGTATGTCGACATCGAGCCAAACAAATACTACTTCACCTTTGGTAACGACCCTCTCCACAAGGTCACCCCTCTATGATATTCAGGGGTCGTTTGGTATATTGTATAAAAATATATTAATAATGTTATGATTAATAATATTATGAAATAAATTATGTTGGGATTATTTTTTATCCACTATTCGATTTGGTATATTATGGGCATTTTTATCTTTTAATTATATGTTTATCCATTTATTAGTAACTCTTATATTGCCAATACTCTTCTCATTTAGTTTATTGGTCTTAGTTTCCTTTTAAGTCTGTTTTAAAAAGAAAGTCTCTTTCATCTTTTTTTGGTAATTCTTTAATTCTAATTTTTCACGTGACATATTTAAGAACCACAAGATTATAGGGCATTTTCTACATTCTACATATTTTTAAGACCACAAGATACAAAAGTCTTCTTTGTGCCAAGTCAAAACACGACAAATAAGTTGAAATGGAGGGAGTACCGTGATTTGCTAGGTACGTACTCCCTCCATTTCATATTACTTGCCTTCACACTAAAAATAGTTATTTCAATTTACTTGTCCAATTTATGAAATCAAGATAACTACATAAAGTAATAGTAGACAAACTTAAAGTTTCAAAACATCCTTAATAAGGTTATTTTAGTAAAATATACCTTCTAATTAAAGTTTTCTTAAGGATCAGTATATCAAGCCAACATGTGCCAAGTAATACAAAATAAAAATAATATTAGTTATACACACTCTATAACATTGAATAGGGTGTATAACTAATTATACATGTAGTATTAGTTATATATATATATATGTTTAATTCTATCAAACAAAGAATTTAAATATTATTATAACTAGTATAATACACATATTATTTTCTCTAATATATCCTAGCCAAACGGTCTTACTACTCAGTGGCGGAGCCATACACACTTGAGTTTTGAGGGGTATCAACCGATACCTCTTCATCAGAAAATTATATTTCGTAGCTACGTAAAAATATTTTTTTATTTATATATGTATTATATATTTCTTATATTTTGACATTTCTTAGTGAAAAATTTAACTCCACCACTATTACTATTGTCCGGTCATTGTACGTATGTTTCTTTTACCGTCTAACGTAATATAATTAGCTTTTCTTTTGAGCCCAAAAAATAAAAATAAAAACATCCTTTTAAATTTCATTTTATATATATGTTGGATAAATAATACAATTCATTACTATATGCAACAACTTAATTAATTACATAAACATCATTATTGCCGGCGAGCTCTTGAAAAATAAAAAGAATACACGTGCATGACTGTAATATTTCTCATAACTCATAAGAATATAGAAAATATACCGTCAGGTATTAAACGTGACATTTTGTGAACTATAGAAAATGATCATCCAATCAATATACTCTACTTAGTTTCAATTTATTCGTCGTATTTTAATTTGATACAAAATTTTAAAAAGTAAATAATTTTTTTGAATTTTATTTTCTAAAATAAAAGATATGTCAAATGTATTAAAATATCATTTAATCTTTTGTCTTAAACATATGATGTGGAAAGTTGAAATTAAAGAGTTGCTATACTATAAGAAAACATAAGATTAGCTATAGAGTGTGTCGATAATCCCCGGTTCATTCGTTGTTAAAATATTTCCAGCTAATTGAATTTTTTTTATAATCTATTGCTAAAACATAGCTAAATGGGATGAGGTTTTTGATGTTTAGCTATAAAATTTTGTCTATCGTTAATTTTTTATTTTTTTAATAATACTAAAAGGGAAAAAGACTTTTTATATGTAAAAATGGACTAAAATAAATAAATAAATTGAAACGGAGGAGGTATAATATATGAAGTTATGAACTATGACTTGATAGTAAGACAGAATAGGGGAATTTTTTTTAAAAGTACGGAAAAGTCTAATTATAATATTAATTACGTTGATGCATGCACACTTGTTTTTAAAAAAAAAAACGGATTTGGCGTTAGATTATCTACTTGCAATTTTTCATGAATTTTGATTCATCAGCAAGATTAGGTACAAATCCACTTTAATTATATCTTAGAGCTTTATATTAAAGAATTGAAAATATCATGTGTTTTATTATTTATTTATTGAAAATATCTTTTAGGTCCTCGTGTGGCATGCGTTCATGCATGTCCATTATGTCATTTGTAAGCTAAATATATTTTCTTTTTTTTTAAATTTATTTGTCTGATTTTAATTTGACTAGAAGTATAAGAAAGTAAAAGAAGACTTTTTAATAATGTAGTCTTAAAAACTAGAGATATATAACAAAATGTCTTTTAATAATATGGTTTTAAACATGTCATGTAAAAAGTTAGAATCAAAGAATTGCCAAAAAAAGAAAGCAGACAATCTTTTTTAAACAGATTGAAAAAGAAAATAAGACAAATAAATTAAAACGGAGGAATGTTATTAAGTCATCTAAAAGATATTTACATATAATCATCCATAAGAAGTGCGACCAGTCATACGTTGAGAATATGATTAAGTAAATAATAATATGTTTTCTCTAACATCTTAAACTTTTAGGTGAAAACAACTTTTCATGTCATATGCAAAGCACCTTGCTTGTGAACCATGGCATCCAAGTTCAAATCTTACTTTTTTTTTTAAAACTTCTAGATGAGATGGAAACATGGTATATCAAAGTAGTCAAATATCCTAGAATTGAATCTCATCACCACGCATCATCAATTTTTTTTACGTGTTTTGACTCATAAAAGAAGAATCAGATCTGCTCGTGAGAGGACTTACATGTTGAAAAGGCAATCAAGTATAGAAGTTAAAGTTTTCTTTTTGATCTTATATTTGACATAGTCAATCCTTATATCGTACTAAGCAAGCATAGATTTACGACCAACATCAGCATACCAATTTGGATTTTGGAGCTTCCATTTGTTTTCAATATTCTTTGTAATTTCCTTTTTGATTCTAGGTTGAATCACCTAATTTGAAAAAGTATGAAAAGTGTATGCACATAAATCCAACGTGTAAAGAAGAAAATAAATGTCGATGCTTTACACAAAATATACATCAATGAGCTCACTGCTTATTTAATTATACTTTTAACAAAAGTGAATATATTCAACTTGTAATAAAGTATAAAGTAGGTATCCTTAAATAAAACAAGATAAGTGAACCCACTGCTTGTTTAATATTCAAACACAAAGGAGTACTTTAAAAAAAGAAGATTGTTCATTTAGGGATGACAATAGGACAAAATGGGGCGGGTTAAGTCCTCCTCTGCAAAAATTTTAATTTAGCTTGCCTTATTTAACCGTCTGCTTTGTTTAGATTAAGCTCCACCTTGTCCTGTTTAGCCTCTTTTTTTTTTACATAATTTTAATATTTTTTTAATCAAAATTTAATATCTCTTTCGAATTTAAAACTCATGTTTTAATGTATTAGTTCCTGATTATTTTGCAATGATGCTTTTACATTTTGATATTGTAACCATCTTCACTTGAATTATTTTACTAAACACATTTATTTTGGTTATTAAAAGCTTTGATTCGATCCACTTTATCCTGTTTAAGTATTACTGTATCATGTCTTGTTCTGCCCTGCTCTGTCCTATCCTGTCCTGTCCTGTCCTATCCTGTCCTGTCCTGTCTGCTACCCAATTGTCATCGTTGAACAATGTATTGTCATGGCAGGTTTAGGGTTATTTTCGAAAACTTTCCATGTAGCTGGCAGGTAAGCAAATATATATATATATATAGACCATAAGAAAGAAAAAAAGGAATTAGTGACGGCAAAAATCCACAATGTGTTATACATTGTATATACATGTTATACACTGTGGATACACTTGATATACAAATTTCCATCATAACACTCCTCCCAATCAGCATTTTACTTGCATTTCAATATTATAATTATAATTTTAAATAAAAACAATAAAAGAATAAGTATCCTAGACTTGCATTATTTTCATTTTCTAATATTATTCGTAGTAAAAAATCAAACTCAAAACTCATGTTAACACATTTACAAGTGATTTAAAGACTAAATATTAAAAAATTGTGTTAATTAGGGGGTATTTAGCAACATATTAACGATGACTTCTGTACATAATTTTGTTTTCTTTTAATATAGTGTTTTACAAAAATGTGATGATTAAATAAATTGATTAATACTCTTAAGATTCGTTTACATATAGTTTTGAGGGAAAATGTGATAATACATTTCAATACAGCTATGATTGTTGGAATTTTTCTTTCATTTTATAATACATAATTTGACTCTAAACGACATTTAAGTAATATGCTACACACCACGGAACTTTAAACGACATTTAAGTAATTATTCATATTTTAGAAATGGAAAAAAGAAAAATCGTCGTTTACCTAGAGCAATTCAATTTGTATACAAGAAATTGGGGAGCTAATTAAGGAGGACTAGCGATGGTAAAATGAATAAAATTTATGGTTATTCGTCCGATGCAATTTATTTAAACGGGTTGGATAATCGAACATTTTAAAAGTGAGTAAAAATGGACATGGGCGTATCATGATTCTAGGGAGAGTTTTTGGGTTCACGTGAATCCATGCTTCTGCCCCATCATCATATAAATTAGTGTTATGTTTTTTTAAAAAGAAATTCTTAAATATGGATATGTGAATTCATGATTCTCTTTCGACATCAAATATAGTAATATCATATTTTTTAATAAATAAATACTTAAATATAGACATCTGAACTCACACTTGAAGTGTCATATAATGCGATGATAATTGGTGCACCTCTCTAAGTAAGGTTAAAAATTTAAATCTTATATCTATCTTGTTTTCTTCCTTTCTAAAATTGGGTAACACCTCTCTAAGTAGTTGTTGGTAGCACTTTTGACATTTTAACTAATATTTTTTTTCTGCTTTAATCTTTAAAAAAAAATCAAGATTGTCACATTGGAAATTCCTAAATTTTTACCAGTATAACTTTTTTATAAAACTAAACCAAATGTATATGTTAAAACTAGTAGTACTGGATGATATAACATCCATTCAATGAGTTCAATCGATCTCAATACCTTCGACACGAAATATAACTATTCAAATTTTAAAAATTACTAATAAATATGAATCTAATTTTGTATAAATAGAAATTTTTTCCCTATATATATCTACACTAAGAGGATGATTGCATAGATTTGGGTACCCCATATTGTAAAGCAGAGAAACAATTTACAATTCATTTTAGGCCCAAAGCCAAATTCAGCATGTCTTGGTTTAGACACTGAAAACCCATAGTTCCTCATGGGCTTTGATCGGATTTATGGATTTGTTCTTCAGTTGATGCCATTATTAAACAAATGAGACTTATTTTTTACTCAAATAACATATATTTAGGCACAATATGTATATACCTTTTTGTTGTCATAAGTTTGATTCAAATATGTTCTTATTTACTAGAGCAAACAATACAAATTTCATTAATTTAGGGTCTAATTATGTGTCTTCACTTTAATTTTTGAAATTACCTTCCCGTACCATATTGACTTCAACCAAATACATGTATCTCGCACACTCAGATACATGTATCTCGGATATAGGGTCAAATTAGGTGTAATTTGTTCCAGATACATTATATCCAAGTGTGATTCTAATGTATCTGGGATACATTGACTCTCTAGCTCATATCTCTCCTATCTCGCTCACCTCTTTCCCTCTCTCCTTATGTATTCTATCTCATCTTATCTCCTTATCTATATTGTAAGACAACTAATTAATTTTAGGTTGAGCTTATCCCATATTTGATTAGAATAAAATTGCAGAATATCTTATTCTGAAATTATAATAGTATTATTTTTATCCCACATTTTTAATGAAACAATAATCTCTAAATAATTTACTCTCCGATCAAACGTGCCCTATATATTTAGGCATCTCTGTGTTTGCAACAACAAAGGAGATGATGTGTACCAACACAAAATAAATAAACAAAAAAACAGACGTAGCTTAGGAGTTTTTATGACCTTTTAAATTGACAAAGACAGGAATTGTTTATTTGTCCCATTTTCCACTTTCAGATTACATCAATGATCCCAATAGTTACCTTCTTTTTCTTTACTCTTTTGCCTAATTGACACCTACAAGAACAACCATGCAAATTGATACATTTGAACTATTATCCCAATAATATATTCAATGTAATTTTCTAAATTAGTTCTAAGAAAGGTGGTATTTATGCAATCTTATTCCTATCTTGTGACGATAGAGATGTTGTTTCCAATAAATCCTTAGTTTAAACAAAATATGTATATCAAAATAAAGTATGAAAATACAATAGAGAGAGAAAAATAATAATAACAGCAAATAATACAATAACGGAAAAAAGAAAATAATTCACCATCCTGAGATATATGCATTTTCACTTTTTAATTGAAGTAATTTCTTGCGTTTTAGTTTTTTCTTCTTTTCTTTTTTGTTTGTGAAAGGAACAGAATATCTAACCTTGACCTTGAATTTTCAAATATGAACATTAATAGAAATACTAATCATTAAATGGTTTAATTGATTTTGAGATATAGAAGGACAAAACAAGTAAAACAATAATTGGTTATCTGTTAACGCTTTAATCAGCATGATTATGGGAATTTTAATTAGTGTATGTGAAATTATAAATCATAATTAATGTCTTGCTGGATCACACAAAGAGTTATCAAAAGAAAGCATGTCATCACCTATTTTAATAGCAACATAAAAGGGTGGGTACTTTGTCTTATCTTAAAAATTTAGCTACCCCTTTATTAAATTAAGGGTTAAGGAGTGGAATTTTGAATATACTGCCCAACCAATTTTTTTTTTGTTCTTATTTGGAATGGTAAGAGAAAGGGTTGTGACATTTCACTAACCATTTATACTAGGAGTTCATTCGCAGTTAAACTTAAAGAATATACGCAGTGGCGGATCCAGGATTTTCATTTAAGGGGTTCGAAAATAAAAATATAAACTTGTAAATAAGCCAACAAAACACAATTTCAAGGAAGTACTAGAATATATTTTATAGGTACAAAAAATTTGTTCCGTTACAAGAGACCTTTTAGCATGTTTGGATTTTTTTGGGTTTAAGCACGTTTTAAAAAAAAAAAAAAACAAAAAAGGTGAAAGATTGATCTTGAAACTAAAGGAAGAGAAGCTAAAAAAATAAAATGTTCACAATGGGGCTTGAACCCGACACTAGGGTCTGTTGTTGATCCTGTATTCCTAAGATACTTAGAACAAAAACTTTGAAGAACTTGGTAAGAAACAACAAAGTTTAAAGAGTATTTTCAAAACTAGAAAATTAAAACTTGTAGAGAAAATTGAATCAGAAACAGATTAGAAACAATATACAAAATATTTTTCTCAAAGAAGAAAATCGAGCCCACTGAATGCACAGTGTCCCCTTAAGGAAACTATTCCCTTCTAGTATCCGAGGTTTGAACTGGAATAGATCCTCCCAGGGTAGAACGACTTATTCACCAGAGTATTGATACCCAAAACGTTGGTGTCAGCGATTCAGTCAACGGCAGTAAAGTACACTTAGAATACTAGATTTAGTAGTAGAAGAAGAAGTCTAAAAACTCATTATTTCATTGTTGAAAAATAAGAGGAAATCCTCTATTTATAGACAACCAAAGGTAGTGTGAACATATGTTTATTGTGCCTTATCGGAAAGGTCACAACCCTTCGGAAAGGTCACAATCTTTCATAAAAGTCACAACTTTTCATAAAAGTCACAACTCTTCATAAAAGTCGCAACATTTCATTAAAGTCACAACTCTTTATTTTCCATTCACACCTTTAAAACCCAACAGGGTCAACTTAAAAGAAGACCTACCACTATGCTACAACTTAATTCATGTTTATAAGAGGGTTCAAAATTAATATATCTACATAAATACATAAAAATTACCTTATATATACCGTGAAATTTTTTACTGAAGGGGTTCGGGTGAACCCCCTGGAACCCACGTGGGTCCGCCCCTGAATATACGTATCTAAAATTTGAGTCGAAAATATATGATAGAAACACTTTATGATTTTCAAATATTTTATCATACTATCCAATCTTTTTTTTTTTTTGCTCTTATTTAGGATGGTGAGAGAAAGGGCTGTGACATTTTACTTACCATTTATACAAGAAACCCATTCGCAGTTAAGAATACATGTAAAAATAAATTATAAAATATCTAATAGAAACACTTTATGATCTTCAAGTATTTAATTAAAATTAAATTGTATATAGTTTAAGTGTTTAAATAAAATATATTAGCTAATTTAAGAGGTTAGTTGATGTATTTTATCTTATTTTTAATGTGATAATATAATTCTCATTTTAAAATATAAAAGCAAGAGTGTGGTTTGAAATTCAAACATCCCCACACAAGACATCATGTCCCAAAAACATGGGGTGGGTGGAAATAATGAAATGTTAATTTTGGAGGGGGAAAAGACAAACAATAAGTGGCCCAAAATTAGAAAAAGATAGAAACCCTCACAAATAAAAAGAGATATGGAGAAGTGTGACACTAGTAAACTAATGTCCATCAACTCTCTCAGTTATCTATAGTTCGATTCAATCAATCGTTTGTTCTGGTGCTAAGAGGCAGCTCAATAATATTAATAGCTTTAAGAGAAGGATCTTGAATTTCTTTCATAAAATTCATATAGGCATATTTTATAATGAGATATAAAAGAGGATCATTAGATTTTTGATCTAGTAATAAAAATATGCATGCACATCACAGTTTCTAACTTCGTCATAGAAAAAAACATGATCATCAAGTATAGAAAAACAGAAAAATGAATATATTATTCGTCAAGTTTCTAAACTCATAAATTCTGAATCAATCACTGACTCAAACCAGCTGACAATAAAGCTGAAGAAAACCCTCTCATCTGCTCATGGATAATTGATAAAGATATAATATCTACCAGTAACATATTTGTCTTTTATGATAGCCATAGATGAAAGACCAAAATACTTCCTATTCCTTTCAGTTTTTTCTTCACCTTTTAACCAATAACAATTGACACATATTCTAAGTCAAACAGGGAAATAACCTACTTCCATATTTCAAATTTGGTTGTCCTATTTTAATTTAATATGAAATTTAAAAAATTAATCTTGTAGTTAAAAATTAAAAATATGTTAAATGTATCAAAATGTCCTTTAATTTTCTACTGTTTAAAAAAATTACAAAAATTTCTTCTCGGATACATCCATATCCCCTCTCGTATACATCCCTATCTCCTCTCGGATACATCCCTGCCCTCTCGGATACATTCCTCCCATTAAGTAATTTATCATTCACAATCCATGAGCTATGTATCCGCAGGTTTCCTGATGTATCCGAGATCCTATAATTTTAAGAGATTTTTATATTTTGGAGAAAAATATGAATATAATGTAATTAGCTCTTAACACTGCAAGATTTATGTAATTTTTACTAAAACATAATCTACGTTTTTTTCTTTTTGTTTATTTTTTTAGGCAATATAGAAATGTCACCTTTTTTTTTTGGTATTGTTTTGCTTGTAAGCACTGTCAAGGATGACCCTCCATATTTAATAATAAAAAAATACACTGTCTTCTCCCCAACTACTATTTAATTTACACTTAATTCATTTATATTAAAAAATAAAAATATGGCAATGGTTAATCTCTACATTCTACAATGTCACTACTCACTATAACATAATCAAACAGTAAATAGTATTTTCCTACCAAAAAAAATAGTAAATATATTTTGAACAAAGTAAGTTTTTTTTTGTTGGTATTATTAGAGGTATATACATATGAAAATGATTTATGTCTTTTTTGTGATAATTCCTTTTTATTTTTTTCAGGAAAGAAAATACCTTTGAAAAATAATATTGAAGCTAAAATAGTTTTGTAATTGATTGACAGTCCACTATACTTGTTTGAATAATGACAACAGCAATTTATATAATGTATAAAGTGCTTAAAAGTATAATCAAATAGAGAAAATCATCTTTAAATCGCAATTTAAAAAATCTATAAATTACAAAAAAATTTTTTACTAAAATAATCATTGGAGGAAGGGTGAAGATTTCTGTAAATAAAATACAAAAGAGGAAGGAAAAAGAAGCAAGAAATAAAAAAAAAATACAACAAAATTTATCCACCGAAGAAGGTAGTGTAGTAGATAATACTGTTCCTCCTCTAATCAAAGATTTTAATTTTAAGTCATGAGTATGAATCTTGCATTTTTCAATGTAGTTGACGACAAGAGCTTCTTATTAGCTTAAATGTCATCTTTACATCGAAAAATACTTGTTAGGGAGCATTACCCAAATGAATCCTACTCAATACGAATTTGAATCAATCAAACTTCAATGTGAGTACAAGGGTGGGTGGGCATGGTATGGTATATACCGAATTACCATACCATATCGAAATTTTCAATACCGTTATTTTGGTATTATGGTATTTGGTATGGTATATGGTATACATTTTAATTTGTTTGGTATTCGGTATGGTATATGGTATACATTTTAATTTGTTTGGTATTCGGTATGGTATTTGATATTTAGAAATAACATACCGAAATACCGAATACCATACCGACGTATATAATTACGTAAATAACATATATATATATTATTAAAATACTAACAAATATGCAACCTAGTATTAGTATAAACTAAATGTGTAGAGGTTGAAACGTTGACTACTATATTTTGATTGAAATGTAATTGATTAAAAAAAATAGTTGTTTGTACTTTATTATGAATATATATTTCTACATATATAATGTGTTAGTATGATACAATTGAGACCTTTTTTTAATTGTCGAAGTCATAATACTCTATTATACGAGTATATATTAGTCGAAGTTGAACAAACTATGGTTACCGATTTACCATAACGTAAATTACCGAAATCGAACTTCAAAATATCGAACCATACCGAACTAAATTGGTATGGTAATGGTATAATGTTTTAAAAATCGAATATCGAAATTACGATATCGAAATTTTCAAATACCATACCGTACTATACCATGCCCATGCTAAAGTACAAGACACAAATAGAAAAATCGAAAAAGAAAAATACTGCAAAATTTAAAAAGGCATTACTTGACCATGAATTTTTTTCACTTTTTTCCGAAGTTGAATTCAAGAAAACATGTTTGACCATAATTTAACTTGAAGTTAAATTTTGAAATGTTTAAGAATTTGAAAGTAGCAATAATTTTTTATCACTCCTTTTACTCTAAATTGCTTATAAAAAGTTAAAAATAAATCTAATTTATATTTATAATAGGATGTAACTCTAATTTGTTTATTTTTTATTTTACGATAAAACATGATCAAAGTCCCCACAATCGACCAAAAACAAATTGAAGTCAATTCACCACGACTCACAGACCCATATACCTCTTGTTCTTTTCCACTTCCTTTTCCACTGCCGCTCTCTCTCTCTGTGCATTTTTTTTCACTTCTCTGAATCTGCATTTGCACTTAAATTTCTCTTTTTTTTACTCCCATTTTCCCCCATTTCCTCTAACAAAAAATCTTCTTTAATTCTTCTAATGAACTGTCTCTGTTTTTGTCACCAAAACTCTCTTTGAACCAAAGTCTTCTTCTACTACTACTAGGCACTTGCTAGTTAAAAGTAGGTTTCTTTCAACTTCACTCTCTTAATTTGAACTTTTCCATTCTTGGGGTTTTTACATTTTCTACAATCTTGGATTCATCCTCAAGCTTTGTCTCATTTGTTACTAAACAAAACCAAGAACTCATTTTTCTGTTTCTTGATTGACCCATTTCTCCAACTTCTGTTATTTTAAAGTAATTCTAATGATGGTTTCTTTCAGTTTTGGGTTTTTGTAAAGCATTGTTCTTTCTTTTTTGTTTATGGGGACTGACTACTAGAAGAAGAAAAATGAGAAATTGGGTTTTATTTGGAGTTATAGTGACTGTTGGACTGATTTTTCGGAAATGTGATGCTTTTCCATCAAATGAAGGTACATTGCTTATCAATTTCAAAAAGTTGTTCTGTTGCTTAGATCTTGATTTGATTGGTTTGTGAAGTTTAATTTATATTATTTAGGACAATGTAGGGAGTTATATGATGTTGTTTTGTAAATATGTGAAGTGGCAGAGTGGTCTTGTTTCTCTGATCTACTAAGATTCAGCCATTTGTTGCTATGATTAGTAGAAGGAAAAATAAAGTATATGATGTTTATAAATACGCCATTGGATATTGTAAGTTGCACAGTGGTCTTGCTTTTCTGATTCACTGAGATTCAGCCACTTGTTGCTTTGATTAGTTGAAAGAAAAAAAAATTATATGATGTTGTTTATAATTATGTGATGTGGTATTGTAAGTGGCAGAGTGCCCTTGTTGGCCCGATCCACTGAGATTCAACCATTCGTTGCTCTGCTTTGTAGAAAGAAAAGAAAAAGTTAATTGATGTTGTTTAGTAAAGATCTTGGCTTTTTGTGTTGAGATACTGTATTGCTGAAATGCTAATGCAAAGTAGTTGGTACTTCATAACTCATGTCAGTATTCTGACTTGGGAGTAATTTGGTTTTGCACAGTTTATGCTCTAAATAACTTCAGGGAAGCTATATATGAAGATCCACATCTGCTATTCTCAAATTGGAATGCCTTAGATTCAGATCCTTGTGGATGGTCTGGAATTATTTGCTCAATGGCGCGAGATCATGTCATAAAAATGTGAGAAAAGTGCCTTCTGCATATGGCGTTTTCGTTCTATCTGTTTGTTGGATTGATTTTTCTCAATTGGATGCAACTTATTTCATTACTTTTCGATACATGTTAGTAGCACAACTGAGCCTTTACTAATGCGTTTACAACGTCTCCTGTCTATGTAATTTTGCAGTAACATTTCTGGTGCTTCTTTGAAGGGTTTTCTTTCACCGAACTTGCATTTGATTTCTTCTTTGCAAGAACTGTAAGCTATTCCTTACATGAAAAACTTATGCATGTAACTCTGGTGCGTAAAAGATTTGGTAATAGCTTAATGCTATGTATTGGTGATAAGCAGGATATTGCATGGAAATGTACTGATTGGTACAATACCGAAGGAGATTGGCTTGTTGAAAAATTTAAAAGTCTTGGATTTGGGTTCTAACCAGCTCGCAGGACCAATTCCTTTCGAGCTTGGCAATTTGTCAAACATTATAAAGATGTTAGTGCAATTTGAGTGTTCGTTGTTGTATGTGTACTTTCCTTTTTGACTTCCATGAAGCTCCCTTTTCTCATCTAGTTTCGTTATGTCTCTGCAGAAACCTTCAATCCAATGGATTAACAGGTAAATTGCCCTCTGAGCTTGGTAAGTTGATATACCTTCAGGAACTTCGTCTGGACAGAAATAAGCTCAAAGGACCACTGCCTGCCAGTAATGGCTCAAATTTTACATCCAGTGCGTATGGAATGTAAGTCAAATATGGACAGTGCTTTTTCTTCAATTTTATGCATTTTTAATCTTTGGATTTGCTGTTATGTAGGTTTTACATTATGAGTGTCTGTTGGTAGAAGATTTAATGTTGCAATGCTTTAAAGACATGGTTCATTAGATTTTTCAATCTTGTACACTATGAAGCTGCCTTTTTTCGTCTTTTTGGGGGAGGGGGTAGTATCTGAAGCTTGAAATCTTTTGTTTAAGCCCCCTTACTAATTGATTCTCTCTAAAATGTAATGTTGCCAGGACTTAAGAGCATTATGCATTCGAAATTTTTTGGAATATTTGAAGCTTGATTAAACTTATATATCTTTTTAATCTTCTAACGGACCCATAGTATCTCAATTAGAATATGATTTGGCTCCAGCTTGTCTGGACATTTACAGAGTCCTAAAATTGAAAGATTATGTCTAATGTTTAACCTTTTCTGTCGTCTTGATTGATATTGCTGGACTTCTGTTGACATGTATGTCTGTTTTACTTGTACTTAATTTAATACATTTATTCTTCTCCTAGAAACTTCACACGTTTTCTTTCATGCATCTGCGGGGTGACTTGTCAGTGTTGTGTGGTGGGATATGGGTGAATTGGCCGACATTCTGTTAAGTATTTGGTTATGCCATACCCGTAAAATCGACAACAATTAATGAGTGTAATGGATTCTTAAAGAGTTCAACATGAATATTCAAAAGTCATCACTGACGTTATCGGCAATATTCTGTATAGTTTTCTGGTAAAATCAGTAAAAAGCCTCCTATGCTTGCTTGAACTTCTAATTGTTCTATATAGATCCCTTTTAAGTTTTATCTCACAGCTGGTTTCTTAGTAATCGTCTTTTATTTTTGTTTAGGCATGCCTCTGGTGCCAAACCTACTGGTCTTTGTCGTTTATCTCAACTGAGAGTTGCTGATTTCTCCTTCAACTTCTTCTTTGGTAGCATACCGAAGTGTCTGGATTACCTTTCAAAGTATAGTTCTTAATTCCGATCCACAAGCGTTTTTTATACTCTTTATTTCTATTTCTGAATGCCTGTTGTTTTGTTCTTTCTATAGAACTAGCTTTCAAGGAAATTGCCTTCAAGCAAAAGATCCCAGGCAGCGTTCTACTGCTTTATGTGGTATGTATAATCTGCTAGACAAATCTTACACTTTAGCAGAATCATTAAACAAGCCTTTGAATCTTTTATGCATACATTAGTTTGCGAAAATGCAAGCTGGCGATGCTTACTTTTGGTTGTATATCCTAAAGAGGCTTCTGCGACTAAGTTTGCCCATTTCACTTACAGTCGCAGTTGAACAGATCAACTTTAAAAGAATTGAATTGATTGTTGTAACTTTTGCATTATAGGAGGCACTCCACCTGCCAAAAGCAATCCAGCACAGAGCAATAATAAGCACCGGACTGTTGAAGGAAGAGCCAAACATAAGTCTGCTTCAAAGCCTACCTGGCTTTTTGTGTTAGAAGTGGTAACCGGAGTTATTGCAGGTTCTCTCTTCCTTGTGGCTATTCTGGCTGCCATTCAGAAGTGTAAGAACAAATCTTCAATTATCATTCCTTGGAAGAAATCAGCAAGTATGAAAGACCATATGAAAGACCATATGACAATTTATGTAGGTGAGTGCCATGCAATTTCAGTTGGGTGATTACAGTTAAGAATTGCCTTTAAACATTTGTATTACTTGATTGTTTTTTGACTTAGGGTGTGTTCGGTATGAAGGAAAAAATGGTTTCCTTGGAAAACATTTTCTAGAAAATAAGTGGATTTCTTACTTATTTTCTTATGTTCGGTACGTAAGTAAAAAACATCACCCTAATAGGATTTGTATATAATCTAGACAAATACTATGGGAGGTAGGGTAGGGGTCCCAGGTGGTGGGGATGGGGCTTAAGGGGTGGAGGTGAAGATGAGGTGTGTAGGAGGGTGGGGAGGACACAGTTGATGTGAAATACCACTTGTGGAACTTGTCTTCCCTACCTCCATACTGAACACACCCTTAATTCTTTCTCATATAGGATCTGATTCTTCAATTTAGTACTACTGATGTTTCTGTTACTTCAGTTATCTTTACTATTATTGTTGTCAATATTTTTCTTTTCTATGATATTTTCACAATAGCTTCTTTACTCTAGTATTTTTCAAACCTGTTCTGGAAATTTTTTTTCTTGAATCGAAGGTCTATCGGAAACAACTTCTCTACCTCCACAAAGGTAGGTTTAAGGTCTGCATACACCTCACCCTCCACAGACCCCACTTGTGTGATCACACAGGGTATATGATCACAAGTTCAGAAGCATTAATTATAATTCACATTTCTATTAGTAACAAATGTTTCTTTGTCAGATACTGAGATGCTAAAGGACGTTGTTAGATATAGCAGACAAGAACTTGAGGTAGCTTGTGAAGATTTCAGCAATATTATTGGATCCTCACCAGACAGCTTGGTCTATAAAGGAACTGTGAAAGGCGGACCTGAATTAGCTGTAATTTCCATTTGTGTCAAAGAAGAGCAGTGGACCACCTATCTAGAACTTTATTTTCAGAAAGAGGTGAAGCCTATTCTCTCCTTAAAATACCTGGCTACTGCTGAGCTCTCATGCGCAATAAAAACACCAAGATGTTTCATCTTTGCTGCATTGCTCTAACTTCTATGGCTTTACAAACTCAGGTAGCAGAATTGGCCAGAATAAATCACGAGAACACTGCAAAACTTCTAGGTTACTGCAGAGAGAGCAGTCCCTTCACAAGGATGTTGGTGTTCGAGTATGCATCTAACGGGACTTTATATGAACACCTCCATTGTGAGTGGAAAAAACTATTTTACATATTTGCGTACAGTATGTTTTAGAGGCTGAAATTTGAACTCTTTGAACTTATCACAGATGGAGAAGGATGCCAACTTTCCTGGACACGACGAATGAAAATAGTTATTGGCATCGCTAAAGGACTAAAATATCTCCATTCAGAACTTGACCCGCCGTTCACTATATCAGAACTGAATTCAAATGCTGTGTATCTCACAGAAGATTTTTCTCCCAAGGTAATCGAAAGATTTCTGAATCCCTGCTGCAAAACCAATTCAGTCTTCAACTTTCTAGTTAATCTTACTGTCAATTGAGCTAATCCGTAAGACAATTTTTGTTTACTTTCCACGGTTTCTGCTCATTTTGTCTCTGAACTCACTGAGTTTCCTTACAAACAATTTGGGCTTACATATTTCCATTTTTGTTTCCTTCAAGCTCAACCCTTTGTGCTTTTTAACCCGAGTCATAAAAAGATGATTTTCCATACCCTTTTCTCTCAAAGTTTAATTTATCTGGTGCAGCTTGTTGATTTTGAAAGTTGGAAAACAATTTTTGCCAGATCAGAAAAGAATTCTGGTGCTATCAGTAGTGAAGGAGCAATGTGTGTTCTTCCAAATTCTCTACAGAGCCGTCATCTTGACATGCAGGGTAACATCTATGCATTTGGAGTACTACTGCTCGAAATAATCAGCGGGAGACCTCCATATTGCAAAGACAAAGGGTGCTTAGTAGATTGGGTAAACATTTCTTTCCATGTTAGAAGTTTTGATAAAACTTTCTATGTAGAATCCGGACTCCTGCTTTATGGAATCTCAAGTTGACTTTGATATGGCAGGCCAAAGAATTCCTTGAATTGCCAGAGGTATTGCCATATGTTGTAGATCCCGAGTTAAAACATTTCAGATACGAAGACCTCAAAGTGATTTCTGAAGTGGTCAATCTCTGTATCCGCCCAAATTCCAGTAGCAGGACTTGGATGAAAGATTTGTGTGCTATGCTGGAGAGCAACATTGACACATCCATAACTGCAGAGCTCAAGGCATCGTCTTTGGCATGGGCTGAGCTTGCACTCTCATCCTAACCGCCAAAGCTACAAAGCTAACCGTATACATACATATATATATCATAGATGTTTAATTGTCTAGTACATTTTCTATCCCTTTTACTTCTTTTTTGTCATTTTCTTTGTAATCTCGACCCATTCTCCTTTTTAATACTTGGGAGTTATGGAAAGTTCATGCAAATTTTGCATGCTGGTAGAAAGATATATATAGAGTTGAAAAGATGCTAGACTTAATCCTTTGTATACAAACTGGAACTGCGTGTTAATAGTGAATGAAACTCATAGAGATCGTTTTATTGTGAAATTCTGTTGTATTAATCTCAAGTTTTGACCAATACTTATTTGTGTATTTTGTAAAACTTATCTCATTAAACTTGGTAAGACAGTTAGTTGTACTGAAATTGTGGATGTAACACACTATGTCTTTGATACATACCAGAACAATTTGTTTCCTGTTCGTATTTAGTTTATGTAGGCATCCTAGCGTAAATATATTAGACAAATGATCTGTATGGTGGTAATCTGTCTTTTCTACAACTATAGTAGTAATGTGATTCATCTGTCTTTTCTACAACTATAGTAGTAATATGATTGATGCTTGAATTTCTTATAATGTTCATTAATTAGCTTATTTTCGGTTGATTGTTCAGTAGAGACGAGGTACTTCACGACTACTGACGTTTGTTATTGTATGTAATCCCGACATATTCAAATCTTGATGAGCAAAGTAATCTAATCCGGCAAATTAAGATGCATGCAAGTTATGTACTTTGAAAATTACGAAAACAATTGTGCTATAAATCACAATAATCAACAACTTCAATTTAACAGAAAAAGAAACATATATTATTTGAAAATAAATCACAGTTAACAACATAAAATATTTTAAAATTATATAAAAATTTGGTTGACTCTCTTATATCTATCGGTGCCATCTAAAATTGAGACAGATAGAGTAACATATATTGGGCTGGGTCAAGAATATGGAGGCCCAAAATTGGCTTTTGGTGCCCAAGTAAACTATATAGACTTTTCTTTTCAAAATCCTTCCGAGTCCCAAATCCCAATTCTCCGTGGAAAAAGCTATATAGCACAAATTGCGCTTATCCCGCCCTTTTCGCACTTACAAAATTGATCGGTGTCCGACTTCCGGTTAGGGTTTCTCAATTCCGCCCAAGTAAACGGAGTACTGACTTTCTGGAAGGGTTGTTCTTCACAAGTTTCGCACTTCAATTTTTGTTTTCACGTTTTCGGTAAGTTCATTACTCTGCTTATGCGTTTTTTCTGAATGCTCATTTTCCGTTTGTTTGCAGTCAATCTATTTCAGTTTTAAGGGCTGAGCATCGCTTCAATTTCTTTTCCTTTGTGGAATGTATGTATAGTTATAATTTCTATTTGGAACTGACTAATCACTAAAGGGATCGATCGTAAACATAAAGTATTGGTGCATGTGAGTTTAAGAAATTAAAGAATGCTTTTAGTTGTGTTGAATTAAAGATGCATAGAATTTATCAAAATGTACTTTGATTTTGTGGTCTTGAACATGTCATGTGAAAAGTTAAAGTTAAAGTTAAAGAGGTGTCTGTACATTCTTTTTGAAATTGACCGAAAGGAAAGTAAGACAAGACAAACTGAAATGGAGGGAGTACTATAATTTTGCCTCAATTGATCATATCGTGTCAAGTGGCAGAGCGAGAAATTTATCATGTGGACTAAAAGAAATGTAAAAGTGTCACGCCTAAGAAATGAAACTAAGTCAAGGGGAATGGGATGTTAATCCTGTAGCACTTATGTAGATCATATGGCGAGAGAGAAGTAGAAGAGCTTTTGAGGGAGTAGAGAGAGACTTTTTACACTTGTGGAATGACCTATTTTCCCTTATTTCTTTTTGGTTTAACCATAGGATTCCTACATGTATAGATGAGTGGGTGTTATTTGTAGAAAACCATGTCCTTATGTAAGGTTTTCTACTTTTTGTATACGGGCAAGCTTTTGCCCTTTCCTGATGAATTTATTACTTTATAAAAAAAATGAAACTAAGTCAAGAGGATTCAATAGCTTATGCATATATAAAAAAAGGTAGCCCCTGGTTTGGCCCGTACACGAGTTTTGAGTCTTTTCATTTTGGGATCGGGCTATATCTTTGTGTTAAGACTTAAGAGACACCGTTATGTCTTTTTTCTTCTTTGTTCTAGGGAAAGGCTAATGTAAAATATTTTACTAGGGGGATCGAAGGTCTTATAAATAATGGGTTTTGAGAGTTGTAATGTGAAGTCCTATTTTAAGATGAACAGATGATTTCAATTTGATCACTTTTAGCAATTTAGGATTAACAATTGTAAAGAAAAATCTCAAAATGAATGTCATGTTTGAAAACATTGAACAAAATGAACTGTTTCAAGAAAAGAATAATACTAAAGCAAAGCAGATTCAACAATATTAGCTTTGAGTACATATTATGTAGGATTATCAAATGTTGTGGTATGATCTAACTAAAGAATTTGACAAAAACATATTGTAGTTTTTGTCGATTAGATTCCAATATTTAGCACAATATACATATATATTCGGACAGCAGTACAAATATCTATTTATATCTTTTTTATACACTCTACTTTGCCTTATTCTTGGATTTTGCGATATGCTCCAATTATGTGGTACTAAACCATAGATGGGATTTCCTTTGTACTAAACCGTGTTGAAGTGAATAGCGGTTGCTGAAGACTTGAAGATTCTGTGGTGATACGAAGGAGAGTGACTATTTGCCACATTAATCTTTCTTAATTCTTATAACGAATGGTGCTTTACTATGCAAAGTTGGTTCTCTGACATAATATTTCTCTCCTTAATAACTACTTGATTTGGTATTCTGCATAAAGGGAGAGCTGTTGTTGTTCTTATTGTTGTGGATGAAGGCATGAAACCTTTGTTTGAAAATCTTAGTGATATGGAGTCACGGCATCGTAATCAACGCCATTGAAAATAGGACGTGCTATCTCGACTAAATGGCAGTATAGATTTATAAGGTTATCAAATTTGCAAGTGATCTACGTTGTATCTGCTTGCTGCTCTCTCTTGTAGGTGCATGCTCATTTAATTATTGTTTTTTTCTCTTGATACAATTAGAAAATTCGTTCCGATTTTTGCAGGCTATTGGAAACATGGAGCCTATAACTCCAGTTCAAGTTAGCTATGCTTCACGTAAACCTCGGATTCTGCTAGCTGCAAGTGGAAGTGTGGCAGCTATCAAATTTTCAAATCTCTGTCAGTGCTTTTCTGAATGGGCTGAAGTCAAAGCAGTTGCAACAAAAGCTTCTCTTCCATTCATAGACATAGTGTCATTTCCAAAAAATGTCGACCTTTATACAGATGACGATGAATGGTCCATTTGGAAGAAGGTAGGTGATGGTGTGCTACACATTGAGCTCCGTAGGTGGGCTGATATCATGGTTATTGCCCCTTTATCAGCAAATACGCTTGGAAAGGTGATATCTCTTTGTATCTTTTTACTCATCATTCCATGATATCGGATATACATTTTTACTGCAAGAAACAAATTCATTTGCTTATATACTACTAGTTAACCATAGTGATATTACTAAGTACAGATAAATGTTCAAAAATTACTAATTTGACTGAGGACCTAGACTTAGTGAAGTTATCATGGAATTTGGTTCCCTGAATACTCGTGTGCCCATGAGCATGTTTCCTGAAACTGAAAAGATCCGTGGTAAGTGTTGAAATTCGGTAAAACAGTCGTCCAGAATATTGAGATATTAACATAAAGTATTTGAAGGATTTGCATCTCATGGTTATACAGTCGTTTGAGGTTACTAGGTCACTCGTTTTTTTTATGGCACACATAAATTGACATGTATTTTTGTGATGCAGATTGCTGGTGGATTGTGTGATAACTTGCTGACCTGTATTGTGCGAGCGTGGGACTATAAGAAACCCTTTTTTGTGGCACCAGCCATGAATACATTTATGTGGTATAACCCATTCACAGAACGTCACCTTATGACAATTGATGAGCTTGGTATCTCTCTTATACCACCAGTATCAAAGAGGCTTCCCTCTGGAGATTATGTAAATGGAGCCATGGAAGAGCCTTCTTTCATCTTCTCAACTGTAAGACTCTTTGTAAAGTCCCGATCACAATCAGGGGGGAGTAGAACCACCATGTCATGATATATGGATCATGAAAGTTCATTCACCATTTCATCCGTGGCATAGAAATTGCTGTTGAAGTTTGCCACAAGAATTTTGTCCCAAGGATCCTACTTGTATCTGGTGCAAGCTCCTACATGGTTTGGCATGTTGTTCTTCTCTCCTGTACTTTTGTGTCTCCCCGGCTGTCTTGTTTGTACTCGTTAGAGCTACTTCACTTTCATTTTTTTGTGGAGATATCATGCAACTACAAGTAGTATTAGCTGCTAAAAGTGGATGTAATCATGGAAGACGTGTGCAAAATAGATGCAGCTTAGCGAATGATGCTGGAAACTCAAATCTATTTGAGAGTAGGTTTACTTGTATAAATTCGTTGATCTCAGGCTTATTGGACTATAAAAAAAATGAGTGGTTTTAGTTGTTTCACTTTACTTTTTTGGCCAGCAGCAAAATAAATTTAAAAAATGCACCAGCCGGGAATCGAACCCGGGTCTGTACCGTGGCAGGGTACTATTCTACCACTAGACCACTGGTGCGTTGGTGTTATTGTGCATTCAAAGAAATTATATATTTATGGATTTGAGAAGCACACGACGTGCATACTTTTTTGTGCATAATTCATCATACGTCATTTTGTTCTATTTAATTCGTAAGTTGTCGTAGTATATCATTCCCTTTGTTTTATATTGCATTTGCATAAGTGGTATATACTATAGTGTTTTATTTTATTATATTTTTCAAAATGGTTGTATGTGATTCTTTTAAATTGCCTAAATTTAGATTAATTTTTAAAATTTGGACCAAAAAGTATATTTTTCACTCACTTTTTAATAAACGTTGTTTTCTGTGATGATCAATCAACTTGGGATTTGGCAATATCACAGATTATTGGAGTGCTTACATCTGTCCTAGGAAAAACATACTTAATTCGTACTCCTAATTGTACCGTTAATGTCAATAATATTCTCTTTTTTTTTTCGTGGTACAACTTTATATACTACAGTACTTTTTTTCAAATATATATTTTAGAGAAAGTCAACTAAGCAACTTTTTTATTTTATTTTAATAGGCAATTATGGAGAGAGGCCTGCATTAAAACCACATAGATTAGCAGGCAAGTGTGCATGTGGGACCATGTGACGACGCCCAAATAGGATGTGTTTAATAGGGTTTGTGAAAAATGTAGAAAACTAATATACATTTTGCTAACTTTTAAAAGAACAAAAATGTCAACAACATCGATAACATATCTTATGTGATCTCATAAGTTAGGTCCGGAGAGAATGAGATTATGATGTAGTCAACTACATGCGGTGAAAGAGAAGCCACTAGTTGAACACTTTTTGTCGAAAAATTACTTTTCATATGTTATATATTAAATTTTAAATATTTTTAATAAAATTTCTGACTTTGCCTGTGATGAGAATTGAGATGTGACGAGACTTTTTAAAAAAGAAAAAGAACAGGAAAAAGATGTCAATAGCCATGAAAGTAACATAAAAACAACAAAGAGAATGTATACCATGTACTGAGTACTTGACTTGTGGCGACTAAAATATTGGGAAGGCAGATGGGAAATTGACTCTACGTTAATTCCCTCTTGAATACTTTTTTTGTTTCTTTCTTTTTTGATAATTCATTATTTCTAACTTTCCACGTGACATGTTTAATACCATAAAATTAAATGATATTTTAGTACATTTGACATTTCTTTAGTTTATGATCATAAGATTTGAAAGTCTTATTTACTTCTTTTTTTTAACTTCATACCAAACTAAAATAGGATAAACAAATTGAAACGGAAGGAGTTTATAAGTTGATGGATCCTATTAAACGTGCCCTCAATTAATATTGGTATTTCATATTTGACACGCTACTACGTGCTTCCATGTTCAATCAACTTAACAAATCATATTTAATTTCCAGTTTACAAGTAAAGAATTGTAGAAGAGAAATTTAAAAGGAACAAAAGAAAATCTTTGTTAGTCACCAAGATGACTACTTCTTTTTCCAAGAAAAAAACTAGGCTTTCCAAGAATGAAGTTTTTAGCTTAGCTAAACTTGTATTTCTCATACCTATTACAATCCTCATCTTGCTTCTTATATTCTTATGGTCGTCGTCATCCACCATTATCTCTGGTAACATCATCCATCTCTGCTTTCAATCGCGTAAACTCAATGACCTTTATTGCATTTCTGCAGGCACACAACCGAATCTTGAAGCCCCGAGCTCCCTTTCATCAAACGTTAGTACAACGAAATTTATTGATGACTTGCAAAAAAAATCAACACGTCTTGGCATACCGATCCCTCCAGGGTACCATGCTTTTAGAAATGGAATGGTTAAAAGTGACGAGGAGTTGCTTGTTGCTTATAATGATGTGGAGGATCAATTAGAAATGCATCGATCGTGGACATCAACGAGCCAAAACCATAATGCAACATTATGTGATGGCAGGGGAATTTATGTGTACGAGTTGCCAACGAAGTTTAACAAGGGCTTGGTGTCTCAGTGTGCTGATATGGTTCCGTGGGTCGATTTATGTGATTATTTCAGCAATGATGCAATGGGTGAACCAGTAGAGAAGCTAGGAAAAGGATGGTATCAAACTCATCAGTATTCATTGGAGTTGATATTTCACTCAAGAGTTTTGAATCATCCTTGCAGAGTACAGAACATAAGTGAAGCAGAGCTTTTTTATGTGCCTTTCTATGCTGGACTTGATGTATTGAGATGGCATTTCAAGAATGTAACAAATGATGTCAAGGACTCTTTGGGACTACAACTTGTGAAATGGCTCGAGTCGCAACCAACTTGGTTTAAACGATCAGGTAAAACAGAGAGGCGGATCAAAGATTTAAATTTGACTAGTTCAACCTTTATAATAGCATTGAATTATTTAGTGTATTTTTACACAGAGATATGGTCAAAACACATACGTGAACTATCACTTTTTCGTGAGTTTCACATTTCAACTATCAGTTGTTTACTTTTCATACTTGAACTATCACTTATTCACGAGTTAGTCATCTCCACTATTAGTTGTTCTCATTTGTTACATGAACTATCACCATCTATGTATTAAAACACACCTAGTTGAGTAGATGGTGATAGTTCAGGTAGGAAAAAGGAACAACGGATAGTTGGCCTAGTCAGCTTTGAGATGTGTTTTAACTTTTAATACATAGAAAGGGATAGTTCAGATAGAAAAAGATAACAATTGATAGTTGATGTATGTTTTTGATCATTAACTCTTTTACGTATTCAGTTGAAGCTATAACGTTCGAGCTACATGCAGGTAAAGATCATATCTTCGTTCTTGGGAAAATTTCTTGGGATTTCAGAAGATATAGCAACTCGAATTGGGGAAGTAGGTTCTTGGAGCTAGACAAAATGCAGAATCCGGTGAAACTATTGATAGAACGACAACCATGGCACCTCAACGACATAGGAATACCTCATCCAACTTTTTTCCATCCACAATCAGACGATGACATAACAAAATGGCAGCTAAAACTCCTCAACGAAAATCGAAAAAGCCTCATAAGCTTTGCTGGTGCAGCAAGGCCTGATGCACCAGAAAGCATTAGGTCAATTTTGATCAACCAATGCATTTCAACTAGTGAATGCAAATTCATGAATTGTAGTTCGGGTTCATGTGATCAACCCGAGTCCATCATCGAGTTGTTCATTGAATCCGAATTCTGTTTACAGCCTCCGGGCGATAGCCCTACAAGAAAATCAGTATTTGATTCTCTTATATCAGGTTGTATTCCAGTAATTTTTGATCCATTTACAGCATACTATCAATATCCTTGGCATTTACCAGAAGATCACAAAAAATATTCTGTTTTCATAGATCAAGAAGATGTGAGGAACATGAAAGTTAATGTTGTGGATAGGCTAATGAATATTCCTGCAGGGGAAAGAGAGAACATGAGAAGATATATAATTTATCAATTGTTGCCTGGATTGGTGTATGGAGATCCAAAATCCAAGCTGGAGAAATTCCAAGATGCATTTTCTATAACAATGAATAATCTATTTGAAAGGTTGACTAGATTGGAATTATGATAAATATATATTTATGTTGGTTTTGAAGGGGAGCCTTGGTCATAACAGGTAAAGTCGTTGTCATGGATTCGAGGCGTGGAAACAGTCTCTTGCAATGCATGATAAGATTGGGTACAACAGACTCATGTGGTTCAATCCTTGCCAGAATCCCATACATAGCGAGAGCTTAGTGCACCGGCCTCCATATTGAAGTTGGTTTTGTTTGCTTAAATTAATCACATGTATCTTAGTTAAGTCAGAACTTACTAATCATTTTTACATGTTCATCACTTGTAACTCCATTAAGCACTACTTTTCCCATCCTTTTAATAGAATTGATAGAGAAAGAAATGATGAAATTTCAATGATTTGTACAAGTATATATACACAAACAATAAAGAAAATTGGAGCATTTCTACTTGTGTACTTTGTCCTATTTCTAGTAGCTAATTGTGTAACAAACTTATTAGAAGGAAAATGTCCTTTTGAAGTTACTGAGTACTCCCTCCGTTTTATATTATTTGACTCTTATTAAATTGGCATACTTTTTAAAATATATTTAATTGTAGATATATTTTAATAAGTTAATATTATTAATGTTGTTTTGAAACTATAAATTTGACTACCACTACTAGTTATTTAATACCTAAGAGTAGTATAAAAAAAAGTAATAATTTTTTTAATTTGCTAAAAATGGAAAAGTAAAATGAAATATATATATTTAGTATATAAGCCATGTAAAACAAAACAGACTCAGTGTGAAGGGAAAATATCAAGGAGTGTAAAGAAGACTTCTAGATATAAATTCTAGAGCATTTTATATTTCATGTGGCTGTCATAATTTAAAGTATTTTGTGACATGACTAATTCTTACACAAAAATTATCTCATTCTTTAGAATAGTACAACATATGCTTTCACTTAAAAGATGTAAAGAAATAAAATTTCAAACTCAAAAAAAAATATATATATATATAAGAAATATTTCAAAAATTAAAATTAATAAATCTTACTTAAGCTTAGTAATTTTTTTAGAGAGATTGAACTAGTTAGGTTTACTATCAATTAAAAAGAACTTTTTAGGATAAATCAATTATAAAAATAATTATTCATTTTAAAATTTGACTATAGAGCATCAATAATATTTAGCCACCCTGGATAGGTTTTTTCTTTCGAGAAAATGGCCAAAAGCCCTCCCAACCTATAGCCGGATTTTCAACTACACACTCATACTTCACGGGGGTCCTATTACCCCCTAAATTGTTTTAAAATGAAATAAATAGCCCCTTAAAATGCCATAACCAGATGTGTCTTGTGGTGAAACACACGCGCTTGACATGTGTATTTCACCTGTAGATCTTTTTTTAAAAGATGTTTTTTCTCTTTCTTCTTCATTCATTTTTTACCCTAATTATTTAGTGAGAACTTTGATTTGAAAAAATTATTGGGAGCTAAATTGGGGGTCTCTTTATTTTATCTTCTCCGAAGGATATGTCACCGCCGCTGCCGGCATAGTCTGAGAATTTTGCTGCCACCACCATCTCCACCTATGTCTTTGTCATTTCTCCGCCTTCACCATTAGCTCCTCCACCTAATTAAAGAGCTCCCACCATCTCTTTCAAAGAATAAAGCTCGAAAAAGAGAACATTCACACCACCACCAAGACCACTATGAGTCTAATTTAAGCCTACCACCAAAGGAAAAAAAACTTAATCAGGTGAAGAAACTCCGATTAATGTTTGTGGGTATTGCCACTTGAGGAATTAGGATCTATAAGTAAATTTTTTTTTTTTAGGGTTCAACTACATTTGAACCTAGATTGATTTTTCAAATTTAATTCAAATTATTTTTTGGTGATTGGAGATGGTGTATTTGATTATTTTTTTCAATTTTTTTTTTACATGAGAGTTGTTAGAAATTTACTATAAAGAATCTGGTGAAGATGGTAGTAGTGGCGCGGCGACTTTGGGATGATGAGGGTGGAGAGATTTGGCATATGCTAACATGGAGAAGAAAGAAATTAAAATTTTAAAAATAATAATTAAAAATACATATATATATGAAATAATATATTTAAAATAAAATTTTAATATTATTTTGGCTGCTCACTCTCTCAGAGAGAGTGAAATACACTCACCTTGCCAGGTAAGCATTTAGGGAGGTAATAATTTTAGTTTTATAAAATTCAGGAGGGTAATAAGACTCCCGTGAAATATTAGTGTGTAGTTGGAAATCCGGCTATAGGTTGGGGGGCTTTTGGCCATTTTCTCTTTTGTCTTTCAATTAGTTCCTTATTTTAAAACAATATGTGATGTTTATATACCCTTCATTTGCATACGGACATCATATATCAAAAAGAATTTATTCATAAATGTGTTATTGATGAATATGACATATAAACAGAAAGAATATTTATTAAAAGAGATTAATATTTTAAATAATTATAAATATAATAATTTAAAAAATTATAATTTCCTAAGTAATAAACAAAAATAGAATAACTAAAATAAAACGAAGGATGTATCTTGTTATTTTTATTTTTGATTTTTCACTCGGAGTCTGCATCGGACTAGAGACTTCTAATTAAGCGTGAAGCAGCTCTATCACTACATGATTTTCTCCATATTAGGGCTCAAACTCGAAACTTTTTATTAAAAGTGAAACAGTCTCACCACTACACCGCAATCGACATAAGTTAGTACTTTTAATTTTTTCCACATGGTTTGATTAATTATATTATCATTTAGGATCCTCTGCCTCTGCGTCATTGAATACATAGGTGCATTGCATAGTATCCATATTATTGCCCAATCAACAAGTGGAAACACACTTTAATACTTTTGCACAACCTTTCTTCATTGGAATAATCGAAGTTTATCACAAACAATATAGTACCAACATGGGCAATGGATGTCGACACCTTTTCATCCTTCATTAAATTTTTTGAATTTAATCTTTGAAAACAGATTTTTATGTTGGCAGCATTGATTTCAAAAATGGGTCAAAAGTGTTATTTTTGAAAAATAAGATATTTTGGTCAAATTTTTGGGAGAAAATAAATATTTTGAAGAGTACCAATGACTGCATTTTAAAAGCTAGAAAAATTAGTTTTCCCAAAAACACTTGCACTTCAAAAAAAAAAAAACTAATGCATTTTAGAAACACTTTTAAAAGTTTGATCAAATATTAGTGGCTGTTCAGAAGTGTTTTTTTAATTTAATTAGTCAAACACAACATTTTTCAATTTGATTAGGCAAACACAAATTGTTTCTTATAAAAAAAATATTTTCAATTCCTTTTTATCCTTGCTTATAAGCTCCTACTCCTTTTATAATTCAAATCCACAATATTATAATTGGAGATAGAAGATATTTATGATTTGAACAATCCCTCTTATCTATTTTTAAAGAATGAATTTTATCAAACAAATTATAAGTCAAATTCAAATACGAATAGCGGACATAGATAAAATAACGCATTATTTTGACATAGAAAAATGTAAAAACAATGCATTATTTAGAATTTTCACCCTTTTTACTCCTTGGATGATTTCAACCCATAATATTAAAATTGACGATAGAGGATATTTACTATTTGAGCAATCTTTCTTTTCCTCTTTTCAAAATAAGTCGATTTTGAAACGTGAAAACAATGTATTATCTTGACATAGAAAAACGTGAAATCCTAATGGGGTGTTTTGAGCATCGGATAACAGAGGGTAGGCCCATATGCCAACTCTTCATAATTCAAATACAGTACTATTTAAAAGTAGGTTCACATCATCCCTTACGTAGTTGCGTAGTAATTATATTAAGTAAATAAAATAAACAAAAAAAGTGAAAACAAGGAGACATCATTTTATTTTTTACCTTGAAAGTAAGGGTGTTTTCATTCGAGCGGAGACATTACATTCTGATCTGCATGTAAATATGATCAAGTACTATGCATTTTTGTTTTAGATAATACATATCTAACTTGATTTTATGTCTTTGAAAAAATTATTAAACTACTCCCTCCGTTCAATAATACTTGTCCACTATACTATTTTGGAATGTCCAACAATACTTCTCCACTTTATGAAATTAATGGATAATTTTACACTTAGTTACTAATTTAACCTTATCATTAATTATAGTCATTCCCCTATTATATTTTTCAATACATTATATTTATTAAATTTAAAGGGTAATATAATAAAATCACTTTTCCATTTATTATTTGATGTACAAAGTCAATAATAGACAAATATTATTGGACATTCAGAATGTAATCATATTAAACAAGTAAAGAGATAAATCTGACGGAATTTATGGAAATTTGAGAGTAAATATTTTTCTTTAGCTGCCACCTGTCAGAACTGCCATTGACAATTTTTCTTTCCCCAAACAGTCGGAACAAATAAATAGGGGTCGTCTCTCCATTCATTCCCCCAAAACAAATTCACTAAATTGAATCAAAATCTGAAATCTCATCTATTCATTCATTATGTCTCTTAAAGTTTACGTGGATCGCCTTTCCTAACCTTCTCGTGCTATTCTCATCTTCTGCAAGTAATCTTTCTAATTCTATTTTCTCAAACATTTTTCATTGAATCATCATAATCTGATTATGGATTTTCTTTTGGATAAGATTAAATGGAATTGAATTTGAGGAGGTTAATATTGATCTTTCTAAAGGTCAACATCGCACTCCTGAATATCAAGGTTCGATTCGTTCAGTTGAGACTTGAAATATTAGAATTTGAAGTTTTGTTATTGTGTATTTTATCTTCTCTTTAGAGTTTTTTGTTTTTTGTTTTAACACTTCTTTTGTTTCGTTTGCAGAAGTTAATATCACGAAGCAAGTACCAGCCATAGTTCATGGCACTTTTAAGCTTTTTGAAAGGTAGTTTTCTTACATATATTACTGATATGCAGAAACGGAGCTAGAGATTGTTCAAAATCTGTATTTGTTTGAAGAAATTTCATTTAATATGTATAAATTATTACTTTAGATAAATTTCAAATTCTGGTTTCGCCTCTATTGGTATGGTACTAGCTTTAGCATATGTGTATAATCCGAAGAGTGTAAATCGTGGTTGTGGAGGCTCTGTGTATCTGGTATCAAAGATACATATATCAATACTGACGAATTCATGTTTGTCCATTGTTAGATCTAGCTTTTGGTTGATGTTAAAATGATTTATACGTGCACCAGAAGTTTCTTTAAGTCGTCCTTTCTGTTTGAAGATTTGTGTAACAATTATTCCAGTGATGTAATTTATGCCTTGTTTATAGTATGTAATAGCTGGCTCATAAATTTTCTGTGCTTTGCAGTCATGCTATTCTTAGATATCTAGCTTCTGCATTTCCGGAAACTGCTGATCATTGGTAAGTTTAGTTCTGTCTGCTCTTAATTTTCGATTCTAGCTAAGCAGTAAATTACTTTTAATGTAAACACTGGACTATAGATAGTAGGATTGTGATCTACAATCCTCTCGAATTTTTGCTTTATCATGAAGGTATCCAAAAGACCTGCAGAAAAGAGCAAACGTAGAATGTGTCTTGGATTGGCACCACTCCAACTTACGTCGTGGTTCAGGTACTTTTTGTTTGTGTTGAAGATACTCCTTGCTCCCATTTGTTCATTGCTAGTTGGTTAATTTGCTATGAGCTTTTGAATTTGTTACAGAGGAACTTTATCAGATTCAGAAGGGGATTTGTTATCTTTAAAATAGATGGGAAATTCATTTGCATGATGAGAATGATCTCACATCGGACTGGGTTGAGATCCCTGGACTCTTTATATGACTTGGGCAATCCTCCTCCCTTTAAGCTAGATTTTGGGGTGTGAGTTAGGCCTAAGGTCTATCTAACATAGTATCAGAGTCAGGCCCATGGTCCGATGTGACCCCCATGCGGGGGGAGGCGGGGTGTTTATATACCCCGGTTTATGATTGTTCATACTCCATTCCAGACACTGTCTGGGCGTGAGGGTGGGTGATGAGAATGATCCCACATCGGACCAGGATGAGATGCATGGACTCCTTATATGACTTGGGCAATCCTCTTCCCTTTGAGCTAACTTTTGAGGGGTGAAAGGTTTATTTAACAGTTAGCATGGTGAAGGCGCCACTCACTACTTATTGTTTTATACTTTCTTAATTATCTTTTCCATATAGTGATTGAGAAAAATGCTATGTTGAAAAAACATTTAAATGTATCTTTGGTGGCTTCAGCTAGTTTGCCCTTGGCCTCATCGATTCTACTGCAATGTATGTACTTCTTTTGTTGTTTCCCCTGAAATTGGCTTTCTCAAGGATCATGCTTCTGTTGTCAGCGGGATATGTCTTTAACACTGTACTAGCACCTGCATTTGGATTGCCTTTGAATCCACAAGCTGCTGCAGAAGGTAAAAATCTCCTTTCTGCATCTCTTGCGACGATTGATACCTATTGGCTGCAGAAAGACGGAAGCTTTTTGCTTGGAAATTCCCAACCTTCCCTTGCAGATCTTAGCTTAGTTTGTGAGATTATGCAACTTGAGGTATAAAAAGACGCTTCTTGTTTCTTATGTTGTATCTTCCTACGTAAAAATCGAAAGCGTATAATGATTAGAACTACACTTGCATATATGTTACATGTCATTATGCTGACCAGGACGTGTTCTTGAATATCATGTCCACTAAAGTCCGGTTTCTCTTCTGGTTGAATACAGTTTCTTGATGAGAAGGATCGTGAGAGTATATTAACCCCGCACAAGAACGTTTTGAAGTGGATTGATGATGTGAAGAGTGCCACAGCACCTTATTTCGATGAAATACACGCAACCCTCTCCAAAGTTAGCGAGATCTTTCAGAAGCAGCGATCTGCTGGAGCAAGCAGTTAGACATATCCGCAATTGAAACCTATTACAATGTGTACTCAAGGCCTACATTATGACATTTTGTGTGCTTTAAAGGATGCATATTTCTTAGTGTGATGTGTGGTATGCTTTGTTTTCTTATTTCTTGAGACAATTCTGAGAATGTTGAGTTGTACTGTACTAATCTTCTGAATAAAAGCAGTTATTATTGTTTTGTCTATCAAATGTTGAAACTCCACAACCTTAAGGGTGGATGTGGAGGGTGCTTAACATCTAAGCAACCCTTTTATCATTTGATATATTATAAATAATCGTAATATATCATTTGATTGAGTAGAAACCATTTTTTTAAACGTTGTTGTCCAGCCCAGCTTGCGCGTATCTGGATTATTTTACCAAAAGGTAGCTGCTATCACTCACCAACACATGTACGAGATAACTCTGGCATAAGAAGAAATCATCTAGTGTTTTTTTTCTCTCTGCCGGGGTTTAAATGTTGGTCTTTTCGTAGATTTAACTCACTTTATTGATTACTAGGACACAGTTTTAGGTCCAAGTAGAACATCCTTCTTGGTGAGTTTAGGACTCTGCATGATGGGATAATGACACATTGAATTTGGAAGAACCGAACTAGAGCTTATTGTGGTGAAAAATTCATGTATGGTAATTAAACATTATGTTTGATCCTTCTGTGTGTCAATGTCAAAAATTAGTTGCTCCCTTGCTGTTATGGTACAGCCTGAATCTGGACCTGTTTGTTTGTTTGGCACTTAGTTCCAGAAGAATATTTGCTGGGAATTTCTTGTGGCTGACTCTGAGTAAGACATTGAAGCAGGACAAGTTGGGCTTAGATTAATTACTAAAATTGACAAGCAAACTACTTTAAAGGAATGGAGTATAAGCGCCACCAGTATAGCAGTATAGCAGATGGAAGGTTCGCAAGGTTTTCCGCTGTGCTGTCATGTGAATTAATGTGTAAAGATGATTGTTGGAATTGCTCAGGACTTGTATTCTTTTCTGATAATTCAATGAATTTTATTAGAACACACCTAGGTGGTGTTAAATATACAAGAAACAGTACATAAATTCCCTAAAATAAAAATAGAGGCGCCAGTCTTTTTTCTTTCCTGTTCCCTTCATTCTTGAGTCTTGAGTGGACTCAGATGGTTGTCTCACATGTAAAAGCATTATTTTGCGGGAAGCATATCATAACATTGACTATTGATGCTGATTGGGGTGAAGCAACTTGCTACCTGGATGGATATTTTGATGGCTACCACTTAGAGTGGCTAGTCGCATATGGGAGCTGGGAACGGATGTCTGGGTGGGATAAGGCCGCCCGTTGATGTTGATTCATTTGGGAGGTCAGACAATGAAGGAGCCGAATCAAAGGTGCACATAATGGATGTATTTCTTTGGGGAAGGTGCTTGACAGAAGATGAGATTGCGGCTCTTCCTGCGGCTATGGGTTCTGCTGAGTACCGCATGATTGATCTGCCGGATGATAATTGGCAATGGGCAGATTCTCCAACTAGGGTTTGTGTTTTTCAGTTCAAATGATTTGTTTCCAGCAATACATCAAATAGTCATTTGTTGATAAAATGGTCTGTAGATCTTTGTCCCTTTATTTTGTAGATACTCAAGGTCTAGATATTTGAAGGATTTATTTTTTTTACAATCAAATACTTTAAGAAACCAGATTGGTGGAGTCGATTGATATTTTTGCTGTTGCTAATTTCAGCATATCAGGTAAACATAAAAGGAATAGTTGGAAACAGGTCCAACCCGTACTGCCCCACATTGATCCACACCAGCCCCGCTCCAATTGCCATCCCTAATCATAGGAAAATGGAAGCCTAACTAATGAGAAAAAATGTTTTGCAGACCAAAAATTAGTGAACACAATGAAAATGACAACGATTCATAAAGGCTTATCAAAGGACATGACAACATTCGTACAAGCAGACTTAACTTGCTTTCAACAAGTCGTTCAACGATTAACTGGTACATCTGAATGTAGTGATGGGAATCCCAAAAGTGTAGCAACAACAAAGACTTCAAAAGCACAAAAACAGCCTATATCAAAACTCCACCATCGCAGACATAGAGATCACTAATTCCCAATTTCAGCCCATCATCATCCCAAGTCCCTCAACTCGTCCAAATAAACGAGCTTCTCCAACCATTCAGATGATAAATAAAGTGGAAGAAGAGAAAGAAGGTTTTGCTTGCATCCATCCCCCAGGTCTAAACATGGAAATCTTGATCACAATATTCATCATCATCATCAAAGTGTGTGTGTTCTCCCCCATTCACATTTTACATTGGATTCCCCGTTCAAATAATTTTCCTAGCTAGCTGTATACAACACATAAGTTAAAAATTCTTAACAAACATCGACAAGAAAACATTGTCTAGGTTCTCCATCTTGTTTCAATATATACATAGCTAAGTTGGTTGTCATAACGTTCAAGCAAAAGCAAGAAATTTACAGATTTGATTATATACAATGGCTGCCCAATATGGCGATGATCCCGGCAGCACTACCGACATGCCTGGCCCTTCTCAATCTACTAATTTGGCTTATTTTAACTCTTCTCCATTGGCACTCATCACCATCCTTTCTTTCCTTCTTTTCTTCTTTTTTGTCAACAAGGTTTAAGCCAGTTTTTGACTAACTTGAGATTGCCCTGTTTAATGCTTTTTTTCTATGGGAGGTGTGTTGTGTCATTGTAAAATTGTAATTTCATGTACCTTTGATCAAAAGTTGAATAATTTTATGTGAAAATAAAATAGTTATTGACGAATAACTCTTGCTTTACCAAATATGAAACCATTCTGAAAATTTCAAGTCATTATAGCGTGCTAACAAATATTTTAAAATATTATCTTGCGTGTCAACTTTCCATTGGCGTATTAAAAAATATTTATTAAGACATTAATTTCCATTTTTACTCTTTTTAATTATTGTCAAACTACTCCTTACAATGACTTAACATTGATTATGATAACTACTCTCAATACTAATCAAACAATTAAAGCTTTTTGAACTCATTACATCGCAAATTCAAATGAAGGGTAAAAATTGAAGAATTTTCTAAAATTATTCTTGAATATTGAACAATTAAATTAATTTGAACTATGAAAAATCTCTCAATAATTCACTTATTTTGAAATAGAGAAAGTATTGATAAGGAATATTTTGAGAATATTTTAATGCATGCATTAGATAGTTCGAAAATACATAAACGGAGTACGAATATTTTATTTTTTAATACATGTGCCAGTGGAATGGAATAAGGAAATCAGCTCAATTTGAAACAAATCTTTTTCTATTCCTAAAATATATTTATTTTCAAGTCTCAAATTAACATCAAATATTTAAAAAACAGTCCATATCATCTAATCATACTTGAATAATTGTTTTGGATCCGGCTCCCCTCCATTACCTCTTCCCTCCATTTCGTCAAGTGCACATCTAGATGAGAGACATGTGTCTAATTTAAAGTTTAAAGGTCAAGATTATATTATATTAACAAGTATCATAACCATAGTTAAGTCAACTAAATTTTAAAAATTACTCTCCAAATTTGGTAAGAATTACAATATATTTCATACAAAATTTTGATATTTATTAATATCATTAATTTCATCTTATATTTTTATATTTAAATATTAAAATTGTATGATATTTAAGGTGAGATAGAAGATGAAACATTTATATTTAATGTGATAAATAATAATCTTCAAAAACTTTTGCATTTAAAACAATGTTTTCTTTTATTTCATAAAAAAAAGAAGATAAAAGAATATTTAAAGAAAAACATATATTTTTCCCCTTCAAACACAATAGCCACATTTTCTCCTTGGAATAATTTTTGTATTTCACGTTTAATTCTATAAACCTCCCGTCTTTTTTTATTTTTTATTTCATGTTCTTTTATTTTATGGGTTTTTTTCAACATCGATAATTGTTCACCTTTTTTTTTTTGTTTCTCAACATAGTATAATATTTCAAGAACAAAGTTTATTAGTACAGAAAATTATTTAGTTGATTCTCACCTTAAATATCATACAATTTTAATATTTAAATATAAAAATATAAGATGAAATTAATGATATTAATAAATATCAAATTTTGTATAGAATATATTGTAATTCTTACCAAATTTAGAGAATAGTTTTCTAAGATTAGTTGACTTAACTATTGTTATGATATTTGTTAATATAATATAATCTTGAGAAAATTCTTTTTTTCCCTAGATAATATATTTAGCTATATATAATAGGGTAAACTACATAACCACTACTTTAGATCCTAATTACTAGGAATCCCGATAGTTTTCAATATTATTTCGTATACCATTTTCGTCTATAAGATACATGTATCATAAGCCGTTAGATACATGTATCTATCAGAATTTAAAGGACGAGATACGTGTTTTAATTGATTTGAATTAATTGTTGTAACTTAATTCCTTAAATACAGGAGTAAGTTATGGAAAATTAACAAACAAAACGTAATTAGTGGATCCATGCTTATCAACCGATAACATAATAATTAGTAAATCTAGAATTGAAAACTTCATCTTCTTCATCAATTAATTCCTTTGAATCTTTAATTTTCGAAATTTCTTTTGCAAATGGCAAATATCACAATAGTGTTGAGGCATTCGGGTTCATGGGTCTCTGAAATCGAATATGAAAAGTATAGAATTGATGGAATACTTTTGAGAGATAATGCAAACTACAACGATCTAGTGGATGGTATTTCAAAACAATTAGAAATCGATTGTACTCGAAAAAGAATGGAGATCAGATACACGATGGAGGGCAATCTAACTCCAATGGAAATCCGAAACGAGATGGGCATGAGGTTTTTTATGAAATTGAAAAGGCGTCAATCAAATTGCGGGCTGTATCCATTGTGCATAACAACTAAAGAGCAAAATTTTGGATGCAACATTAATGGTGAAATATCTTTTGAGCTAGATACATCAATTGATGAGGTTGGGGGTGACGACATGACTGAATCTGCCGTAGTTCGTCCAGAAAATCGTAGTGTAGATGCGTTATGCGTTTTGGATACTAATTCGGATCATGTTATTGGTGACTGTAGTCACAGATTTGTTCAAGTGAAGCAGTTGTATAAGGACAAGAAGATTATTATTACTCATTCGAGATACATATTATTTCTCTTAGATACACAATAAAAAATTACTAGACCTTTTTTTTTCATGTATCTTAATACATTATTATCGAGGATAACTATTTAACAAAATATACTGATATACATCATACAAAAATCATTACTCTTAAACATGAGGTTGTTACAGTTAAGGGTAACATATACATTATTTGTCCAAGATACACTATAAAATTATGGCACATTTATTTTCATGTATATGTTCTACATTATCATATGAGATACGTGCTTAACAAGATGTACATATTTTAAAGTTCATTACTCCTCAACATTAGATCGTTACTTTTAATAATGACGTATACATTATTTGTCTGAGATACATATTATTTGTCCGAGATACACACGTTATAATTATGACACATTTTTATCATGTATCTGTTCCACATTATTATATGATATACATGCTTAACAAGATATACATGCTTCACTCTTCATTACTATTAAACATTAGATTGTTACTTTTAATAATGACGTCTACTTTATCTATACGAGAAACTATGAAATTAACATACACGATAAAAACACATTTAACTTTACACCTACTTTCATCAATATTATGACACATTTTTATCGTGTTTTTAAGATACACAAATGTTTGGGTATGAATTTAGTACATGCAATGGTGGATTGAGATGGCTAAGGAAGAAGGGGTTATATGGTGGATTGAGATGGCTAAGGAAGAAGGGGTTATATGGTGGATGTGAGAATTACGTGGGGGAGTGTGAATGAGATACAAACATGTTTTGGCATTGGGGAGGGAAACAACTGAATTGAAGAAAGAGAAATTAATTTGAATTGTTAATGTCCCATTAATTAAGGAGATGTAATTTTAAGATAATTATTCAATACCATAATTTAAAAAATTGTGTATCTGATTTAACTTTTTAAAATATATGCTATATTTATTAAAAAGTGGTATTATATGTAATATTTTTAAAGTAGAGGTAAAATATGTATATATGGTTGTGAAGTATGTCTAGATAAGTAGTTTTTCCTATATAATATGTGTCATGACTTCAAACTAATTAACTATACTAATAAAATTAAAATTCCCTTCTAACTTGTAGATTATCTCTATTATCTACCTTTTGTTAGGTTTTGATTTGTTTTGACTTTCTTATCTTATTTGAATTGACGAAGAGCTTACCATAACTATTTTTTTTTACTTTTTCCTCAAAAGAAAAATATAAATCTTTTATATTTGGGTAACCAATCTCTTGGAGGATTTTTTTTCTTTTGACTTTTATAAATTAAAGATTTTTCTCTCAGGCACAATAACATTTATAATATAATCATTAAAGAGTTTTAGCTTGAAGAAAAATTATTCTCTCAATAGTTTTTATGTTATCTGTTATATTAGTTTTATCATATATATAGGTTAGTTGACTAAACAATGTTAAACATTTAATATATTTTTCGTTTGTTGTTTGATTTATCTTCTTCAACGTCACCCTATTTGACCTTAGCTCGAACCATGTATTCATACACATATTTTTTAATAAATAAATAAATAATTATACATATAATAATATGACAGTCATTCAATTTAAAAATATAACATAACAATATCACAATCAGTAGACTTTTTAGATTATGATCAATAATTTGCCTTTGTTAGAAGGATGAAAGTCAATGGAAAAAATCAAATAAGAATAATGATAGTACAAAGTACAAACCTATAATGAATAGTAGTACGATGGAATTGTTCACTCTTAAAACAATATTTCTATATAAACATGTTGAATGAAGGTGTAATTAAACATTGCCATTATAATGGCATTCAAGGTCTTCAATTTCATCATTGCGATTATTGTGATCATGATGGTTTCTGGGGCTGCCCATGAAGGCCACAGCCATGGACCAATGGCGGCTCTGATGGACCCCGGGAGTGCCATCATCGGTTCTTTCCCATCCGCATTGGTTGGACTAGTTGTTTTATTTTTTTCGTTCATGGTTATCAGGGAAAGGGTTTGAGAATATATAGCGATCGCCATATCTGTCTTTGACTGATTAGTAATTTATTTTTATTGTGTTTGATGTACTCATCGTGTTATTTTCCAGCACGAATACATATCTTTCTCTTTTGATTTTTCCCTTTGTTGTCATGATATCCAGTTCAATTCTATGTGTTTTTCACCAAATATTATGGTGAAATATATCGATTCTAAATAAAAATGTTTAATTTTCAAGTCATTATTAATTATTCAATTGCTTGTTTAATGGGTGAATCCAATGATGATGTAGGAATATTATTGTGTGATTGGTTTGGTGAGCTAGATTAATTGTATATTCATCGCCTAATTCCTCCATTTGAATTTGAAAATACCTACGTTTGTCCCTCCGAATCAACTTGCGCCATTAATTAAGTCGTTACTCGTTACGGACGCCCACAAAAAATTTCGACGAAAAAATCGCCGGGCGCACATACCACACAAAATTCATGGACTATAACATACGAAAAATGAAAAAATCCCTATTTCTTGTTCCGGGACTCATTAGAATTGGAAAAAACCTACGTTTACCCCTCCGAACCAATGCACACCATTTAGTAGGTTGTCACAGACGCCCACAAAAAATTTCAGCCAAAAAATCATCGAGCGCAAATAACACACAAAATCCATCACACAAAAATGAAAATATTTTCATGCCGGGCCTTGTTTAAACTTGAAAATACCTATGTTTGCCCCTCCGACCCAATGCACACCATTTAATAAGTCGTCATTTACACCAACAAAAAATTTTGGACAAACAATCGTCGAGCGCTCATAACACACTAAATCCATAAACTATAACACATGCAAATGGAAAAAACAATATTTTATGTTTCGGGCCTCGTTTGAACTTGAAAAATCTACATTTGCCCCTTCGAACCAACGCGTGTTATTTGATAGGTCGTCACGAACGCCCACGAAAAATTTTAACTCAAAAATCGTCAAGCGCACATATGACACAAAATTCATAGACTATAACACACGAAAAATGAAAAAATCTCTATTTTCACTCCGGACCTTGTTTGAACTTGAAAAAACCTATGTTTGTCCTTCCTAACCAACGCGTGCCATTAAGTAGGTCGTCACGGACGCCCAACAAATTTTTTGACAAAAAAATCACCACCGAACGCATTTATCACACAAAATTTATGGATTATAACACATGAAAAAATAAAAATCCCTATTTCCTATTCCGAGACTCATTTGAAATGGAAAAAGCTTACGTTTGCCCCACCGAATCGACGCACGCCATTAAGTAGGTTGTCAAGGACGCCCACAAAAAAATTTAGCCAAAAAATCAGCGGGCGCATATAACACACAAAATCCATGAACTATATAACACACGGAAAATGGAAAAATTCCTATTTTCCGTTCCGGGCATGGTTTGAACTTGAAAAAACCTATGTTATCCCCTCCGAACCAACGCTCATCATTTAATAGGTCATAACAAATGCTCACGAAATATTTTGGCCAAAAAATAGTTGGGCGCACATATCACACAAAACCCATGGATTATAACACACGAAAATGGAAAATATCCCTATTTCCTGTTCTTGGCCTCATTTGAACTTGAAAAAACCTACATTAACCGCTCTGAACCAACATGCACCATTATAAAGGCCGTCACGGACGCCCAGAAGAAATTTTGGTCAAAAAATCACTGGGCGCAAATACCACATAAAATTCATGGAGTATAACACACGAAAAATGAAATATTCTCAATTTTCCGATTCGGACCTCGTTTGAACTTGAAAGTACCTACATTTGCAACTCCAAGTCAATGCACACCATTAATAAGGTCTTCAGGGATGCCCATGAAATATTTCGGCCAAAATATTTCATGGAGTAGAATTCAGGGTTTTCACCTTCTCCTATATTAATCTTGTCACGACCCAGGGTAGCCCCTAGATGTAACATGGCGTACAAGACCCCGAGAGGCCTCACACAAGCCCTTAGCATACATAACATACAAGATAATAGAGAAAAGAATTAAAAAGAGCATTATATAACAAAACAGCGGAAGTCTACAACTTATGTCTCAAGCCATCTAACATCAGAGAATAGAAATGAAGGTTTGGGACGCAGTCCAGTACAATATCCAAAAGTATAACGGAATGCATGAAAGATAACAAGGTTAGGTCCTCGGACATAGGAGGCCTCACCAAGTCTTCACTATCACTGGAACTGACTAGCCACGAGTGGAATGAGAAGAACCGCCAAGTACTACATCAATAGAGTCAACGTAGGCAAAAGTATGCGTTAGTACAATCAAGTACCAAGTATGATAGCAATGCATAAAGGACATATAAACCATGCTAGAATGACATATAATCATGACATGCAATGGCCAAGCTAAAACATGATAGAGCATAAGAGACATGAAGCATAAAACACGGCCAAGACAAGCTATTCATCTTTTCTTTACTTTACTTTAAATCATCATCATGAGAACACTTGTTCATTAACTTGTGGGGAAATAGCCTTAACCGACATATAAGACCATGTGAGCTATCAACATGGAATCCGGTGTATTCCCCACACCAAAAAGGGGTGTCCTACTTGCCAAGGTAAGACCATGAACTTCTTAGCTTATGTGGATCCACTAGCTAATGTCTACTTAAAGACAACATCCTATGGTGGCAACATAGTTTATGGGATAGAGATTGCTTTAGGAGACTCGGCCTCAACTAACGGGAGCTCCATCTAGAAAACCCGGCCTCTACTAACGGGAGAGCTTTCACTAGAAGACCCAGCCTCTACTAACGGGAGGGCTTCCATCTCAATATCCACTCGGTGCTAAGCATAATTCCCATGGATTAGTCATTAACATATGATATCATCAAACATGAAAAGGTACAACTAGGGTTACCAATTCAAGCAAAAATCATGCTTATATATATTCATCTTTCATGGACCTTGTCCAAGCTTATATCATTAGAATAGCTCCTTAATCATAGATTCAACCTTAGTTGAGCAAACCATTCAACAAGTTATGAATCATTTCGTGTGAGAAAACCTTTCACACTCATAGGTTGAGCATTACATGAGAAACCCTTTCACAACTCAACAAATGCACTAACATATCATAAACTTCATAAAGCATGCATGAGCTCACAAATTTCATATTTACTTAGCTCATCACGCTCTTAACTCATAAATCATGGGTTCATAAGCTTCACCTCAAAATATGCAATTCAATGCAAGCTAATACTTAGAAAGCCATAAATCAAGGCAATTTAGTCATAATTGAGGGAACCCACATAATAGAGGAAAATCATGGATTTTGATTCATCATGCATCTTTTCATAAAATATCCTTTTTTCATCATTCATAGTCTTACATGAAATTCATAGCTTGATCATGATAATCCTTAACTCAATTCACAAAGAGTTCATGTAATTCATCTTTGCTCAATCAACCCACAATCATAAACATAATCATAAATTGGGGGATACTTAGCATAAGCTCATGGGATTCATCAAGTTGCATGTAAACCACGCTAAATCGTGCACTAGCTTACTTTACCACTCTAGATCGTGCACTATCAACCATAACATCAACAATGAAAAGCATAATGAAGAACCCATAAGAATTTGTCAAACCCTAACTCTCTTGGGCAAGACCATACCTTGAAAACCTTAAGGAAAAGAGGACCCATTGGAGGAAAGACTCCAAATGGTAAATACTATCATACCTTAAAGCCAATGCCTTGAAAAAAAAGGGGATTGGTGACCTTGATGAGAACCCTAGCTCTCTTCTTCTCTTTCTTATTCTTCTAGAGAGAGGAATATTTGGAAGATGAGAGTTGGAAAATGAGGGTATTAGGGCTTAGGAAATATAAATAATGCCAAGGATGAGGGGCAAAATCGTCTAATAAGAGGAATAAACACTTAGGGAAAAAGTCCAAAAAGCCCTTAAATAAACTGTCGGGGCCAATCGATGGTCAATACCTACGGTCCGTACATCCACTGACGGACCGTCCTGCTCTTCCGTCAATTGATTCAAAAAGTTCGTTTTGGACTGAAAATTTGGCTAAGTTTGGAAGGCATCTACGGAACCCATCTACGCCCCGTCAACCGAACTACGAACCGTCCTGCTGCTCCGTAGGTCAAGGTTCAGAAACTCAACATCCATAAAGCTGGGAGGGCCATCGACGGTTCCCATCTATGGCCCGTCACTCCACCTACAGTCCGTAGATGGCCTCCGTCATCACTGGCACCAGAAAAAATTTAAAAACTACATTTTTCTTTCTTTTCAAAAACTGGGGTGTTACAAATCTCCACATCCTTTGTTGATATCTTATCCGTCTTGTAATTCGTCCTTTCTTTATAACTAACTTGAGGCTTATCCTTCAATCTAAAAACATGTTAACATCGTTTTATAAAGAACATCTTTCACGATTAGAAAAAATTGAAGCCAAGAAGGGTTTTACTAGAATGAAAGAACACGGAAAATGACAAATATGGTCATATTCATGCTCTGGGCCTATTTTGAACCTCAAAATGCAAACGTTTTCCCCTTGGGACCCACTCACGCCATTAATAATGTCTTAACGGACCCCACAAAAATTTACAGCCAAAAATCCGTGGACTATAGTACACGCAAAACAACAAATATGGCCATATTCCTGCTCTATGCCTATTTTGAACCTCAAAATGCAGGCGTTTTCCCCTCGGGACCAACTCAAGCCATTAATAAGGTCTTAACGGACCCCCAAATAAAATTTCGGCCAAAAATCCATTCGAACCTCGTATCAACAAAAATTCGTGGACTATAGAACACGCAAAATGGCAAATATGGCCATATTCCCGCTCTAGGCCTATTTTGAACCTCAAAATGTAGACGTTTGCCCCTCGGGATCAACTCATGCCATAAATAAGGTCTTAACGGACACCCACAAAAATATTTGGTAAAAACTCTGTTCGGACATCATATAACAAAAAATTCGTGGTCTATAGTACACGAAAAATGACAAATACGGCCATATTCCCGCTCTAGGCCTATTTTGAACCTCAAAATGCAGACGTTTGCCCCTCGGGACCAACTCACGCCATTAATAAGGTTCTAACGGACCCCCAGTAAAACTTTGGGTCAAAAATCCGTCCGGACCTCCTATCACAAAAAATCTGTGGACAATAGTATACGGAAAACGACAAATATGGCCATATTCCCGCTCTGGGTCTATTTTCAACCTCAAAATGCAGACGTTTGCCCCTCGGCACCAACTCACGCCATTAATAAGGTCTAAACGGACCCCTAGAAAAAATTTCAGCCAAAAATTCGTCCGGACCTCCTATAATTAAAAATATGTGGACTATAGTACACGGAAAATGACAAATATGGTCATATTCCCGCTCTGGGCCTATTTTCAACCTCAAAATGTAGTAGTTTGCCCCTCGGGACCAACTCACGACATTAATAAGGTCTCAACGGACCCCCACAAAACATTTCGTCAAAAAATTCGTCCGGACCTCCTATCACCAAAAATTCGTGGACTATATGGCCATATTCCCGCTTTGGGCCTATTTTCAACCTCAAAATGTAGAAGTTTGCCCCTCGGCACCAACTCACGACATTAATAAGGTCTCAACGGACCCCCACAAAACATTTCGTCAAATAATTCGTCCGGACCTCCTATCACCAAAAATTCGTGGACTATATGGCCATATTCCCGCTCTGGGCCTATTTTGAACCTCAAAATTCAGACGTTTGCCCCTCGGGACCAACTCACGCCATTAATAAGGTCTTAACGGGCCCCCACAAAAAATTTCAGCCAAAAATCAGTCCGGAGTTCATATCACGAAAAATTTGTGGAATATAGTACACGGAAAACGACAAATATGGTCATATTCCCGCTCTAGGTCTATTTTGAACCTCAAAATGTTGACGTTTTCCCCTCGGGACTAACTCACACCATTAATAAGGTCTTAACGGACCCCCACAAAAAATTTCGTAAAAATATTCGTCCGGATCTCCTATCACAAAAAATCCGTGGACCTATATACACGAAAAACGGTAAATATGGCCATATTCCCGCTCTTGGCCTATTTTCAACCTCAAAATGCAGGCGTTTGCCCCTTGGGAAAAAGTCACGCAAATAATAAGGTCTTAATGGACCCCACAAAAACTTTCGGCAAAAAATCTGTGGACTATAGTACACGGAAAACGGCAAATAATTGCCATATTCCTGCTCTTGGCTTATTTTGAACTTCAAAATGCAGACGTTTGCCCGTCGGCACCAACTCATGCCATTAATAAGGTCTTAACGAACCCCTACAAAACAATTCGGCCAAAAATCCATCCGGTCCTCCTATCATCAAAAATCTGTGGACTATAGTACACGGAAAACGAAAAATATGGCCATATTCCCGCTCTAGGCCTATTTTGAACCTCAAAATGCAGACGTTTGCCCCTCGGGACCAACTCACGCCATTAATAAGGTCATAACGGACCCCCACAAAAACTTTCAGCCAAAAATTCATCCGAACCTCCTATCACCAAAAATCCGTGGACGAAAACGACAAATATGGTCATATTCATGCTCTGGGCCTATTTTGAACCTCAAAATGCAGACGTTTGACCTCAGGACCGACTCACGCCATTAATAAGGTCTCAACAGAACCCCAAAAAAAATTTCAGCCAAAAATCCGAGGACTATAGTACACAGAAAACGACAAATATGGCCATATTCCCGCTCTGGGCCTATTTTGAACCTCAAAATGCAGACGTTTGTCCCTCGGGACCAACAAACGCAATTAATAAGGTCTTAACGGACTCCCACAAAACGTTTCGACCAAAAATCCATCCGGACCTCCTATCACCAAAAATCCGTGGACTATAATACACGAAAAACGGCAAATATGGCCATATTTCCGCTCTGGGCCTATTCTCAACCTCAAAATGCAGGCATTTGCCACTCGGGACCAACTCACGCCATTAATAAGGTCTTAACGGGCCCCCACAAAACATTTCAGCCAAAAATCCATCCGGAGTTCCTATCACCAAAAATCTGTGGAATATAGTATACAGAAAACGGCAAATATGGCCATATTCCCGCTCTGAGCCTATTTTGAACCTCAAAATGCTGACGTTTTCCCTTCGGGCACAACTCACACCATTAATAAGGTCTTAGCGGACCCCCACAAAAAATTTGAAAAAAAATCCGTCCAGACCTCCTATCATAAAAAATCCGTGGACTATATTACACGGAAAACGGCAAATATGACCATATTCCTTCTCTAGGCCTAGTTTCAACCTCAAAATGCAGACGTTTGTCCCTCAGGACCAACTCACGCCATTAATAAGGTCTTAACAGACTCACACGAAACATTTCGGTAAAAAATCCATCCGGACCTCCTATCACTAAAAATCTGTGGATATAGTACACGAAAAACGGCAAATATGGCCATTTTCGCGCTCTGGGCCTATTTTCAACTTCAAAATGTAGGCATTTGCCCCTCGGGACCAACTCACGCCATTAATAAGGTCTTAACTGACCCCCACAAAAAATTTCGGCCAAAAATCCGACCGGACCTGCTATCACAAAAAATCCGTGGACTATAGTACACAAAAAATTGTAAATATGGCCTTATTCCCGCTCTTGGCCTATTTTTAACCTTTAAATGCAGACATTTGCCCCTCGGGACCAACTCACGACTTTAATAAGGTCTTAATGGACCCCCACAAAAACTTTCGGCCAAAAATGCGTCCGGATCACCAATTACCAAAAATTCGTGGATTATAGTACAAGGAAAACGGTAAATATGGCTATATTCCCGCTCTTGTCATATTTTGAACCTCAAAATGCAGACGTTTGCCCCTCGGGACCAACTCATGCCATTAATAAGGTCTGAACGGACCCCCACAAAAATTATGGCAAAAAATACATCCGCACCTCTTATCACCAAAAATTCGTGGACTATAGTACACGGAAAACGGCAAATATGACCATATTACCGCTCTGGGCCTATTTTGAACCTAAAAATATAGACGTTTGCCCCTCGGGACCAAGTCACGCCATTAATAAGGTCTTAACAGACACCCACAAAAACTTACGACCAAAAAACCGTCTGGACCACCTATCACCTAAAATCCGTAGACTATACACGGAAAACGGCAAATATGGCCATATTCCTGCTCTGGGCCTATTTTGAACCTCAAAACGCAGACGTTTGCCCCTCGAGACCAACTCATGCCTTTAATTAGGTCTTAACGGACCCCTAAAAAACATTTCGACCAAAAATCCGTCCGGACCTCCTATCACAAAAAATCCATTGACTATAGTACACGAAAAACGGCAAATATGGCCATATTTTCGCTCATGGCCTATTTTGAACCTCAAAATGCAGACATGTACCCCTCGGGACAAACTCACGCCATTATTAAGGTCTTAACGGACCCCACAAAAACATTAGGCCAAAAATTCGTCTAAACCTCCTATCACCAAAAATTCGTGGACCATAGTACACGGAAAAAGGCAAATATGGACATATTCCCGCTCTGGCCTATTTTGAACCTTAAAATGCAACGTTTGCCCCTCGGGATGAACTCACGCCATTAATAAGGTCTTAACGGACATCTACAAAAATTTATCCAAAAATTCGTCCGAACCTCTTATCACAAAAAATCCGTGGACTATAGTACACGAAAAACGGTAAATATGGCGATATTCCCGCACTGGGCCTATATTAAACCTCAAAATTCAGACGTTTGCCCCTCGGGACCAACTCACGCCATTAATAAGGTCTTAACGGACACCCACAAAAAATTTCGGGAAAAAATCCGTCCGGACCTCCCATCACCAAAAATACTTGGACAATAGTACACGGAAAACGGTAGATATGGCTATATTCCCGCTCTAGGCCTATTTTAAACCTCAAAATGTAGACGTTTGTCTCTCGGGACCAACTCACGCCATTAATAAGGTCTTAACGGACCCCAAAAAAAATTCGGCCAAAAATCTGTCCGAACCTCCTATTTCCAAACATCTGTGGACTATAGTACACGGAAAATGGCAAATATATCCATATTCCCGTTCTGGGCCTATTTTGAACCTCAAAATGCAGACGTTTGCCCCTCTGGACCAACTCACGCTATTAATAAGGTCTTTACGGACCCACACAATAAATTTCAGCCAAAAATCCATACGGACCTCCTATCATCAAAAATCTGTGGACTACAGCACACGGAAAACTGCAAATATGGCCATATTCCCGCTTTGGGCTTATTTTGAACCTCAACAGGCAGACGTTTGCCCCTCGGAACAACTCACGCCATTAATAAGGTCTTAACGGACCCCCACGAAACATTTCGGCCAAAAATCCATACGGACCTCCTATCATAAAAAATCCGTGGACTATAGTACACGAAAAATGACAAATCTTGCCATATTCCCGCTTTGGGCCTTTTTTGAACCTCAGAATGCAGGCATTTGCCCCTCGGGACCAACTCATGCCATTAATAAGGTCTTAACGTTCCCCCACAAAAAATTTCAGGCAAAAATTCGTCCGGAGTTCCTATCACCAAAAATCTGTGGAATATAGTACACGGAAAAAGGCAAATATTGCCAGATTCCCGCTTTGGGCTTATTTTGAACCTCAAAATGCTGACGTTTTCCCCTCGGGACCAACTCACACCATTAATAAGGTCTAAACTGAACCCCAAAAAAAATTTCGTCCAGACCTCCTATCACAAAAAATCTGTGGACTATAGTTAATGGAAAACGACAAATATGGCCATATTCATGCTCTGGGCCTATTTTGAACCTCAAAATGCAGACGTTTGCCCGTTGGCACCAACTCATGCCATTAATAAGGTCATAAATGACCCCCACAAAAACATTCGGCCAAAAATCCATCCGGACCTCCTAACATAAAAAATCTGTGGACTATAGTACACGGAAAATGACAAATATGGCGATATTCCCGCTCTGGGCCTATTTTGAACCTCAAAATACAGACGTTTGTCCCTCGGGACCAACTCACGCCATTAATAAGGTCTTAACGACCCCCACAAAAACTTTCGGCCTAAAATTCGTTCGAACCTCCTATCACAAAAAATCCGTGGACGAAAACGGCAAATATGGCCATATTCCCGCTCTGAGCCTATTTTGAACCTCAAAATGCAGATGTTTCCCTACGAGACCAACTCACGCCATTAATAAGGTCTTAACAGAACCCCACAAAAAATTTTGGCCAAAATCCGAACCTCCTATCACAAAAAATCTGTGTACAATAGTACATGGAAAACGACAAATATGACCATATTCCCGCTCTGGGCCTATTTTGAACCTCAAAATGCAGACGTTTGTTCCTCGAGACCAACTCACGCCATTAATAAGGTCTTAACGGACCCCCACAAAACATTTCGGCTAATAATCCATCTGAACCTTCTATCACAAAAAATCCGTAGACTATAGTACACGAAAAACGGCAAATATGGTCATATTCCCGCTCTAGGCCTACTTTAAACCTCAAAATGCAGGCATTTTCCCCTCGGGACAACCTCACGCCATTAATAAGGTCTTAACGGACCCCCAAAAAATCTTCGGCCAAAAATACGTTCGGAGCACTTATCACCAAAAATCCGTGGACTATAGTAAAAGGAAAACGGCTAATATAGTCATATTCCCGCTCTTGCCATATTTTGAACCTCAAAATGCAGACGTTTGCCTCTCGGGACCAACTCACGCCATTAATAAGGTCTTAACGGACCCCCACAAAAATAATGGCAAAAAATCCATCCGCACCTCCTATCACAAAAAATTCGTGGACTATATTACACGAAAAACGGCAAATATGGCCATATTCCCGCTCTGGGCCTATTTTGAACCTAAAAATACAGAAGTTTGCCCCTCGGGACTAACTCACGCCATTAATAAGGTTTAAACGGACCCCCACAAAAACTTACGGCCAAAAAACCGTCTGGACCACCTATCACCTAAAATCCATTGACTATAGTACACGAAAAACGGCAAATATGGCAATATTCTCGCTCTGGGCCTATTTTGAACCTCAAAATGCAAACATGTACACCTTGAGACAAACTCATGCCATTTAAAAGGTCTTAACGGACCCCAAAAAACTCTCGGCCAAAAATCCGTCTGAACCTCCTATCACCAAAAATTCGTGGACTATAGTACACGAAAAATGGCAAATATGGACATATTCTCGCTCTGGACCTATTTTGAACCTTAAAATGCAGACGTTTGCCCCTCAGGACGAACTCACGCCATTGATAAGGTCTTAACGGACCTCCGAAAAAAATTTCGTCAAAATATCCGTCCGGACCTCTTATCACAAAAATTTCGTGGTCTATAGTACACAGAAAACAACAAATATGGCCATATTCCTGCTCTGGGCCTATATTAAACCTCAAAATACAGACGTTTGCCCCTTGGGACGAACTCACGCCATTAATAAGGTCTTAACGGACCCCCACGAAACATTTCGGCCAAAAATCCATACGGACCTCCTATCACCAAAAATCCGTGGACTATAGTACACGAAAAACGGCAAATATGGCCATATTCCCGCTCTGGGCCTATTTTGAACCTCAAAATGCAGGCATTTGCCCCTCGGGACCAACTCACGCCATTAATAAGGTCTTAACGGGTCCCCACAAAAAATTTCAGGCAAAAATCTGTCCGGAGTTCCTATCACAAAAAATCTGTGGAATATAGTACACGGAAAACGGCAAATACTGCCGTATTCCCGCTCTGGGCCTATTTTGAACCTCAAAATGCTGACGTTTTTCCCTCGGGATTAACTCACACCATTAATAAGGTCTAAACGTACCCCCAAAAAAAAATTCGTAAAAAAATCCGTCCAGACCTCCTATCACAAAAAATCCGTGGACTATAGTTCACTGAAAACGGCAAATATGGCCATATTCCTGCTCTAGGCCTATTTTCAACCTCAAAATGCAGACGTTTGCCCCTCGGGACAAACTCATGCCATTAATAAGGTCTTAACGGACCCCCATAAAAATTTTCGACCAAAAATCCGTCCGGACCTCCTATCAACGAAAATCCGTGGATTATAGTACACGAAAAATGACAAATATGATCATATTCCCGCGCTGGGCCTATTTTGAACATCAAAATGAAGACGTTTGCCCGTCGGCACCAACTCATGCCATTAATAAGGTCATAACGGACCCCCATAAAAAAATTCGGCAAAAAATCCATCCAGATCTCCTATCATCAAAAATCCGTGGACTATAGTACACGAAAAATGACAAATATGGCCATATTCCCGCTCAGGGCCTATTTTGAACCTCAAAATGCAGACGTTTGCCCCTCGAGACAAACTCACGCCATTAATAAGGTCTTAACGGACTCCTAAAAAAACTTTCGGCCAAAAATCCGTTCACACCTCCTATCAGAAAAAATCCGTGGACTTATAGTCAATGGAAAACGGCAAATATGGCCATATTCCCGCTTTCGGTCTTTTTTAAACCTCAAAATGCAGACGTTTGCCACTCGTAACCAACTCACGCCATTAATAAGGTCTTAACGAACACCCAAAAAAAATTCGGCCAAAAATCCGTCCAGACCTCCAATCACCAAAAATCCGTGGACAATAGTACACGAAAAATGGCAAATATGGTCATATTCCTGCTCTGGGCCTATTTTGAACCTGAAAATGCAGACGTTTACCCCTCGGGAGTAACTCACGCCATTAATAAGTTCTTAACGGACCCCCAAAAAAAATTTCGACCAAAAATCCGTCCTTACCTCCTATCACCAAAAATCCGTAGACTATAGTACACGGAAAAGGGCAAATATGTCCATATTCCCACGCTAATCTTATTTTCAACCTCAAAATGCAGACGTTTTTCCCACGGGACCAACTCACGCCATTAATAAGGTCTTAACGAAGCCCCACAAAAAAGTTTGGCCAAAAATCCATCTGGACCTCCTATCACCAAAAATCCGTGGTCTATAGTACACGGAAAATTGAAAATATGGTCATATTTCTGCTCTGAGCCTATTTTGAACCTCAAAATGCAGACGTTCTCCTCTAGGGACACTCTTATGCCATTAATAAGGTCTTAATGGACCACCATAAAAAATTTCCGCAAAAAATCTTCAGAACCTCCTATCACAAAATATCAGTGGACTATAGTACACGAAAAACGGCAAATATGTACATAATTCCGCTATTGGCCTATTTTGAACCTCAAAATGCAGACGTTAGCCCCTCTGGACAAACTCACGCCATTAATAAGGTCTTAACGGACCCCCACAAACACTTTTGGCCAAAAATCCGTCCGGACCTCCTCTCACAAAAATTCCGTAGACTATAAGTACAGGGAAAATGGAAAATATGGCCATATTCTCACTCTAGTCCTATTTTAAACCTCAAAATGTAGTCATTTGCCCCTCGGGACCAACTCACGCCTTTCATAAAGTCTTAACGGACCCCAATAAAAAATTAAGGCCTAAAATCCTTCCGGACCTACTATCACCAAAAATCAGTGGACTATAGTACACGGAAAACGGAAAATATGGCCATATTCCCGCTCTGGGCCTATTTTAAACCTCAAAATGTAGTCATTTCCCCCTCGGGACCAACTCACGCCATTAATAAGGTCTTAACGGACCTCCACAAAAAATTTCGGCCAAAAATCCGTGGACTATAGAACATGATAAATGGAAAATATGGTCCTATTCCCGCTCTGGGCCTATTTGGAATCTCAAAATGCTGACATTTGAACCTCGGGACCAACTCACGTCATTAATAAGGTCATAACGGAACCCCACAAAATATTTCAGCCAAAATTCTGTACGGACCTCCTTTCACTAAAAATCCGTGGACTATAGTACATGAAAAACGGCAGATATTGCCAAATTCCAGCTCTGGGCCTATTTTGAACCTCAAAATGAAGTCGTTTTCCCCTCGAGACTAACTCACGCCATTAATATGGTTTTAACGGACCCCTAAAAAAAATTTGGGCCAAAAAATTTGTCCGGACCTCCTATCAATAAAAATCCATGGATTATAGTACACGAAAAACGGTAAATATGGCCATATTCTCGCTCTTGACCTATTTTGAGCTTCAAAATTCAGATGTTTGCCCTCGGGACAAATTCACGCCATTAATAAGGTCTTAACGGACCCCCACGAAAAATTATCGCCAAAAATCCGTCAGTACCTTCTATCACGAAAAATCCATGGACTATAGTACACGGAAAACGACAAATATGGTCATATTCTCGCTCTAGGCCTATTTTGAAACTAAAAATGCAGACGTTTGCCCCTCGGGACCAACTCACGCCATTAATAAGGTCTTAACGGATCCCCAAAAAAACTTTCAGCCAAAAATATGTCCGAACCTCCTTTCACAAAAAATCTGTGGACTATAGTACACGAAAAACGATAAATATGGCCATATTCCCGCTTTGGGCCTGTTTTGAACCTCAAAATACAGACGTTTGCCCCTCGGGACAAACTCACGCCATTAATAAGGTCTTAACGGACCCCACAAAAAATTTCGGCCAAAAATCCATGCAGACCTCTTATCACCAAAAATCCGTGGAGTATAGTACAAGAAAAACGGCAAATATGACCATATTCCCGCTCTGGGCCTCTTTTGAACCTCAAAATGCAGACGTTTGCCCGACGGGACCAACTCACGCCATTAATAAGGTCTTAACGAACCCCCACAAAAAATTTATGCCAAAAATCCATCCAGACCATCTATCACCAAAAATCCGTGGACTATAGTACATGGAAAATAAAAAATAAGCCCATATTCCCACTCTAGGCCTATTTTGAACCTCAAAATGCAGCCGTTTGCCCCTCGGGATCAACTTATGCCATTAATAAGGTCTTAACGGACCCCCATAAAAAACCCAGGCCAAAAATCCTTACAAGCCTCCTATCACCAAAAATCTGTGGACTATAGTACACGAAAAATGGCAAATATGTCCATATTCCCGCTCTTGGCCTATTTTGAACCTCAAAATGAAGACGTTTGCCCCTCGGGACCTACTCACGCCATTAATAAGGTCTTAACGGACCCCCACAAAAACTTTCGGCCAAAAATCCATCAGAACCTCTTTTCACCAAAAATCCGTGGACTATATAGTACACGAAAAACGACAAGTATGACCATATTTCCGCTCTGGGACTATTTTGAACCTCAAAATGCAGATGTTTACCCCTCGGAATAAACTAACGCCATTAATAAGGTCTTAACGGACCCACACAAAAAAGTTCGGCCAAAAATCCGTCCGGACCTCTTATAACAAAAAATCCGTGGACGAAAACGGCAAATATGGCCACATTCTAGCTCTGGGTCTATTTTGAACCTTAAAATGCAGACGTTTGCCGCTCGGGACCAACTTACGCCATTAATTAGGTCTTAACGGACCCCCAAAAAATATTTCGGCCAAAAATCCGTCCGGACCTCCTATCTCAAAAAATATGTTAACTATAGTACACGGAACATGACAAATATGGACATATACCGGTTCTGGGCCTATTTTAAACCTCAAAATGCAGACATAAGCCCCTCGGGACAAACTTACGCCATTAATAAGGTCTTAACAGACCCCCAATAAAACTTTCGGCAAAAAATCCGTCCGGACCTCCTTTCACAAAAATTATGTGGACAATAGTACACAAAAAACAGAAAATATGGCCATATTCCCAATCTGGGCCTATTTTAATCCTCAAAATGTAGACATTTCCCCGTCGGGACCAACTCACGCCATTAATAAGGTCTTAATGGACCCCCAAAAAAAATTTCGGCAAACAATCCATCCGAACCTACTATCAGAAAAAATCCGTGGACTATAGTACACGAAAAACGACAAATATGGCCATATTCCCGCTCTAGGGCTATTTTGAATCTCAAAATGCAGACATTTGCCCCACGGGACAAACTCAAGCTATTAATAAGGTCTTAACGGACCTCCGAAATTTTTTTCGACAAAAACACGTCCGAATCTCTTATCACAAAAAATCTGTGGACTATAGTGCACATAAAACGGTAAATTTAGCCATATTCTAGCTCTGGGCCTATTTTTAACTTCAAAATGAAGACGTTTGCCCCTCGGGACCAACTCACGCCATTAATAAGGTCTTAACGGACCCCACAAAAACTTCAGGCAAAAAATCCGTTCGGACCTCCTATCAACAAAAATCTGTGGACTATAGTACATGGAAAACGGTAAATATGGCAATATTCCCGCTCTAGGACTATTTTAAATCTCAAAATGCAAACATTTGCCCCTCGGAACAAACTCCCGCCATTAATAAATTCTTAACGAACCCCTACAAAAAATTTCTGTCAAAAATCCGTCCGGACCTACTATCAGAAAAAATCTGTGGACTATAGTACACGAAAAACGACAAATATGGCCATATTCCCGCTCTAGGGCTATTTTGAATCTCAAAATGCAGACATTTGCCCCACGGGACAAACTCAAGCTATTAATAAGGTCTTAACGGACCCCCGAAAAAATATTTCGGCAAAAACACCGTCCGGATCTCTTTTCACAAAAAATCTGTGGACTATGCACATAAAACGGTAAATTTAGCCATATTCTAGCTCTGGGCCTATTTTTAACTTCAAAATGAAGACGTTTGCCCCTCGGGACCAACTTACGCCATTAATAAGGTTTTAATGGACCCCCACAAAAATATTTGGTAAACAATCCGTCCGGACCTCCTATCACCTAAAATATGTGGACTATAGTACACAGAAAACGGCAAATATGGCCATATTCCTGCTCTGGGCCTATTTTGAACCTCAAAATGCAGACGTTTGCCCCTCGGGACCAACTCACGCCACTAATAAGGTCTTAACGGACCCCCACAAAGAGTTTCGGCCGAAAATCCTTCCGAATCTCCTATCACCAAAAATTCGTGGAATATAGTACACGGAAAATGGTAACTATGGCCATATTCTCGCTCTGGGCCTATTTTGAACCTCAAAATGCAGACGTTTGCACCTCGGGACCAACTCACGCCATTAATAAGGTCTTAACATAAGCCCACAAAAAATTTCAGCCAAAATTCCGTCCGGACCTCCTATCACTAAAAAACCGTGCACTATAGTACACGAAAAACGGCAGATATTGCCATATTCCCACTCTGGGCCTATTTTGAACCTCCAAGTGAAGTCGTTTTCCCCTTGAGACCAACTCACGCAATTAATAAGGTATTAACGGACCCCCAAAAAAAATTTCGGCCAAAAATTCGTCCGGACCTCCTATCACAAAAATCCATGGACTTACAGTACACGGAAAACGGTAAATATGGCCATATTCTCACTCTTGGCCTATTTTGAACCTCAAAATTCAGATGTTTGCCCCTCGGAACAAACGCACGCCATTAATAAGGTCTTAAAGGACCACCACGAAAAATTTTAGCCAAAAATCCGTCCATACCTTCTATCACAAAAATTCGTGGACTATAGTACACTGAAAATGGTAAATATGGCCATATTCTCGCTCTGGGCCAATTTTGAAATGCAGACGTTTGCCCTCAGGACCAACTCACACCATTAATAAGGTCTTAACATACCCCCACAAAAACTTTCAGCCAAAAATGCGTCCGGACCTTCTTTTACCAAAATCTATGGACTATAGTACACGGAAAACGGCAAATATGGCCATATTCCTGCTCTGGGCCTATTTTGAACCTCAAAATGCAGACGTTTGCCCCTCGGGACAAACTCACACCATTAATAAGGTCTTAACGGACCCCCAAAAAAAATTTC